>JALPQD010000218.1:14915-619069 GCA_023101885.1 Typhlomys cinereus
TGTTGAGCGAGATCTCTGGTTTTCTCTGGTCGCATCCGGAAGAAAGCGAAAGTAAAAGAAGGCCGGCCACAGAGGAGCTCGGAGGCCCGCTGCAGTCGGGTATGTCTCTTCTCCAAAAAGTCTCACTCATGAGCCCCGTTGCGGAAATATCCATCCAAACTGCGGCTTATTCAAACAGGGTTGGGTCGATTGGGAAAATCCCGTCCAATTGCCCAAAGCCTTATGGGAGTTCAGCTGGGAACTTATCCCGTCCAAACTGCAACCTTCTCCTTACTGTCCCCGGGGGCGGAGGTCTTCCTTGCCCTGCGATTGTCTTCGGGCACGTCTGCCCAACCTCCGACGGGACAGCCCCATCTTTGGCCAGATCCCACCTCGGCGGCCCTGGAACTTCGAATGAAATTTGAAACTGACACGAGTAGATCACCGACCCAAAGCACGAGACACAAGGACAATTCAGAGCTCCACCTCACCTTCAACCGGGTCGTCGCTTCCTCGGGGTGGGTTGGGGTTTCCCGGCCCAAGCACCAGATTTTGGGAAACCGAAGTCCCTCCAAGTCCCCCGCCCCGACCCCAAAGGCGACACGAGGTGACTGAGAGGCTGCCCTGCAAAGGCAATGGTGAGTTATTCTGGCATGCAAGGACCGCCCTCACTTCAAGCAAGAGAAGAGCGGCCCCGACTGAGTGGTCGGGGTAGGGTGTTCTAGGGTAGCAAAAAATTAACAACATTTTGTATTTTTCTATAGCACTCTTTGGCACATTTCACAGCACACAAGGACGTCCCTCTAGTCAGCCAAGGGTGGGACCCCAGATGTTCTGGTCGCGGTCCCAGGTCAGCACGTCCCGCCGCAGGGGCTGAGTGTTTGTGCAAGATAGCAGGTGCGTGGGGTGCCGCTTCGGTCATAGTTACAAAATAATACAAAGGCTTGGTGGTGTTGTCATGGTGCACAGATTAGACCTTGAGAGGGAGGCATTTTCCCCGATTCTGTGTGGGGAGGGGGCAAGCGGGCTTAGACGGCATCTGGACATATTGTGAAAACTGTTCTCCGAGACCTTGAAGGGGAAGATTCTCACAGGGACCTTGAGAGTGGAGATGTTTTCAATATCTAGCCGCCATATTGACTTTTGTTTTTAGAAACTCTGAAAACTGCTGACCACCAGGCTGTAGTCATAAACTCATTATTTGTCACAATTTCTGTAAAAATTTCTTTTCTTCCACAATGGGATCTGGGATCCGAACTCAGGACCTTTCACCTGCAAGGCTGAGGCTTAACCTCTGAGCCACCTCTCCAGCCCTCTTTTTATTCTTTTTAAATTTTTATATTATTCCATTGTGTGCATAGCATGTGTATGTGCGCCGGGGTGTGTGTCTGTATGTGTGTCTGTGTGTGTGTGTGGGTTGTGTGTTGTGTGGTGTGTGTAGAAACATGGACGAATTCGCGAACCACCATATGGCCTCCACACCCTCCTTTGGCCCCCAGGATTCACAGGCTCCGCCCTACCAGGACCAGAAGTGCAGGCCGCCCCCCGCTTCCACCTGGTGTCTATACATGGGGTCTAGGATCCGAACTCAGGACCTTTCGCCTGCAAGGCGGAAGCTTAATCCCTGAGCCACCTCTCCAGCCCCCTCTTTTTACTTCTTGTATTGTTTCTTTTTTAAAATTTAATGTGGATATCTGGATTTAAAGAAGCACTCACAAGCTTGCCTGGATAATCTGTGGCCAGAAGCTCCAAGGGTTGATTTTTAGTACACATGAGTGTGCGGGTGTGTTACGTCCAAATGTGTGTGCACATGCTGTGTGTACACTCATGTCATGGCATGCGGGTGGGTGGTGGAGTGCAGGTGTGTGGATAGCGGTGTGTGCATGTTCGGTGTGTGCTGGTGTAGTGCTATGGTAGATCGCTGTGTGGTGTGGGGGTGCATGCTGTGTCGGTGTACCCGCACACGACAGCCTTTGGATGTTGTTCCTCTCGCCTTCTACCTCACTTGGGAAACAGGTCTCTTCACCTACCCAGCTGCTGTGTGGACACGCAGCTCGAGTGCTAGGCTTCTCTGTTCCTGAGGTGAATGGGCTGTCCAATGTTTGTGTTGGGATATGCGGGAGTCCACAGTCTGATCCTCACTCTGTCACCCACTGAGCCAAGTGCCCAGCCACAAGATTTAATTCTTTACATAGAGATAACACCCATCTCATTGGTGGGCAGATTCACTTTATGTTCACATCAAAGATCGTAAATAACTCTCCTAATGATCTGTCACCACAGGTGCTTGTGCACAGCTGCTTCGTGTGTGTGTGCGCAGCTGGGGTCACTTCAGGACTTCTCGGTAGAGAGTCAGCAGCCATGCGCCCCATGCCTGGGCACGTGGAGCTTGTTCTGGCAGAAGCAGGCAAAGAAAGTGGGCTTTGCTTTCCTGTGTCCCTCCCTCCATCGTTCCCTGCAACCTGCTCCGGGCGTGTCTTTTTGGTCAGGGCCACATGCACTGGAGTTTCCCAGAGAGACAGAATGATAGAACAGTAGCTATATATGCCAAAAGGGGCATCAGACTGGCCTGTGGGCTGCGCGCTGGGTGGTCCTACAGTGGCTGGCTGAGAACCAGCAACTCAGTCAGAAGTGGGAGTCACCACCACCCCCACTTCCTCTCCCCCCCCCCCTGGCTGGAGCAGAAGCAGCAGGCTCGACACTCACCAAGGGGCCATGACAGCATGTCTGACTGCTGCCCTTGGGAAGGGTCTTTCCTCTTGGCTAATCCTCCTTGAAAGCTCCCCCAGACTCATTCAGAGGTATGTCTCTTGGTTGATTCCAGATTGTCTGGATAATATGGAGCAGCCACATCACAAAGCACTGGGCACCCCCTAGTGGTGTTGGGAGAGACTGGTGTGCACAGGCAGCCGTCTCAGCTCCTCCCCTTCTCTGAATCCTGCTGTGACCTGCCAAGAGCCCAGCCTGCCCATTAGGAGAGTCCTGGAGGTCTGTGTGTATGTATGCATGCATGCATACCTGAGTGTCATGCATGTGTGTGGCATGTGTATGTATGTGCATGTGAGTGTACTGGTGTGTATATTCATATGCCTGTGTACATGTATCTGCATATTATGTGAATGTGTGTGCGTGCTATTCTGAGCTGTGAATGCGCCAGTCAGTAACTACTATGGGACTCAGCTGTGAGGACCCAGAGCCAGGGAACCTGGCCTTCCAGGCGTCGGGAAGTGCAGACAGACGCAGCGTCATTTCCAGGTGTGTGACATGCACAGGCCTGGAGCCCCCAAGTGCTTTAGCTCACTTGTCCTCAGACCGTCAGACTCTAGGTCATGGGATGGCTCACGGGGAGTCCCAGAGATAACCAGGAAGAAGAGACAGCGTTGCAGTCCATTTGCATGGTTGCTGATAAATGACCATCAAACGGTTTAAAGGAACAAGGGGTTTATTTCCTTACAACTGTCTGGTTACAGTTCTCAATCCAGCTTGACGGGAGAGCACGCACCAACACCAGGGCTGAGGGAGCTGGCCACATCATCACCACTTAAGGCTGAGAGATAGATGATCCTTACTTGCCAGACCAGCATGTCTGGCCAAGTATACCCAAAGATGCCAACTTCGTCGACCGGCCCTCTGTATTTTGTTCCAGAGCCTAGTCTCACCCACCTTGGGCTGGGCCTTTCCCATCAGCTAGACAATCTCTTGCAAGCTTGCTCTGGGGTTAACTCAACCACTAATTCTCCACAAATGTGCCCAGAGCTTGAACCCTCAAGATGACACCTGTGCCTAGCTATGACAGACACAGGGTCACTTCCTATGTCTTTTTAAGAGAGAGAAAGCCACCCCTAGAAGGCCCTGAGATTGAATCCCTTTCCAGTCTCTTTCCTGAACTGGTCCTAGAGTGGGGGTGAAGCTCCTGGGAGCTGATTTCAAAAGTGGCTTTCAAATCAGACTCTTCAGAGGGTAAACCTGTCATCCCAGCACTTGGGGGGGGGCTGAGACAGGGGGATCTCAGGTCCCAAGCCCTCCTGGGTAGTGAAACCAGGCCTCACTGTAGAATTGTGGGGTGGGGTCCCAAGGTTGGAATGGGGATCACAGAACCCAAGGGAGGCCATTCTCGTGTTGCCACGGTGACCTCAGATCTGTTTGGGTGTTGAGGGAGTGAGGCTGCAGGGTCAGGAGGGGCCTTGATACATGGGGGAACTTGGGGATGAACAGCCCACATTGATCAATGGTCTGGGCTCCCAAGGCAAGGCCACAACTGGGTCAGAACAGGGACAGGACGATGGTAGCCTGGGGCTTGAGACCTCAGGGTACGAGAGCCACTGGCTTCAGGATCCCAAGGCCACAGCAGGGCAGACCTGGAAGGTCCCGAAGAGGAGATTCCCCCGAGGAGGGTCGCTGAACGAGTCCTAGAGGCCCCTGACTCGGAAGCCCCCGACGCAGAAGCCCCTGACTCAGAAGAACATCTGGATCGCAAGTTGGAGGTTGCTGAGATGAGGTTGGTACTGGGTGTGGGGGGAACTGGGGTTTGGGGGGCCCTGGGTGTGGGGGGCCCTGGGTGTGGGATGCACTGGGGTTTGGGGGACACTGGATGTGGGAGGTATTGGGGGGGGGGAACTGTGTTTGGGAGGCCCGGGTGTGGGGGTACTGGGTGTGGGGGAACTGGGGTTTGGGGACATGGGTATTGGAGTATTGGGTGTGGGGGAACGGGAGTTTGGGGGGCTCTGGGTGTGGGGGCCCTAGGTATGGGGAAACTGGGGCTTAGGGGGCACTGGGTATGGGGGGCCCTGGGTGAGGGAGGTACTGGGTGTGGGGGCACTGGCCCAGCAGAGCAGGAGGGAGCTTCTTGTGCTCTCCCAGGAAGGCCAATGGTTGACTCACCAGCCTGTTCCTCCGGGCTCCCCCCACCCCCTACAGCTTCTCTGGAGTTAGGGGCTGTTCCCGGTAGCTCTGCCCTTTGACTCCTGGTGCACCACAGTGATCCAGGGAATGTTAATGAGTGGAGGAGATCTTGATTCAGCTGCCCAATACCCTCTGCGGGTGGGTGCCTAGCCAGGACTACCCTTCTGACGTGTGGCGCTGGCGTCTGCCCACTCCTTGAGCAACCTGCCCCATGGAGGACTGGAGGGAGTCGAGTCTCCAGAGGCTGAAACTAACAAGATTCTTGAGTGGGATGAAGCCCTCAATAGCAAACTCTCCCCCAGCCAACTGTCCATCACGGAGAGGACCCCTAGTGCCTCCACAGCCAAGTGCAGGCAGAGGAGGAGCCGGCGACTGCAGGAGTTGGCAAAGCCCAAGACCAACTGGCAAGGCCTGAAAGACAGGTGAGGGTGCCTGGTGCCCGGGGTCTGCCATGTTAGTCCCAGGACTCCTGACCCTCTGCTGCCCTCCTTTTACCCCGAGTCTCTGGGCGCTTAGGCAGTGAAGATGCTGCTGGGGCGGGAACAGCAGGACACCAGAGCTGGGAATGTTGGGGTGCTGTGACCCTTGGGCGTTGCGCAGGAGAGAGCGAGGATGTTGGGTGCAGGGGGACGCAGGCAACAGGCTGGGTGTCGCGTAGGAGAGTGAGGATGTGGGAACAGTGGGGACCCAGAGGCAACGGCCTGGGCCCTCATCGCAGGAGGGGTGCTGTTGTAAGGGCTTGCCTGGATTGCCCACGCAAGACCAACTTGCAGCTCTGCCTATACTGGTGAGTTGGGGTCCTCTCCCTGTGTCCCTTGTGTGTTGGGAATGTTGGCTCTGTGGCCACGCATGAGCCACCCTTTTCTCCTCTCCAGGGACCAGGATTGGGGGGAGGGCTACTGGATGGAGGCCCCCTCTTCCCTCACCCCAGGTCCACTCCACTTGACCTTCCTGTTGTGGACTCGGTATACTGGACAGCATCTGTACACCAGGGGGCTTAACTTTCCAAGCTGTGGCTGGCCTTGTCAGCCCCCCATCTCTGGTCAATGGCTTTCCAATGACCACTGGCCTAGCTCAGATAGCCTGTTTTTCTAACCATCACTGTTTTTCCTAGCCTGGCACCCCACTCTTCCATTCTCTCCCCGTCTCCTTGGGCTACCCTCCCCCAGGTTCCTGGACTCCTTGGTGTGCTGCAGAGCCCTAGTCTTCCCTTCCCCAGCAGGGCACCCAGCGCGGGGCATCCCACCTGAGCTGCTTGGGGCTGTATTCCAGGCCCTCTGTGTACTGGACGGAACGCTTTCTTGAAGACTCGACCCTGACTGTCACAATTCCTGGTAGGTGCCCTCCTGAGGGAGCCTGAGGTTCCCCGGCCTGGCTGGGGCCTGGTGGCCACATTTGGTGTGTTTGTGCGGTACTGCTGCTCAGATCCAGCCCCAGCCTCCCCTGAAACTCCCTGCCCAGGACCCCTTCTCGAGACCGTCGCCTGAGCTGCTAGAATCCTGGAGATCTGGGGCTCAGAGAGCTGGCAGAGTCTTCCATTTGCTTGAAAGATCCCTTGCTTTTTTTCCCAAGTGGGCTCTGTCCTTTCCAGGAATGCAAGTCCCTTCAGGGAAGCAGTCTTTGGAGAGTAGCACATTAGGGTCTCCCTCATGGTCGTCCCCACCAGTGACAAGCTCTGCAAGCACTGACTCCTGGTGAAGTGCACACTAAAGCAGCTTTCCATGCACAGTGCTGAGTCCCGAGGGTTCCCCCATGTCCATGTGCACACAGATGCTCTGCTTACACATATGCATACATGCATGCACATGTGCACACACACGTGCGCATGCTTTCCATCCATGGATTGAACCCTGGGGGGCACACGTGCATACGCGCGCGCGTGCATGAGCGCACACACACACGCTTTCTGTTCACAGTGCTGAGTCCTACACACATGTGCACACAATGGACACATATACACATAGACATGCAAGCATATATGCACATGCGCACATAACTCTTTCCCCAGTGCTCACACGCAGACATGCCCCCACATAAGCATGCATACATGTGCACATATACACACAGATATACACACATGCACACATGTGCATATGCTTTCCATCCATGATGCTGAATCCTGGGAGGCATGTGTGCACACATGTGCACATACACACACATGCACACATATATACAACACAGACATGAATGTATGTGTACACACATGCACATGTTTTCCATCCTTGGTGCTGAGTCCCAGGAGGCGCCCCCACATATGTGTGCTCACATACTTTTTCCATTCACAGTCCTGAGTTCCTGGGGCAGGGCATGCATATGTGCACACACATGAACATATATGCACACAGACATGCAAGAGTGTGTGCACACATGAACATATATACATGCACGCATGCACACACACACACACACACACACACACACCACACACTTTCCATCCACGGCGCTCACTTCCTGGGGGGAGCCCATGTAAATGTGCACACACATTCACATATATGCTCACATATACACACATGCACATAAATACACATGTACTCGTACATGCACACAGGCATACACATGCACACGTACATGCATGCAGGCACACATACACATACATGCAGACATGCATGTACGTGCACTCAGGTATACACGTCCCACCATTTGCCGTGCCAAACTCCCGTCCCTGTGATAGAGTGTCAAAGGCCAGCTTCTTGCAGTGTGTTTGGGGCCGACCTGTGTCTGCCTGAGCCTCCAGCTCTAGCCCGCACCCCTTGCCTGAGCCCATAGCTAGCTGGGCATGACCAGCAGACCCCTGGGGCAGGTGGGTAGCTCACACTAGTGCCGGCATCAGTGACTGGGCCATTGCATTTCACACAGTGGTGTCACGGCGAGTGGAGGAGCTGGCACGGCCCAAGAGGTTCTACCTGGAGTATTACAACAACAACAGGTGAGAGTGTGGGGTGGGGTAGCCTGTTCCCTTCCCTGGGTGGGCTTGGCAGGGCAGAGCCAGTGTCCTGGGGTGTTGGTTTGCCATAAGCCATTACTTAACAAATGAGGATTAGGAGATGGAACTCACAAGACAGGCAGACTGGCATTGTGCAGACACATGCGGATCTTGGACCAAGAGAGGGGAATGTGGGAACACATTCATGTGTGGTGAGTTCTCTTCTGCACTGACAAACACCATGCTGGGTGGTCCTGGAGCCACTCAGACTCACAGGGAACATATAATCCCACCGAATGCCAAAGCACCTGGCCACACTGGACTAGTATGGATTCAGATAATGGCAAGGACGTTCTTGCCCACAGGAGCCTTGGTGCCAGTGTTATGATCTGAACATCCCACATCTTACCTCTCTGGGCAGTGTCTGAGTGGTGGGGCAGGGAGAGTCTGGATGTGCATCTGGGCACAGCTGGGGCATGTGGGCTCAGGGCACCTTCCTCCCAGCTTTCTGTAGAGCAGAATGAACATGACATGGACACATAGAGAGGATGAAGTAGACTGGGAGGGGCTGCCGCCACCCAGGAAGGTGGAGAAGGCTGGATAGGGACAAGAGTCTGGCAAGGGGGGCTTCTGTGCCAATCTTCACCTACAATTTTCTTGGAGGTATTTTCAATTCTCATGCCAGATGGCAGTCTGAAAAAGAACCACAGTCTCAACTGCTCCAGCTAAGTGGGCTGAGTGCAGAACTCTGGGTTCCCCGCAGGACCACACCTGTCTGGCCCATCCCTCGGTCCACTTTGGAATACCAGGCAACCAATCGGCTGAAAGAACTGGCGACCCCAAGGATCAGAAATAATATCTGGAGTATTAATATGTCTGAGGTAAGTGGGAGTTACCCTCACATCCATTGGTATGATGTGGACAGCCTTGGAGACCATTCTGGAGTGGGTGGGAACAGGCTGCCGACTCGTGCAATAGACAAATTCACCTTCTTAATGGACCTTGCAGTTTGCCAGGGTCACCTTTTCCTGTTCATCTTACTCCCCAAGATCTGTATTCACAACCAAGCACTGTAGAGTCTCCTATCAAGGGTTTTACGTTGTAAATCAAGGTTCTGGTCTTTGTTGGGCGTGTAGCTCTGTGACGAAATGTACATTTCCTGAAGGACTCTGTGAATATCTCTTCTGGAGTGGCCCAGATCCTACTCTTAAAAGTCTTTAAAGTTGGGTTGGAGAGATGGCTCAGGGGTTAAGCCTCTTCCTTGCAGGCAGAAGGTCCTGAGTTCAGATCCTAAACCCCAAGTGGAGACTCCGGGCGGAAGCCGGGGGCGGCCTGCATTTCTGGTCCTGGTAGGGCGGAGCCTGTGAATCCCGGGGCAGAGTAAACAAGGAGGTGGAGGCGGTCCATGGTGGTTCCTGAATTCTCCGGTGGTTCTACACACACACAGACACACACACAGACACACACACACAGACACACACACACACACACAATTGAATAAACAATAAAATAATAAAAAAAGACTCTGCCTCTCAAGAAGAAGGTCCTGAGTTTGGATCCCAGGTCCCACATAAAAAATGCCCGATGAGAATGGTGGTGGCCTGCACTTCCAGAGCTGGGAGTCTGGGAAATCCCAGAGCAAAGCCTTGAATTCCTGATCCTTCCACTTCCCTCTGTGTGTTGGAATGACAGGTGCACACCCCCATGCCCGCCTGGACTTTAAAGGGCTTTTAAAATTATTATTTAGCATGTGTGTATCAGAAAGTACTGTGTGTCCCTGTGGAGGACCAAGGGTGACTTCAGGAGTCATCCTGAATTGCCTCTACTTTCTTTTTGCTTTGTTCTGGGATTTCTCAAACTCCCAGCTCTGGAAGTGCAGGCCACCATCATCCTTCTCAGCCCCCTTCAACCTCCCCCATGGTCTCCCTCAGCCATCCCCTGAGGTCCCCCTGGCCAGCCCCCTCTTGCCATCTCTCTGCTTCCTGGACAGTGGCCGTCACTGGTGACGGTGGCTCTTGTCACATGTGTGCTTGGTCGCCAGTCATGAATCACATGCATCGATGTTCAGAGCAGTGCATCGCACTAGTCAGTGCCTCTTTCTTATTTTCTGCATCTGTGGGTGTGAAGTGATACAGACTGATTCCTTCCCTCGAGGGGGGTCTCCAACGCATGTGTGTTACCTGTGCTGGACACATCTGGAGCTAGCCTGTGAACCCCCAGGGCGGCTCACTCCTGGCTTCTGCTCCTGCGCCCAGGTGTCCCAGGTATCCAGAGCAGCACAATCAGCCATCCCCACCCCTCGGATCGTCCAGCTGGCGCAGCCCAGGCCCCAGGCCACCCTGCTGGAAGAGTGGGACCCCATGCCAAAATCCAGATCCCACATGTCGGACTACGGCCGCCTCCTCCAGCTGGCAAGTGAGTGCACAGGGCTCAGAGGCCCGCGGAGTCCTTGTGGATATGAGGGTGCAGGTGGACCTGAGCTGCAGCCCCTGGAGACTGGCGCCTCTCCTGGCTTCATCTCCCTTAAAGGGGAAGTTGCTGGAAACCTTTGGTTGTGATCTAGAGTTTCCTGGCAGGGAAAGCAGGTGTAGGAGATGAAGCTGAGGACAGGCACCGAGCAGCCAGACTGAGCTATGAGGGCAGCTTTGAAATAGTTGCTTCTTGACCTTCTTTTGTGCCACGTGGGGTGACTAAGGAAGATGTTGCCCACTATCAACCTTTAGCCTTTGCATGTACATGTGCGTGGGCAGCTTCTGAGCCCAGATGTGATGGTGGCGGGAATAGCCCCTGAGAACAGGGAGGGCTGGCCTTCCTGTCAGTGAAAGGCAGATGTGTCCCCTTTGACCCCCCAGGACATTGGCCACAGAGACCCATCCTGCTTGGGTGACCCCTGCGTTCTAGGAAAAAGACTCATCATTTGCTTTTTCTCTTTGCTGTGACAAATTACTTGAGAGAGACTTGGGGTGAGAAGGGCTAACTTGGTCAGAGTTTGAGGGTCCAGTCTGTCATGGTGGGGAAGTCAGGGCGGCGGGAGTATGAGGCAGCAAGTCGTGTTGTGTCCACAGTCAGGAGGTGCAAGATGAATGCCAATGTGCAAGTCGCTTTCTCCGTGGGATCATGGTCATTGGGGCTCTCCGATACTTTCAGGTGGACACACCCAGAAGTGTGTTTCCATGGCAACTCTCAAGGCCATCAGGCGTCACCCTTCAGCAGCACAGTGTTCCACCTCGCTCCCCAAGAGCCTCTCTGTGTAGCAAAAGGTCTATCCAGCAGGGCTGCGTCCATCTACACCAAAGCCTAAGCAGAGGGGTGCGAAGGGGTTCTGGCTCCCTGGGGAGGGAGTTGGGGAGGAGATGAAGGCTGGCACCCGACAGAAGAGGCCTGTCTCTCCTGTTCCCTTTGCCATGGTGACTAGAAAGGGAGAAAGAGATCAATCACCTCTTCCTTCCCTGGGGGAAGGGGGGAGGGGGTTGGGCATCCTGGGATCTGGGACCAGCTGAAACAGGTTGGAAACCGTTGGAAGGTGGTTTTCAATATCTTTGTAACCATAATGTCTGATTTGTTCTCCGAACTTTCTGCCACCCCAGAAGGAAGTCCCGTCCCCACGAGCAGTCCTTTCGTCTTTCAGCCCCCCTCTTCCTACAAATGCATGACTTTTGTTCCCGTCTCTGAATTCTCTTGTCCTGGACATCCCCCTTCATGGAGGTGTCCCCATGTGATCAGTGGTCACCCATGCAGCAGCCTCCCCACTTCTGACTATAGATGTTCCCGCCACGTGGAGGTTGTGTGCTGGAGGAGGCTGTGTGTGCCTGGGGATCCTGGCCTGTCACTCTTCTGATGATGGACAGGCACAGGCTTGGAGCAGAAGGCTAAGCCCAGGACTAACCTTCTCTTCCATCCATCAGCGCCCAAGATTCAGTCAGAACAGTGTGTGCCCGACCGAAGTCCTCGATGGGAGGTGCTGGACGTCACCAAAAAGGCAGTGGCCAGTTCTCGAATCGTCTCTTTGGCACAGCCGAGAATACGCAAGGACTTCAATGAGGGTTATGATCCTTACTACATCTCCCCGGCCTCCCTAATGGCGCGTGCGTCCCCGCGCCTTTACGAACTTGCCACCCCCAAAAACATCGTCAAGAGAATGTGACAAGCGGGCCTGACCTTCAATCTGCCCCCAGTAAACACCCAAGTGAATCTCCACTTGTGTATATCCTTGTGCCGAGCTCAGGGGCCTGGGTGGGTGGGCAGGGACGTCAAAGGAGATGTGAGAACAATAATAATATTTATTTTTGCATTCTATCTGCGGTCTGTGCGGCCCCTTTCTTTCCCAAGTCCTCCTCTTGTCTTGAGTGACTCTGGAGCCTGGCCTCAGCCTCTCTTCAGGGTCCCAAACTAGCACCTTGTCCATCAGGTGTCCCAGGAGCCTCAACTCAGGATATAGTCCCCGTAAGCCTATCATGTGACTTACCAGTTCTTGTGTATCAGCTGGCAACATGCAGCCAGAAAGAAGGGCCTCTCCAGGACCCGCAGGTGACTTCTGCTCCAGAACCACAAGACACAGATTGGCACTGGTCGTTCCAGCAGGATGAAGAGCATCTGCTAGCCCTGAGCTCTACTGTCACCAACGGGGTGAATCCCCAAACGTTCATTTGTTCTACCATGCAGGGCAAGGTGGGGTTCCTCCCAGTGAAGAGCAAGGGTCTGGGGAGCTGCGTCCACTCACAGGCTCCTCCTGCTTTCTTTTGAGGGTCCTGTGGTGAGTCTGGGTCCTGGATGATCAAGGATGGTCCCCCACTCAGGATCCTTCAGTTATGGGTTTTTAAATGTGTCCAGGTTCTTATGTCCCAAGTTGAAGATTGAAACCAGAACATGCACAGTGGATCAAAGCAGAGTTTATTAGAAGATCGGAACTCACGAACATGAATCCGTGAGGGGGAAGAGAGCCCTGGAGAACTTATGGACTCCAGATGCGGAATCCCTGAGGGACAAGGAACTGGAAAAGACCTCATGGACTTCAGCCGTGGAATGCCATGAGAGGAAATGGAGCCAAAGATGGCTGCCAGAGTCAGGTATATTTATGCCCTTAGACTTGGTACAAGTGGCTTTTCCTCACTGGTAAGCTCCAGTTTCTGCAAATCTGATTGGAGCTTTTGGTCCTCTACATCTCATTGGTCTGTTCATATGAGGCCCAACCCAGTTGATCTTGTGCCCAACCCAGAGGCAGGACTTACCTATAAAGGAGAACTAATCTCCACTCCTTTCATGAGCAGAGGATTAGGGGAAGTTGGCGACTTCATCTCTGTGAAGGACTAGAGTCAGTCCCCCCAGATCAACAGGGTGTGCTCTTTTGGGGTAATCCAAGCAGTAGGGGATGACCTTCGAAGACCTTCAGAGACCGTCCCGGCATGGCTGCTCTAAAACTGTAACCAGAGGTTACAAACCATGGAGATTCCAAGCTGGGTGATTGGGGGTCACACAGCTGTGCCCAGAGGTGTACAGATGGAAGTGGAGGAATGCTGCCTGTAGAAGGGGTCACTGTCATGCCAAGGTTGATGCCCCCAATATAAAAATGACAAAGGGCCCAGAGATGGAAGCGGGGACCAGATCTCCATTAGCCCTTTGTTGCTGGCCTAGGAATCCATTCTTTTTTTAAATTTAATTTATTGCATTTGTCTGTGTATTATCAGAGGGCACTGTGTATCCCTATGGAGGCTCAGGGGTGTCATCCTGGAATGCTTTGCTTTGCTCTTGAGTTTCCCTGGCTCTGGCTTCCAGGATCAGAAGTACGGGCAGTCACCATTTTCTTTTGGTATTTTTAAGTGGGATCCGGGTCAGTCAGAACTCTGCTTGTGAGGCAGTCTTAACCCCTGAACCATCTCTTCATTCCTAGGAATCTATTCTTATTGCTAGATAACTAATACTCCTCATTTTTATTTGGGAGATGGGCTCACTCTAGCTCAGACTGGCCTGAATCTCACCTGGAACTCACAGTAATCTTCCTGCCTCATCTTCCAAGTGTGGTGATGACAAGCGTGAGCCACACCTGGCTTATGTTGTGTCATTTGCTTGTGTGCGTGAGTGATCGATTCAGGTGTTGACTTCATAGTTGCCGGCTGTTTCCAGCACAACTGGGAAGACTTGAGATTTAGGGGAAGCACTTGAGCAAGCCTAAGGTGATTATTTAATTGCAATGGAAGACCCAGCCTATAGTAGGTGGTGCTTTGCAGTGGTTGGACCAGGTAACAGGAAGTACAAGGGGGAAAGGCTGTCCTCGCTTGTCCTATGTTGACTTGCTGGGTTGAGTTCTTTGGTGTTGCAGCTGTTCCTGAGGGCTCCTTGGTCTTCAGCACCGACTGAGATTGCCCAAGTTTTCAGTGTAAGAAGTGAGCAGCCACCCAACTACTCCTGACTTGACCTTGTAAGTTCTCCAGAGAATCCTGATTGACACAATGCATGTGGCAGCCTACCAGGTGTCTTCCCCATTTATTCTCCTTTTTATTTTTTTCTGAGACATGGTCTCTCACTCTCCTGGATCCCCGTCTCCACAAGTAGGCTAGGCCCACGTACACAAAAATGACACCGTCCAAGGAGAAACACAACGGTGCGACAATGTTTATATGAAAACTGGTGAAGGCTTTTATAAAAGCTCGGTGGGCAAGGTGCATCCCGCACACCGAGGAACCTGAGGGTGATTCCAGGAAGCCCACCCGGTGGAGGGGACGCTGTCCTTTGTCTTCCGCCCATACACCATGCCATGTACGTGTCCTCTCTCTCTCTGTCACACACACACACAAGCAAATGAATAAATAAAAACTTGAAGAAACTATGGGGAAGCCAGCCGGCCTGTGGATGACACCTATAAGCCTCATCCTCCTGCCCCGAGCCCGGGACGCTCAGCAGCTTGAGGTGTAGAACATCCAGAGCCCCCGCGACTACACAGCCCTCCATCCACCCCTCAGTCAGGACCGTACAGGTTACTCGGGATCGCCCCCGCGTCGATTGCTTCCCGGGCGTCGCTGCCAGGCTAGCGCGCCTCGACGGTGCCTAGGGTCAGAGCCCAGGGCATCTCCCAGCCTCGGGCGCAAGAACTTCGCGCTGCCTGGTGAACACCTATCCGCACCAAGCACAGGCCCCGCCCCCAGCCGGCCGCCGCCCCGCCCCCAGGCGCCTCAGCCAATAAAGGCGGGATGCCGCATCCGGGGATCCCGGCCAGCCGCCGCCTCCCGCACGCGCACGGCCATGGCGGAGGTGAGTGAGCGGGGCCGGGGAAGCGGGCCCCTCTCGCCGCGCGCCGCCGCCCGCTGTGGGCCTGGGCCGGAGCTCGAGGCCGCGTCTCGCCGGAGCGCCCGGGTGCCCACTCCGCGTCCCCCGCCGCCTCCCCGCGCGCGTGACCCCCGCGGGTTGCCGCGCCGCTCCCCGGAACCCCGCGGCGGCCCCCGCCCGGCCGCCACGCGCATGCGCGGACAGGGGCGGGGGGGGAGGGGCGGCCGCTTTCGGGGGGGCGGTGACCGCGCCGCGCGTGCGTACTGCAGGAGCCCATGGAGTCCGTGGACTCCGGGGATCCCGGGGGGAGGGGAGGTCGCCGGGTCTCTGGTCCGGGGCATCGCCGGGGCCCGGGCGGCTGCGGCGTGCGCGTCCGCGTTCGTCCGCGGGGAGCCCACGCGCCGCGCGAAGTTTGATCGGGGCCGTTGGCGGGGACGCGCTGCGGCCCCTGGTCACGCGCGCGGCGCCCGTCCTCCCGGCCGCGCATGGGGTCCCGCAGGTCCGCCAGACCTCGAGCGCACCTAGGTCCCGGCTGCGGCCGAAAGTCAGCCGCGGCCGCCCAGGACTTGCCGTACCTACCCCTCTGGTGGGCGTCATAGAGGGCGGGACTGCAACAGTTTTCGTGTCTGTATCACGGAGTCTAGACCCCCTCACCCTAAGTTGGACTGGACCTGCCCTGGACCTTAGGGTGATCACAGCCAGGTCTCGTTCTCTTTTTTAGGGGGCGTTTGGGAAACGGCAGTCGGCCTTGAGGGGTGCTAGTCGGGTCCACCCCTACCTCTTCGGGACATAGTGACTGGTTCGTGACCCCCAGGGAGGGTCTCCTGGAGACCAGCTCAGATGAAGTGGGGAGTGGGATCCCCAACCCCTCCCCCCGTTCCAGCTCTGGCGTGTAAGATTCATGAGGACTTAGCCTCAGCTTTCCCCATCCTGGGTGGGAAGTTAAATGGTGGGCTCCCAAAGTTGGGGGCCCTGTGGGGTCTCGGCACCACGGCTTGTTCTCCGTGGCCAGCAGTATCTGCGGTATGACTTAGCGTCCATCTGTCTTTAACCCGTCGCGGCGCCCGTCATCCCGGTGGCTCTAGCTGGCGTCAGCACCTGGCCAGCGTGGGGTAGCGAAGGTCCCCACCCTGGGCTGGGGTCCCCTCACCGCCCCTTCCCCATCACCTCTTTTACACGTGGTAGGCAGGCCCACTCCCGCCTTTGACCTCAGAGCCATACTTGACCCCGGCTACCTGCCCCTCACTCATTTCCTTCGTTTGGGTGCTTTGATTTCTCTGTTCAGTTCTGTGAAGCTCCATCTTGTCAGTAAGCAGAGACAGGTGGAAGCTGGTCTCTGCTGGTCGCAGCGGATTTGGGGAATTGTGAGGCTGGGACTCAGGAGCACAGGCCCCCGGACAGAGTGTGCATGGGTCTTGCGATCACCTTAGCTGGGGTGCCTCTCCCATTCAGGGTTTTTCTCATCCACTTGTGGGTTATAGCCACTGGGCCTGCAGTTAGTCTGTGGGCCGGGGTGCATACCTATGGCCTTTGGGTGGCTTGGGCTTCCCCCCAGCGTGATCCCTGTGCTTCAGAAGATGCCAGGTGGGATCTGAACCTCAACTCTGTGATCCAACCTCCAAACTGGGCTGCAGCCCTCACCACAACCCCCGCCCGTGGGTCTCACTGGGAAGGGCCTGCTGTGCGCTACCGCACTTGCCTGTGTCACATAGCTGGGGGTGGTGGCTTCCTGGATAGTCCGTTGGTTAGTGTCTGTAGTCCCAGACAACTGGGGCTCCAGCCTCTGCTCTCCTGTGGGGACAAGGTGAAGTCTGGAGAGCTGCTGTCCTGTCACCTGGACTGTCTCAGACTTCCCGTCCTTACCTTCCGCTACCTCCACAGGACCCGGGGAAGAAAGCAGGGTCTGGGGACCCACCTTTATGTATTTCAAGGATAGGGTGTGGGGAGGGAGAAGGAGCATATATAGGCACAGGTGTGGTGTGACCCAAGTGTGGAGGGCAGAAGACCACTTTCAGAATGAGCAGACCCCCAGGGCCAGGTGCCTTTGTGCTCTGAACCAGCTTCGCCTTTGCAGTGGGAGGGCCTGGGAGTCCAGTGGCCTCCACTCGGTTTGGGGGACCTGGAGTGTCACCGGAACTTGGCTAAGATTGGTAAGTCCAACCCGCAGGAGCAATACCTCGCTCCCTGTGGCTGCTGCTGCGCCCTCCTCAGGTCTGATGCTGCTGAAGACACCCCCCCTCCCCCCCCCCCGACTGCTGACCGGAAGTGGGGGGAGGGTCCTGTTCTCTCTGGAGAGGATTTTGAGGGACTATGTTCACTGTTATCTGGCCTGGGGGCTCCAGGTTGCAGGACTAGAACCTCTGGCACAGGTGGGAAAGCTGCTAGGGGCAGCTGCCAGGACACCAGGGCACCCTTGCTGCATCTTCACAGAGGCCCCTGGGGCTGCTAGTGCCCAGGAAGGATGGAAGCTAGGTGCTCATGCCTAACGTGCTGTGCCCAATAGCCCTTCCTAATTCAGCTCCAACAGGCCCCGCCTGTTCTCCCTCCCTCCCAGAGGACACAGCTGGGCAGATTTGCACAGCTTGTCCCCTGACCCTCCCACCTGCATGATGGTGCTGCCCCTCATATTCTCACAGAGGGGTGTATCCCACAAGCTTCTGACTTAGGTTCGGAGCTCCAGTTGGAACCTCCTGCTTGCTGGGGTAAGTGACTTTCTGGACAGGAAGCCCCCACGAACAGCCTTCTGCCCTCCAGCATCCCCCCAGCAGCTCCTACTGCCCCCAACAGTCTCAGGCACCTACAGAGGCCTTCGCGGCTCTGGGTGCTTATGTCTAGAATGCACCCTCTGTGTTGGGTCTCTTTGAGCAGGTGCCCTTGAAGCTCTGTGCGTGGCTGCGATGCTCCGTGTTCTCTTTCATGTGTCGTTAGCACCTGCACATTGGGGCTCCTTCCATGTCATAGATGCGGCTTTGCTTTTCTTGGGGTGCAGATGCCCTGTCCTGGATTTGGATGCTCTGCCGGGCTCTTTCCAGAGAAGTGCCTTGTCTCCTGCACTCTGGGACTCACGTGCATTCTTGCCGTAGATTGTGCGGTGGGATTTAAGTAAGCCCAGCACGGAGGGGGTTCAAGGTCAGCCTTGGCTGGCTGCAGCTAGTTCCAGACAGCGGAGGATGAAGGAAACCCCCCTTTCTCCACTCCCTCAAACAGCTGATGCTTAGCTGTGGGATGTACTATTGGCCTTGTACCTGATGAGATGTTTGGCTGCTTTTTAAAGTGTGTTTTAATGCACAGGTATGGCACTCTCACGGGCACGCCAGGGTCAGAGCACAGCTATGTGGAGTCAGTGCTGAGTCTCCCTGTTCATGGATTTCTCAGATGGATGTCGGGTTGCGAGGCCCAGAGCATATTCTCTCGAGGATGGGCCAGCTCTCTGGCCTTGCATGTCTTTTCATTTGCTCCTTGTCCTTATGCTTTATTTATTTGTATAATATATAATAAGTTGCACACCCGTGCGTGTGTGTGTGTGTGTGTGTGTGTGTGTGTCTGTCTGTCTGTCTCAGGGGCATTCTGTGCCCCTGTGGAGGACCAAGGTGACTTCTGGAATATCTTGGATTGCTTCAACCTCCTCTTTGCCTCCTCTGGGATTTCCCAGGCTCGGCTCACCAGGGCTGGAAGTGCAGGCTGAGGCTGTTTCCGCCTGGTGTTTTTACCTGGGACCTGGGATGTGAACTCAGGACCTCTGCTTTCGAGGCAGAGTCTTAACACCTGAGCCATCTCCCCAGCCCCATATGCTTTTTTTTTTTTAAATAATACTTTTAGTCTTTGACAACCTCATACATGTATACAATGATTTCTGATCCTGTCTGACCCCTTTCCCTCTCCACATTTCCCTGACATGTCTACCTTTATTTCCTCTTCCTTTTTAAGCTGGACTGTAATGTGAAATAATATATAAGCAATGAGAAAATTCATTTAGGTGTAAATGCTGTGATTGAGCTTCAGCTCTGTATGGTTGAGAATCCGTAATAAAGAACAGTAGTTTTGTCTCTGTGAATCAGCTCATGGTGTCAGCACATGTGGCTTGACTCCTAGGCACCGTCCATGTTGGGGCCACATGGAGTCCTGATCTGGGGTGACACCCATGTGATTCCCAGCTCATGGGAGGCCATCTGTGTGGTATGCACGGTGGAGCCCAGCCCGTGGGAGACTGCCCACATGATGAGCATACCGTTTTGGAATTTAGGGGTTGGCAGGTACCGTGTCATGCCAGGTGTGACACATGACATGTGACTGGTTCAAATGTTCCAGGTCAACACTGGGGTGGACTTAGTCTCTCTCATCTCTGCCTGGTGCTCATTTGACGCTCTTTAAAAATCTTTTTATTTATTGGGGGCTGAGAGAGAACCCACAACCCACGTGAATTCCATGCACATGGATATTGGCATGTGTGGTGGAAGTCAAGAGGATAACTTTCTTTTGTGTGTGTGTGTGTGTGTAAGAGGATAACCTTCCTAAGTCATTTCTCTTCTTACCTTTTGGGCTTCTGGGGAACAAACTCAAGTTCCCACCAGGTTTGCAAGCAGGTACCTTACCTGCTGAGCTGTCTCATGGCCCCTCCATTCTGTGTGTGTATGTGTGTGTGTGTGAGAGAGAGAGAGAGAGAGAGAGCGCGAGAGAGACAGACTTCAGGAATCATGGAATCATGCTGGATTCCTTTTGTCTCCTTTTGGCTCCAGTCAGGGATTTCCAGAGTTGGAATCAAAGCCACTGTTCTTTTACATGGGACTGGGATCTGAACTCGGGTCCTTCTGTTTGTGAAGCAGAGTACTAACCAACCTCTGAGCCATCTCTCCAGTCCCATAACGCTCTTTGGAATTCGAGTAAGGGTTTGGTGGACAAGGTGCTGCTTGCAAATCTGGGGGCTTGAGTTCAATCCCCAGAAACTCACGTGGTTGGAAGGAGAGAATCAAGTTTGGGAGTGTGTGTGTGTGTGTGTGTGTGTGTCACACGCGCCACGTGCACTCTGTATGCAGCCTCTTGTGTCTGTCCTCTCTTCCCTCTCCATCAGGATCTCTAGTGCCCCGCTGCTGTTGCAGACTAGGAAGCTCATGAACTTCCTGCAATTCTTGTGTGTCTGCCTTGGGTTCTGCAGATCCGAACTTGGGTCGTCAGACTGTGCAGGGGGCAGTGCTGCTGACCGGGTGGCCATGTCTGTCTGTCTGTCATGGTGTTGCAATGTCTCCCGGAGGCCTTGGCAGAGGTGGCATCTGCGAGGGGCCGTGAGCTGCCCTCCTTCTTGTGCCCCCACCTGGGCTGAGCAGGGGCGTTTTTTAGCTGGGCAGGCTAATCATGGCTGATCCCTGCGGCTCTTGGTGCCTGTGGCTTGCTGTCTCCCACTGCTCGTGCCACTGCTTAACCTTCATCCCATATCTTCTGAACCCTGAGGGATTCTGCCTGTTCTCCACATGTAGCCTGTTGGGGTGACCATCTCTGAGTCACAATGTCTCCTGAGATGGGGCGCAGTATGTGCGCTGCTTTGAAGGCTGTGGCTCTAGGGATTCCTGTGGCTGGGATCGGCCCATCTAGGTGCGTCTGGGTCCCTGGGGATTTCCATGTGCTTTCTGGATTGGTTCATCGGCTTCTATGATGGGCGCAGGGGAGGGTTCCGTCGTTCCTGGGGCACAACTGCTCTTTCGCCTTTGTGGGGCTTTGATCGCAGCATGACTTCGTTCTTGAGTGTGGATTGGATATACCTCAATATTATTGTAAGTGGGATTGTTTTCTTATTTTGGGGGCGCCCGTTGCTGGCATGTGGAGCAGGTGTTGGCTGTGAACTTGTTGAGCTCATGACAGGATGGTTTTTGCTCAGTGTGTCCATCGAAGAGACGCTTTCCCGCATTTCATTCTCTTCTGAGTGGAACCTCGGGCCCTAGGCTTGTGGGAGCCGGAGATTGACAGGTGGTGTGGAGGGACGGGAGGGACGCGCCAGTCTGGACCAGGAAGTGGACGTGTTTTCTCAATGTTCTTCACACCACAGACGTGTTGTGCTGCTCAAACTGTACAGTTGTTGGCTTTCACTAGTTCATACTTGTTCAGCCACTTCTGTTTCCAGAATGTTCCATCATGTCCTAAAGCCTGTCCACACAGCCTGTCCTCTGTCCAGCTGTGGTGTGTTCCTGCTTCTGTGTCCCTTCCTGAGATTCAGTGGCAAATGTAGCTCCTGTATCTGGTCTGTCCCCGAACGTGGTGTTCTCAAGGCCTCTCTGCATCACAGCGGGGTGGATGCTGCCCCAGAGCCACCTCCCCTGTCCTCAGAGGCACAGGTGGTGCCACCCTCAAGGCCACGAGGGATCTGGAGCTGGCTCCACCCAGCTGGGAGCTGCTGTGCTGTGGGTTGGTGGTTCTGAGGTGACAGCTAACACCGCCTCTCACCCTCTGCAGGCCTCTTCGCTGGGACGACAGAGTCCTTGTGTGGCCTCCTGCCTTGCGGACAGCCTGTGCCCCAGGGAGCCCAGCTTGCCGACTGCGGCAGGTACCTCTCCTTGCCTCCTTCTCGTGCCCCTTCCCTGAGCTGACCACTTGTCTAATGGACTTGGGGGCCCCAGTCCCCTCTCTTGGCCCCTGTTGTGGGTCCATGTGGATGGAGGGAGGTTGGTTTCTACAACTAGCACTGCGACATGGAGCCGGCTCTCTCACGTGACCCGTGTGTGCGTGTGACCCATATGTTCGAAAGCTGGGCTTCTTTGTGTGTATCGTGGCTGTGGGCCTTTCTGACTTTCCTTGTTCATGTCTTGTTCTGTGCCTTGCAAGCATCTGCCCATCAAGCATGTGTCCCCCCAAGCGGACTCCACCTAGTCCACACTACTTGAGCTGCTCTTGCCCGGCTGCCCCCCTTCAGACCAATATCCTTTGTCCACACATGCTCATGGGCCATCACCTGCTGCTCATGGGTCCTCTGGGGTGGGGCCTGCAGAGTGACCTGTGCACAGCATGTGTGCAAGTATCATGGGTTGTGCGCATACCGGTCTCTCCTCACCTGCCTGACTCCACAGTGGTGCCCATGGGCTCTGCAGACCATCAGTTCAATCTCACGGAAATCCTCTCGCAAAACTACAGCCTCCGAGAAGAGTGTGCAGGGTTCTCACCGTGCACCAACAGGTCTGAGGAGCAGCTGGACAAGGACTTCATTTCCCAGGTACCGCTGGCCAGCTTTGCTCCATTGGGTTCCTTCATAGCACCGCGTGTCCCTGGCCTAACCTGCCACGTGATCCTGTGGGCAGCACGCGGAGACCACTGGCCTCAGAACTGCCCCTGCTTCCCACAGCAGGCGTGAGGGGCCTGGTGCTTGCCAGTTTCACCTTGACGTTGTTAGGTGCCAGTGCTGACCTGTGCAGCCTACAGGGTGGCACAGATGGGCTTCTGCTTTGCATACCCAAGGCCCTGGTTCCATCCCAGCACCTTGAAGTAAACAGCAGAAACAAATGCATGTTCGACAGATAAGGATTTGTTTCTTCGCATTTTTGTATGTGTATATCATGTTGGCATATGTGGGCACGTGTGTGTGCCTATGGAGGCTCATGGTTGATAAGGAAGCCATCCTGTTGGTCTTCCACCTTATTCTTTTGAGTCTGGTCTCTGATGAACCCAGAGCTTCTGCTCAGGGTCAGTGGAGTACCCAGCCTCCCGGGGACTTCCGGTCCTGCCTCCTGGGGCTGGATGGCCCATGCCCGCTGGCATCTACACGGGTCTGATCCCAGGTTTTCTTGCCAGTGAGTGCTTTTACCACCCAGTGTTCCCCGATCCAGAAGTAGTGTATTTTCATGAAGATAAAGTGTCCATTTTCTAAAGCAAATGTAGAGAAGAAGGGGTGCGCTGTCAGGTGCAGTCTGAGGTGATAGGTTCCCTGGTCCCCTCTTTGGTTAGAGGTCTGATCTGGCCTCCTGGCCAGCGTGTCAGACTGTAGCTGGGCTTCTCCAGCATTGCCCTAGTGACTGGGACTCCTTTGTCTTGTAGTCTTTGGGGAGGGGACACTTGAGGTGGAAAGACCCAGGTCAAGGTTGCCTCTGGGTTTCTGGACTGCGACACAGCGAGGCCTCTAGCGATAGAAGACGCTGTCCCGCTGCCTTGGTCTTTGAGTGTATTGTCACAGTTGCCGCCAGCTGAGCGCTGGGTTCCTTACAGCCCTTCTCCAGCTCCTCATGTAGCCCCTGAGTTTCCACGCAACTGATCACCAGGCCCCCCTCTCTCGGTGGGTAGAGCTCGCGTGGTTAGGTCACCCTCTCTAACCTGCTTCCCTGGAGGAGATGGGTCTTCATGTGGGGGGCTGAGTCACTCCTGCCACCTCTTTGTGGGGCACGTGCTCACTGGTACCTTCTGTGGCCACCGTATCTTTCAGGATGTGTCTGAGGGGGCTGTGGCTCTGGACTAGCAGCTCTCTCTCAGGAGCCCCAAGGAGATGGTGGGCAGCCAGGGTCATGGGGGAGAGGCGACAGGCGTCATGGCATCCATGCCCCTGCCCAATTGTCCTTGTGGAGGCGTATATGTCTTCTTGTGTCTCTCAGCTCTCATCCTACGGCAGCTCCTCTGTTGCTTGCTGGTGACTGCAGGCTGATGTTGATGTCCTCCGATACCCGTTCCCTGGACCTTCAATCAGCGGTGTTGGGTTTTATTAAATCTTCTTCCCCCTTGACTCTTGTCTCTCATGGCGATGGCAGCCGATGGGCTTGGGGCTGTGTGCCACTGCTGCGAGGAGCTGCGAGGAGCACAGTGACGCGTTGGGGACGTGTTGGGGTGTGATGGGGTCCCTCTGGGCTCAGGCAGAAGCCCTGGGCACAGCCCTGACAGCCCCCTTCTCTCTAGAGCAGCAACATGCCGCTGGATGAGCTGATTGCGCTATATAGCTACGAGGCATCTGACCCCATCTCAGAGCAGGAGAGCGAGGGGGATGACACATCTCCCCACCTCCTGGATATGACTCTCAACAAGGTGAGTGGCCGTCTGCCATGGCAGGGTCCCTTGAAACCACTGTCACCCTAGGTCAGGTGAACAGATGGGTACTGCCAGATGGAGATGCCCACAGCCAGTTGGCATGAGGCCAGGCCAGGCCTGCTCCTCCTTCCAGTCCTTCTGGTGTGGTGTTCGTGGTGTTCGGTTGGGGTGGGTGGAGGCCGTCCTTAGGCAAGTGTAGCTGGAGGACAGCTGCGGTCTGGAGTCAGGTCCACACCCGGCTGTGGGAAGAGAGTGGGAGTGCCAGGGCCTCGTACCCCTCCGTACCCCGTGAGCTCCAACATCTGCAGTAAAGCAAGACACCACTTGTTGACTCTTCGTTGCAGGAGCAGATAGCGAAGGACCTGCTGTCGGGAGAAGATGAGTCGCAGTCCTTGGCTGATAGCCTCATTCCGTTGGTCACATCTCATGAGGACTCCAACCTCTTCCCCCCGGAGAGTGGGCGTAGGTGTCCCTGTCCCTTCTTCCTCCTTGGCCCCTCAACTGCATGACACACGTTGGCTGTGGTGGAGTTGGGGCCCAGGTTTTGAATTGGCAGGCATGGTCATTGCCCAGGTGGGTGTCCCCAGATGGGCAGAGGTGCCCCTTGACCTGTTTCCTGGAGCCAAGGTGTCATGATGTGGGGTTGGGGCTGCATGGGGGACTGCTGCGAGGACCCCTGGGGGGTGCTTCTCACTGCCTTCCTCCCGTAGCCTGGCTCCTGGCTGGCGAGAAAGACATGGGGTCCTCGGCCTCCTCGGACACCGAGGACGTGCTTCCTGCCAACAAGTGCAAGAAGGTGCATAGTGGCCCGCGTCCGTGGCTTCCAGAGACCCCTGCTTCCAGCCCTGTCTGAGAAGACAGCAGTCCCATGGCTCCTGGCAGGGGCGGGGGGAAGACCCATTGGACCCTGTGCTTGTCCCACAGGAGTGTACCCAGTGTCTTGGGGCTTGCCTGGGGAGGAGGGGGGCGGCAGCAGCTCTGTCTCCCTGGCACCTCAGCTCCCGGAGTTCCCAAGTGGACATTGGCGGCAGAGCCTGGGCTCTGGGCAGCTCTGCTGGACGCGTCCTCTGACCTGTTTCGTGCACCTCGCAGGAGATAATGGTGGGGCCGCAGTTCCAAGCCGACCTCAGCAGTCTGCGCCTGAGCCGGCACAGCGAGAAGCGTAAGTAGACCGCAGCGCGATCTTTCAGCAGGCTCGGCTGCGGGTGTCGGTGCCCACAGCCCTGAGTCCGTGCCATCCCCTGCCAAGGTGTCGGGTTTGACCGCCTGCTGCCAGACCTGCAGCACCTGGTTCCTGCAGAGACCCAGAGTCCCTTCCTTATGCATGGCGAACCTCTCCTGTGACCCCAGCATCTCCTGGGCTCACCTGCCCCCCTCCTGGTCTCATACCTCTCTCTGCTCCATGTTGTTCTTGTGAGGGGCACAGTACCTGCCTGGTTTCTTACTCCCTAATCTGTAGGCTCAGGGCCACTGCAGTTAGAGCTTCCCTCCCTGGTGGGCACGACTAGGCTATGGGCTGTGTGGGTGTATCTGATAAGCCACAGGAGTAAGAGACTGAGGCCAGGGACACGGGGACACCTTCCTGACCTTTGCATATTTCTGCTGTGCTGCAGTCCAGGCTGTGATGGGCGTGTGCCCAGCCTCAGGATGTCTCTGAGCATCCCATGGCCTTGCTCCGAGGGTCGTCCCTTCTGTAACTTGTGTCTACATGCCATGTGCTTCCTGTGTGTGTCTTTGTCGTGTCTCTTGCTTGTCTCTTTCAGTTTCACCAAAGAGACGAGCCAGACTTTGCTCATAGGGCGCCGCTGTCTCTTGCAGCGAGTGGGTCCTCACATGCTCTAGAGTGGGTCCTCACATGCTCTAGGGCTCGAGCGTGGTTGGATCTCATTGCTTTGTGTGGCCCCTCAGAACAGAGCGTCCCTCTGGTTCCCCTGTTTTGAGCTCTAACCCCATGGGACCCCTAGTGACTTACTCCCCATCCTGATGTCCAGACTGTCCAGACCCCTCCAAAGCACTTGTCGTGTTTGTATTGCAGCCCCAAAACTGTGAGACCTGCCACCCTATGCTACGTGCTGAGTGGGGGCAGGAGGGGATGGCTGGAGGTCACTGGGGACCTTCTGCTGCTCTGCCCTGGCGGGGCGACCAGGCTCTCCTGGAGGACTGCACTGGCACTTCTGTGACATTCTTGGCTGCAGCGTCCTGCCACCGACTGGAGGCTTTGAGTCAGCATGGGAGAGTTGGGACATGTTTATCACACATGTGTTCCTCCCAGGTCTCCTTTCCTAAAGCCTGAGATTTGACAGGTTCTCAGTTTTTAAGCTGTGGTTTGTAGTTTGGTGTTGATGTTCCTAAGGGCGTTAAGGGTTTTCCTGCTTGATCCTTAGTCATGGGACGGGCTCCTGTGTTGTTCTGTGCTCGCTGGTTCCTTGCTTGACACGTAGACGTCTTGCATTTGACATCACCTGCCACGGACACCTGGCTGCTTTCCCTGCTCACTTGTATGCTCAGGTGACGGTGAGGCTCTCCTCACTCCCCAGCTGAGACCCCTGGGGAGAAGCCTGTCCCACAGCCAAGGACCAATTGCTTTGGGGGTCGGGGAGGCAGGTTTTGTTCTGTGGATGAGGCGCTAACATTCCCATCAGACTGGGAGTCGCCTCCTTCTGCTCATTGCTGCCTCCGTTTCTGGTTTTGGCACAGTGCTCTCTGTGCACCCGCCGTCCCAGCACCTGCTGTCTCGCACACCCTGTGCGGTGGCAGCGTGGTAGGCTGCTGTTGTGTCTGCTGTTGCATGGCTCTCTTTCCTAGGCTTGTCCTTGATCCTGGGCTGTTTGAACCGACCTCTAAGGCATGTGCAGCCACAGTGCCGTCCTCTGCCATTGCTCGGCATTGTCCAGGTGAGTTTTGCCGATTGTCATGGCAGGTTGGACCTCAGTTAAGTGCTGGTGATTGATGGTGTTGCTGTCCCCTAAGGGGCATAGGATGGGCTTTGTCTCGGCTTCCAGAGTCCAGGAGAGCCAAGCGGGATCACTTGATGGTGAAGGACAGGCCCTCATGGCGGTGTGTCCTTGGGAGAGCGTGGCCTGTTCCCCTTGTTTGGCTCCCAGTGTTCCCTGAAATCCAGCGTACTGGAGCTGGTGATGAGCACCCAGCACGTGAGTGAGCCTGGGGCCCTTCACGTGAGCACCCAGCCAGGTTGGTAGAACACACTTGAGATGGGCTTTTGGGCTTCTTGCAGGGTGGGTGACATAACCAGAGCCTACTGTAGCCCAGCCTGAGCAGGGCAGTGAGTAGCTGTGCCCGTCTGCCTGGCATGCCTTCGGCCTCTGCAGGCTGCTCAAGACTGGCGGGTGGCAGCTTGTCCCTGGCTCAGTTTCAGTTGTGTTTCTTTGTCTGAGCAGGAGAATTTGTGTAGGAGTGTCATGCCTTCATAGGCGCAGTTGGGCCTGTGGTTTACTGTGCTTTTGTGGTAAGTTGTAGATGAACCTGTTTGTTTCACATCCTTGGCCTGATGGTGGTATGTGTGACAGGGTCTCCCATGGCTAAGGCTGACTTGAACTCCCTCTTGTTTTACTCTCTCCGTGCCAGGCGACCCCTGAGCTCTGCTGTGGAAGCATTGGCTGCCTGGGTGTCAGTGCTTGGATCCTTACTGGTGTGGCCACTCCTGGGGTCTCTGCCCTTGTCCCATCGGTCTCTTGTCTGGCCCATTTACTCGTTCTCTCAGAAATATGTCTCGTCGTCTTTGGTTGATTTCTGCTTTGGTTATCGTCACATCCTTTCTTTTTTACCTCAGTTTCTTTTGGGTTTCCTTGTGATCTGAGCTTGGTCCATTAGTGGCGTCCCTTTTAAGTCTCAGCACTGGTTCTCCAGCCTCTTTCCAAAGTGACTGGCACTGCCTTCGTGTGATGATGGCCTAGCAGCTCACTCAGCGACCTAGGCCGTGCCTGTCTCTGGTTCCTCGGTGCCCTGGAGTCTCTTGGGCCACACTGGTGGTTGTTGACTGTGAGTGGCTCCATCCGGTCTGTTCTGCCCAGTGTACTTATATCTTGTGTCTTCTCAGGGGCTGTGTGCGGGTTTAACCTGTGCTAAAGCAGTTCTTTCCCACAAAGCAGTGGTCTGTGGGCTGATGGCTTGAAGTGCCTTTTCCGTTTTCCTTCATCCCATGGGTCAGCTTTCACGTCATAAGCTAGACTTCTCATGAACTTTCTGAGTGCCTCACTGATGGGAGAGACATCAGTCTTGTTCCTTTCACATATGCGTGTGATCTGTGCTGTCCTACACGTATGCATGTGCTCAGGTCTGCTATCGCGTGCACTCGTGGACCTTGAGCAGGCCTGATCCTAGCTGCCTCAGTATTCATGGGCTGGAGAGACTTTCTTCAGAAGCTGCACTGTGGTGTGAATGAAGGTTGGCAGTGTGCAGGCCAGACTTAAAGATGAGCAGCACTCAGCCAGCGTGATGCCCGCACTCATGGCGTCCATAGAAACTGGTTGGGAAGACAGTGGTCAGCTGGAGTCTTGGGCTGGCAGAATTCAGCATCCCCGCGAAGCTCAAGGCTTCTCAGTAGCCTGCAGCACAGGACTGGGAGCTCTGTCAGAGAAGTCAGGACACTCAGGGTGTTCTCCCCATGGGTAAGCTTCGAGAGCGCATTCCGTCCCACCGCCCACATTTCTGCATCCAGATAGAGTAGAATCTACGGCCGAGATAGTGCGGGTGCTCAGTCTCTGCATCGCAGCAGAGCAACCTGACTTGGGATTCTAGAATACTAGGAAGAAATAGCAGCAGCTTATTCTCATAGCCCTGGAAGGCAGAGCCTGGGAAATCCCACAGTGCAGCAAAAAGGATGATTCCCAATGTCATCCTTGGGTCTCCACAGGCCCACATGGTGCCCCCCCCACCCTACCATATATGAATGCACATGAGCGAGCACGCACGCACATAGACATGCAGTCACAGACACATGCAGGTACACGCACATACCGACATGCACGCACAGACACCCATGTGCTGGAGATTATTTGCTGTCTCTTGATCTCAAAGTGACAGCTTTCCCAACTCTGACTAGTCTGCTCCATGATGGGGTTTTGGAGGGCTCCTCGAGATAGACGTGCTTGGTCTGAAGTGGGTCGAGTCTGTTTCCAGAGCACTTTTCAGTTCCGAGGATGCGGTGGTTTGGCGTGAAATTCTGCTTCCTGCTAATCAGTTTACATTGCTGGAGCTACCGGCCTCCGGCATGCTGCAGAGCAGCGGGAGTCTGCGCCAGCTTAGTGCATCCTGGACATGCCATCGTCTATGTCCATGTGCATCCTGGTCCCCATGTCCCGCATGCCCACGTGCATCCCGGTGACTCTGTTCACATGGATTCTGGTCAGTCTGTCCTTACACGGTTTGTTCTCTCTCTCTTTCTCTGTCTGTCTCTGTCTCTCTCTTTCTCTCTCTTGGGTGACCCTGTACCATCAGCACCTCTTGGGGGTTCTGTCAGGACTGGTCTTGCATGGCGTTTCTTCCCCAGTTTTATTCTCTTTTGTTCTTGGGGCCCTTGGCTCACAGTGAGGCATAGCCAGAGGGAGGCAGAGCTGCCCAAGCCCCCCCATTCCCCATAGCCTTTGGAGCCGTTGGCAACAGTCATCTTTGTGGTACTCCACGTCAGCATGTGTGGCTTGTCACGGAGCCCGTGTGTCTCCTGGCTGGCAGTGTGCTGGGGCTGTCTCAGCCTCAGGTGGGTCATGCCGAGTAGCTTCCCCTCTGCTACCACCTGCCTTGGGCAGAGGCATCACCGAGTTGCCTTTCTCTAGGGCTTTAGGACACAGGTAGGATACTCGGTTCCACCTGGAAAGCCCGGAGATGGCCTGCCCTCTCCCCAAGTCCTGTGTGTCTCTGCACACTCTGGTGCACCTCCTTCCTGGCCGCCCACCTGAGTCACATTTCACCTGTGGCAGGCGCTGCCTTGCTGGTACAGTCTGCCCATGCCCCAAGTTTCGCCTTCTCCCCATGGCTGTTGCTGGCTGCCTGCTCTGTCTCCACTGTCCTGTGTGATGCTGAAGGCTGAGAAGTTGGCACCACCCCTCTGAGAGGTGCTGGGGCAACTTGCCCAGGGTCTCCTGGTGTGAGCAGAGACCATGCCTGTGCGCTTGACTCCCCCTCTTCCTGCCCAGTCTATGAGAATGAAGACCAGCTGCTCTGGGACCCCAACGTGCTTCCCGAGCAGGAGGTGGAGGAGTTTCTATACAGGGCGGTCAAATGGAGGTGGCATGAGATGGGTGGTGACCAGCTGCCCAAGAGCGAGGTGGTGAAGGACAGCGAGCAGGTAGGCTGTCAGGGGAGCCATGGGGCAGGTGTGCCATGTGTCTCTGGGCACCACAGTGTAGGCCTGGCCTGCGCTGGCCCTGGTGGACTGGTGGGAAAGGTGAAGCATGTTCTGACCCAGGCACTGTATGAGCTGGTGAAGTGTAACTTCAACGCGGAGGAGGCCCTGCGCAGGCTGCGATTCAACGTGAAGGTGATTCAAGGTGAGCTGCAGCCCTGGGCCCTGTTGCGCCCCTCCCCCCTGCTCTCTGGACCGGCTGACCACCATGCTCCCTTTATAGATGGGCTGTGTACCTGGAGCGAGGAGGAACGCAGGAACTTCGAGCACGGCTTCCGCGTTCACGGAAAGAACTTCCATCTGATCCAGGCCAACAAGGTGAGGCCGCGTCCTCCTACTGCCCCGCCCTTGCTCCCCGAGGGCCTCCCTCTGGTCTCTGCCACCTTGGCCAGGCCCCTTCCCCATGTACAGAGCAGGCTGTACTCACTCGGTTTGGGATGAGTCTGGATCTGAGCTGGCGCATGGGCCTCATTGCTTGTGTTTGTGAAACTGTGGTTCTGTGCCCCGGATGTGGAGACCACGGCTCCCATGCTGCTGGCCCTTTGGCCCTTCAGGCAGGTGTCCCTGTGGCTCTTTCCTGTAGGTGTGTGGCGTGGCAGCTCCTGCGCTGGCACCTTTCAGCTGTGTGCGACCTGTGGCCTGCTGCTGTTGGGTTGCATGGGGATGTCAAGCTCCTGTTGCAATCTCGATGGGCCTAGAGTGGCCAGAGACACTGATCCTGTCAGACTCTAACTCAGTCCTGCCAGCAGCTCTGCTGTTCAGTGGGCTCAGCACAGCCCAGGACAGGGCGAGGAGTGCAGGGCCCACCAGATCTGACCCTCTGTGTGTCAGGCCTGCCCTCCGTATGACACTGGGCCTCACCAGCTGCTGGGAGATACCGTGTATTGGTCAGGGGCGGATCTGTGAGCGAGAGGACATCAGCCTGTGGCTCCTGTGGATGTCTGGGTAGGCGGGTCCCAGGTTCTTGCTGGGTTTGCTATTGGCTGCACCCAGCCAGCTTGCCATGTGTCCATCTCATGCCTCATCTACTTTTCTCATTGCCATGGCCAAACGCCTGGCAAAGGGGACTAAAGGGACTAAATGGTTGTGCTTGGAAGGGGAGTTTGTCACAGTAAAGAATGTTTACTGGGCCGAGTGTGGTGCCTGTTGATGCTACTACATCCACTTTTTCTCCATGTCTGTGTGGGATGCCAGCTTGTGAGATATTGCTGCCCACGTTCAGGGTGGGTCATCTTTAGTGGAACCCTGTGGGAAAAGATTCAGACACACCCAGGGTGATTCTAAACTCATTCAAGTGGCCATGGTGTGCCCACACTCTCACTTATCACCCGAAGCCGTGGCGCTGCGCTGTGGTGACAGATTTGGTGTCATCCGAATGTGTTTGTTCTCCTGTGAGTCCCACGCTGTCCAGCGTCTCTTCTGAGAGTCAAGCCAAAGAAGGTTCTGTCCCAAGATAGAATGGCGCAGTGTCCACCCTATTCCTGAGGAGACATGGCACACAACGTGCACCCCATTGCAAGGAGGGGGGACATAGCAGGCAAGACTGGACCAACACAGGACTAAATTCAGTAGGGCAAACACCAAATGCTGCGGCACGTGTGGCTGGTGATGCAGTCCACTCCACAGCCTTCTCGGGCCCTGCCTTGTTCCATGTGGGCAGCTGCCTTGAGGATAACCACGGTGCAGGGTCCTGCTGAACCTAGCTGTGTCTCCCCAGCAGCTTCTTGCGCTGTGCCTGCACTGGCACCTGTGCTCCTGCTGCCACCGCCAAGTCCCCATGGCTTAGGAGGGAGCCCTGCCAGTCTGACCCAGTGCCGGTGGGCTCTGGCCATCTCAGCTGAACCTGGGCATGGTGCTCTGTATTGCCAGCTTCCTGTGAGGAATTACTTGGTGAAGGCAGGCCTCAGAGAGGGTCTTGATTAAAGTGGGAAGATGGTCCTCCTCCCTAGGCACATGGATGCGTGATTGGATCATACAGTGATTGCCCCCTGCCTCTGACATTGGATGTGAAGTGGTCAGAGCTTTGCTCCTGCTGGCCGCTGTCCTGCCAGGAAGGACCATGGCCTGGAGTTGGGAGCCAGAACAAAACCCTCATTCCTGGAGTTGTCAAGATCTGGTTTCTCACAGAAATGAGTTATGCGACAGGGTGGGGCTGTGTTGTGCATTCATACACTGTGCTATGGATCCACGGGCCTCTGCTTCGTGACCCAGGCTCTGTCTGTGTACAGTTGCGCACACGGTCGGTGGGTGAGTGTGTGGAGTACTACTATCTGTGGAAGAAGTCTACACGCTATGACTACTTTGCCCAGCAGACTCGACTGGGCCGGAGGAAGTTTGTCTCGTCTGGAACCATGTGCGTACTCAGGTTGCCTGACTGGCCAGGGTGGGCATGTGGGGTGGGGGGCATCCTCACATAGTAGAGTCCCTTCTCTTGGCTTTCTGATTCTCACAGATGTCTCTGCACAGGGATGCTGACCAGGACCTGGATGGTCTTGATTCTGACAGCCCTGCCCGGCTGCGCCCTGAGCAGGAGTCTCTCATGGTGGTGCCTGCAGGTGGGCACATGCGGGCCATAGCCAGGGGCTGTGGTCAGGGCAGGGCCTCTTGCAGCGAGTGGGGTCATCAGTCCTATGGATGCTGATGTTCTTCACGAGTAGCCACAGGGGGCCTGGCTGTCCTTGACATTAGATCTGACCCTGGGTCCTATTGGAATAGCAGTGGCCCTGGGTCAGGTGAGCAAAAACCTCATTCTGACTGCCGGCAGCAAAGGTGCCATTTGCAGGCTAGTCACGTGCTCCGTCTAGAGCCCTGGGCTGTGGCTGTGGGCTGTGGCCAGTGCTGGTTCTCCGCAGCCTGCTGGCCTCCAGCCTCTAGCCATCTGTGCTGATGGGCACTTTTTTTCAAGATGGAGGGACCCCACTCGGCTGCAGCCTGACACAGGCAGCCGAAGAGCTTTAGGCTGCTGGGTGGGGCAACTGCTCAGGCTGAAACTACTGTATTCTCACAGACCCACTGAATGCAGCCGGTGCACTCAGTCAGCCTGGAGTGGGTTCAGATGGACTCCTGTCCTTGGAGCCAGGGCCCTCTTCATTCCAGCAGCTGGACGAACCCCCATCTGTGCCCCTGCCCCAGAGACCTCTCGCCCTGGCCACCCCAGTGGAATTCTCAGCTGCAGCTGCTTTGGAGCCGGGTGCTAGCCCCCGGCTAGCTGTGGACTTTGAGTTGCCTGAGGAGCTGCCTCTCGTGCCCAGCCATGTGGATCTGAGTGGGGAGCCCACGGAGATGCCTGCACAGATGGCCTTGTCGGTCACTGAATTCGGACTGATTGGTATTGGGGATGTGAATTCTTTCCTCGCTGGCCACCCCGTGTGCCCGACCTCCACATTGTGCTCGGAACCCCTATCACAGTGAGTGCCCGGCCCCTGGGCTGGTGGCGGGAACGGAAGCTTTGTCCTGGCCAGCCAGTGGGCTGGGAGGGAGGCAAGGCTCACTCATGCTGCTGTTGCTGGGTGTCTTGCAGGTGCAACGTGCTGACCTGTTGACCCCACTGCCTGGAGAGAGACTGGGGTGGGTGCGGTGGCGCCAGGCCTGCCTGCCAGTCTTCCTGACTCACCCATGCAGGCTTCTGGGACGCTTTTCTCTGCTTCGTAATGATGGGACACAGTGCGGTGGCCAGGTCTCTGCCCTTGCCCTTCCCAGACTGGGCCCAGGGCCACACACAGCCTCGTCCCCAGCACCATACAGTTGCAGGCTGCAACCGTGCCCGAGGTCCACCTTGTGGTGGGGCACACAGGGCTCGTCCCCAGGGCCCATCCCCATTCAGAGATGGTCCTGCTCCTGTAGCCCGCAGAGGTCCGGCCCAGGCTTTGGATGGGACGTGCCTGCACCAGCAGCCTCCTCCCAATGCCGTCCGCAGGCCAGCTCTCACCCCTCTGCGGGCCGTGATCACCGGCCTCTGCTCAGTGCAGGACCATGGGGCACAGAGCCATATACCTCGCCGTCTGGCCACACATCCTCGGCTCTCTGCCGCCTCCATTTCAGGAAGAGCCGCACTTTAGGCTCCACCTGCCTCCTGCCACCTCACCTAATCCACCCTGTGCGGGGAAGGCCTCAGCAGCCCAGGCCGCTGAGGAGTGGATAATCCACCTCCCCTTGGGCAGCACAGGGCAGGGAGCTCCCAAGAAGCCCCCCTGTCACCCACCTGCCATGCCCCCCCCTCCAGCAGGGCGGCTGGGTCCTTCTTGCCTCCCTTGTTTTATTTATGTTGGTGTTTACAAGTTGGAGTGGGATTCCTGGCAGACAGCTTGTTGGGTGGCAGCAGAGGGGTGCTGTTAGAGCCTCTGCGGCTGGCGTCCGTCCCTCGCCTGCTGAGGACACTGTGAAGTGAGCTTTTGCCCTCCGCTGTTTTATTTATTAAACTTAATTTGAAACCCAGTGCGTCTTATGGATTGACGGGGGCTGGGGGATCCAGGGTGCCTGTCGCCCCCTCAACAGGGACTTGCGCCCTGGGTTGGCGGGCCCGTGCAGCGGTGGGATAGGGTTCTGTAGGTACCACTGTAGCACAGCCCTCCCTGCTGTAGACAGGCCTGGCAGGGTGGAGGGTCCACAGCTCAGATAATGAGGCTTGAGGCAGAGGGAAGGAGAGGGGTGGGAGGACAAAGGGCCCAGCCTGTGCTGCCAGCATCCCAAGGCCTCCATGAGGTATTTGGGGTGTCAGTGGGTCAGTCTTCCTGTTCTTCCAGGAACATGTATGCTGCTGTCTACATCTGTCGGCAGTAGCGCTGTTTCCATCTGACTTGAGTTTCCCTGCTGTGCCCTTTATAGATCGCAATGCCCCCCTTAGGGGGCTGACCCTGTCCCCCTTAGGAGGCTGACCCTGTCCCCCTTAGGGGGCTGACCCTGCCTCCCTTAGGGGCCTGACCCTGCCCCCTTTAGGGAGCTGGCCCTACTTTTGAGCCTCCCGCAGCCCCGTTCCTGCTGAGGTGCACTCCCCGAGACTGTAGCGCTGTGTGCTGGATCTGGGGGTGGGGCACAGTTTATTGTTCTCTGGAGTGTTAAGTCTTTGAGATACAGAGCTAGCCTTTTGAATACTGAGACCCCTGAGATTGGACACACTGGTCCCGTGTGTGTGTTGGTGAAGAGGTGGGAAGTGGCCTTCCACACAGGTCTCTGCAAATATTTCAACTCTGTTCAAAAGGGCCTCCCTTGGGTGTATAGTAGGATTACTTTCAGTGGGACTTGGCATATTGCCCCCAAATACTTATTTTGGTGTAAGGTAGGTATCGTGGGGTCTCACATGGGACAGGTGTGTGTGTGTGTGTGTGTGTGTGAGTTCAGCTCAGAGCACTTTGTGCTTTTGGGCTGTGTTCTGAAAGCGCCCCAAGCAATTCTTTTAGTCCAGTTTGTGGGATTATACATTCTGGAAGTTGTGGTTACATTTGGACTTTACCAGTGGGGGTGTCCCAAACACTACTCTTGTTGTATGGCTTTGCATGAGGCCATACCTACATAATGTGGTGTATGAATGTGTGTGTGTGTGTGTGTGTATGTATGTACATTGGGGATATATGTGTATATATGTGTGTGTACATGCATATTGGAGATATATATTAATGGTTAGTCTTAAAGTCAAGCAACTGAAGGGAGAAAGGGAGATTTACTCAGCTTATGGTTCAGAGGGGAGATACAGTCTCATGGCAGAGGTGGCATGGCTGGCTGGTCAAAGCTGGAGGTGGCTACGTCACTGCAGGCATCTTGGAGGCTGCGAGTTGCAAGACTCAAGGTGCCATGACCTTGCCAAACACATGAGACTGTGGGGGACACATTTCAAACCATGACATATATATGGATGTTTATACATTTATGTCTGTATATATATGTACATATACATGCATGTTTGCATATGCATGCACATGTGAATATGTGCACGTGTGCATGTATACATGCATGTGTGCATACATGAATATGTATGTGCGGACATGCTTGTGTGCATGTATGTTTATGTATGTGTAGGTGCATATGTATATGTATGGATGCATGCTGGCTGTGTATATGTGTATGCATGTATATGCATGTTGCAGTTTGCCTGCATGGTTGCTGATAAATGACCAAACAGTTTAAGGGAACAAGTAGTTTATTCTCTCTTACGATTTTCTGGTTACAGTTCACAGTCCAGCTTGACAGGAGAGCTCACACTGACACCAGGGCCGGGAGAACTGGCCACATCATCACTGCATAATGGCTGAGAGATGGCAATCCTTACTTGCCAGACCAGATGTCTGGCCAAGTGAACAGAAGGATGCCAACTCTCTCAACTAGCTCTCTATGATTTATTCCAGGGCCTGGTCCCACCCACTATGGGCTGGGCCTTCCCCACCAGCTAGACAATATCCTTCAGGTTCACTCTGGGCTCAGCTCAACCACTAATTCTCCACAAATGTGCCCAGAGCTCAAACCCTTAACTGTCAGGTTGACACCTGTGCCTATTTCAATGCATGTGCATGTGTATACAAATGTGTATATGTGCATACATGTGCATGTATATATGCATATGTGCACACATGAATGTGTGTATGTGTGCATATACTTGTGCATGTATATGTGAATATGCATGCATGTTGGCTGTATGTGTATACATGCATGTGTATGCATGTGCAGGTGTATACGAACATGTGTGTAGATGTGTGTGCATGTGTATACATGTGTGCACATGTATATGTGGTGCTGGGAGCAGAGCTGTTCTACCACTAGCCTATAATCCTACCCTCTTTTTTTTTTTTTTAACATTTTTTATTATTATTTCCGCTCATACAAACTTAGTAGGTACACTGGTTCCCTCCCTCCCTCTTCCTCCCCCCTCCTCCCCCTCCCCTCACCCTTCTCTCCCCATCCCCTAGTGCCTCCCCCCCAGTCCCTGGAGAATCCTTTAATGTGCATGCCAGACTCTCCTATGGGCCCTCCTCTCCGATGAGGTGCAAGGACCCAGTGGCATTTCCCTGAATCCTTTTCTGTGTTCCCCTTAAGCATAGGAATACTACTCTGGCTGTCAATCTCTTGCCTCCAAGGATCTTGGTGCCTTTGGCAAATGCTAGACTTTGTGGGGTCAATAGTGTGTTGGACATTGCGCAGGGCATGCAAAATCCAATTATGATTGCTTTGGCCCTAACTTGTGTGGAGTATCTTGCATATCATTGCTCCTCCCATCCTTGTGCTCTTACAATCTTACGGTTCCCTCTTCCGCAAATTCCCTGAGCTTCAGGATAGGGAGAGATTAGGCTGGCCTAGTTCTAGGTGGTTGATATAGAGTCTCTGAAGTTCTGGATTATGGTTTGTTGATTTTCTTTTGCAGTTTTGCTGCTCCTGCAGTGCCCTTCACTCCATCCTGATGGGCATTGTATGTCACCCTCTGGCCAGAGACAAAAAGCTGTTAAACTACAGTCTTGTTATAAGAGTATATTCAAAGGTAGATGTAATAAAAGTAGGAAACCACAGTGAGGGAGGGGTCAATCACCCATTTGCAAAATGGTTACTTTTTAATCTGCCAGACTACATGTCCTCCCCTTCTGATGAGATCACACACCCTCAGTTGTAAATGATCAGGAACTTAACCAGATGTCTCATTACTTACTTGCAGTCCTTGGTGGAGGCCTATTTTCTCTGCTGTAACATGGTCCCCTCTCTCCTTGTTTCTGGTGTGGTCCTCCTTCCCCATCCCTCCTGTTCATAATCCTTGCAATTACTGTAGGTATTACAGAGTTTTATTTTGAGTGTCTCTACCCACCTTCTTTTTTTACTCTGGTTTTACCTACCCTATGCCCAGGCTGGCCCTGAGTTTGAACCCTCCCTCCTCAGCTTCTGGATTGACAGTTGGGAGCCTGTGCAGCCATGTTTTTCAGTTTTTTGTGTTTGTCTTAAAGCGTGGGCATGTGCGTGGACGTCTGTGTTCTTGCACCTGTGGTTGGCCAGAGCCCTCGTCGCCACGTAACTGTGTCAGCTTACGGCTGTGCTGTCATTCACCAGGCCAGTCCGTTCCCTGGCTTTCTGTCTCTCGGTCTGATAGTGGTTTTGAGGGGTGGAGGCCTGAGACCCCCACGGCCTCAGGTTCAGCGTCTCCTTGGTACCTGGCTTCCCTGTGGCCCTAGAAACTACGCGCCTGTGGCTCTGATCATGGCCCCTCTCCCTGTGAGAGTGTGTATCCAGGGGACTTGGGGTGCGCTCTGCCTCATGGGCCATGCAGCCCCTCCCTCCTGGTCAAGGTGAGTCAAGATTGGGTGTAGTGAGTCAAGACTTGGGGAGCGAGCCGAGCTGATGCCCCTCCCCCATCAGCAGCTGGAGCAAGTGCCAAGCTGTCCTCACTTTCATGTCCTCTTGGGCTTTGAAATCTGGTGTTAACACTACATCTGCTGGCACAGTACCTGCTTGGTAGCCCAGTGCTGCAGAGGGGTCAGGGGAGATGTGCTGTGGTCGGGCCTTCCTGCTCTGTCCCCACTGCAGACCTCAGGGGCCGAGCCTTCCTGTGTCAGGGACCGTCCTCAGCTTGCAGATGGTGCAGAAGAAAAGCGATTTCACTCCTTTAAGGGTGAAGGCCTTCTGAAGTATGTGCTCTGTGGGGGACAGAGAGTGGGGAGAGCCAAGCCTGTCTGGGGACTTCTCCAGACAGCTGTGGGGGACCTGAACTGGCCACTGCCCCAAGCCTCGCGCTGCTAGCCTGGCTGTGAGGGACATGGACTCAGCAGTGTGACTCGCCAGGCCTGACCTCACCCAGTCTCTTGTCCACTGCCCCCTCATGAGCCTTGATAAGATCACTGCCAGTGTCCAATTCTTTTAGATTTCTGCATCTTACCTCTGTCCAGAGCAGCCATCCAGATAGTGGGCACGACACACCCACTCCTACCTGGATTTTGGACGCCCCAGGGTGTTGGGGGCAGCTCAGCCCATGTGTCCATTGAGGGTGTGCCTGTGCCCACTAGGACCAAGCACGAGCCGACCATGGTCCACTTGGGGCGGCTGTCACCAGCTGATCCATTACCTCAGGAGGCACCAAGGTGTCTCTGTCTCAGGGTTCAGAGGACTTGGCCTCCCAGTTTTGTGCACCAGTCCCCATCCTTGCCCGAGCATCCCTCTGGGAGCTTGCATGTGGTTCTGAAGAGGATTGCTGCCGAAGGAGGGGCTGTGCTTGAGGAAGGGTGTCCGTGGCGACTGCAGAGTTCCACTGCCCCCCCCATGTCTCCATCAGCCTCCGCAGGTGCAAGCGCAGTTGTGTTTCTGGAACCTGGACTCCCCGCTCAGGAGCCCCCCCCTTCCCCAGGCGCCTGCCGAGCTCAGCCACAAGGTGGCGCTGGACGTGCATGAGGGCGCTGCTGAATTCACAAGAGCCGGATGCAGCCCACCCCAGTGAAGTGCTGCAAGAGTGGCAGGGACCCCAGCTATGCTGGCTCTGAATGCCAAGTCTAAAGTAGGGGGCTTCTTGGAAAGTTCAGCCCTCTTTCCAAATGATGCATGGATGGGACACACCTATCTGCCATAACCCCTACGCCCTGTCTGTCTCCTACCTGCCTAAGACCCATGTGGCCCCTTGCTCTGGACAGGGACTGGCTGCTTCAGTCCCCAGGTCCTACAGAAAGTCAAGGAAGGTTGAGGATATGTGCACACAGGGGCACCCATTGTATATAGACACCTTTGTCCTTTCCTGGATTCTTTGAAGCTTGAAGTCGCCCCGAGACCACAGGCTCCAGGGAGGTTGACTTTTATGGGGGGTTGCAGGCAAGACTGTAGTACCACACAGGCCCCCCTCCAGCTCAGGGGGAAAGGCTGGGCCCTTTATGGGGTAGCTGGGCCATAAGGTGGGAGAACTCTAGGAAGGATGTTTCTTAGTGGGGCCACACCAGTAAGGAATTAGGAACCTTGGCCTCAATCCTAACCATAATCGTAATTTAATCCCGTGCCGCCAAGGTTTTTAAGACCTGACCCAAATCTTCAAACCTTCCTCCATCCTGTTTCTTAGGGCCTCCCTGCCCCATCTCACCCTGCTCGGTGTTCCTGTAGCCTCTTTCTGTACCCTCAGTCTGCAGCTGAGATGTCACGGGGCACAAGGACACAACCCTGTGTCTCATGCCAGGCTCTGGGGGACACTCGTCTCACACGCGTGAAGGAAGGAGCTCGGGGAATTGTACTCTGAGGGTCCCCCGCTTAAGCCTCAACATCAGGTCACACTCCCCAGAGGAAGATCCTCATTCACCAAGGGCCAGTCTTATGCCCTGGGTGTGCAGTGGGCACCAGGTGTACCCTAGGGACATGGCTGGCAGCCACAGCTTGGGTTTCAATGTGGACTTTGTCTGCCATGGTGGCACAGACACACCTGCTGGGGCACTTCCTGCCAACTCAGAGCCCTTCCCTGGTGCAGTCCTCTATATGCCCCACCCAGCGCCCCCAGGGTGGCTCTGCCCTGGGTTTGATCCCTGTGGAAATGGGCCGAGGAGGATCCAGGTTGGAGGCTGCTGTGGACCTTGAGTCAGGGCGGACCTCCCCTCCCACGGTCATTAGGTCAAATGCTGCTGGGTGACTGACCTCTGCAGCAGCTGTGGGCCTCCGCCTCTGGGGCTCACCTGCGCTGGCCTCGGGATGCCTCCTTTCTTGTTTCCAGTTGGCCACACCCCAAAGAATCATTGGGGCTAGTGCTGTTTCCCAAGTCTGAGTGCCACAGGCCCTTTTAACCCCTTCTAACAGATGCAGGGTCTTGATCTTGGCAGCTCCCCAGTCTTGGACAGAGTGGGCATAGCTTGTGCTGGGGGCAGCCCCGACCCTCCCCTGCAACTCCCTAGACACTGCAGGGCATAAGCTCCTGGCTCTGAGGGAAGCCACACACCCGTGAGCCTGATAAGACACTTCCTGGGTGGTGCCCCGCATGGGAGCCCTTCTCTGGAAGGCCCTAGGAGACTGTGTCTCGTCTGAGTTGAGTGACTGTAGGCATACCGGCCCCCACATCCCACGACGATTATATCGTGGGGTCCTGCAGTCCAAACACCCTGGGCAAGTCCAACCTGCAGCCTGCCACAAGTGGCTGCCCCTCCCTGGAGTTCCCTCCTGGCCCCAGACTTCTCTCAGCCTCCAGACTCCAAAGGCCCCCGACGGCCCTGCCCCTCCCAGCCTTTAGATCCCAACGGCTTCTGCTCCTTCTGGTCTGATTTTCCTCCCAGCTCGAAGACCCTGGCGGCTGCCAACAGCTCTGCCTCTCCTAGGCGGAGTCCTGAGTGCCAAACACACCCGTGGGCTCCCCCCTTCCTGCTGGCGGGCGCCTGCCCTTCCTCCCCCTTGCCACGCCCATCTCGTTCTGGCCACTCCCAGCCCCTTCCCTGGGCTGGGCGGACTTTGTCTCCATGTGACCCAGTGGCTGTCGGGACGCGCCGTGACGCACCGGGACGGCTGGGGCGCGCAGGAGTCTCCTGGGCCCGGGCGACATGGAGCGGAGGTTGGTCTTCGTGCTGCTGGACGTGCTGTGCGTATTGGTCGGTAAGATCCACTTGGACCCTCTCCCAGGGGGGCGCGTCCGGTGCCCGCTGGCTGAAGGGGCGAGTGCGGGGCGTCGCGGCCCTGGGACCCCGCGGTGGGATTGAGATGCCGTGGAGGACTCCGGGCTGCGGGTCGCTGGGTAGTAGGAGCCGCATCGCTCGGGGCGTAGGTGACTCACGTGGGCGGGGCGACCGGGCAAGGTCCAGCGCCAGCGCCTAGCAGGGCCCGGGCTGCGCGGCCGAACCTGCCCGTGCAGTTTGAGGCCGCGGGGGAGGCGCATCCCGACCCCCTCCCCAGGCGCCGAACAAAGGCAGAGTGTCTGTCGGGCGCCGGGGGGGGGAGGAACGGAGGGGGCATCGCCTACTTTGCACGCTTGCGCGAGCCAGCTTCCTATTTCACCCCAGACCGGGTCTACCCTGCCGGCCCGGTGACCACACGCGTGGGACGCCGCCGGCTCGGGTGCCCTGTTGTGATTGCGGTGCTCATTTAGCGTTCAGCTGCTTCGACTGCCCCAGGCGCCCAGGATCGTCAAATTTAACTTTTCCTTCCTCATAGCCTGGCCCGGAAGTGGAGCCAGTGGGCGGAGGTCGCCGCCACAAGCACAAATGCTTCCCTGTGGTTGTAGGTGACCATCGGTTTTGGTGTGTGTGGGAACTCTCGGAAGCTGCCAGGCAGGTGGGTGAGGCTAGGACTGAGGGGGAGCCCTCTGGCCTGCATCTGTCCAGGATCCCTGCTCTGTGCAGGCCTTGTACACCTACCTACCTACCCTTCAGCCTGCTGTCCCCCATCCTTCTGGACCTTTCACCCCTCTGACTTCATCTCCCTCTGGCTCTTACTGTGGCGAACCTTTCCTCATCCCATTTCTAGTATCTTCTTTGCCATCCCAGTCCCCCTGGGCATTGAGGCACTGGGGGGGGGCAAGCTCTCCCTTTTCAAGAGAGGAGGAGCTCTGATCTCTATGCTTGTCTGGACATTCAGGACCCCAAAAGTCACCCTCCACATCCAGCTGTACAGCAAGAGGGCAAGGGTACTTGTCAGGATTTGTCTCCCGGTATCCTTGTCCTTCTGCCCTGCGAGCAGGGCGCTGCCCAATGCCCTGTCCTTGACTTACCGCTGCCTCCCAGACCCTCACCCTCAGCAGCTCCAGACCCCCCAGTGCCATTCAGTTGTGTGTCTGCTGGCTTTCTGGCCCACAGCCAGGACTGGATCTGTCTCGGCCAGTGTGCAAGTGGCTTAGGACTTGACCAGGAGGCAAAGGTCCTTTGGGGGGCACCAGGCCTCTGACCTGGTTGTGGATTATATAGACAGGTGCTCATACTTGCCTTGTCCATCCGGTGCTGCCTGAGCTGGGTGTTGTGGGCTGGAAATACCAGTGACCGCAAGAAGGGGCCTTGAGAGGGGTGTGCAGGGTTGCTGTTGGCAGGGTCTGCTCCCAAGTCCCAGAATGTGCAGGTATGAAGTGCCTGCCGGTAGGCGGGGCCCATACTAGCCAGTTGCCATAAGTGCTTCGGCAAAGCAGCTGCCCCTGCGGATGTGTCCCTGGCTAGAACCGTGTGCCTCACCGACTTCTTGCAGCCTCTCTACCCTTCGCCATCCTGACTGTGGTGAACACACCATACAGACGCGGTTTCTACTGCAGCGATGACTCCATCGATATCCCTACCATCCCGGTACCATCACCCACGGCGTCATGGCCTCGTTCACCATTACAGCCACCGTTATCCTGGTAAGGGGGGAGAGGACTGGGGTGGGGAGGACTAGAGCGCGTCCCCTGTGTGTTGCCCAGCTCCTGATCGCTGTTCCCTCGGCAGGTCTTGGTGGGGGAGGCCTACCTGGTGTACACAGACTGCCTCTACTTATGCTCCGACTTCAACAACTACGTGGCTGCCATCTACAAGGTGCTGGGGACTTTCCTGTTCAGGGTGGCAGTGAGCCTGTCCCTGACTGACCTGGCCAAGTACATGATCGGCTGTCTGTGTCCCAACTTCCTGTCCATCTGCAACCTTGACTGGAGTCAACTGCTCCGGCTACGTGCAGCTGGACATGTGCAGGGGCAGCCCTGCCAATATCACAGAGGCCAGGTGGGTCAGGGCTGTGGGCAGGAACCCTGGCACTGGATGACAGAGAGAGCCGGTGGGCAGAGGAGGGTGGCTGGGCAGCGTCTCTGCTGCGTCAGCCCTTCCAGGGAGATGTCACACAGTCACCTACTCCACTCAGGTGACGATCTGAAGGTCTGACCTGATGAACCAATGACTTTATAGGGGTCACCCACAGGAGCAGGTGTGAGGGTCACAGGAGCAGGGGTGAAGGTCCTTACAGGAGCAAGGATGACTCTAAGGCATCACCAGAAAACCTCCCCTTTGTCCCTAGCATGGGTGAGACTCATGGCCTGCACCCCTGGAACTATGCCGCATGCTTGCCCCAGGGTCTCCTGCAGACCCCTAGGGCAGGGGAATCTGTCTCCTCCCCCACTTTGCAGGCAGCTCCCCCAAACTTGTTCATTTCAGGAACCTATTTGCAGAGTCTTCCTCCCGGGTGGGATGCTTCAGTTGCTGCATAACATCCTCCTTAGGGTCCATGGTGGAAAGTCCCAGGGAAAAATTGCCACGGAGTAGCCCTCTGGTAGGGCTGGTGTCGACGCTTGCTCATCCATGCTGCAGCGGTGCATGTGGTACATGCTGGCCAGTGGCAGCCTGGAGCTGCGACAACTTTTGCACCTTTCCTCCTCTTCGAGCCCCACATCCTCGCTCTGCTTGCAGAACCCTCTGTTGACCCTGCTCAGCCTTGGCCCCGGTGGTTTTCACCTTGAATACTGACCGTTTCTCTGCTGGAACATGCTGGAATACTTTTTGGTTTTCCTGCGATGGGGTTGCTTGTAGCTTGAAGGTGGACTGGCTTTGAACTCCTCAATGTCCTGTCTTGCCCTCTTGAGTGCTGGGACGGTGGGTGCTGCGGCCTCCTCAGAATGTCTCTGGGTAGCTCTGCTCCTTCTACCATCTTTGCTGGCAGGAGTCCTGTTGGCGAGCTTGGGATTGCCCTGTAGCTCCTGAGCCCAGTGCTGATTTCCTGGGGAACAGCTGCTTTTCTAAGTGTTAGGGCATGGGCTTGCGTGTGTGCATATGTTATCAGCCACGTTGTGTGTGCGTTTTCTCCATGTTTTGTACATTTCACTGTTGTTGTAAGATAGTCATCTTTCTCAGCTGTGCTGGGGGCGAAGGGCTGCAGCCTGTCTGCCTCCCATGTTTGGCATGGGGTTAGGTCCCCTGTTGTTGCAGTCCACCTGCATAGTTGCTGATAAATGACCATCACACAGCTTAAGGGAACAAGGAGTTTACTTTCTTACGATAGTCTGGTTACAGTTCATAGTCCAGCTTGACGGGAGAGCACACACCAACACCAGGGCCGAGGGAACTGGCCACCATAACGGCTGAGAGATGGACAATCCTTACTTGCCAGACCAGCATGTCTGGCCAAGTATACAGAAGGATGCCAACTCTCTCAACCAGGTCTCTCTGATTTATCCAGGGCTTAATCCCACCCACCATGGGCTGGGTCTTCCCCAGCAGCTAGACAATCTCCTTCAGGTTTGCTCTGGGCTTAACTCAACCATCAACTCTCTACAACTGTGCCCAGAGCTCAAACCCTCAAGAGTCAAGTTGACACCTGTGGTTAACTATGACACCTGTCATGGTGGGATCCGTGACAGAACCCACCTCAGGCATCCTGGGGCGGGGTGGAGGATGTGTGTGTGTGTAGAAATACCAGGTTCTGAGAACTGTCTGCACCCCCAATCCTTCTTGCCCTCTCCCTCCTGCCTCCGCCATCTCCCACGACCCTGCTGACCTGCCGCCTCCCTCCCCCCAGGCTGTCTTTCTATTCCAGACACTCGTCCTTCAGCATGTACTGCATGTTGTTCCTGGTGGTGCGTGTCCATGCTCCGTGAGTTGTGTGTGTGATGCACTGGGGGACATGCTGGGGTGTGTTCTGGGCGGTGCGACCGTGGACAGCTTGTGACCTGTGTATTGGGCTGAGCAGGTTGGGAGGGGGCCAAGCTCCTGACTGATGCCTCCACAGCTGTTCGTACAGGCATGACTTCACTGGAAGTGGATGCGACTGCTGTGGCCCACGGTTCAGTTCTTCCTAGTGGCCTTTGCCATCTACCTGGGCTACACATGTCTGACCACAAGTACCACTGAAGTGACGTTCTCGTTGGTCTCCTGCAGGGGGCGCTGGTGGCTTGCCTCACGGTGAATGCCATCGTAGTTAGTTGTAGCTGCCAGTCTGACCACTACAGCTGTGTCCGCTCACTGAATTTGGGTGCCGGTCTGCTCCTCGCTCATGGCCTCCCGCCCCCCCCAGGTGCGCTATGTCTCAGACTTTTTCAAGCATCGGCCTCCCCGGAGCCAGAGCGCAAGCTCAGCCTGTCGCTGACTGTGAACCTCAGTGAGGCTGATCACAACCGCTATGGGTACCCAGTCTCCTGACCAGAAGCCAGGTGTCACCAGCTGCGGGCCGGCCCCATGTGCTGTCTACCTGTGGTAGGGCAGGGACAGCCCTGGAGATGCCCTTGCATCCTGCCCGATGGCAATGGCTCTGACCTTGGGTGCCCTCTGCGGTGACAACCACCACTTCCTCCCTGTTCCGGGAACTTCCCTGTCTCCCAGGACCCTCCCTGCATGGAACAGGCCAGGTGGGGTCAGCATTTGCAGTCAGTTTCCTCGCTCGATGGCACTTCGGGTGATACGCCCCCGCACCATTGGTCACCGGGAAGTGGCTGGCCTGTGTGCAGGTGCCAGCGAGGATTCCTGACGCTGTACAGCTGGGCATCCACATCTGCCCTGGAGTAGGGGCTGGTTTGAAGATGAACCGTGAGCGTGGGTCTGACCACCCCTCCCCCACAGCACCCCTGCGTGAGGGACCCCTCTCTGCACAAATCTGGGGCTTGGCAAGAGTTTGCTGTTGATCCTGGTAGAATGTACAGCCTAGAGGGAGGGTATTATAAATTTCTTTTTCTTTTTTTTTTTTAACCAAATCTCTGGACTGAGTGTTGGTCTATAAATACTGGTGAGAGGGGCTGCTTGCCGCCTGCCTGTCTGCCTTGGGGTGAACTGCCCAGCCTCAACCAGGCGGAGGACCCTGAGCTGGGGCTGAGGTGGAGACCATACAACTGCTATGACCCCCAGATCACCCTAATGCTGCAGAACATGGACATGCTTAATGGGCCACTTCAGGCACGTGCTTGGGGCAGTGTTGGAGATGGTCCTGGGCACTGCCAGGCTGGCTCCTAGGTGACCCATTGCTCTTTGTTGCAGGGAGACAGCCTAAGGAGACAGTTGGTTACACCTCTAGAGGGAACACAGTCTCTTGGGGCAGCCATCCCATAGCAGAGGGTATGGCTGGATGCAGAAGCCCTATCTCAGGTTGCCAGAGGTGTTGCAGAGGCAGAACAGGAGCGGAGAGAAGCAGGGTTGGGCCACCAGGCCTCAAGTCCCATCCCCTGGTCCCTTGCCTCCTGCGGCAAGGCTCCACCTCCCCAAAAGTGCTGTACGCTTTCCAAGACAGGAGCATGTGAATGCCTTTATGATGGAACAGTCAGTGTGTGTCTGCCTGGGTGTCAGGAACAAGTGGGGACAAAGTAGTCCCCACCCTAACCTTCCTTCCCTTCTTTAGAAGCTGGATCAGGATTCGGAGATGACATCTATGCCACTGGCAGACACTGCAGGCCAAGGGTCCGGTGGGGCCACCCTGGGAGTGCACCAGGGTTTTCCGTATTGAGTAGCCTGGTCTTAGGAGCAGCCTGGCCTGGGTGTGGGGGAGAGGCAGCCTCTTGCTTGTGTTTGCAACAGGCCCCCTTGGGTCCCTCGTCATCAAGCACCTAGCTCTCCGCATATGCAGTTGTGGTCCTTCATCACTAGAACTAGGCAGTTACCAACTGGCAGAATCCATCAAATGAGAGTGACTGCCATGTCTGGAGACCCTGGATCTGAATTGTGATTGGTTCTCGGGACCTGAAAGCATTGCAGCTATTGAGCTAGCACAAGGCCTGTGGACCGACCCCAAAGCAGGTCCAGTGGGGGTCGTTTCTCCATTCCAGAATGCATGAGTGGGATATTTTAGGAATTTTCAGGATCCCCACATTTGTTCCCTGATCTGTGGAGTGGGACAGAAACTGTTGGGCCCGCCCAGGATTTGCTCCAGGGCATGGCCAAGCACATGGGACTAAAGATGGCGCTGAGGACAAGAGTCTTGGGTGTGACCCTGATCACTTCACAGAGAGCTCTAATTGGCTTTCAGGTATCTACCTGCCCTCTGTGCTGATTGACATTAAACTTGGCCACTAGCATCTAAAGGATGTTTTGACTTTTGACATAATTGGCCGGTCATTTGGTGCTTTTTGTCTTTTGCCTATATAAGCTCCTTTGTTTCCCCCAATAAACTGAGATCTGCTAAAGAACAGACAGACTACCCGTTCCTCGACCGAGTCTCTGGGGAATGGAGGTGGAGGTGGGAACGGCATTTTCGTCAACACAGCCAGCAGCTGTGTAATAGAGCATGTGAATGAGTGTGTAAGTGGGCTGAAACATGCCATGCCGTGGATGAGTGGACACTACAAGAAGCCACATCCCCAGATGTTCCAGAGTCCCTTTTTTACATTTCCCTATCCTAGAGATGAGGACAGATTGTTGCAAATTCCAGCTGCAGCCACTGGAGTAGGCTGGCTTCTTGGAGTGGATTCATCTCTTGGCGCCCAAAGTGATGCCCTTGGTCTCGCCAAAGGTTTCCTCCGCACCTGTCTCTGAGTGTCACCTGCCCCTGAGGCCAGCGCCCTCACGGTCTGTGCTGCCAAGCTCCAGCCACGCTCTAGGGATTGTGATATCACCACCAGAGAATTGCCATCCTCCATTGTGTGAAGCTGTGCTGACTGCAGCACATGAGCAGGAGGCAGCAGCCATGCAGGACCCAGGAGACGGGGAAAGAGATCCAGCGAAAACTCGAGGGCCGCCTGCCTCTGTGAAGTGTCTGGGAGCCCAGAGGTGGGGCACATAGACACTCACTGGGGGAAGGAAGTTGTCTCACCTTCCACCACCTCTGGGAAGTACAGTTCCCACAGGGCCCGTTTGGAGCAGCACATCCTTCACTTGCACACATGCCCAGTGCCTCTGAAAACTGCTGGCTGTGAGTTTGCAACACAGTGCTCTGCACAGCCCTGGGACGTCTTTGGTGGGCCCCACAATGGGTGAATCGGCAAATGTCCTTCCATTGTGCTTGAGATCTAGGTCCTTGGCTGGACCATGTGGAAGCTGAAGGTGTGACTGGGGGGGGCTACGAAGTTACCGTGTGGCCTTAGCTGTCCATCATGAGCTGGGTGTAATCTGACCCAGCAAGCCATAACTTTGGATGGGCACAGAACCAATCTATCATCAAATGACATGGTTTATAAGAGAAGGCTCGAGTAGGTCGTGAAGGCATGGTTGAGTTGTATGGGAAACTTGCCCAAAGCCTGTGATTTCTCAGGACTGTCCCAAGAGTGCACCTATGGACACCTGGGATGTGCCTGATGATCAGCTAACTGAAGAAAAGACTAGGGCCTGGTTCACAGATGGTTCTGCATGTCATTCAGGTGCCACCCAGAAGTGGGCAGCTGTGGCATCACAGCCCCTTTGTGGGGCAACCCTGAATGACATTGGTGAAGGGATATTTTCCCAACAGGCAGAACTTTGGGCAGTGCACATGGTTGTGCATGTCATTTGTAAGGAAAAATGGCCAGCTGTGCCATTGATTGTATACTGTTGGTGGCTGTAGCCAATGATTTAAGTGGATAGTCAGGAACATAACTGGAAAATTGATGAAAAAGACATTTGGGGAAAGAAGCATGTGGATAGGTCTCTCTCAATGGGCAAAGGACACAGTTAATTGTGTCCCAGGTAAATGGTCGATGTTGGTTCCCGAATTCTCCTGTGGTTATACACACACACACATACACACGTGCACACATGCACAATTGAATGAATAAATAAAATTTAAAAAAAGGTGACTTCAGCAGAAGAGTCATGTAGTAATCAGGTGGATAACATGACTCATTCTGTGGACGCCAACCTGTTTCTCCAGCCATTCTCACCATTGCCCACTGGACCCATGAGCAAAGTGGGCATGGTGGCAGAGATGGAGGTGACTTCCACTCACCAAGGCTGACCTAGCTACAGCTGCTGCTGAATCTGCCAGCACAAAGACCAACATTGAGTCCCCAAAATGGAGCCATTCCCCGAGGTGACCAAATAGCCATATTGTAGGTTGACTACATTGGACCACTTCTGTCATGGAAAGGACAATCATTGGTCCTTATTGGGATAGATACTTGTTCTGGATATGTATGGCTTTGCCTGTCCTGCACATAATGCTTCTACCAAAATGACCATCCGTGGTATCTGAATATCTTGTCCACTGTCATGGTTTTCCACACAGCACTGTTTCTGACCAGGGAACATATAGCATTATGCTGATGGAATTCTCCATGTTCTCCATCATCTGGAAGCAGCTGGCTTGATAGAATTGCAGAATGATCTTTAAAGACACAGTTAGGCACCAGCGGTAATGGGGTAGAGGACTGGAATGGGGTCCTGCAGAAGGTGGTGTGTATCTCGAGTTAGTGTCTGCAGCCAGGAGTCACGGGTCTAGAACCAAAAGGTGGGAGTGGGAATGGTGCCTCTCCCCATTACACCTACTGACCCATTAGGAGAACTTTTGCTTCCTGTTCCCACAACTTTACATTCCACTGGCCTGGAAGTTTCTGCCTCCTGGAAAATGCAGCAGACACTCCACTGAATTGGGAGCAAAGGCCCCTCTTGCTGGTCTGGACTCCTGATGCTCTCGAGCCCACAGCTAGGAAAAGGAAAGATGGTGTTGGGAAGGACAGTGGGTGCACACTGGGGGGGAGTTGGGCAGTTTCTCCACAGCGGAAGAGAGGAAGGGCGACAGAGGCAGGACATCCTCTGGGGTGTCTTGTAGTGTTACCCTGCTCATAAATCACACCACAACCCAGGCAGAATAGTAAGTGGCCCAGATCCATCAGCAAGGAAGATGTGGGAAACTCCTTCAGATAAAAGAAACAGGGTGTAGTGGTTCTTCACAGTAGGCAGAACCGGTGGTGTCTGCCCTGTCACCTTAAAAATATTCTTGTGGGGCTGGAGAGATGGCTCAGGGGTTAAGACTGCCTTGCAAGCAGAAGGTGCGGAGTTTGGATCCCAGTTCTCACATAAAAAACGCCAGGTAGGAATGGTGGTGGCCTGCACTTCTGGCTCTGGTGGGTGAAGCCTGGGAAATCCCAGAGTGAAGTAAAAAGGAGGTGGAAGCAATCCAAGATGATTCCCAAAGTCAGCCTTGGTCCTCCACAGGGACACACAGTGCCCTCTCTTTCTCTCTCTCTGTCACACACACAAAGTAATTAAAAGAAAATTCTTGTTTTGCACACACGTGCATGGACAGGCACACATGCATATACACATAGGCACACATGAATACAAATACCCATACAGGCATGGACCCTGTGCTCGTCTACACATAATGTGCATATGATTTGGACTTCGGTCAGACTTTAAACCATGTCTCTATCAGGGACAGGGCCATGGTTAGTGTTAGGAAATGTACATTGGATAGGGCCAGAGTTAATGTATAGATACATACTTGATCTTAGTCTTATGTTAGGGCCAAGGTTATTTAACATTCGGGCTATGGGTAGGTGGAGGGCTTGGTCCAGATGTAATTGAATGTCTAGTATTAGTGTTAGAGGGTTAGGGCTATCCGTCTAGTGTTAGGATTGTGATTGTGGTAGGACTGTGAGCAGGTACTGGGCTTGGTTTAGATATACTTTTCTATGTAGGGTTGGGTTGAGTTACGCTGATGCACCATCTTTAGGTAAGAACTCATTCAAGGTCAAGTCCAGTGTTAGTGCTGTGGACCAGTGGGAGGCTTTAGCTACATGTCATTCTATGTCTAGAGTTGGGCTAGACTTAGGGTTAGAGTTAGTACAGTGGATGGGATTGCAGTCAGGATAAATAACCGATGTAGGTTCAGGGCTTACATTTGTACTTAGGGTTAGAGTTAGTACAGTGGATGGGATTGCAGTCAGGGTAAATAACCGATGTAGGTTCAGGGCTTACATTTGTGCCAGGAATATGGTTACAGTTAGATTACAACTAGGATGTGATTGGGTCAGAGTTAGACCCATGGCTAGGAGTTACAAAAAAGCAGGGTTAAGGTAGGACTAGGGCAGTACATAGGGCCAAGGTCACTGTGTCGACTTGTGCTAGATCTCAGTAATAATCTTAGCACTTGTAGGTGGAGGCAGGAATGTTAGCAGTTCAAGGCCATCCATCGTTGGGTACATGACTGAACTAATGAGAATTTGTCAACAAGGTCATTGTTGGGTACATGACTGGACTAATGAGACCTTATCTCAAAACAGCCTCCCGGATTCAACTTCTCTGTGGGGCAGTAAGTTCACAATCAGAAAAAAACTTGCTCTTTTTCAGGGTAATAATAAGCTGGATTTAAGGGAGCTTAGCGTTAGGGGTCAGGGAGCAGGGATTAGGGATTAAGTTTAGGGAGAGTGTTAAAGGCTAGTGGTTAGGACTGGGGTTAGAGTTAGAATTAGTGTTAGGGTTGGGCTAAATTAGGGTTAGGTTTTAGGATTAGGGTTAGTTTTAGGGTTGGGATGAAAGTAGAGGTTGAAGATAGGACTAGGGCTAGGTTTATGGTTAGGGATAGGTTAGGGTTAGGGTTAGTTTAGGGTTAGGGGTAGAGCCAGGGGGTTATGTTCAGGGATAAACTTTAGGTTAGTTTTTAGGGTTTGTGTTAGGATTAGATATAGTTTAGGATTAGGCCTTTGCTTAGGGTTAGTGTTAGAGGTTATTTTTGGGTTATGGTTTGTGATAAGGCATTGAGTTATATTTAGGGTTATTGTGTTAGGGTTTTAGGGTTGGAGTTGTGGTTAAGTTTATAGTCAGGGTTAGAGTTATAGTTACTTTTAGGGTTAAGATTAAAGTTTGTAGTAGGGTTTGAGTAGAGAGGGTTATAGTTAGGCTTAATCACAGAGTTTCAGATTAGGGTTAGGTTTAGGGTTTATTCAAGGTTAGGGTTAGGATTAGGGTTAATGTAAGGGTTAAAGTTAGGGCTAATTCTACATTTACCATTAGGGGTAGGCTAAAGCTTGGTTTTAGGTTAGGGTTAAATTTAGGATTTTTATTTCTAGGGAGTTAGGATTATAATACAAGTTAGGATTATGTTAGGGTTAGCTTGGGCTAGGGTAAGTGTAGGTTTATGGTTAGGATTGTGATTTGCGTTTAGGATCAGGGTTAGAGTTAGTGTTAAATGGTTAGGATTAGAAGTAATATTAGAGGGTTATTGTGAGGTTTAGGATTTGGGTTGTGGTTATGGTTATTGTTATGGTTAGGGTTAGGGTAAGTGAAATCCCTACAGAATATCTTTTCACTAGAGATGGAATGTATCAACCGATGGGATTCTGTTTTGCCATCTTCCAACAAGAAAAGATGTTTGATTTCCAAGAATTTATTTCTCTGGATTTGGCCTGTGTTGTGCACATATATCATGGTGGCTAGTAGCTAACCTACTAGTAGTTAACCTACTTCCCCTGGGAGAACACCACGTGTACCATGCACTGGCATAATTTCATTGGAGAAGCATTGAAGATGTAATTCTCACTGCATTCGTATCCCCAGTATTTCCCTGTGACGTGTGAAATCTCTAAGAAATGTCTCTTCATTGTTCTTTCAGGAGACATGATGTGCAAGAAGTGGTGGTTTCTTCTTCCTGAGTTCTCTGCTTTGCCATCCACGAGCAAGAACAAGCAGTGTGTCCAGAACCAAGTGACAGTCCCAGGCACAGCAGCCTTTGTACTAGTCGTTGACATTCCTTTACTGGAGAAGAGTAGAAGATGTGGATCTTACAGGTCCTGTGAAAACCACATTCATTTTCTCTGTGATTTGCTGTGGTCGATGTTAAATCCTTAAGAAATGCCTCTTTTATGTTAAGGACAGATATGTGATAATTGGTGTTTTTCTCTTGTTTGTTTTACTATGGGAAGTGAGATTCTGCTTTGCCATTCACCTGCAAGAAAAGATGATTTTGATTGTATTGCAAACATTTAAAAACAATTAGAAAATAGTTATCCAGCATTAGTTTCCCAGTAACTACTAGGAGTATGGGCATGAATATGGTTACAATTTGGTTTCAAGGACACTGTTATTTTCTTTATAATCCTTTTCCCCATATTTACTTATTTTTCTACTTTTACAAGCATATTGAATCTTCATTCTAGCTTCCCTCACTTCCTCCTATCCCCTCCCATCTCTTCACCATTCCCTCCCATTCTCTTCTACTGTCTACCTGCATGCTTCTATAGACCCCAGGGTTCACTTTGGCTTGTCTACTCCTGTGGGGGCTCAGGACTCTATAATATAACAAGTTACTTCTCTTCAGACCACCCCACTGATATGTGCATTTTCTTTACTCATCCAGTTTTAGACCCAAAGGTTTCCACTGTGAGTTTTCATTCTATGAGTATAATAACAGCTACCTACAGAGCTGTTTGATGTACTATTTTTCTATCTATAGGCTTATTGGCTGTCTTCCCTACTGATCTATTTCCTTCCCCTTTTTTAGGTTCTTGTTCTAGTTTACAGTAACAGGGATGGGTACCATTCTGACAATCAGGGGAGTCCAATCAGAAAGCTGTTGGTTGTTTCCTTGGTGCTTATGCCACTATTACACTGTGGTCACCTGTTGCCATGGTGATTTATATTGCACTTACAGATCTCATCCCATTGATGGGACTTGTGATTATTTCTCTCCCCCAGCAGCTTCTACAAGGACACTTTTTCTTTTTTTTAATTTCTTTTTTCCACTCATACAAACTTAATATGTATCCGGTCCCCTCTTTCCCTCCACCCTTCCCTGGCTCCATTGCTCCCTCCCCATTTTTCTCTTCCTTTCCCTCCTCCTTCCCTTTCTCCCAGTGGGCCCCCCCATCCCTGGAGCATCCTTTAGTGTGAATGTCAAACTTCCCTCTGGGTCCTCCTCTCTGATGAGGTGTAAGGACTCAGTATCATTGCCTAGAGCCCTTTCTTGTATTCCCCTTTAGTATAGGAACACTATTGTGCTTTTAAGGATCCTAGTGCCTGTGATCCATGCTAGACTTTGGGGGGGAGTCAATTGTCCGGGCCCACAAACCAGCGCCAACTCGGACCTACAAACGCAGGATTCTGAAGTGGGAGCAGTAGGAATTAAAAGTTTCAGGTTTTGGGTCAGAAGGGGCCTTGGATGTCCCTTATCATCCAAGCCAACTTTATTGTAATGTACAGGGTTTTTATAATCAAGAAGCAGAGCCAAATTCTTTACAGGACTATGTAAAACACATACATTTTTGTTGGGTCCACCCAGGGATAACAGTCTGGGAGGGAGTGAGCTGGGCATAGCTTAGCATATGGGACCAAAGATGGCGCTGGGAGCTAGTGTCCTAGGCATAACCCTGATCATATTACAGAGAGTCCTAATTGGCTTATAGGAGCCAACATAGATTTATGTTTAGTCTGACCTATGCAGAGTATGTGCTATACTGACCATTAAGATAATTGGCTGCCTGTTTCACACGCTCTGATTCTTTGTCTATATAAGCTGATTTGTTACCCCCAATAAATGGAGATCTTGCTCTGACAAACTCCCTGTCTGTTGCAGAGTCTCTGGAGGGCTGAGGTGGAAGTGCGGGCAGTCAGGCTTTACTTATCTTCATCATCACAGCCAGCAGCTGTGTAACTGAGTGAGTGAATGAGTGAATGAATGAGTGAATGAGTCTCGCCTTGACAGACTCCCTGCTATGTCCGGAGTCCCCTGGATTTGGGTGAGAGGGTAAAGGGCCTGGAGCACATTTGCCTTTCTCCGCCCCGACAGTCTGGAGTCGTCACAGTGTGTGCCTGGGAGAATCAGCTCAGCACATTTTGGTTAACAAAGAGAAGTCAGGAGTGACACCCAATTGCCATGGAGCAGACATATTGCCAGGTATGTTAAAACAGGCGTGGCAGCTCCTTGCTAAAAGAGGAAGGAATGTATGTCTCAAAAAAGAGTTACTTGGCCTGTGCATTAACATCTTTTCAGATAGGCAGGAAAGAACTGATGAGGGGAGGAACAGCTCAGGCAGTTTCTTAGAGAAACAAAAGAGGTCCAAATGACCTGGGAGTTTTCTCCACTTCCAAGGGGGGAAGTTCGGCCTGACATTATCTTGCAGACAAGGGGCAAACTCAACCACCCAAGGGAGGAGTCAGTTTAGGCCTGTTCAGTTGCTAATGTATCATCCAGAGAGCAGACCCCCCCCCCAGTCAATTGCCAATCATTGTGCAGGTCATGCAAAGAAGGACGCTTTTTCAAAAAAAAACAAAACAAAACAGTATAAAACTGTCAACTGTTTGCTCCATGTCATGGTTAGGCACAGGTATCAACTTGACTGTTGAGGGTTTGAGCTCTGGGCACATTTGTAGATAATTAGTAGTTGAGTTAAGCCTTGAGCAAACCTGCAGGAGATTGTCTAGCTGAGGGGAAGGCCCAGCCTATGGTGGGTGGGATTAGGCCCTGAAATAAATCACAAACTGCTGGTTGAGAGAGTTGGCATCCTTCTGTGTACTTGACCAGACATGCTGGTCTGGGAAGTAAGGATCATCCCTCTCAGCTGTTATGTTATGATGATGTGGCCAGGTCCCTCGGCCCTGGTGTTGGTGCGTGCTCTCCCTTCAAGCTGGACTTTGAACTGTAATCAGACTGTCGTAAGGAGATAAACCCCTTGTTCCCTTAAGTTATTTGATGGTTATTTATCAGCAACCATGCAGGCTAACTGCAACAGTCCATATTGGATTGAACTTCAGTTGACATCTTCAAAGATTGAGTAAATTACATATTGTCATCTATAAACATGATCTATATCTATAGGTATGACAGTGAAATGGCACAGTGGATAAAAACACCTGTACACAAAGTTGTAGAATTGAACTAGAGTTCACAGGATGAAAGGAAAGATGAACTTTACAGAGGTAAAAGAGAGAAATGACTTCTGAAGGTTTTTTCTGTCCTATCCTCATGCACCTTGGAATCATGTTCCTTCTCTCTCTCTCCTCACCATCTTTCTCTCTCACCTCTCTCTTTCTACCTGTCTCTTTCATTCTCTATCACAAGTAAATAAAATATTAAATATAGATGTTTATGTATTGTCCTTGTGGGATCTGAACTTTGTTTTCATTTTGTACATGTTCACTTACCCTCCCTGTGAAACACTGGACATGCTAGACATAGACTGTTTGACCCAATTTGTGTATGTGACTATAACGATGACCAATCAGCTCCAAATTAGGAAATACTTAACATTCTGGGAGTCCCCCTAAACTGGAAGAGCAGCCTTTACAGTAACATTTCACCAACTTTATCAAGGACAGATTGTGGTCAGAGCAGGTGGAAGCCATTCATTAATTGCTCAAGGAATTTCAAGGGCCATGAATAATCCAAGAGGTGCTAGAAACTGTTTATGGGGGTCAGAGCTGACAATCTCCGTAAGTGTTGGTGTCCTTGGAGCAACTGCAGATCCCTTGGTGCTAGCCACCCCTCCCCAGTATGTACCAGGAAGAGCAGAGTGCCATCGGTCACCAGGGGAAGGTGTTGAGGAAGGCTACATGGACTACATGCGAATTCCTCAGTCCCTGCTTGCGATAGACCTATAAAATCCCTAAACCCTGCTGCTCAGAGTCGCACTCCCTCACTGCGCTGAGGACTTGTGTGGCCCAAACCTAGGTTTGATCTAATAAAATGACCCTCTTGTTTTTTGTTTTTTTTTTTTTATTTCAGCTCATACAAACTTATTAGGTACACCAGTTCCCTCCCTCCCTCCTCCTCCCCCCGTACCCCCTGCTCCCCCTCCCCACCCCTCTCCCTCCCCATCCCCCAGTGCCTCCCACCCCAATTCCCAGAGAGTCCTTTCTTGTGCATGACTGATTTTCCTCTGGGCCCTCCTCTCCGATGACGTACAAGGACCCAGTGGCCTTTGCCGAACCCTTTCCCGTGTTCCCCTTAGGTATAGGAACACTGCTGTGGCTGCCAATCCTTTGCCTCCAAGGATCTTGGTGCCTTTAGCAGATGCTAGACTTTGTGAGGTCAACAGTGTGTTGGACAATGCGCAGGGCATGCAAAGTCCAATTATGATTGCTTCAGCCCTAACTAGTATAGAGTATCTTACATATCATTGCTCCTCCCATCCTTTTGCTCTTACACTCTTACCGCCCCCTCTTCCGCAAATTTCCCTGAGCTTCAAGATGGGGAGAGACTAAGCTGGCCTAGTTCTAGGTGGTTGATATAGAGTCTCTGAAGTTCTGGATTGTGGTTTGTTGATTTTCTTTTGCAGTTTTGCTGCTCCTGCAATGCCCTTCACTCCATCCTGGTGGGCATTGTATGTTACCCCCTGGCCAGAGACAAAAAGCTGTTAAAGTTTTGTGATAAAAGCACATTCAAAGGTAGATGTAATAAAAGTGGGAAACCACAGTGAGGGAGGGGTCTATCACCCATTTGCAAAATTGTTACTTTTTATCTGCCAGACTATATGCCCTCCTCTTCTGGTGAGATCACTCCCCCTCAGTAGTAAATGATCAGGAACAAAAGTCTGTGAACTTAATCAGATGTCTCATTACTTATTTGGGTCCTTGGTGGAGGCCTATTTTCCCTGCTGTAACATGGTCCCTTCTCTCCTTCTTTCTGGTGTGGCCCTCCTACCCTATCCCTCCTGTTCATAATCCTTGGAATTCCTGTCTCTAGGTGGGCTGGGTGGGTTTGGTACTAGGAGCTACCTATTAGGGAGTACATACGGCGCTTAATTCATCATTTTTGGTGGCTGAGTAGTACTCCATTGTATAGATGTACCACAGTTTCCTTATCCACTCGTCAACTGTTGGACATTTGGGCTGATTCTATGTCTTTGCTAAACAGTGCTGCTATGAACATGGTCGTGCTTGTGCCATCGAGGCGAACCTCTGCTGTATGGGGGGTTATTCCCAAAAGTGGAATAGCAGGGTCATATGGCATTTCAATCTTTAATTTCTTTAAGAATCTCCAGACGGCTCGCCAGAGTGGCTGTATGAGCCTGCATTCCCACCAGCAATGTAGGAGAGTTCCCCTCTCTCCACATCCTCTCCAGCATTTGTCGTTGTTAGTATTGTGGATTTTTCCCATCCTGACTGGGGTGAGATGATATCTCAGGGAAGTTTTGATTTGCATTTCCCTGATGGCTAAAGAAGTGGAGCATTTTTTCAGATATTTGTTAGACATTTTAATTTCATCCCTGGTAAAGTTTCTTTTAAGTTCCAGGGCCCATTTTTTTAATTGGTCCATTGGTTTCCTTGGTGTTTAGTTTTCTAAGTTCTTTGTGCACTCTGGACAATAGAGCTCTATCAGATATGTGGTTAGTGAAGATTTTCTCCCATTCTGTGGGTTGCCTTTGAGCTCCCATTAAAATCTCTTTATCTGAACAGAAGCTCTTTAATTTCACAAGATCCCAACTGTTGAGAGTTGGTAGCAGTGACTGTGCCATTGGATGTCTGTTTAGGAACTGTTGGCCTAGCCCAATCAGCTCGAGGGAGTTCCCTATCCTTTCAACTATGGTTTTTATAGTCTCTGGCCTGATATCAAGGTCCTTGATCCATTTGGAATTAAGTCTTGTACATGGTGACAAGTACGGGTCCAGCTTTAATCTTCTGCATGTGGAGATCCAGTTTTACCAGCACCATTTGTTGAAGATGGTGTTCTTTTTCCATTGGATTCTTTAGGCCCCTTTGTCAAAGACCAAATGGCTGTAACTTTGTGGGCTTATATCTGGGTCTTCAATCCTTATCCATTGATCTGTGTGTCTATTTTGGAGCCAATACCAGGCTGTCTTTACAACTATGGATTTGTAGTATAGACTAAGGTTTGGTATGGTTATACCTCCAGCTGTGTTTTTGTTACTCAGGATTGTTTTTGCTAGCCTGGGTCTTTTGTGCCTCCATATGAACTTTGAGATTGTTTGGTCAACTTCTTTGAAGAATTGCTTTGGGATTTTGATTGGTATAGCATTGAATCTGTATATTGCCTTTGGTAGGATGGTCATTTTCACGATGTTGATTCTGCCAATCCAGGAACAAGGGAGGTCTTTCCACCTTCTGGTGTCTTCGGCTATTTCTTTCTTTAGGGTTTTAAAGTTTTCATTGTAAAGGTCTTTTACCTCCTTAGTTAGGTTTATACCAAGGTATTTCATTTTTTTAGGGGCTATAATAAATGGTATTGTTTCTCTCAAGGCTTTTTCACTTCTTTCATTCTGGGCATATAGGAAGGCCTCTGATTTTTGCACATTTATTTTGTATCCTGCCACCCTGCTGACTTCTCAATTAGTTCCAGGAGCTTCCTGGTGGAGTTTTTGGGATCCCTCAGGTATAAGATCATGTCATCTGCAAATAGGGATAGTTTGACTTCTTCCTTGCCGATTTGAATCCCTCTTATGTCCCTTTCTTGTCTTATGGCTTCAGCTAAGACTTCAAGTACAATATTGAATAGAAGTGGTGAGAGTGGACAGCCTTGTCTAGTTCCTGATCGAAGTGCGAATGCTTCCAATTGTTCCCCATTGAGCATAATCCTTGCTGTGGGCTTGTTGTATATAGCTTTTATTATAATGATAAAGGTTCCTTCCATTCCTACTGTCTCTAGCGTTTTGATCATAAAAGGCTGTTGGATCTTGTCAAAAGCTTTTTCTGCATCTATTGAGAGTATCATGTGGTCTTGGACTTTGGACTGGTTTACATGATGAATTACATTTATTGATTTGCGTATGTTGAACCAACCTTGTGTGCCAGGGATGAAGCCTACTTGGTCCCGATGAATGATCTTTTTAATATGTTTTTGAATCCGATTTGCTAAGACTTTGTTGAGAATCTTTGCGTCTGTGTTCATCAGGGAAATCGGCCTATAGTTTTCTTTTTTAAGCGAATCTTTATTAGGTTTTGGGATTAAAACGATATTAGCTTCATAGAAGGAATTTGGTAGTGTTCCTTCCTTTGCTATTTGATGGAACAGTTTAAGGAGTATTGGTGTTATTAACTCCTTAAATGTCTGGTAGAACTCTGTGCTGAATCCATCTGGTCCAGGACATTTTTTGGTGGGAAGATTCGAGATTACTTCCTCAATTTCCTTATATGTTATAGGACTATTTAAATAATTCACAACTTCCTGATTCAATTTAGGTAAGTTGTGTTTACTTAGAAATTCATCCATCTCTTTTGTGTTGTCAAACTTCACAGAGTATAAGTTTTTGAAATATGATGTTATAATTCTCTGGATTTCTTGGGTATCAGTAGTGATAACTCCATGTTCATTTCTAATTTTGTTAATTTGGGTTTTCTCTCTCTTGCTTTTGGGTAGTTTCGCTAGGGGTGTATCAATCTTATTGATTTTTCAAAGAACCAGCTTTTTGACTGGTTGATTTTTTCTATCGTTTTCTTAATCTCGATTTCAGATATTTCTCCCCTTATTTTGCTAATCTCCTCTCTTCTACTACTTTTGGGATCAGATTGCTCTAGCTTCTCTAAAGCTTTAAGCTGCATTGTTAAGTTGTTTGTTTCTGACGTTTCCATTTTTTTGACGTAGGCATTAAGAGCTATGAACTTACCTCTTAGAACAGCTTTCATTGTGTCCCAGAGATTTTGGTAAGTTGTATTTTTGTTATCATTCACTTTCAGGAAATCTTGAATTTCCTTTTTAATTTCTTCCTGAATCCAGTTCTCATTCAGCATCATAGTGTTAAGTTTCCAGGAGTTAGTGTATTTTCTCTTGTTTGATGTGTTGTGGATGTCCAGCTTTAGGCCGTGATGGTCTGATAGGGCACAGGTTAGAATTTCAACTTTCTTGTATATGTGTAGATTCATTTGTGGCCCAATATGTGATCTATTTTGGAGAAAGTTCCGTGTGCTGCTGAGAAAAATGTGTATTCTTTGGTGTGTGGGTGAAAAGTTCGATAGAGATCTGTAAGGTCTATTTCTTTCAGGGTTTGATTAAGTTCCAAAGTGTCTCTGTTAAGTTTTTTGACCTGTTGATCTATCCATGTAGAGAGGGCGGTGTTGAAGTCCCCAAGAATTATCGTTTGGGGATTGATTTCTTGCTTTAGACGCTGTAGGGTTTTCTTAATGAATGTGGAGGGGCCCGTATTGGGTGCATATATGTTCAGGATTGTGAGGTCTTCCTGGTGAATTGTGCCTGTGACTAAAATGTAGTATCCATCCGTGTCTCTTATAATTTTTTTTGGCTTGAAATCCACTTTGTCTGATAGCATAATGGCTACCCCTGCCTGTTTTCTGCTTCCATTAGCTTGTAGAATTGTTGACCAGCCTTTTATTTTTAGAGCGTGCCTATCTTTGTGGTGAGATGGGTTTCCTGCAGGCAGCAGATTGATGGATTGTGATTTTTAATCCATGTTTGTAATCTGTGTCTCTTGATCGGTGAATTAATTCCATTAACATTTAGTGTTATAATGGAGAAACTATTGTTAATTCCAGACATTTATTATGTTTAGTAGCTTTTATAAGTATATTGCTTCTTTTTTAATGATGTAATACTTGCCTTCTGTTCTCCTGGATATGCCTGTTTTTTTCTTCACGCTTGAGTATCATTTCTAGCATTTTTTGAAGGCCTGGTTTGGTGGCCATGTATCCCTTAAAGTTGTCTTTGTGCTGGAAAATTTTTCTTTCTCCCTCGATCATAACTGATAGTTTTGCAGGGTAAATCAGCCTGGGTTGACATTTTTGCTCATTCAATACTTGAATTATGTCTCTCCAAGCTCTTCTTGCTTTTACAGTTTCGACTGAGAAGTCATTTGTTATTTTAATAGGTTTACCTTTAAAAGTGACTTGTTTTTTCTCCCTTGAAGCTCTCAGCACCAGTTCTTTATCTTGAATGTGGAGTGTTTTAACTATTATTTGCCGCGGCGTGCTTCTATTTTGGTTGTATCTGTTTGGGGTGCGGAATGCCTCTTGTATATGGATGGGCCTCTCTTTTTTTAGATGAGGAAAGTTTTCCTTGATGATCGTTTGAAAAATTTCCTCAGGGGTGGTATTTTGAGATTCTTGCTCTGGTATTCCATGAATACGCATGTTAGGCTTCTTCAGGGTGTCCCATATCTCTTGGATATTTCTCTCAAGTATCTTTTGGCTTTAACAACCTCTTCCATTGAGCTTGTTAGTACTCCCACTTTATCTTCAAGGTCTGAAATTCTGTTTTCTTGCTTCGTTAGTTCTGTTGGTAAGACTCTCTGTGGCGTTCTGGGTTGAAGATAACTTGTCTTTTAGCTCAGTTTTAAACTCTGCTTGAGTTTGTTTTAACTGCTCTATGCCACTTTTTGTTTCTTGCACTGTTTTTTCTCAACTCCTCCAGATGTCTGTTGTGTTCCTCTTCAAAGCGATTGATTCCATTATGTAATTCCTCCCTGATTTCCTCTTTCATAGTATTGAACATGGTAATGATCATATTTGAAAGTCTTTATCCTGGGTGGGGCTTTCTTGGCCTTTTTCCGTGGGTTTGTTCTTGTTGGAGTCTAACATTATGGGATTAATTTCTTCAGTGGGAAATTTGTTTACTTGATTGTTGCTTCTCATGGATTTGCACTTTGACTTTGGCATTGTCATTTTAACTCTTAAGATCTCTCAATTTCACTAAACTGAATTATTTGGCCTGTGGTCCTGGTGGGCGGGGCGGGCGGGGGTACTCACCAGCTAGGGCGCGGCGTGGACGCCCGGCTGGACCGCGCGCGCGTCCCGACCGGCGGAGCGGGTTTAGGGTGCAAAAAGGGGGGATGGGGGCGACGGCGTGGAGCTATTTAACCCGAGGGCAGCTGGGGCGGGGCCCGGGCGCAGGGGGAGGTCCTCCTGGTCCCTGGGTCCTGCGCGCGGCTCCGGCTGGATGGTGGGAGTCGGAGCCGGGTCCCTGTGGGCCGACCTGGGGGTCCTGGTGGGCGGTGCGCGGGGGAGGGGGGGAGGGGGCGTGGGTACTCACCAGCTAGGGCGCGGTGTTGACGCCCGGCTGGACCGCGCGCGTGCGTCCCGACCGGCGGAGTGGGTTAGGGTGCAAAAGGGGGGATGGGGGCGACGGCGTGGAGCTGACCCTCTTGTTTTTGCATCAGTGGATGACTTCAGTGGGTTTCTTTGGACTTTGCGCTCAGGGCATAACAGTCCTTCCCCAGGCTTATGTGTTTGAATCTTCAGTTGTTTAGGAAGATGGTGGCACTTTTCGTAGCTAGGGCCTTGCTGGAAGCAGGCAGTCCCAGGGAGAGGGCCTTGAAATTGGTCAGCCTTGCCCTGCTTCAGTTAGGTAATCTGCTTTTGCAATTGTCAGCAGCCTCACTCAGCCTACATGATGTTGCAATGACTAGGCCTCCTCCAACTTCTGCCAGCCAGCCACGTCTATCCCATCATGATGGACGGCATCTCCCCTCTGGAACTGTTAGCTGAATAAATGTCCCTTTCTCACTTGGAGTTGCTTGAGTTTGAGTAGCAAAAGAGCAGAGTAACCAGTATGTTGCAGGGACATGGTCTTTTTGGCTGTCCCACCTGGGGTGCCAAATGTTGCAGGGACAGGATCCTCCCAATGTTGCAGAGTTCTTGTGTTCCAGAGTTGAAAATTGAAACCAGAACACAGTGTAGAAGATTAAGGTTGAGTTTATTAGAGGAGAGAAAGGTTGGAACTCATGCATTCCAGATGTGGAGTGCCATGAGGGCCTGGGACATCCTGGAGAATTCATGGTGTCTAGGCATGGAATCCATGAGGAGCAAGGAACAAGAAACAGACTCATGGCACTGGAGTGCCATAAGAGGCTAGGGCATGAGAAACAGGCAACTAGGGCACCAAAGATGGCTGCCAGGGCCAGATGTATTTATACACTTAGACAAATCCTGGAAACTGGCTTTTTCCCATTGATTAACTCCCATTGGGGCCCAACCCAGTTGTTCTTGGGCCCATGTGAGCTAGAGGTGAAGTTGTTTGATATGGAGACTCATTTCCATAATTCTTTCATAGGGAGGTGGCCATCTTATCTCTGGGAGTCAGTTCCTCAGCAGGAGTGTTCATTCAGGGTGATTCCAGCAGGAATTCAGGAATTCCAAAGACCTTCAAAGACCTTGAGAGACCCATCCCAGCATGGCTGCTCTAATCCTGCCTCAAGTACAGATAGTGTTCATTGTGTAACTCACAGGTCCTGTTTTCTGTTTATTAGAAGATATATTAATGTGAATATTTAAGGGATAAAATACTTAAGAGGGGCCTGTTTTCCTTGATACTTCAGAATTGTATTTTTGAGACTTTGCAATGAGAGATGTACCTGCGCTACCCTTGCACCCCAGCTCAAGAGGTCAGGGTTCCAGTTTGTAAACGTTCATGTTCATGTGAAAGAAGTCTGAGCTGAGACTGACATGGATCTCTGCTCCTGGTCAGGGAAGCGGGTGGTGGCCTGGTGTGTAGGGGCTGCAGTAGTAAGCAGTGGTAGGAGGGGCTAGGACACATCTTGAACTGGCAGCAAATTTAGCACATTTTCCACTTGGGACTGAGCTTTTTCAAAAGTCGCAGGGCACTAGTCACTGACACTAAGCTCCAGAAACTCCTGCATCCAGCAGTGTGTGGGAGGGTCAGATTCCCCACAAGGAGGCCCTGGGAAAGCATTGCATGTGGCTGTGAATGCTGTGAAGCTTCATTTCCCACACAGATTCAGGACTGTGGGACACCGTCAGAAAAATTGTCCTGGAAGAGGGGCCATATGCACTGCAGGTGTCGGAATTGAGGAGCTGGAACTGTCTATGTTTGCTGGAACTCAGAGGAACTTACCGCAAGCTGCAGATTCTTGGATGCAGAGCAGTAGCATTTATTGTTTGCCCTGCTGGGCTTAGATATTGCTCTGGTTCAATCTTTTTGTTATTTATGCCCTTATCTCTTTTGGAAAGGGAATGTTTACTTTGTGCCATATGTAATTTGTTTTTTGATTTTATTGGGACTCAAGAGTTAAGAGTGTGTCTTGCATCTCAGAAGAGACTTTTAATTTTTGAAAATGTTGGGCCTTTGAAAGTGTTTGGGGACCTTTGAGGTTGTTTATGAGGGAACGTAAGGTAAATGTGAGTTGTTTGTGTTCCTGTCGATGCAGAGAGAACTTGTGATAGTCATTATCAACATAGCTGGGCTTTGGAATCACTTAGGAGACACTGGTAAGTGTTTCAGAGGGCAACCGACCCATCTCAGTGTGGGGTGGGTACCCAGGCTAAACCACTGGGGAAACAGAGTGGGAGGGCCCGAGACATACCAGCATCTCTCTGCTTCCCAACTCCAGATGCAATGTGTCCAGCTGCTGCGTGCCCCTGCTGTGTGTCCTGAGTGCTTTCCCTACATGCCTGTACCCTTTCAGCCAAGAGCTGAGAAAACCCTTCCAGCTTCATGCTCATGGTCAGGCATGTGGGGGGAAGAGAAGTGAAGACACTGTCCATTGACAAAGGATTGATGAGGAGCAGTTTCAGATATTTTCCCTCATGATTCTGATCCTCTGCAGTTAGTGACTTAGGCATGTGTTTTGAAACTTAAAGAAGAGTGACAGTTTTAGTTCTTTTTTTAAAAAAAAAAACAACTCCAGTCCTTTATTAATAAACCTTAGTTTTTTCTGCACTCCTATAGAAAAAAAATTTCCAGTTTGTGAAAATCTACTTATTGAACATATTAACTGAAACCCTGAGCATTGTCGGGGAGTCAGCCACAGGAAGCAACAGGAGCTGTGCTGCTCTTAGCACGCTGGGCTGTGTGCATTTCTGGAATCACAGGCGCATCCATTGCAGTCAGGTTTTTCAATGTGTCTCAAGTGTCTTCCATGGTTTCTGTGGACAAATGTCTTTAAAAGAAGAATTGCAGCCTAATTCCCGGGTAGGCTCGTTATCTCGGGATAAAGACAGCCAGTCAGGCAGCAGTTTGAGAGGTCAGAGTGAGACGAGTCTCTGGGAATGGGATTGCTGCAGCCATAGGCGGCCGAGGGCTTCGGCACACACGTGATCCTTCCTTTGATGTCCGGTCAATGCGGTCCTGGTCCCAGCAGGGCTGGAGGCGGCGCGGGAAGGAACCTCACTGTCATCTGCTCTCTTTAAAACAGCATCTCTGCCACCATCCGGGCTGAGGCTCTGTCCATCTGCTCCTTTGCCCTCTCAAAGCACCTGTGGGCAAGCTGTTGCTGCCAGGCATCCTCGCTCACCATCAGCTCCCCGTACAGGTACACGCCCATGGCCTGATCCTCCTGGAGGAACCTCTCCACGTATTTGTACGCTTTTGTGAGCTTGTGCTTCACGATGAGTTCACACCACCGATGGCGAACCTCTGCATCCTGCTCCTGGAGGCGGTAGGCGTGCTGGAGGCTCTCGAGAGTCCAGGGGCTCAGGGTCTGCTGCTCCAGGAGATGCTCCAGAAGTAAAGTCAGCTGGTCTGGCAGAAGCTACCGCGGCTTGCTTTCCTCGTTTCCGTTTTCGGGGTCGCCGGTTCATTCGAATCCACTTCGTGACCTCGGCGCCCACGCGCCGCGCCAGCCGGCCCCGCGCGCCGTCCTCGCGCTCCTCTTGCAGCGGCTGCGGAGAAAGCGCAGAAGTCAAGTTGGCCGCCCCGGCCCCGCGCCGGGAAGACGCGCGGACGGAGGCGCCCGGCCGGCCGCGGCAGCAGCACAGCGCTCCTCGGCGCGCGCGGGCGGACAGGCGGGCTCTTTTTTTTTTTTTTTTTTTTTAAAGATTCTATGAATGATTGTACACGATATATTTATTTGTGTAAACTTGGGGTTCAAGTGACATTTTTTTTCCTTTTTTTTTAATTAAAAATTTAATTATACAGTTTAAAACTTTTTACCAGTTCCCTCCCTCCCACTTCCTCCTCCCAACCCCCCTCCTCCTCCTCCCCTTCCCCCAGTGCCTCCCCCCCCAATTCCCAGAGAGTCCTTTATTGTGTACGCCTAACTCTCCACTGGGTCCTCCTCTCCGATGACATATAAGGACCCAGTGGCATTTCCATAAGCCCTTTCTCTTGTTCCCCTTAAGCATAAGATCACTACTATGGCTGTCAATCCCTTGCCTCCAGGGGTCTCGGTACCCTTAACAGATGCTAGACTTTATGAGGGCAACAGTGCGCTGGACATTGCGCAGGGCATGCAAAGTCCCATTATGATTGCTTTGGCCCCAACTATTGTTGAGAATCTTGCAAATTGTTGCTCCTCCCATCCTTTTGCTCTTACCGCCCCCTCTTCCGCAAATGTCCCTGAGCTCCAGGATGGGGAGAGATTAGGTTGGCCTAGTTCTATGTGATTGTTATAGAGTCTCTGAAGTTCTGGATTGTGGTTTGTTGATTTTCTTTTGCAGTTTTGCTGCTCCTGCAATTCCCTTCACTCCATTCTGCTGGGCACTGTATGTCACCTCCTGGCCAGAGACAAAAAGCTGTTAAACTGGAGTCTTGTTGTAATAGCACATTCAAGGGTAGATGTAATAAGAGTAGGAAACCTCACTGAGGGAGGGGTCCATCACCCATTTGCAAAATAATTACTTTTTATCTGCTAGACTATATGCCCTCCCCTTCTGGTGAGATCAGGAAAGAACGTCTGTGAACTTAACCAGGTTTCTCATTACTTACTTGCAGACCTTGATGGAGGCCTACTTTCTCTGCTGTAACATGGTCCCCTCTCTCCTTGTTTCTGGTGTGGCCCTCCTAACCCATCTCTCTTGTTCATAATCCTTGCAATTACTGTGTTACATAGGTTTACTTTTGAGTGTCTCAATGTGGGCTGGGTGAGTTTGGTACTAGGAGCCACCTATTAGGGAATACATATGGCGCTTAATTTTCTGGGATTGGGATACTTCACTTAATATAATTGTTTCTAATGACATCCATTTCCCAGCAAATTCCAGTAATTCATCATTTTTGATGGCTGAGTAGTACTCCATTGTATAGATGTACCACAGTTTTCTTATCCACTCGTCAACTGTTGGACATTTAGGTTGATTCCATGACTTTGCTATTGTAAACAGTGCTGCTATGAACATGGTCGAGCTTGTGCTATCGAGGCGAACCTCTGCTGCATGGGGAGTTATTCCCAAAAGTGGGATAGCAGGGTCATATGGCATTTCAATCTTTAATTTCTTTAAGAATCTCCAGACGGCTCGCCAGAGTGGCTGTATGAGCCTGCATTCCCACCAACAATGTAGGAGAGTTCCCCTCTCTCCACATCCTCTCCAGCATTTGTCGTTGTTTGTATTGTGGATTTTTGCCATCCTGACCGGGGTGAGATGATATCTCAGGGAAGTTTTGATTTGCATTTCCCTGATGGCGAAGGAAGTGGACCATTTTTTAAGATAATTGTTAGACATTTTAATTTCATCCCTGGTAAAGTTTCTTTGAAGTTCCAGGGCCCATTTTTTAATTGGCCAGTGTTTTCCTTGGAGTTTAGTTTTCTAAGTTCTTTGTGCACTCTGGACAGTAGAGCTCTGTCAGATATGTGGTTAGTGAAGATTTTCTCCCATTCTGTGGGTTGCCTTTGAGCTCGCGTTAAAATCTCTTTATCTGAACAGAAGCTCTTTAATTTCACAAGATCCCAACTGTTGAGAGTTGGTAGCAGTGACTGTGCCATTGGATGTCTGTTTAGGAAGTGTTGGCCTAGCCCAATCAGCTCGAGGGAGTTCCCTATCCTTTCAACTATGGTTTTTAAAGTCTCTGGCCTGATATCAAGGTCCTTGATCCATTTGGAATTAAGTCTTGTACATGGTGACAAGTACAGGTCCAGCTTTAATCTTTGCATGTGGAGATCCAGTTTTGCCAGCACCATTTGTTGAAGATGCTGTTCTTTTTCCATTGGATTCTTTGGGCCCCTTTGTCAAAGACCAAATGGCTGTAACTTTGTGGGCTTATATCTGGGTCTTCAATCCTTATCCATTGATCTGTGTGTCTATTTTGGAGCCAGTACCAGGCTGTCTTTATAACTATGGATTTATAGTATAGACTTAGGTTTGGTATGGTAATACCTCCAGCTGTGTTTTTGTTACTCAGGATTGTTTTTGCTAGCCTGGGTCTTTTGTGCCTCCATATGAACTTTGAGATTGTTTGGTCAACTTCTTTGAAGAATTGCTTTGGGATTTTGATTGGTATAGCATTGAATCTGTATATTGCCTTTGGTAGGATGGTCATTTTTACAATGTTGATTCTGCCAATCCAGGAACAAGGGAGGTCTTTCCACCTTCTGGTGTCTTCTGCTATTTCTTTCTTTAGGGTTTTAAAGTTTTCATTGTAAAGGTCTTTTACCTCCTTAGTTAGGTTTATACCAAGGTATTTCATTTTTTTAGGGGTTATAGTAAATGGTATGGTTTCTCTCAAGCTTTTTCACTTCTTTCATTCTGGGCATATAGGAAGGCCTCTGATTTTTGCACATTTATTTTGTATCCTGCCACCCTGCTGAACTTCTCAATTAGTTCCAGGAGCTTCCTGGTGGAGTTTTTGGGATCACTCAGGTATAAGATCATGTCATCTGCAAATAGGGATAGCTTGACTTCTTCCTTGCCGATTTGAATCCCTCTTATGTCCCTTTCTTGTCTTAGCTTCAGCTAAGACTTCAAGTACAATATTGAATAGAAGTGGTGAGAGTGGACAGCCTTGTCTAGTTCCTGATCGAAGTGGGAATGATTCCAATTGTTCCCCATTGAGCATAATCCTTGCTGTGGGCTTGTTGTATATAGCTTTTATTATATTGATTAAGGTTCCTTCCATTCCCACTGTCTCTAGCGTTTTGATCATAAAAGGCTGTTGGATCTTGTCAAAAGCTTTTTCTGCATCTATCGAGAGTATCATGTGGTCTTGGACTTTGGACTGGTTTACATGATGAATTACATTTATTGATTTGCGTATGTTGAACCAACCTTGTGTGCCGGGGATGAAGCCTACTTGGTCCCGATGAATGATCTTTTTAATATGTTTTTGAATCCGATTTGCTAAGACTTTGTTGAGAATCTTTGCGTCTGTGTTCATCAGGGAGATCGGGCTATAGTTTTCTTTTTTAAGTGAATCTTTATTAGGTTTTGGGATTAAAACAATATTAGCTTCATAGAAGGAATTTGGTAGTGTTCCTTCCTTTGCTATTTGATGGAACAGTTTAAGGAGTATTGGTGTTATTAACTACTTAAATGTCTGGTAGAACTCTGTGCTGAATCCATCTGGTCCAGGACATTTTTTGGTGGGAAGATTCGAGATTACTTCCTCAATTTCCTTATATGTTATAGGACTATTTAAATAATTCACAACTTCCTGATTCAATTTAGGTAAGTTGTGTTTACTTAGAAATTCATCCATCTCTTTTGTGTTGTCAAACTTCACAGAGTATAAGTTTTTGAAATATGATGTTATAATTCTCTGGATTTCTTGGGTATCAGTAGTGATAACTCCATGTTCATTTCTAATTTTGTTAATTTGGGTTTTCTCTCTCTTGCTTTTGGGTAGTTTAGCTAGGGGTGTATCAATCTTGTTGATTTTTTCAAAGAACCAGCTTTTTGATTGGTTGATTTTTTCTATCGTTTTCTTAGTCTCGATTTCAGATATTTCTCCCCTTATTTTGCTAATCTCTTCTCTTCTACTGCTTTTGGGATCAGATTGCTCTAGTTTCTCTAAAGCTTTAAGCTGCATTGTTAAGTTGTTTATTTCTGATGTTTCCATTTTTTTGACGTGGGCATTAAGAGCTATGAACTTACCTCTTAGAACAGCTTTCATTGTGTCCCAGAGATTTTGGTAAGTTGTATTTTCGTTATCATTCACTTTCAGGAAATCTTGAATTTCCTTTTTAATTTTCTTCCTGAATCCAGTTCTCATTCAGCATCATAGTGTTAAGTTTCCAGGAGTTAGTGTATTTTCTCTTGTTTGATGTGTTGTGGATGTCCAGCTTTAGGCCGTGGTGGTCTGATAGGGCACAGGTTAGAATTTCAACTTTCTTGTATATGTGTAGATTCATTTTGTGGCCCAATATGTGATCTATTTTGGAGAAAGTTCCGTGTGCTGCTGAGAAAAATGTGTATTCTTTGGTGCGTGGGTGAAAAGTTCGATAGAGATCTGTAAGGTCCATTTCTTTCAGGGTTTGATTAAGTTCCAAAGTGTCTCTGTTAAGCTTTTGACCTGTTGATCTATCCCATGTAGAGAGGGCGGTGTTGAAGTCCCCAAGAATTATCGCTTGGGGGTTGATTTCTTGCTTTAGACGCTGTAGGGTTTTCTTAATGAATGTGGAGGGGCCCGTATTGGGTGCATATATGTTCAGTATTGTGAAATCTTCCTGGTGAATTGTACCTGTGACTAAAATGTAGTATCCATCCGTGTCTCTTATAATTTTTTTTGGCTTGAAATCCACTTTGTCTGATAGCATAATGGCTACCCCTGCCTGTTTTCTGCTTCCATTTGCTTGTAGAATTGTTGACCAGCCTTTTATTTTTAGAGCGTGCCTATCTTTTGTGGTGAGATGGGTTTCCTGCAGGCAACAGATTGATGGATTGTGATTTTTAATCCAAGTTTGTAATCTGTGTCTCTTGATCGGTGAATTAAGTCCATTAACATTTAGTGTTATAATGGAGAAACTATTGTTAATTCCAGACATTTATTATGTTTAGTAGCTTTTATAAGTATATTGCTTCGCTTTTAATGGTGTTATATTTGCCTTCTGTTCTCCTGGATATGCCTGTTTTTTTCTTCACGCTTGAGTATCATTCTAGCAGTTTTTGAAGGCCTGGTTTGGTGGCCATGTATCCCTGAAAGTTGTCTTTGTGCTAGAAAATTTTTCTTTCTCCCTCGATCATAACTGATAGTTTTGCAGGGTAAATCAGCCTGGGTTGACATTTTTGCTCATTCAATACTTGAATTATGTCTCTCCAAGCTCTTCTTGCTTTTACAGTTTCGACTGAGAAGTCATTTGTTATTTTAATAGGTTTACCTTTAAAAGTGACTTGTTTTTTCTCCCTTGAAGCTCTCAGCACCAGTTCTTTATCTTGAATGTGGAGTGTTTTAACTATTATTTGCCGTGGTGTGCTTCTATTTTGGTCGTATCTGTTTGGGGTGAGGAATGCCTCTTGTATATGAATGGGCCTCTCTTTTTTTAGATGAGGAAAGTTTTCCTTGATGATCGTTTGAAAAATTTCCTCAGGGGTGGTATTTTGAGATTCTTGCTCTGGTATTCCATGAATACGCATGTTAGGCTTCTTCAGGGTGTCCCATATCTCTTGGATATTTCTCTCAAGTATCTTCTTGGCTTTAACAACCTCTTCCATTGAGCTTGTTAGTACTCCCACTTTATCTTCAAGGTCTGAAATTCTGTTTTCTGCTTCATTAGTTCTGTTGATAAGACTCTCTGTGGCGTTCTGGGTTGAAGATAACTTGTCTTTTAGCTCAGTTTTAAATTCTGCTTGAGTTTGTTTTAACTGCTCTATGCCACTTTTTGTTTCTTGCACTGTTTTTCTCAACTCCTCCAGATGTCTGTTGTGTTCCTCTTCAAAGCGATTGATTCCATTATGTAATTCCTCCCGGATTTCCTCTTTCATAGTTTGAACATGGTAATGATCATATTTTGGAAGACCTTATCCTGGGTGAGGCTTTCTTGGCCTTTTTCCACGGGTTTGTTCTTGTTGGAGTCTAACATGGGATTAATTTCTTCAGTGGGAAATTTGTTTACTTGAGTGTTGCTTCTCATGGATTTGCACTTTGACTTTGGCATTGTCATTTTAACTCTTAAGATCTCTCAATTTCACTAAACTGAATTATTTGGCCTGGGGTACTGGTGGGCGGGGCCAAACGGGGACTTACCTAGGGCGCGGGGTGAGGCCTGGCTGGACCGCGCGTGCGCGTCCTGACTGGCGGAGCGGGGTGGGGTGAGAAAAGGGAGGATGGGCGCATCGGCGTGGAGCTATTTAACCCGAGGGCAGCTGGGGCGGGCTCGGGCGCAGGGGGAGGTCCTCCTCGTCCCTCGGCCCCCGCGCGGCTCCAGCTGGATGGCGGGAGTCGGAGCCGGGTCCCTGTGGGCTGACCTGGGGTCCTAGGGCGCGGGGTGAGGCCCGGCTGGACCTCGCGTGCGCGTCCCGACCGGCGGAGCGGGGTGGGGTGAAAAGGTCAAGTGACATTTTTGACCAGTTTATGACCAGTCACTGGGTAAACTACTTTTCCACAAGGGAGTTAAGATAGACCTCTTAAGTTGGTGTTGGCCAATGCCTGGCCAATAACCATTTTTTTTAACTTATTTCTTCCACTCATACAAAGTTGATAAATACCCCATTCCCCTCCCTCCCTCCAACCCTCCTTGGATCCCCTTGCTCCATCCCTCTTTTCCCCTTTCTTTCCCCCCTCCCTCCCTTTTCCCGTGTCTCCTCCCCCCCCTTCCTGGAGCATCCTTTAGTGTGCATGTCAAACTTCACTCTGGATCCTCCTTTCTTTTTTTTTTATTTATTTTAATTTTTTAATTTATTATTTATTCAATTGTGCGTGTATGCATGTGTGCGTGTGTGTATGTATGTGTGTGTAGAACCACGGACGAATTCGGGAACCACCATGGACGCCTCCACCTCCTCCTTGTTTACTCTGCCCCGGGATTCACAGGCTCCTTCCGCCTGCAGGGCAGAGGCTTAACCCCTGAGCCACCTCTCCAGCCCCTGGATCCTCCTTTCTGATGAGGTGTAAGGACTCAGTGGCATTGCCTAGAGCTCTTTTTTTGTGTGTGTGTGTTCCCCTTTAGTATAGCAACACTATTGTGGCTGTTAATCCCTTGCCTGTAAGGATCCTAGTGCCTGTGATCCATGCTAGACTTTGGGGGGGTCAATGATATGTTGGCCATTGTGCAGGTCATGCAAAGTCCTATTAACTTGTGTGGAGTATCTTGCATATTGTTGCTCCTCCCCATCTTTAGGCTCTTACAATCTTACCGCCCCCTCTTCTGCAAATTTCCCTGAGATTAGGCTGACCTGGTTGGGTGGTTGATGTAGAGTTTCTGATTTTCTCAATTATAGTTTGTTGATTTTTTTTTCAGTTTTTCTGTTCCTGCACCACCCTTGGCTCCATCCTGATGGGTATTGGATGTCACTCCCTGCCTGGCCAATAACCATTTATGATGAATTATTAATAAAATTGTAAGAAGAAAAAATGGGATCATTTAAGAAAAAAGTGCTAGTATTGCTGAACAAATATAAAAATAATTATCAGAGGAGGTCATGATAAAAATATAAAAATGAAAGAATGAACTGAACGGAGTATCTCAGACACAGAAAGTTAGACTCCTTTTGTCCTCCCTAATAAGTGGGTTCTAGTCCCAAACCCACTTAACGACATAGTCAAAGGTAAATCTCTGTAATACCTACTATAATCACAAAGGATTGTAAATAGGAAAGAAGGGAAAGAAGACCTCAAAAGAAAGGAGATAGGGGAACACGCTTCAATAGAGAAATTAGGCTACGGTCATGAATTGCATGTAAGTAGTAAGACATATGATACAGGTCACTCTTACTTCCCTTCCTCTTCACTTGATCTCCCTAGTCAGAGAGGATAGAGGGACTGGCAGTTAGATGGTAACCAGCTGGGAAATGGGAGACTGACCCCCCTCACTTCTGTGTCCTATTCCTATTCTTCCATCTATCTTTGAGTCTCTTCCTATATTAAGATCTTCATTTAATATTCTTTTATCTTTGGTTAGGAGATGACCTTGACAAGCAATCAGGATGCAGCCAAAGACAGTGCAGGAAAAGCAAAACTGAAAACAACAAACCATAATTCAGAACACCAAAGCCCCTACAATATTCACCCAGAACCAGACCAGCCAAATCTCTCCCCATCCTAAAGCTCAGGGAACCTCTCGGAAGAGGGGGTGGCAAGATTGTAAGAGCCTAAAGATTGGGAGGATCAATGATACTGAAGATACTCCATACAAGTCAGGGCTGGAGCAGCCAGGATACAACCACAATTGGACCTTGCCTGACCTGCTCAATAGCTGATATGTCTACAACAGGGGAGAAGGCTTCAGGCAGTAGGATCCTTAGAGACAACGGATTAAATAGTCATAATAGAGTTCCCATGCTAGCAGACAGCCCAAGAAGGAGACCCAAACTGCCAGTGAGTCCTAAACCTAGGGTAGACGACTCAGAGGGAAATTCAGCGTCCACATAAACAAATGCTCTGGGAAATGGGAGGGAGAAAGGAAGAAGCACCAAGAGAAGAGGAGGGAAGGAAAAGGGGTGAGAGGAAGGTAGGAAGGGGGAGAGGGCAATGGGGGACAATGGGGGAAGAAAGGGAGAAGAAGGGGTTACCTATTAAGCTTATATAATTAGGCAAAAAATGTAATAAAAAATAGCAGGATGTGGGCTGGAGAGATGGCTCAAGGGTTAAGCCTCTGCCTTGCAGGCAGAGGGTCCTGAGTTCGGATCCTAGATCTCAGGTATAGACGCCAGGTGGAAGCGGGGGGCGGCCTGTGTTTCTGGTCCTGGTGGGCAGAGCCTGTGAATCCTGGGGTAGAGTAAACAGAAAGGAGGTGGAGGCGTCCATGGTGGTTCTACACACACACACACACCCCCACACACGCACACACGCACATGCACACATGCACTATTGAATAAATAAAGTAGCAGGATTTATCTAAATGCACAAAACCTTAGGAAGTCTGAAATACATACTATGTTGACCCACAGAGGCACAATGTGACCACCCAAGCGAAGTCCAGGACTGATTCCTATGTCACTGGTGTGTGACCTTCCTGGGACCAGGTGAACACATAACCATTCACGTGAGTGGGGATCAGCAACTGAAGAAATGATTTCATCCAGGTTTATCATACTGCTCATATGCATTTTAATTGGTGACCTATAGGTACATTAGGACCTATTTCTTCTGGGAGAATGGATGGTTTTATTCTTTTTTTTTTTTTTTAATTTCTGGAACACTTCATGAATTTTTGTGTCTTTCTTGCTTAAAGGCCATGCTAATCTCTGTATGATTCCAATTTTAGTATATGTGCTGTGGAAGCTAGCTCACATGGGTATCTATCATCTATCTATCTATCTATCTATCTATCTATCTATCTATCTATCTATCTATCTATCTATCTATCTATCTATCTAGTGTGTGTGTGTGTGTGTGTGAGAGAGAGAGAGAAAAAGAGAGAGGGGGCACTGTGTGTGTCCTTGTGGAGGACCAAAGGTGACTTTGGGAATCATCCTGGATTGCTTCTTGCTTTTTGCTTCACTCTGGGATATCCCAAGCTCTGCCCACTAAGGTTGGAAGTACAGCCCACCACCATTTCCTTCTGGCATTTTTTTTTTTTTTTTAATGTGGGACCTGGGATCCGAACTCAGAAATTTTTGCTTGCAAGGAAGAGTCTTAACCCTTGAGCCATCTCCCTAGCCCCGCATGGGTGGTTTTAAAGAAAGCCACATCACCAAAAATAGGCCCTGGCATAGGCAAAGATCCATCAGAGTTGTATCCCTGAAGTTCCCTGTACAATTTAGATATTCATCGATACCTCATGTTACCTTAACTAAGTGTCCCAAAATGGCTCAGAGGATCCACTGCAGGCCACCAAGTTCCCAGCTTTGCCTGGGTTGGCAACTTGCTTCAATCAGGTTTGGGTAGTGATAATGCTCAGATTGACCCCATCCACCCAAGTATCCCAATGATTCACAGATCAGTCTGAGTTGCTCTTTGAGGTGAGGGGGCTCTAGAAGTCAGTTTATGGGTTTAAAAGATTTTAAAAATTGAGAGAGAAAGCTCACTCCCTCTCCAGACTTCTACAAGAGGCTTAGGAACCTAGATCCATCCTGTTGGGCACAAACTCTGACCAGGTACTCTGTAATTAGGGGAAACATTTTCTAGAACACTAACTAGGTGCTGTTTTGCTTCTGTAATTTTTGCTTCTGGCTTTAGGGTCATGAATGTAGATAACATTCAGATGAGACTTGAGACTGCCACAGGACATTCTTTCCTGAGATCTGCCCTCAGGAAAGGTTCCGCCTCATGCTCTGCTAACCCCATGATAAAGATCCTGTCACCTGGTTCTTTCTCATGGTACTTTTCCAGCCCCCAATCCTATTTCTACGGTAACCCCAAGCCCCTCCTTGTAGTTTTCTGCTATAAGAACTGTCTGCTCCAAGAAGCCCACACTACACTTCTGAGTGTGGTCCTGGACCCCCAGTTTTTTTCTACCCCACAATAAAAACTTTTCCTAGCCTGAGTCTGGAATCTGTGTCTCATTGGGATCCCATACCAGAGGTTCTGTTTAAAACCGTTCCAAGTTCATAGAGTTACTCAATGACTAAACTCTTGGATTCTTGCAAATTCCTGTGCTGTCATATTGTTAAGGTTTATTCAGCCATGAACTTCCCTGTCACTGCTATGAATAACGGGCTCTAGCGTTCTCTCCTATGACTTTTCCCAGAATCCTTTAGTTCACTCCACAGGTTGCCCTGAAGGTTTGAATTTCTTGACCCAGGAAAGGCCCTCAGTACAGTACTAGTTGGTATTCTCTTCCCTTAAGTCCTGTCTGGTGTAAGACAGGTCTGACACAGCCATGGAGCCAGTGCAGCTATATTTACCTCCTAAGACCTGCATACATTTGGTTCTGCATACATTTCATCATGGAAGAGGAAAGACCCATAATGCACCACACCTCCCTAAGGGACCATGGGGTGTTATGCTGACTGTGGGGCACAGTTATTACATCCATTGATACATTACCCATACTCCAGCAGGCACACAGGCACATTCCAAAACAGAGAGAACCCTATAAAATTCAGTGGGCAGTACCTCATCAGAGAGGAGGACCCAGGGGGAAATTTGACATGCACACTAAAAGATGCTCCAGAATTTGGGAGGGCACTGGGAAAAAGGGAGGGAGGGAAAAAAAGGGGAAAAGCGGGAAGGGAGCAAGGGGATCCAGGGAGGGGTGGAGGAAGGGAGGTGATCAGGGTACCTACTAAATTTGTATGAGTGGAAAAAAACAGTCAGAAAAGTGGGGTGGGGAATAAGGCAGGAGACTGTTCCTGCATCTTTTGGTAACCACGAAGGGATATTTGACCAACAGAGGAAAGACTGTCCCGGCAACAGGGGGAGTCATTGGGATGAGGAAGGCTTTCAATGGGAGAATGAGACTTGGGTTTAGGTGGCATGTGCTGAGACTAAATTTACTCTATTCATGTAAAAATCAAGAAAACAATAAAACATTCTCAATGAAACAATAAAAAAATAAAAAGAAATGCCCAAATACAAATTCTAAATCATTTTCACTATTCCCCAGTTTTACCATAAAATATTAAAGTAACATATAGTATCATCTCTGTGGTTCTTATTTATTTATTTATTTTTATTTATTCAATTGTGCGTGTGCGTGTGTGTGTATGTGTGTGTGTATGTGTGTGTGTGTGTGTGTGTGTAGAACCACAGGCAAATTCGGGAACCTCCACGGACTGCCTCCACCTCCTTCTTGTTTACGCTGCCTTGGGGTTCATAGACTCTGCCCTACCAGGACCAGAAACGCAGGCAGCCCCTGCTTCCCCCCCCTCAGCGTCTATACGTCTAGGATCTAAACTCAAGACCTTCTGCCTGCAAGGCAAAGGCTTAATCCCTGAGCCACCTCTCTAACCCCTCTTTCTTATTTTTTAAATTCTTATTTTAAAACTTTATTGATTTTCATGCACACCCATCAGAGGGCACTGTGTGTCCCTGTGGAGAGCCAAGAGTGACTTGAGGAATCATCTTGAATTGCTTCTACCTCCTTCTTGCTTACCCCTGGGATTTCTCAGGCGCTGCCCACCAGGATTAGAAGTGCAGGTCTCTGCCATTTCTGCATGTTTTTTTTTAATTAAAAATTTTTTTTTTATTCAATTGTGCGTGTATGTGTGTGTGCACGTGTGTGCATGTATGTATAACCATGGACGAATTCAGGAACCACCATGGGCCGCCTCCACCTCCTCCTTGTTTACTCTGCCCCGGGATTCATAGGCTCCGCCCTACCAGAACCAGAACCAAAGCCCCCCCCTCCACCCAGCGTCTATACGTGGGATCTAGGATCCGAACTCAGGACCTTCTGCCTGCAAGGCAGAAGCTTAACCCCTGAGCCACCTCTCCAGCCCCTGCGTAGTGTTTTTTACATGGGACCTTCTGCTTGTGAGGCAGAATCTTAACCCCTGCACCATTGCTTCAGCCTGGCCTTTTCTCATTTTAACTTCTCTATTAAATGAATTTTTTTCCCAGGGGACACAGTTGTGTTTCAGGCTGATCTCTTGATAGCTCCACAGATAAGCCTCCTATTTCTGCCACAAAATGCAAATTTTGGTTTGTGAGCCTTTTGGAATAGCATCCCAATACTCCCAAAATGGGCCATCTTCAATGAAAAGTCATGCCAGAGCAGATAGCTGGGGGAAGTCAACACCCTTGAGATTCCCTTCAGCCTGCTTGCTGTCAGACTTCACTTTTGAGTGAACTTAACTCCCATCACTTGAAGCATGTTACTCAGTGCAAAACAAAATCAACTACCCCATACCTATGTGTAATGAGAGCCACATCAATATCACCCTGATGTATGCTCAGAAGAGGGAAGTGGAGGGAGGGAGGAGACTGGAGTACCTATTAAATTTGTATGAGTGGAAAATAAAATAAAATACTCTGTAGGTTTCTATACATAAGGACAATAAATTGTGTCATTTTCTGCTCTTATTCCCTAATCCCACTTTTGCAGTTTCATCCTAAACACACTTTCTTCTTCCTTACTAGTCTCCTTCCTGCTCTGGTGTCTTAGTAGCTTTAGGGCTGTTAATAATGTGTATTTGCAGATCACAGAGGAGAAGGCAAAGGGTTAAACAGTACAGTAGAATTCCTATACTAAAACGGGCAGCTGAAGAAGGGGCCCCCAAGCTATGCCACTGAGTCCTGAACCCTCACTAATATAGATGACTTAGAGGGAAATTCAGGGCTCAGACAAACAGATGCTCTGGAGGGAGGAAGCCAGAGGCCCTGGGAGAGGGGGAGTGAGAAGTGATGAGAAGGAGGGGAGGAAGGGGTTAGAGTGCAATAGGGGACGATGGAGGAGACGCAAGGAGGGATGGTACCCATTGAGCTTGTATGATTAGGCAAAAAAAAAAAAAGTGTAATTAAAAAATAACATATCTGGGTAATTGTTGGACCAATGGAGTACAGCCTGGAAAGCAAATCCCCTTGCTCCTCAATCCCACATCAACACTCAATGTCTCTAAAAGTGGCTGCTTCCTGAGATCATTCACTTTCCATGGTGAAATGTCATTTGGCCAGATCTGGAGCAGCTATTGTGGAAACTGACCTACCATCAATGCCACCCGGATGTGGCAACCTTGTTAGGTTAGGAGCATTCTGTCTGACTGTACCCTTCCCTTTTCAGGCAGTAGAGAACACTGAAGCCTAAGGCTCTAGTTTCTTGAGGGAGCTGATGAGACACTGGTGGCAGCCAGTGGTAGCAGGTAAGCTCCTGTGCCAACAGTACAGATCTGCCTCCCACTGGCTTTCCCAGAAGGGGCCAGGATGGGTTCATTTATCCTGAAACTGGCCAGAGGGCAAGGTGATTTCTGCCTATCTCTTCCTGTCCTTTTGAGGCCATTAAGACCTATTAGCATGTTTTAAGGTTGGCAAGCTGTGTTGTTAGTGGTGACTCCACCTATTGTTGACCTTACCTAGTCTTTGTTGCACTGTATATGATGTCATCTATCTGGGCAATGCCATCCCCCTGTTTCAAGGTATATAAGGGATTAGATTCCATAATAAACTGTGAGACCCTATGTGAAAAAGTTAAAGTTACAAGCTCCTCTCCTCTAGTGCTCTTAAGAATCTACAATTTACCTAGGAATCCCAGATAAGCCTGAGCAGAATCAGGTGCCTGGGAGCTCAAACATCCTCTTCTAAGGGGGCAATCAGATGGCTGGAAAGTCAGATTACTACTAATTTATTGCCAGTCCTTGAAGGAACCGCAGACCCCTTGGTACCAGCCTCCCCTCTCCCCTGCACATACCAGGAGGAGTAGGGTGCCATCAGTCACCAGGGGGGAAGGGTTGAGGAGGGCTAAGTGATCTACCTGCGAATTCCTCAGCCCCTGCTTGCCATAACACTCTAAAATCCCAACCCCCCCCCCTTTGCTTCCTCCTGCCTGCCTCTCTGCCCCACTGCTGCTCCCAGCCCTCCATCCCAGGTGAGATGCAGAAAAAGCGTTTTACAAGATCCAACAGCCTTTTATGATCAAAACCCTAGAGACAATTGGAATGGAAGGAACCTTTATGAATATAATAAAAGCTGTATATAATAAGCCTTCAGCAAGGATTATACTTAATGGGGAAAAACTTGAAGCATTCCCACTTCAATCAGGAACGAGACAAGGCTGTCCACTCTCGCCACTTCAATATTGTACTTGAAGTGTTAGCTGAAGCCATAAGACAAGAAAGGGACATAAAAAGGATTCAAGTTGGCAAGGAAGAAGTCAAGCTATCCCTATTTGCAGATGACATGATCTTATACCTGAGTGACCTCAAAAACTCCACCAGGAAGCTCCTGGAACTAATTGAGAAGTTCAGCAGGATGGCAGGACACAAAATAAATGTACAAAAATTAGTGCCTTCCTATATGCCCAGAATGAAAGAAGTGAAAAACCCTGAGAAAAACAATCCCATTTATTATAGTCCCTAAAAAAAGAAATACCTTGGTATTTCTACCTAACCAAGGAAGTAAGAGACCTTTACAATGAAAACTTTAAAACTCTCAAGAAAGAAATTGCAGAAGACACCAGAAGGTGGAAAGACCTCCCTTGTTCCTGGATTGGCAGAATCAACATCATAAAAATGACCATCCTACCAAAGGCAATATACAGATTCAATGCTACACCAATTAAAATCCCAAAGCAATTCTTTAAAGAGGTTGACCAATTAATCTCAAAATTCATATGGAGGCACAAAAGACCCAGGATAGCAAAGACAATCCTGAATAACAAAAACACTGCTGGAGGTATCACCATACCAAACCTTAGTCTATACTACAAATCCATAGTTACAAAACCAGCCTGGTACTGGCTCCAAAATAGACACACAGATCAATGGATAAGGATTGAAGACCCAGATATAAGCCCACAAAATTACAGCCATTTGATCTTTGACAAAGGAGCCCAAAAAATCCAATGGAAAAAGAACAGTATCTTCAACAAATAGTGCTGGCAAAACTGGATCTCCACATGCAGAAGATTAAAACTGGATCTGTACTTGTCACCATGTACAAGAATTAATTCCAAATGGATCAAGGACCTTGATTTAAGGCCAGAGACTATAAAAACCATAGTTGAAAGGGTAGGGAATTCCCTCAAGCTGATTGGACTAGGCCAACAGTTCCTCAACAGACATCCAATGGCACAGTCACTGCTACCAACTCTCAACAGTTGGGATCTTGTGAAATTCTGTTCAGATAAAGAGATTGTAACACGAGCTCAAAGGCAACCCACAGAATGGGAGAAAATCTTCACTAACCACATATCTGATAGAGCTCTATTATCCAGAGTGCACAAAGAACTTAGAAAACTAAACACCAAGGAAACTAATGGTCCAATTAAAAAATGGGCCCTGGAACTTAAAAGAAACTTTACTAGAGATGAAATTAAAACGTCTAACAAATATCTTAAAAAATGCTCCATATCCTTAGCCATCAGGGAAATGCAAATCAAAACTTCCCTGAGATATCATCTCACCCCGGTCAGGATGGCGAAAATCCACAATACAAACAACACCAAATGTCTCCTACATTGCTGGTGGGAATTCAGGCTCATACAGCCTCTCTGGCGAGCCGTCTGGAGATTCTTAAAGAAATTAAAAATTGAAATGCCATATGACCCTGCTATACCACTTTTGGGAATAACCCCCCATACAGCAAAAATTCACAAGCTCTTTAATTTCACAAGATCCCAAATGTTGAGAGTTGGTAGCAATGACTGTGCCATTGGATAAAGGACATTTCTTAAAAGATATCTAATGTGAAAACAGCAGGTAACCATCAAGTAAGAAAAAGAAAAATATATGAAAAGAAATATGTATGGTACTTAGATGTGCAGAAGATTTAAAAGAAGGTTTATGGGATAAGATATCTTACTTAGAAAGTTAAAATATATGCATGAGGTTTATGAGTTGGTTACTTAAAAGAATGTTAAAAATATGAAGTTTTTTGGAATGTTAGGTTTATGAAAAGACTGAAAATTAAATGTTTAATTTTGGTTAAAGGAAATGATGGTTAAAGGAAATATTATACAAAAGAAAGGACATTGAGCCTCAGAAATTAGAAATTAAGGGCTGGAGAGGTGGCTCAGGGGTTAAGCCTCTGCCTTACAGGCAGAAGGTCCTGAGTTCGGATCCTAGACCCCATGTATAGATGCTGGAAGCAGGGTGGCCTGCGTTCCTGGTCCTGGTAAGGTGGAGCCTGTGAATCCTGGGGCAGAGTAAATAAGGAAGAGGTGGAGGCGGTTCATGGTGGTTCCTGAATTTGTCTGTGGTTCTACACACACACACACATATATGCACATGTGTACATACACCATACATGCACAATTGAATAAATAATAATAATAATAAAGAAATTAGAAATTAAGAATTAAGCTTCATGTATTCAAATGTATTTCAATTGTCTGTTTTTTGATTAAATAGGAATTTGGTTACTAGGACCTGCAGCAGCCCTGGCAGGGCCCTCATCCGCTCCCTGGGAGGTGGGTTTCCAGAGAGCAGGTTCTGCTCAGGGTCAGACCAATAGGAGAAGCCAAGGCCCCACCTCAGCTGCAGCTTGAAAAGACTAAGGCCAGCTGTTAAACCAATCCCTCCTCACCTTTTGGAGCAGGCTTTTCCTGGAGGGGGAAGAAAAGGGCACTTTGAAATGGGGGAGGAAATGTCTTTAACCTTTGTGCGAATGTGTGAGTAAATGTCGGCCTGAGGTGAGAAACCTGTCACGCCTCTGTGCTCGAGTTTGTAATCCATGGCGAGATCCCTAAGATCTCTTAAAGCCATGGGATTTGATTGGGCCAGTTCTGCGTTCCCATGGTGATAACATATGGTCTAGAGTGGGATCAGATTAGAATCTGATCACAAATCATGAAATCGCTGAACCCATTGTGACTAAGTTGTTACCCATGACTCTGCAAAGAGTGTGGCCAGGCTGGCACTTGAATGATCTCTGCTGGAGGGATTCCCATCCTTCGCGTGTCTGCACTGTGTGGTGGGGATCAATGTGACTTTAGCTCTTGTTAGTCAATGAAAAGAAATTCTTAGAAATATTTGCCCTGTAAGGAAAGTGCTTCATGTCTGAAACAATGACCATACAGTTTGAATGACATAGGAAATGAAGGAAGCGTCAGGCATGTGTGGACCATGGACTCTCCCCTTTAGTGCATCACATTAGTGGCATCGAATGAGGCCCTGGCCCCTCTGACCATGCCAGGAGTTAGTATCGTCAGGTGGAGCCCTGGCTTTCTCGACCACAGGCTGCATACAGCACTGACCTCAGTCAGTGGCTGTGTTTATATAGTGATTGACAGAACTCTGCTGAGCCATGTGCCCTTTCCCCAAGTCCAGGTCCACTAAACTGAAGCAAAAGAGAGACTTCCCCTCCTATGTCCAGGGACTAACTAGAAAATATGAATGCATAGTCCTACCAACCTGAAAGAGAGTCAGCTTGTAGTACATTATCAGACATGCCCTGTACACATCTTAGACAAGAGATGACCCCAGGAAGATCTTTAAGTTATAATACAATCCAACTAGACAAAAAATGGCAAACGAATGACAGAAAGTTAAGAGACTATATAAAGATCTGTACCAAAAGTACCAGTTAGTAGCTCAGGAAAAGCTTTGTCTTGCAATAGAAATGCCCTTGAGAGACTAAGGTGGAACAGGAATTTTATCTAGCTTCCATATCAGCCAAACTCCCATCTGGAGGACAGGGTCCTCATCCGTTAGAGAGAAATAGGCCCCCATCTGGAGGATAGCATCCTCATCTGCAAGGGAGAGGTTGGAACACTGTGATTAAATAGTCCACAGTCAGGAAACTTTTGTTTCTGTCTTGGAGGTAGAATCCTTTGTTTCTGTTTGTCCTTTCTTCTTGTTCTGTGTTGTCTTATGGCCCCACTCATAGATGAAATGGGACAGATGCAGACAATCCCTTTAAACTTATTTTTGGACCATTTTAAGTACTTTAAGACCATTTTAAGGACTTTAAAATAGGGCAGGCGACCTAGGACTTAATATGGAAAAAAGAAAGAAAAGAGAAAAAACCATGAAGCAAAGAAATCAGAACTTGATATTTGCCTAAGGGGATAGATAGATTACTAACAGGCGTACACAAGCAGATAAAACCAGGACCCCTTCCAACAGGGGAAAGATGGGAAAGATGCTGAATATGACCAGACTGGGCACTTTAAGATGATTGCAAGCACAGGAAGCTTCCATATGGCCTACGTCCTGACTATGGGGATCTCCACTGGAGGAAGGATTGCCCCCTGAACCTCAAGGCCCAGAGATCAATCTGTCTTCTGGGGATCAATGAAATGGCCTGAAGCTCTTAGCTTCCCTCTGATGGGAAAAGAAGTTTGCTACTGATATCCAGCAAAAGAAAACCCAAAAATGCCAGGCTGAGCATCTCATGAGAACCTTGGGTTTAGCATGCAAATGGGAAGCCTCTTTGTTTCTATGTTAATGGACAAAGGAGCACAAAATTTTAGTGCTCAACTTCCTTCCTAGGCTTTTGTCAATCTTTGATTTTACTAAAATGTTAATGATCAGGGAAGTGACAGGTTCACCAATCACAAAGTAATTACTGAGATTCCTTATATACTTAACAGTAATGTTTTTTGGGTATTCCTTTGTTTACATGCTTGAATGCCCAAATATTCTAGGCTTAGGCTTAATAGAATAAAATATTTTAGCATTTATAAAGTCATCTATGTGGTTCTGATTTTAGACTCACCAAAGATGTTAAAAGAGAAGATCACAGATTATAGAAAATGGTGGAATCCAGATAGCATGTAACAAAAGTCTGCAGTTTAAAGACCCTAAATGCCACATCCTAATCTGACCAATCTGGTAGACTAGGTCTCACTTTGGATAAGATGGATTCAAAGAAACATTTTTTGGAAAAAGGACATGGCAATATTTAAAATAAATAAAAAAATAAGTAAAATATGAGAATTGTCAGGACTTGGTGTTTCTGCCCAGTTCAGCCTGTTTTTGGGGGGATGTCACAATAATGCCCATGGGCAGGTGCTAGGAATTCCTCCCCAGAGAATTTAAATTTTGTCTCTGTCAGGAAGAATTCTTCTGGGAATTTGGTATGTCTTCTACCTGTTCTTAGGTTTTTGGGACTAGCTTCCTGCTCTCTGATCTAGAGAAAAAGCTTGCTTTTAACTTTATTTATTTATTTATTTTTTAAACATTTTTTATTATTTCCACTCATACAAACTTAATAGGTACATTGGTTCCCTCCCTCCCTCCTCCTCCTCCCGACCTCCCTGCTCCCCCTCCCCTCACCACTCCTTTTCCATCCCCCAGTATCTCCCCCCCAATCCCCAGAGAATCCTTTAATGTACATGGCAGACTCTCCTCTGGGCCCTCCTCTCCAATGACGTACAAGGACTCAGTGGCACTTCCCTGAACCCTTTCCCGTGTTCCCCTTAAGCATAGGAACACTACTACCCCTGCCTCCAAGGATCTTGGTGCCTTTAGCAAATGATAGACTTTCTGGGGTCAACAGTGTGTTGGATATTGCACAGGGCATGCAAAGTCCAATTATGATTGCTTCGGCCCTAACTTGTGTGGAGTATCTTCCATATCATTGCTCCTCCCATCCTTGTGCTCTTACACTCTTACCGCCCCCTCTTCCACGAATTTCCCTGAGCTTCAGGATGGGGTGCTTTTAACTTTAAATCAAATTGAAGCTAGAGATTTTATGTTTAGTCACACACAGTAATAAGTAGACTTGTTAGCCAGAATATATACACTGATTAAAAAAATTAATTAAAAAATTAGAGAGCAAAAATTAGAACTTCAAGAGTCTTAAAACATAGGTGGGTAATGAAGAGACCTAGAACCCAATTTTGGTTTTCTTTTAGTTCTTTTTAAGCATGTTTCTCCACATGTATATAGCTTTCTTATGAGGCCCAGTGGAGCTCTCATATGATATAGTCAGAGTGGCCATTAGCTTTAACTATAGACAGGCTAGGAGTTCAGAATGTGGCTGCACATGCCTAGCTGAGCAATGTTTCTGCTGGACTGAAGTTGCCCACCCCCTGTTCCTCCCCTTACCTAGAGGTCCATGGGGTGTCCCCAGGTGTTGTGGGTAAAACAGGATACAATTCAAACTGCTCATGGGTGGTCAGGGGTGGGGAGACAATCCCTGTGTGCCAAAACTGTTGGCTGTCAGCCAATCATGTAACTACTAAGTTGGAAGCCCCCTCCCCTGGCCAGTAAGCTATAAAAACTTTGCCTAGACAAAGGGTCATACTTTTTCTGGCTTGATACCACCATGCTAGTGTCGGTCAGACGTGAGCCCAGGTTTGAACCTGCAAATAAAGCCCTCATGCGAATTTTGTAGTGGTATTGGCTCCTTGCTGATTTTTGGGACCACAGAATCTGGCCACAACAGGTAAAATTCCCACCTATGAACTAACTCAGAAATTCTAGAAATATGAGACTATGCTATCTGTCCACTAGAACTTTAAAAGGATGTTCGATTCCTCTTGGATTGTAATTTATGCTATCATGGGAGGAACGGACCAAGCAGGCCCGTATTGTCAGTATGGACTGCATGCGACTTTCCCAAACTAGAACCTGCTGCCATGCCTGGTGCTGATGTCAACCCACCTGATAGGACCAACTCGGATAGGACAACAGCAAAAGCTCATGCTGGGACTTATGGGATGCTGGGCACATGTATAGTTAATTGTAATGCCTTATTGAAGTCAAAAGCTCAATCCTCCTCTGTATATTTTAAAAATGCAGTCTCTGTTAAAACAACAACAACTATATGGGCCCAGTCCCATGGCTATCTGATAGAGCATTATAAATTAGATAGATTTAAAAATAAGGGAAAAATAGAATCTGTTCATGTCTTTTCCCTCAAACAATGGGTTAGCTACTCAAAAAATTGTTTATTCTTACTGAGCATAGGCAACTGGGAGGGTATATGTTTATTTTCCTGTTTGTAAGTGCAGTAACACATTCTTTGCCCTAAAATTTTCTAGTATAAAAGCTATTACAAAAATTCAGTAAACAGGTCCAGATTCACTTAGCCAAGAGAGTTGTTTCTGTTCTCCATTCCTCTGATTCCTTGCCTCCCCTGGTGTGGGGGAGACCTGGTCTCGAGGTTATGGCTCTGGCCTGAGGAACCTAAGAAAGACAGTTTGTACTGTAGAGCTGAAGTTGGACATGTTAAGTAAGTTCTGCCCTCACCCTAAAAGCTTTCCTGAAGTTAAACTCAGTGCTTGACAGAGGGAAAATACAATGACAAACTTAAGGAGTTAAACCAGGAAAAACAGCAAAACTCCAGGTGTTAGGCAGACTAGTTCTGACAACAAATCTATGCTGGCTTTTCATTTAGATCTGAGGAATGGTCTTACCCTAAGGGTGAGATAATGCTTACAGACCTATAGAACTTTAAATGTCAGGAAATAATGTCCCCTATATTTGTCATCTTAAAATGACTTGTGTGGCTTTGTTTTTCAGAACCTCAAAAGGAAGACTAATTCAGATTGTTCTATACAAAGAATCAGACAGTTCACATTGCTTTGGGCAGGTTTTAAAATGTGATCATGGGGATTTACAATAGCCAGAGAAAAAAAGTCTCCAATATGTAAATTACTTATAGCTCTTGGCTTTTACACCTTACAAACATGATTTTCCTTACTAACTCTTGCCTATATCCACAGTAAGATTGCTGAGCTTATTTGGTTTATCCCATGTGCCTTCCCAGTTACAATGGTTTAATCCTTGTGTAGATCTTGGAGTTTAACCTGTGTTTTGTATCTTTTAGATGGACCTTGAAGTAATAAAGCCATTTATAAAAGACCTGTAGGCCATTCCAGCATTTCATAGATGAGGACATCAGACTGCTCATTTCCATCATCCCTACTCAGCAGGAAGCAGCCAGATGAGTCATCACCCTTTATCCCCAGAGCAGTCTGAGTCCTCAAATAGGTTTATGGGGGAATGAGGCAGGATTAGAGCAGCCATGCTGGGATGGGTCTCTCAAGGTCTTTGGAATTCCTAAAGGCCATCCACTACTGCTGGAATCACGATGAAGGAACACTCTTGCTGAGGAAATGACTTCAGTTCTCCCAGGGATAAAATAAAAGGATACAGAGATGAGCTTTCCATATCAAAGAAACAATTAACCGATAGACAAGAAGAATATTCTGCTTCAGGCCCATGATTGGGCCTCAGAATGTGCCTTGAGAAAGGGGGGAATGTGAGACCCTATGTGAAAAAGTTAAAGTTACAAGCCCCTCTCTTCTAGTGCTCTTAAGAATCTACAATTTAGTAGCCTTTGTCCACCCACCGCGCCTCCTGCTCCTCACTCTGCCAGGCCACCCCCAGGTGAGTTCCCCTGGCCCCGCCCAGGTCGTCCCATGTCCCGGTGGCACCCAGGCCACCTCGGGCTTTGGCCTGGGCCACGCCCTGGGACTAGCACCCCTTCTCCCTCCCGCCTGCCTGTCCGCCCAACTGAACAAGACTTGCTCGCTTTCCTCCATCCCTGGAGCTTGGATGGGACACTAAGCCAAGTCCCAGGTCCCGGGTGAAGAATTCTGGCATCAACATCAGCCCCTCTGCCTCTCTGGCCCACCAGGGACCCACGCACGTGGTCCACGGAAGACAAACTGTTACTCAGAATTCAATAGAGTCCAAAGAAAACTCAAGCAAAGTTCTAAGGGTCAAAGGCCATACATCTGTAAACCTCTACAATCATCCTATCACATCCAGCCCAAAGATAAGTAAACCTCCTTTTTTTTCACCTTACTGTTCCTTTCTAATATTAATCACTATAGATTAACTTTTCCATAAAGCCATCCCCCAAAACATATACAACTCCAGGGATCATACCACTCACCCTTACATATCACCAAGATACTACATCATAAAATTGCATTACCATACTAATATTCACTCCTTGTCTACTTAACCTGACTTAACTGATGTACTAATAGCCTAACAGCCTCAACTAGGAAATAACAATAACAAAAGACAAACATACCCAACCCCAAGGCAAGCATTAGTAATAAATGCCCGTGTAGGAATACCAACTAAATCAGTCAAAAACACACAGAAACTGAAAAGCCTTAGAAGACAAAATAACAATGCCCAAGTCAAAGTGCAGATACATGAGAAACAAAACCCAAGAAGACCAATCTCCCACTGAAAGAATTAACCCCTTAAGGATGGATTCCAACTAGAACAAATTCACAGAAAACAGCCAAGAAAGCCACACCCAGGACAACGACTTTCAAAGTATGATCATTACCATGATTAATACTATGAAAGAGGAAATCCAAGAGGAGTTAAACAACAGGATCAACCACTTTGAACAGGAACACAACAGGCATTTGGAGGAGTGAGAAAAACAGTTCAAGAAACAAAAATAGGCATAGAGCAGTTAAAACAGTCTCAGGCAGAGTTTAAAATTGAACTAAAAGACAAGCTATCTTCAACCCAAAGCTCAACAGAGAGTCTTACCAGCAGAACTAACAAAGCAGAAAATAGAATTTCAGATCTTGAAGACAAGTGGGAGAATTAATCAGCTCAATGGAAGAGATTGTTAAAGCCAAAAGGATACTTGAGAGAAACATTCAAGAGATATGGGACACCCTGAAGAAGCCTAACATGCGCATTCATGGAATACCAGAGCAAGAATCTCAAAATACCACACCTGAGGAATATAAATCAGTCCAAACTCCAAGACCACATGATACTCTCGATAGATGCAGAAAAAGGTTTTGACAAGATCCAACAGCCTTTTATGATCAAAACGCTAGAGACAGTAGGAATGGAAGGAACTTTTATCAATATAATAAAAGCTGTATACAACAAGCCTACAGCAAGGATTATACTCAATGGGGAAAAACTGGAAGCATTCCCACTTCAATCAGGAACTAAAGACTGTCCACTCTCACCATTTCTATTCAATATTGTACTTGAAGTGTTAGCTGAAGCCATAAGACAAGAAAGGGACATAAATTGGCAAGGAAGAAGTCAAGCTATCTCTATTTACAGATGACATGATCTTATACCTGAGTGGTCCCAAAAACTCCACCAGGAAGCTCCTGGAACTAATTGAGAAGTTCAGCAGGGTAGCAGGATACAAAATAAACATACAAAAATCAGTGGCTTTCCTATATGCCCAGAATGAAAGAAGTGAAAAAGCCCTGAGAGAAACAATCCCATTTATAGCCCCTATAAAAATGAAATACCTTGGTATAAACCTAAACAAGGAGGTAAGAGACCTTTACAATGAAAACTTTAAACCCTCAAGAAAGAAATTGCAGAAGACACCAGAAGGTGGAAAGACCTCGCGTGTTCCTGGATTGGCAGAATCAACATCGTAAAAATGACCATCCTACCAAAGGCAATATACAAATTCAATACTATACCAACTAAAATCCCAAGCAATTCTTTAAAGAAGTTGACCAAACAATCTCAAAATTCATATGGAGGCACAAAAGACCCAGGATAGCAAAGACAATCCTGAGTAACAAAAACACTGCTGGAGGTATCACCATACCAAACCTTAGTCTATACTACAAATCCATAGTTGTAAAACCAGCCTGGTACTGGCTCCAAAATAGACACACAGATCAATGGATAAGGATTGAAGACCCAGATATAAGCCCACAAAATTACAGCCATTTGGTCTTTGACAAAGGGGCCCAAAGAATCCAATGGAAAAAGAACAGTATCTTCAACAAATGGTACTGGCAAAACTGGATCTCCACAGGTAGAAGATGAAAACTGGACCTGTACTTGTCACCATGTACAAGACTTAATTCCAAATGGATCAAGGACCTTGATTTAAGGCCAGAGACTATAAAAACCATAGTTGAAAGGGTAGGGAATTCCCTCAAGCTGATTGGACTAGGCCAACAGTTCCTCAACAGACATCCAATGGCACAGTCATTGCTACCAACTCTCAACAGTTGGGGTCTTGTGAAATTAAAGAGCTTCTGTCAGATAAAGAGATTATAACATGAGCTCAAAGGCAACCCACAGAATGGAAGAAAATCTTCACTAACCACATGTCTGATAGAACTCTACTGTCCAGAGTGCACAAAGAACTTAGAAAACTAAACACCAAGGAAACAAATGGTCCAATTAAAAAATGGGCCCTGGAACTTAAAAGAAACTTTACTAGGGATGAAATTAAAACGTCTAACAAATATCTTAAAAAATGCTCCACTTCCTTAGCCATCAGGGAAATGCAAATCAAAACTTCCCTGAGATATCATCTCACCCCGGTCAGGATGGCGAAAATCCACAATACAAACAACACCAAATGCTGGAGAGGATGTGGAGAGAGGGGAACTCTCCTACATTGCTGGTGGGAATGCAGGCTCATACAGCCACTCTGGCGAGCCGTCTGGAAATTCTTAAAGAAATTAAAGATTGAAATGCCACATGACTCTGCGATTCCAGTTTTGGTAATAACCCCCCATGCAGCAGAGGTCCACCTCGATAGCACAAGCACAACCATGTTCATAGCAGCACTGTTTACAATAGCAAAGTCATGCAATCAACCCAAATGTCCAACAGTTGACGAGTGGATAAGGAAAATGTTGTACATCTATACAATGGAGTACTACTCAGCCATCAAAAATGATGAATTACTGGTATTTGCTGGGAAATGGATGTCATTAGAAACAATTATATTAAGTGAATATCCCAAACCCAGAAAGTTAAGCGCCGTATGTACTCCCTAATAGGTGGCTCCTAGTACCAAACTCACCCAGCTCACATTGAGACACTCAAAGGTAAACCCATGTAATACAATAATTGTAAGGATTATGAACAGGGGGATGGGGTTGGAGGGCCACCCCAGACACAAGGAGAAAGGGGACCATGTTACAGCAGAGAAATTAGGCCTCCAAGGAATGCAAGTAAGTAATGTGACACCTGGTTAAGTTCACAGACATTCGTTCGTGATCATGTACAACTGAGGGGGTATGATCTCACCAGAAGGAGAGGGCATATAGTCTGGCAGATGAAAGGTGATCATTTTGCAAATGGGTGACTGACCCCTCCCTCACCGAGGTTTCCTGCTTTTATTACATCTACCCTTGAATGTGCTCTTATAAAAGACTCCAGTTTAACAGCTTTTTGTCTCTGACCAGGGGGTGACATACAGTGCCCATCAGGATGGAGTGAAGGGCATTGCAGGAGCAGCACAACTGCAAAAGAAAATCAACAAACCACTATCCAGAACTTTAGAGACTCTATATCAACCACATAGAACTAGGCCAGGCTAATCTCCCCCCATCCTGAAGCTGAGGGCCATTTGCAGAAGAGGGGGCGGTAAGAGTGTAAGTGCAAAAGGATGGGAGGAGCAATGATTTGCAAGATTCTCCACACTAGTTAGGGCTGAAGCAATCATAATAGGACTTTGCATGCCCTGCGCAATGTCCAACACACTATTGACCTCACAAAGTCTAGCATCTGCTAAAGGCACCAAGATCCTTGGAGGCAAGGGATTGACAGCCACAATAGTATTCCTACGCTTAAGGGGAACATGAGAAAGGGTTCAGAGAAATGCCACTGGGTCCTTGTACATCATCGGAGAGGAGGACCCAGGGGAGAGTTAGGCATACACAATAAAGGACTCTCTGGGAATTGGGGGGAGGCGCTGGAGGATAGAGAGAGAGGGAGGGGGAGCAGGGGATTCGGGAGGAGGAGGAGGGAGGGAGGGAACTGGTCTACCTATTAAGTTTGTATGAGCGGAAATAATAAAATATGTATTAAAAATTATAAGGTCAAAAAAGACTGAGTTTAAAAAAAAAAGATTTGGATGGTCCGATTAGTGCTGAGTATTCCAGGTCCAATGATTTCCTATACTCTGGCTTGATGAGCGTCTCTACATCACTAGCCTTCCATTGTAATGGTGTACATCTTGGTTGAGCTCTGAGAGATTTTCTAATCCAAGGGCTAAAAAAAGGACTGTTAAATGATCTTATAGCATCAAACTTCTATAGCTAACAGTAGAATATCTGTACCTGTCCATTTATTTCCCTTCTACTATTATTTGGATATATTTACAGTATCAGGCGTGAGCTCCCTGACATTGAGGGGATAAGACCTAATCAGAGAACAATTACTTTACCATGGCCCTTATATACCTCTGTGACTCCCATAGATTCTTCTTAATGGAGTTGCAGAGGTTCATAGTGGTCACTACTGGGTTGGGCCCTTAATCTCTCTTTTCCCCCAGAAACACTTGTCTCTCTTTTCCTCTCTCTCACTTATTAATAAGATCTCTCACTTAGCTTCCCTTACCATAAGGGCTTCTCTTAACGGTAGTCTTATTTAACTATATAACTATTCCTTTCTCTCCACTCTCTTAGGGTCTTATTTCAGCTCCCACACAAATTATGTTTGCTTGTGATTATAATGGATACTGAATGATTTCTCCTTGAGTATGTCATTATGAGGACTTAATACTATGTTCCAATTATAAGAGACAACATATGATGTCTCTCTGGGATACTTGGTTCAGTATAGCTTCCTCCAATTCTATACATTTACAAGAAACTTTCATTAATTAATTGTTTGATAGCTGTACAGTATTTCCTTGTGTATTTGTGTCACATTTTCATCATCCATTTGTCTACTGTTGGGCATTTATGCTGATCCTGTGACTTTGCAGTTGTTGAAAGGGCTACAATGAAGATGGATGTACATGTATCTCTATAGAAAGTTAAAACATTCTTTGTAAATATTCCAAGTAGTGGTTTAGCTGGGTCATATGGCATTTCAATTTTTAACTTTTTTTGATAGATTACAGGTAGTGATTTTAGTATGTAAAATCAACCTTGTGTACCTGACAAATATGCTACTTGATTATAGGAAATGATCTTTTTCATATGTCTTTGAATCCAGTTGCAAAAATTTTGTTGAGGATCTTTACATCTGTGTTTATCAATGAGCTTGGCTTATAGTTTTCTTATTTATCATGCCTTTAATTGGTTTTGAGATCAGTTATTAATTTCATAGAAAAATTTTGGAAGTGTTCCTTCCTTTGCTATTTTATAGAATAGTAAGAAATAGTGGTGTTAGTTGCTCTTTAAATATCTTGTAGAAGTAATTGCAAAGGCTATAAACAGGAGAGAACAGGAAGGAGGCCCCCCCAGAATTAAGGAGAGAGGGGATTATGCTATAGCAAAAAAAATAGGTCACCATCAAGTACTGCAAGTAACTAGTGAGACATCTGGTTAAGCTCACTCACTTTCCTTCCTGGTCACTTGCAACTGAGGGGTTTGATCTCTCCAGTCAGGGAGGGCATGGAGTCTGCCAGATAGATGGTATCCATCCTGCAAATGGGAGACTGATCCCCCCTCACTGTGGTCTCTTACTCTTATTCCATTTACCTTTGGATCTAGTCTTATTGTAAGACTTTTATCTCTGGCTAGGAGATAACATCCAATACCAAACAGGATGGAGTCAAGAGCAGTGCAGGAATGGCAAAACTGAAAACAACAACGAATCATAATTCAGAACGTCAGAGACCTTACATTAATCACCTGGAACCAGGCCAGCCTACTCTCTCCCCATCCTATAGCTCAGGGAAATTTGTGGAAGAGGAGGCGGTAAGATTGTAAGAACTTAAAGATGGGGAGGAGCAACATAAGCAAGATATTCCACGCAAATTAGAGCTGAAGTAACCACAATAGAACTTTGCATGACCTGAGCAATGACTGACATATCAATGATCCCCAAAGTCTAGCATGGATCACAGGCACTAGGATCCTTAGAGGGGATTAACAGTCACAATAGTGTTCCCATACTAAGGGGAGTCCAAGAAAGGGCTCTAGGCAATGCACACAGAGGAAAGTTTGACATTCACATAAAGGATGCTCCAGGGATTGGGGGGAGAAAAGGGGGACATTGGGGGGAGAAAAAGGGGATTGGGGGGAGAAAAGGGGGACATTGGGGGGAGAAAAGGGGGACATTGGGGGGAGAAAAGGGAGGCATTGGGGGGAGAAAAGGGGAGCATTGGGGGGAGAAAAAGGGGGCATTGGGAGAAAGGGATGGAGGGGTATGAAAGGAAGGGGAAAAGGGAGGGAAAGAGCAAAAGGGACTGGGAAGGGTGGAGGGAGGGAGGGGAATGTGGTAACTATTAAGTTTGCATGAGTGGAAAAAATGTAATAAATAAATAAAGATCTTGTAGAATTCTGCACTGAATCCATCCAGTTGTTTTTTTTTTGTTTTGTTTTGTTTTCTGGAAACACTTGTAATTACCTCTTTAGTTTTACCACTTGACATAGGACTGTTTAAATAAATCAATTTATCCTGAATCAATTTTGTTGTGTGAACTTAGAAATTTATCCATTTTCCCTGGTTCTCAAATTCTGTGGAATACAATCTTTTAAGGTGTGGCCTTGAGTTTCTCTGACTATCCTTGGGATCAGTTGCAGTGATCCCATTGTCATCTCTCATTTTATTGATTTGGATTTTCTCTCTTTTGGTTTTGATTAATTTGGTTAAGGGTTTATTAATCTTGTTCATATATTTTTCAAAGAACCAATCCTTAGTTGATTGTTTTGTTTTCCTTATGCTAATATTGGATTTCTCGTCTGATTTTAGTTCTCTTTGTAATTCTGTTTGAGGACTGGATTATTCTTGTTCCTCTAAAACTTTAAAATGCAGTATTAAGTTATTTACTTGTGATGTTTCCATTTTTTTTGACATAGCCATTGAGTGCTGTAAACTTTACTCTTAGGACAGACAGCCTTTGTTGTGTCCCAGAGATTTTATGAGTTTAAACCAGAAAACTGCCTATCTTGTATCATAAAATAAGTGACACTGTTTTGCTAGGTTGGTATTAATCCTGTTCTTGAATTGCCCACGCATAAAATTAGCCTAAACTAGACTTGAAGTCTAGAAACAGTAATGCTAATTCAGTTCAGTGACTATAAAGTCATGAATCTTGAATTAATTTTTACATTTTTACCTTATGTAGACTATACAAAGTTACTTATTGATAGCTTATTTGAGATATGTAGGTTCTAATTTTAACTTATTTTACCTTTTTTGGTATCTTGTATCCAACTTTTAGATTTCCTTTTTTCTGCATGCCCACCTGTGGATGTGTATATGTAGGGGACACTTCAGTGTGTGAGCTTGTGGAGGCCCGAGGGGGCGCTCTCTTCCTGTTACTTAGTTCTGTGCTTTTTTACTCTCTGCCTTCCAAGGACAGAAGTGCAGGTTACACCATATCTGCCCAGTATTTTTGTGTGGGATCTGGGGATCTGAACTCAGGTCCTATTGCTTGGGAAGCAAAGGCTTTGTTTAACCTCTGAGCTGTCGCTGTAGCACACTTGAAGAACTTCTTATTGTATTTTTAATGCATTATTTCCTGGAACTTTATTCTTATAACATCCAATAGTAGTTTTCAAAACTACAACTCTGTAGTCTACTACTCTCTTCTTGAATCACTGATTCATTAAACTGTTGTTTATTTCAACTTAAAAATCTTGACACCAACATTGCCATGCAAAGTACATATCCCAAGGGAACTTGGGATTGACTGTCAGGTAGACATCACCTCTGTCTTCTTCACAACTTGAAGACCTGGGTGAGCACTTTGCTCCCACCAAAAACAGTATTTACTCCATCTTTCTCTGTTGCACTAACACTGTCATCTAAAATGTGATTCAATACCCTGTCTTGCTCCATAGGTACACCCACCTCCTCTTACCTCTAGGATCCCAACATCACACCTTGAGAAACAGTGTGAAGTATCTCTTCACAAGCAATCCTTACTGCTCTCTTCCACCAATGTCTCTTCCTTCTGGGGCACCAATGTCTTTATCTTATGACTGCAACAAGACGCTTTGCATACTCTACATGTTTTTTCCACTTTCCCTCTCTCTGAGACTTTAATATGTTATCTGAGGAACTTGACTCAAAACCTTACGTTGCTCAATGTTTAGCTGCCATTTCCAACACCTTCTAGGACCCCAACACCCCACCTAAGGCTCTGAGCTGAAGTCCTTGCTCACTCCACACATAAATCTCCCTTCTCCCTTACTGTGGAACCCGAACACTTCATCTGAAGCACTGTGATCAGCCCCTTGGTCACCTCTAAGTTGGAACCTTTTCTCTGCAGTGATGGGCATCTTAGTGTTGTATAGCTTGTAGAGTTCACATCTGGATGAGTGTCTTCATGACTCATGGTCTTCCAGCAGCTTGCACAGGACCTTCTAACCCTGTGAAAGTTGGCCAACGTGGAGGAAGATTCCAGATAGGTTCCACCTTGATTTCTCCATGTCATGTATCCAAAGTATGGGATACATTGTTACCAAGTTCTGATGAAGAGCAGGGGCAATGAAAATGACCTGTATTAATGTGAGGGTCTTTGATGCATCCCTGACCAACAGTTTGTACGGAGGTATCACATTCCTGGTACTGGGATGGAGTTGTCTGTGACCTCAGAGAGTGCATCTGGAGGCCATTTCTACTATCCTTTTTCTCCACTTCATTGTGCAGCTGTGCGTCCAGTGATTCATTATAGGCTTTAGTTTGGCTTTATATTTAAATAATTTAAGGAATTAGTATGTCTCCACGTGTCCTTTTCTGGCACACAAGGCCTATGGAACCTAGTGGAAGAGGGGTAAGATTGAAAGAAACTAAAAGAGGAGAGGTGCGCTGCCTACCATGGGCTGCTGCATCTCGGAGCTCATTGCAGTGAGATCTGCTTGCACCAGATCTATGCATTATCTGAAATATCAACATTTCCCATGGACAAGCTAGGATCTCAGGAAAAACTACACTCAGAAATAATGTTTGGGGCAGGAGTCAGGCAAGAGAAAGGCCACTTTCCCCACCTGTAGGTATGCCCACTAGAGGACGTTTACACCACCACACATGCTTGGAAACTTGTAGTGCAAGGGGAGCCCTGGACTCAAACATAGAAAAGGATATGGGTGAAGGGAGGGGGCAGAATACAGCTAGTTTATTGGGCAAGGGGCAAAGAGACAGAGGAGGGAGATCAGAAAGAGGTGGTGAAGATGGGGACATGGCCTCATCTTGTTTGTGTGTGAGATTTCTGCAGATTTAACATGAAACAAGGTAAAAACCTCTTTTGTTCTGAGGGTTCTGTGACTCAACTGCTATGCTTTACTTGATATTCTTCTTTCTCTCTCTCTCTTTCCTATATGGATGTACTATTTCTAATGCTCCCTAACAATGGGGCCAAAACATGGCTGTCATACCCACAAGGCTTTCTCTTCCTAATTAAATTCTTCTTAATGGATCTCATGGACTCTACATTCTCTATCCCTCATTGACTTATGACACAGGTGGCAACAGATGTCGGGTGCTCATCAATCACAGAGCAAGATGTGAGAGAATTGGTCAGAGGACTGATCATGGGATGGCAGTGTTGGGAATGTTTTGTTGATTACTTTTCCAATGTAGCCTCCTCTTCAGATCTGCAAGTCTTCTGATGCCAGGAAGTAAGTATAGGGCAAGGAGTCATGGTAGGTATGAGTTCCATGTGCTTCTGAAGATGGCACAAGGCGAGGAGATCTGATATCACATCAAATTTTCTCAAAGTACCCATTCAAATAGTCAATGTGTGTGGTTAGATTTCAATACCAGTTTTTCTTTTTACCTTCCCACATCCATCAGATCTGTCTTCCAATACATGTGCATGAAGGTATTGAGAGAGTGAGAAAGCGAGAGAGAGAAAGAGAGAGAGAGAGAGAGAAAGAGAGAGAGAGAGAGAGAGAAAGAGAAAGAGAAAGAGACACAGAGAGAGTCTGGTGACTACACAGTGATCCAGAACATATCTTGCCAAACAGCAGTCCCCAAAGCCTTGCTACACTATAAACATGTTTTTCCAACATGTTTTACCCTGTGACAGAAGGGGCAGGTGCAGAGCCCCAGGGATGTGTGATCCTCTGAGCTCAGGATAAGAATGAAAGAGAACCAACAAAATACAGGGAAGCCAGGAATGCTGTGATCAAAGTGACAGACAGGGCCAGATGTCTGCACAGTGTGTTACACATAATTATTTCTACTTCCTTTCTGTCTGTGATCTAGTCTGCCACACCAATCAGCCACAGCAACCAGCCACAGACACTCTATATTATAGATTCAGGATTTGCAGCCATAAGCAGGCCCTGGCTGTTCCCTTACAGATAACTGCTCCCCTAAAGGACAGCTGGGTCTGTAGACATGACTCAGCTCAATACCGTGCTCACCTTAACATAGATGCAGGGCTCTGTCCCCAGAGGAGGCCAGTGCTGACATATCCTGGGCTCTGCTTTGTCTCTGGCTAGTCCTGCAGCTTTGACTCACTTCTTAGGAGATAACCTATGACAGCTGCTTTCAGTACATGAAGCCGAGCACCTACATGAGTGCCAACATGCTCCTAGGTGGGTTTTTCCCCCTTTACTACTTGGCACAGGAACCAGACATAACACGTATATCTTTTCTGCAGAAGCCAAACCTATAATTGAAAAATCAATTGTAAGTACTTCCTGTGCGCACAAGCTGAAGTGGAGATGTGTGGGGGAATAAATCCGTGTTTCAGCATTGTCTCACTTCTTTCTCTCTCTCTCTCTCATTTTTATCTCTTTCTCTCAAATAAAATATTAACTTTGTCTCACTAGCATATGTAGATAATATATTTAAAGTGAATTTTTCAGTCTAAATGAAATGAAAGTAGATAAAGTTGTGTTGTAACTTCAATTGCATCCTTGCAAGAAAACACCTTGTTATCTTTCATATATTGACACAATCACCACAAGTATAACCTACTCAACTAAGAGTTACATGATGTGAAAAAATGACATGTCACAGCACTTATGCAAATAGGTCTTAGTTAATAGAATCTTACACGACTTTAATTCAGTGTAACCAAAGGACCTCAGATATTGCCATTATGAACATGGCCGATATTATGCAGCTATAATAAATACAAGTGTAGATATCATACACATAAGATGCTGTGTGTAATAAAAACAGATCATACAAAGATTCCTTATGAGTACAAGCAGGAGGCATTCTGGGCTTGCTGCAAGGTTAAAAAACATCAGACTCCTTAGATGCACAAGTGTTGAGGGGAAATGTTTGATCAAGCACTCAGCATTTCAGAAGCAGACATGTGGGCATTCCAGTCTTCCAAGCTCAGGACAGTCAATGTCTAAGGATGTTTGCTAACTAGTAGGACAAGATAATGTTTCCAGTGATCATGGGGGAAAGGGAAAGAATGAGCGTTTCTGTGAATTATACAGCATGTCTGCATGCATTCATTCTGATCCCCCTGTTTAGGTGGCTTTGGAAAAACTACCAATATGTGCTGGCCTGTTGTTACTTTGCCTTTGAAGAGATCAACATGGACTCCCATCTGATCCCCAATGTGATGCTAGATTTCCACATCTATAATGTTGTTCACACTCACCAGAGATCCCTGAAGTGATCTCTGCTGTGGCTGTCTGCAGGAAGTGAGATAATCCCTAACTACCAATCTCAGGCTGCAAACAATTCTGCTGCTATTATAGCAGGAACCTCCTCAACCCTGTTAGCCGAGATTGGAGGAATTATGGAATTCTATAGAATTCTACAAGTGAGTCTTCAATTCTGGAGAGATATATTTTGATATTCCTCTTACTGTTCCTCCTATCTCATCAAAGGAGTATGTGGAAGTGGACTATGTTTGGTCCACGGAGTTATAAACAGATCTAGAGAATGACCTAGGTTCTTCAGTCACAGTGAAGGATGAGAGAGAATGTTAAACATAGCGACAATGATTCCATCTTCCCACTACCACAGGCATTGACGCTGTTTATACACAGCTGTGCATTCCAATAATAATGCTGGTAGCAAAGAAAACTCCCTTTCCTAGAGAGAAACTGTCTCAGAGATTCTCCAGAGCCCAGTAACTGTTGCAGTTGGGAGAACACAATCTAGGACATATGCAACCAGTTTGGGATAACGCTGTGGCCAACAACCAATACTGATATTCCCAGGGATGACTGATGGCAGTGCCACTGTAGTGGTTTTACACTTTTTCTGCCCATCTCTACTTGCCTTAGGTTGACCCACATAGAAGTCTGGAGAGCACTCCCTGAAAGCAACCACTTAATCTCTACTGCACAGTTTTGCCCCAGGTCAGCTATCCAACACAAACTACCATGAGGAGATATGGATGAATACACAGTACAAATCAGTGTTGATGAATTATTTTATGGACTGATTAATTTTAGAAGATGAGATGGCATAATTGCTGGATGCTTCAGATTGACCTGTGAGCAGATGAAGTGCGGAGTAACTGTAAAGTAACACAGTAAAGATTCCTGTCCTTACTGTGTTTCAGATTGTGCATCCAATATTATTTTCCTGGGTGACCGTTTACCTAACACATCATAAGAGTAAAAACAAAAGCTATATAGGTAATGTTTTGTCCAGCTAATATTCCTTTCTCTATCTAGTCATGAGTTGAATCTACTTGAAACTTGTCCAGTTTCTTTTCTTATTTATTTATTTTTTATTTCCACTCATACAAACTTAACAGGTACATCGGTCCCCTCCTCCCTCCAACCTCTCCAGTTTCTTTTCATATTTGCTTCCCTGAAGACAAAAGTCTTGGGAAATCTGGTGGTGTTTGTTTCTTTTTGTTTCAATTGTGTAATAACCTGGTTATCTCTTCTATAATATTTCCTGAGCCCACTATAATGCTTCCTTTCATCCTGGTCTAGAATTCTTTCATACCTGTTAATCCCTCTAAGAAGCATCCTTCCTTTTGATACTTCTACTCACATAGGCATCAAGGTCCAACTTTTACATTTTTTTCATTTTTTCCTAGCTTTACACCTTATCCCTGCTATCTTCCTTCCCACCAACTTCCCATCACCCTCTCCTCCATTGATCAATCCATCCCATTCCCTCCCACCCTCTTGCCTCTCCACTTCTATGGGCTGACCCATGAACAGGAGCATTCCCCCTCACCTTCCTAGCCTTAGCCTCTAAGGCTTCCACTGCATTGAATTATCTCTCCTGTGATCCTTACTAGTCTGTAGGGGAGTGTTAGTATGTCATGTGCAGGTCTCACTGCAGTGAATTCCTCTTTGCAACAGCACTGTCTCAAGTGAAATATCTTCTGCAGTGGTAAATGGCCCCACCTTTAGGGTCTTACAATCTTATCACCCCCTTGTTCCCAAGGTTCAAAAGAATTTGATTGGCTCAGTTTGGGGCAAGCATTGCAGAGTTGCCAGTACTGTGCATTCTGATTAGCTGTTGTCATGTATTTCATTGCTTTGAAGAGTTTTTTTTTAATGAGTGAGGACTGACTAAAACTTATATCTCTTGGGAAAGTACTTTTCCAAGTGGCGTAGATTCCCATCATTTGAATGATTGAAGTCATTCTTGCTTTAATTTCACAGAGAGAGGAGTCCATTTTGTTCAAAATTATGTGAAGACAATTAGACTATTATTCAAATCCAAATCTCCCCTAATTAGGACATCTGAGTGGAGGGAGCAATGAAAATAGAGTTGCTTAGTGTAGAGAACCACAGACCATTCTTCATGGGAGATGCTCATTTCCAATTGGTCCCTCTCTAGCTCCATCCGTTTCTAAGGAAAATCCAATTTACAAACACTGCCGGAGAGTTGTGAACTTTGAGGAGAAAAGAAATGGCATGGACACATATGACATGGACACAGAATGTTGCACAATATTCTGATGGTCCTGAGCTGTTGGTTAAAGTAGGAGAGTTTGTCAACAAGAATCCACACAATCACAGCTTTTTCATCAATGAGAGGATGATAAAATGGCCAAAGGCATTCACACAGGTATGAGATCATTTCAACATTGAATGCATGGAGAAACATATGAATACATTCCTGTAATATATTTATATGATTTCTTTTTCCTATCTAAATTCATCTTCCCATGGTTATCTCTGTATGATGATGATATTATATATAAAATACCTTATACATAATGTTGTTACATGTATGTTTTACAAAACATGCATATATAGAGACACACACCTATGTCCTCATTCTAAGTTACCACATTCAAACTGAATAGTTCTGAATAAAATTTTTCTGTGTGCATTTATTGGAACACACTTGAATGAATGAAATAGTTTGTCAATTTTACACATTTATATTACCATTTCTCTGATATTTTCTTTGTAAACATGCTATTTTTAATTCAGCATAAACAGAAGCACACTGAATTTTCTAGGGCATTCCTCCTTTGCAAATGTTTTTCATTGTCATTTTGTATATTGTTATGGGACACTTTTCCTGAGGAGATGCCACACTAGCATCATTTCATCTCAGATAGGGTTCCATTAGCAGAAAAAATAATACACAAAAATCAAGGTGCTAAAACAAAGGGCACTCCTGAGTTTCTTGGGAGGAGTTTAAATGATTTGCATATAGGATCAAGGTTGACTTGATGGACTGGATATCATTGACAGCTCATAACAGCTGCAACCCTGAAGCTCAGTTCCTAACTTGAAGCCACATCAGAGGATCTCTGTTCTGCATCCAGGCTCTTCTCTCAGCCATATTTACAGCTTTGTTAAGCTTGGTGTGGGGATCCCATGAACATTATGGCATTTTGAACCTTCTGGAGACTGAAGGAGCCTTATTCTGGAATGGAGAGCTTCAAATAGCAGGAAACTGCTGCACAACAAAGACAGAGAGCAATTCCTTTTAGATAATGGTTCAAGGCTTGGCTTTCTACAGTTTGTTCTCTAGCTACCATGACTAACTGAGTTAAAGGCCAAAGTGACGTCATTTTATGCCGAGAGAAAAAGTCCATATAACAGATATCAATATGTTTCCATAATTTATTCTTCTCAACATCTCAAGTGATTGACCAAGTTTTCATGTCTTACTTGTACGGCTGGAAAATCCCTGAAGTTGATTTATATGAAATTATTGGGGTATTGATATCCTATTAATACCTATAAATTGATCCCAACTTCTTCTCAATAGCCCCAACTTGGTTGAAGCACAACCTTCAAGTGTATAATGGTCTCTTTTTGACCTTTCGTTCTGTTCTTGAGTATTTACATGAAGTGTTGTGTCTACCTCCCAATTCATTTTTTAACCTAGAATGTAAAAATGTTCCTCAAAAAGTGTTTATCATTTCTGACATTACTTGCACCAAATAAGTGACTCAAACTATGATATAAAGCGAAGGGTTTTGTTCATCTCAGAGATTGTTATGCTGGAGTTCCAGGACAAGTAGCTGCCTTGGCTGGTGAATAGACAGAGGAAGACATCACTGAGTGACAGCAAACGTCAGGTTCAGAGCAAAGAGAAAGGAGGCACAGAAGAGGAAGAGAAGGGGGGAGAGACAGAGAGAAACAGAGAGAGACAGAGAGAGAGAAAGGAGAGAGAGAGACTTACAGATGTACAAAAACATTTCTGTTTGGAGTGGACTTCAATGGCATGAAGATCTCCAGTTAGAGACCATCTCTCAGATCTTTCCTTGTCCAGTCACAACAACCTGGAAAGTCCAGCTCTTCAAATGTTGTGGCTACCCATGTCCAAGTCAATATCTAACAATGTCTAACAAAAGTCACTCTATAGAAACTGCTTGAAAAGGTTTAGATGATATGAATGATTAAAATTGAACTGTGAAGAATATAATTGTCATTTTCAGTGACATGTGATAGGAAAGAGGGAACAAGAGTACTGTGGTAAGAAATAGAAAGGGAAGAGGTCAAATCAGTAAACCAACAACAGAAGCCTGAGGAATATGAAAATAAATAAATGGAGATGTGGGGAAAATCATGATTGTCTGGACATGGACAAAGTCATCTCTTATGAGAATATAAGGTTTCACTTAAAACTGAACATCATGGTAGACTAGTGACTGGCAGAAGCTCAGACTAGTTATGGGGGTTCACTAGGATGAAGCTGTTCAGATTCAGTCCAACCCATTTATTTAGTAGCGATATGAGTCCAAAGTCCTGACTTGCTTTGATAACACTGATAGATTGTAAATATCATACATTGAACATTTAAAACTAGCTAGGATAGGATAAACAGTAACCATTTGTCAAATGGAACACTAAACCCACCCCCAAGGCTGTGTTCTACTCCTATTCTTCCATATACCTTTATGTCTCCTCTTATATTAAGATCTTCATTTAATCATTCTTTTATCTTTGGTTACAATGTGACCTTCAATACCAATCAGGATGCAGTCAAAGATAGTGCAGGGAAAGCAAAACTGAAAACAACAACAAACCACAATTTGGAACACCAAAGACCCTACATTACTCATCTGGAACCAGATCATCCAAATCTCTCCCCATCCTAAAGCTCAGGGAAACTTGAGGAAAAGGGGACGGCAAGATTGTAAGAGCCTAAAGATGAGGAGGACCAATGATATGCAATATACTCCACACAAGTTAGGGCTGTAGCAGGCAGAATTGGACTTTGCCTGACCTGCACAATGGGTGACATATCAATACCGCCCCCCCCAAAGCTAACATGGATCACAGGGTAGAAGACTCCAGAAAGTAGGATCCTTAGAGGCAAGAGATTAAAGAGTCATAATAGAGTTCCCATACTAATGGGGAGCCCAAGAACGGGCTCCTTGCTATGCTTCTGAATTGTGAATCTTCACTAGGGTGAAGGACTCAGAGGGAGGTTTGGCATTCACATAAAAGAATGCTCCAGGGAATGGGAGGAAGGGGGAGGTATTAGAAGATGGGGGGAGGACAGAGTGTGAAAGAAGGGGGAAAGGGGGAAAGTGCATTGGGAGACAACTATGGAGGGGGGTGCTAGGGAGAGGACAGGGAAACCTATTGAGCTTGTATGATTAAGAAAAAAATAAAATGTGTGAGAGAAACAAAAAATATGTAAATGAATGAGTGAATGAATATAGCTAGGAAAAAGTACTCGTTCACCATTCAAAATAATTAATGTTTGACACAATCCAGATCTTCAGAGACTCTATATCAACCACATAGAACTAGGCCAGCCTAATCTCTCCCCATCCTGAAGCTCAGGGAAATTTGTGGAAGAGGGGGCGGTAAGATTGTAAGAGCAAAAGGATGGGAGGAGCAATGATTTGCAAGATTCTCAACACTAGTTAGGGCCGAAGCAATCATAATAGGACTTTGCATGCCCTGCGCAATGTCCAACACACTATTGACCTCACAAAGTCTAGCATCTGCTAAAGGCACCAAGATCCTTGGAGGCAAGGGATTGACAGCCACAGTAGTGTTCCTATGCTTAAGAGGAACATGGGAAAGGGTTCAGGGAAATGCCACTGGGGCCTTGTATGTCATCGGAGAGGAGGACCTAGAGGACAGTCAAGCATGCACATTAAAGGATTCTCCAAAGATTGGGGGAGGGGAAGCACTGAGGGGTGGAGAGGAAGGGGTGAGGTGAGGGGGAGCAGGGGTATACGGGGGAGGAAGAGGGAGGAAGGGTACCGGTGTACCTATTAAGTTTGTATGAGCGGAGATAATAAAAAATGTTGAAAAAAAAAAAAGATTGACACTGTGTGTGAAGCAACAGAGAACACAAAATAATCAAAATGAGTGACTGTAGATATTGGGAACGGTCATGCAGTGGGATGCCATTAATTCAGTCTTCATTTTCTCTTTCTGCTTTGAATGATTTGAGGGACAATGTCATGTATTATCTTTATATCTCTATCTGTCTGGTTGGAAATGTGTCTGGGCAAAAGTCACAAGAGAAACAGCAGACAGGTTTTCTCTGATGACATACAAGGACCCAGCGGCATTTCCCTGAACCCTTTCCTATGTTTCCCCTTAAGCATAGGAACACTATTTTGGCTGTCAATCCCTTGCCTCCAAGGATCTTGATGCATTTAGCAAATGCTAGACTTGTGAGGTCAATAGTGTGTTGGACATTGCGCAGGGCATGTAAAGTCCAATTATGATTGCTTTGGCCCTAACTTGTGTGGAGTATCTTGCATATCATTGCTCCTCCCATCCTTGTGCTCTTACACTCTTATGCCCCCTCTTCCACAAATTTCCCTGAGCTTCAGGATGGGGAGATTTAGGCTGGCCTAGTTCTATGTGGTTGATATAGAGTCTCTGAAGTTCTGGATTATGGTTTGTTGATTTTCTTTTGCGGTTTTGCTGCTCCTGCAATGCCCTTCACTCCATCCTGATGGGTATTGGATGTCACCCCCTGGCCAGAGATAAAAAACTGTTAAACTAGAGTCTTGTTATAAGAGTATATTCAAAGGTAAATGCAATAAAATTAGGAAATCACCCATTTGCAAAATGGTTACTTATTATCTGCCAGACTATATGCCCTCCCCTTCTGGTGAGATCACACACCCTCAGTTGTAGATGATCAGGAACGAAAAGTCTGTGAACTTAACCAGATGTCTCATTGCTTACTCGCAGTCCTTGATGGAGGCCTATTTTCTCTGCTGTTAGATGGTCCTCTCTCTCCTTCTTTCTGGTGTGGCCCTCCTACCCCATTCCCCCTGTTCATACTCCTTGCAATTACTGTATTACAGAGATTTATCGTCGAGTGTCTCTAGGTGGGCTGGGTGGGTTTGGTACTAGGACCCACCTATTAGGGAGTACATACGGCGCTTAATTTTCTGGGTTTGGGATACTTCACTCAATATAATTGTTTATAATGACATCCATTTCCCAGCAAATTCTAGTAATTCATCATTTTTGATGGCTAAGTAGTATTCCATTGTATAGATGTACAACATTTTCCTTATCCACTCGTCAACTGTTGGACATTTGGGTTGATTGCATGACTTTGCTATTGTAAACAGTGCTGCTATGAACATGGTTGTGCTTCTGCTATCGAGGTGAATTTTTGCTGTATGTGGGGTTATTCCCAAAAGTGGAATCACAGGGTCATATGGCATTTCAATCTTTAATTTCTTTAAGAATCTCCAGACAGCTCATCAGAGTGGCTGTATGAGCCTGCATTCCCACGAGAAATGTAGGAGAATTCCCCTCTCTCTGCATCCTCTCCAGCATTTGGTATTGTTCGTGTTGTGGATTTTTGCCATCCTGACCGGGGTGAGATGGTATCTCAGGGAAGTTTTGATTTGCATTTCCTTGATGGCTAAGGAAGTGGAGCATTTTTTAAGATATTTGTTAGGCATTTAATTTCATCCCTGGTAAAGTTTCTTTTAAGTTCCAGGGCCCATTTTTTAATTGGGCCATTAGTTTCCTTGGTGTTTAGTTTTCTAAGTTCTTTGTGCACTCTGGATAATAGAGCTCTATCAGATATGTGGTTAGTGAAGATTTTCTTCCATTCTGTGGGTTGCCTTTGAGCTCGTGTTACAATCTCTTTATTTGAGCAGAAGCTCTTTAATTTCACAAGATCCCAACTGTTGAGAGTTGGTTGCAGTGACTGTGCCATTGGATGTCTGTTTAGGAACTGTCAGCCAAGCCCAATCATCTCGAGGGAATTCCCTACCCTTTCAACTATGGTTTTTATAGTCTCTGGCCTTAAATCAAGGTCCTTGATCCATCTGGAATTAAGTCTTGTACACGGTGACAAGCACGCGTCCAGTTTTCATTTTCTACATGTAGAGATCCAGTTTTGCCAGCACCATTTGTTGAAGATGCTGTTCTTTTTCCATTGGATTTTTTGGGCTCCTTTGTCAAATACCAAATGGCTGTACTTTTGTAGGCTTATATCTGGGTCTTCAACCCTTATCCATTGATCTGTATGTCTATTTTGGAGCCAGTACCAGGCTGTTTTTATAACTACGGATTTGTAGTATAGACTAAGGTTTGGTATGGTGATACCTCCAGCAGTGTTTTTGTTACTCAGGATTGTCTTTGCTAGCCTGGGTCTTTTGTGCCTCCATATGAACTTTGAGATTGTTTGGTCAACTTCTTTAAAGAATTGCCTTGGGATTTTAATTGGTATAGCACTGAATTTGTATATTGCCTTTGGTAGGATGGTCATTTTTACGATGTTGATTCTGCCAATCCAGGAACACGGGAGGTCTTTCCACCTTCTGGTCTCTTCTGCAATTTCTTTCTTGAGGGTTTTAAAGTTTTCATTGCAAAGGTCTTTTACTGCCTTGTTTAGGTTTATACCAAGGTATTTCATTTTTTTTAGGGGCTATAGTAAATGGGATTGTTTCTCTCAGGGCTTTTTCACTTCTTTCATTCTGGATATATAGGAAAGCCACTGATTTTTGTACATTTATTTTGTACCCTGTCACCCTGCTGAACTTCTCAATTAGTTTCAGGAGCTTCCTGGTGGAGTTTTTAGGATCACTCAGATATAATATCATATCATCTGCAAGTAGGGATAGCTTGACTTCTTCCTTGCCAATTCAAATCCCTTTTATGACCCTTTCTTGTTTCATGGCTTCAGCTAAGACTTCAAGTACAATATTGAATAGAATTGGTGACAGTGGACAGCCTTGTGTAGTTTCTGATCGAAGTGGGAATGCTTCAAGTTTTTCCCCATTGAGCATAATCCTTGCTGTGGGCTTGTATACAGCTTTTATTATATTGAATAAGGTTCCTTCCATTCCTACTGTCTCTAGCGTTTTGATCATAAAAGGCTGTTGGATCTTGTCAAAAGCTTTTTCTGCATCTATCGAGAAAATCATGTGGTCTTGGGCTTTGGACTGGTTTACATGATGAATTACATTCATTGATTTGTGTATGTTGAACCAACCTTGTGTGCCGGGGATGAAGCCTATATGGTCCCCGTGAATGATCTTTTTGATATGTTTTTGAATCGATTTGCTAAGACTTTGTTGAGAATCTTTGCATCTGTGTTCCTCAGAGAGACTGGCCTATAGTTTTTTTTTTTAATTTATTCAATTGTGCGTGCTTACATGCGTGCGTGTATGTGTAGAACCATGGACGAATTCGGGAACCACCATGGACGCCTCCACTTCCTCTGCCCCGGGATTCACAGGCTCCACTTTACCAGGACCAGAAACGCAGGCTGCCCCCGCTTCCGCCTGGCGTCTATACGTGGGATCTGGGATCCGAACTCAGGACCTTCCGCCTGCAAAGCAGAGGGTTAACCCCTAAGCCACCTCTCCAGCCCCTATAGTTTTCTTTTTTAAGTGAATCTTTATTAGGTTTTGGGATTAAAACGATATTAGCTTCATAGAAGGAATTTGGGAGTATTCCTTCCTTTGCTATTTGATGGAACAGTTTAAGGAGTATTGGTGTTATTAACTCCTTAAATGTGTGTAGAACTCTGTGCTTAATCCATCTGCTCCAGGACATTTTTTGTTGGGAAGTTTTGAGATTACTTCATCTATTTCCTTATATGTTATAGGACTATTTAAATAATTCACAACTTCCTGATTCAATTTAGGTAAGTTGTGTTTACTTAGGAATTCATCCATCTCTTTTGTGTTGTCAAACTTCACAGAGTATGTAAGTTTTTGAAATATGATGTTATAATTCTCTGGATTTCTTCAGTAGTGATATCTCCATTTTCATTTCTAATTTTTTGATTTGGGTTTTCTCTCTCTTGTTTTTGGTTCATTTAGCTAGGGGTGTATCTATCTCTTTGACTGGTTGATTTTCTCTATCGTTTTTTAATCTCAATTTGAGATATTTCTCCCCTTATTTTGCTTATCTCCTCCCTTTGACTACTTTTGGGATCAGATTGCTCTAGTTTCTCTAAAGCTTTAAGCTGCATTGTTAAGTTATTTATTTCTGATGTTTCCATTTTTCTGATGTAGGCATTAAGAGCTATGAATTTACCTCTCACGACAGCTTTCATTGTGTTCCAGAGATTTTGGTAAGTTGTATTTTCATTATCGTTCGCTTTCAGGAAATCTTGGAATTTGCTTTTTAATTTCTTCCTGAATCCAGTTCTCATTCAGCATCACAGTGTTAAGTTTCCAGGAGTTAGTGTATTTTCTGTCGTTTGTTGTGTTGTGGATGTCAAGCTTTAGGCCGTGGTGGTCTGATAGGGCACAGGCTAGAATTTCAACTTTCCTGTATATGTGGAGATTCGTTTTGTGGCCCAATATGTGATCTATTTTGGAGAAAGTTCCGTGTGCTGCTGAGAAAAATGTGTATTCTTTGGTGCGTGGGTGAAAAGTTCGATAGAGATCTGTAAGGTCCATTTCTTTAAGGGTTTGATCAAGTTCGAAAGTGTCTCTGTTAAGCTTTTGACCTGTTGATCTATCCCATGTTGAGAGGGCGGTGTTGAAATCCCCAAGAATTATCGTTTCGGGGTTGATTTCTTGCTTTAGATGCTGTAGGATTTTCTTAATGAATATGGAGGGGCCCGTATTGGGTGTGTAAATGTTCAGGATTGTGAAGTCTTCCTGGTGAATTGTACCTGTGACTAAAATGTAGTATCCATCTGTGTCTCTTATGATTTTTTTTAGTTTGAAGTCCACTTTGTCCGACAGCATAATGGTTACCCCTGCCTGGTTCCATTAGTTTGCAGAATTTTGGACCAGCCTTTCATTTTTAGGATGTGCCTATCTTTTGTGGTGAGATGAGTTTCCTGAAGGCAACAGATTGATGGGTTGTGATTTTTTAATCCAAGTTTGTAATCTGTGTCTCTTAATCAGTGAGTTAAGCCCATTGACATTTAATGTTATAATGGAAAAATTCCTTTTAATTCTGAACATTTTTTATGTTTAGTGAATTTTGTAAGCTTATTATTTTACATTTATGTTTTTGTGGTATTATACTGCTCTTCTGTCTTCCTGGATATGGTTGTTTGTTTCTTCAAGTTTGCATATCATTTCTAGCATTTTTTGAAGGCCTGGTTTGGTAGACATGTGTCCCTTCAAGTTGTCTTTGTGCTGGAAAATTTTTCTTTCTCCCTCGATCATGACAGATAGTTTTGCCAGGTATATCAGTCTGGGTTGGCATTTTTGCTCATTTAATACTTGAAGTACGTCTCTCCAAGCTCTTCTTGCTTTTACTGTTTCCACTGAGAAGTCATTTGTTATTTTAATAGGTTTGTCTTTAAAAGTGACTTGCTTTTTTTCTCTTTAAGCTCTCAGCACTTTTTCTTTGTCTTGAATGTGGAGTGTTTTGACTATTATTTGCCGTGGCGATTTTCTATTTTGGTCATATCTGTTTGGAGTGCGAAATGCCTCTTGTATTTGGATGGGCCTCTCATTCTTCAGTTGAGGGAAGTTTTCATTTATGATAATTTGAAAAATTTCCTCTGATGTGATATTTTGAGATTCTTGCTCTGGTATTCCATGAATGCGCATGTTAGGCTTCTTCAGGGTGTCCCATATCTCTTGAATGTTCCTCTCAAGTACCTTTTTGGCTTTAACTACCTCTTCCATTGAGCTGATTAATTTTCCCACTTGTCTTCAAGATCCAAAATTCTATTTTCTGCTTTGTTAGTTCTGCTGGTAAGACTCTCTGTTGAGCTTTGGGTTGAAGATAACTTGTCTTTTAGTTCAATTTTAAACTCTGCGTGAGAGTGTTTTAACTGCTCTATGACTATTTTTGCTTCTTGAACTGTTTTTCTCAACTCCTCCAAATGCCTGTTGTGTTCCTGTTCAAAGTGGTTGATGGGGTTGTTTAACTCCTCTTGGATTTCCTCTTTCATAGTATTAATCATGGTAATGATCATACTTTGAAAGTTGTTGTCTTGGGTCTGGCTTTCTTGGCTATTTTCTGTGAATTTGTTCTGGTTGGAATCCATCCTTAAGGGGTTAATTCTTTCAGTGGGAGATTGGTCTCCTTGGGTTTTGTTTGTCATGTATCTGCACTTTGACTTGGGCATTGTTGTTTTGTCTTCTAGGGCTTTTCAGTCTGTGTGTTTTTGACTGAACTGACTTAGTTGGTATTACTACACTTGGGCAGTTGTTACTAGTGCTTGCCTTGGGGTTGGGTATGTTTGTCTTTTGTTATTGTTATTTCCTAGAAGGAAGGGGGAAGGGAGGTGGGGCACCAGTGTACCTGTTAAGTTTGTATGAGTGGAAATAAAAACATTAAAAAAAAAGAATCTCCAGACGGCTCGCCAGAGTGGCTGTATGAGCCTGCATTCCCACCAGCAATGTAGGAGAGTTCCCCTCTCTCCACATCCTTTCCAGCATTTGGTGTTGTTTGTATTGTGGATTTTTGCCATCCTGACCGGGGTGAGATGATATCTCAGGGAAGTTTTGATTTGCATTTCCCTTAGAGCTAAGGATGTGAAGCATTTTTGAAGATATTTGTAAGACATTTTAATTTCATCCCTGGTAAAGTTTCTTTTAAATTCCAGGGCCTATTTTTTAATTGGGCCATTTGGTGTTTAGTTTTTTAAGTTCTTTGTGCACTCTGAATAATAGAGCTCTATCAGGTATGTAGTTAGTGAAGATTTTCTCCCATTCTGTGGGTTGCCTTTGTGTTCGGGTTATAATCTCTTTATCTGAACAGAAGCTCTCTAATTTTATTGAATAGAAGTGGTAAGAGTGGACAGCCTTGTCTAGTTCCTGATTGAAGCGGGAATGCTTCAAGTTTTTCCCCATTGAGTATAATCCTTGCTGTAGGCTTGTTGTATACAGCTTTTATTATATTGATAAAAGTTCCTTCCATTCCTACTGTCTCTAGCGTTTTGATCATAAAAGGCTGTTGGATCTTGTCAAAAGCTTTTTCTGCATTATTGAGAATATCATGTGGTCTTGGACTTTGGACTGGTTTATATGATGAATTACATTTATTGATTTACATATGTTGAACCAACCTTGTATGCCAGGAATAAAGACTACTTGATCCCCGTGAATGATCTTTTTGATATGTTTTTGAATCCCATTTGCTAAGACTGTTGAGAATCTTTCCATCTGTGTTCATCAGAGAGATTGGCCTATAGTTTTCTTTTTTAAGTGTATCTTTATTGGGTTTTGGGATTAAGACAATATTAGCTTCATAGAAGGAATTTGGTAGTGTTCCTTCCTTTGCTATTTGATGGAACAGTTTAAGGAGTATTGGTGTTATAAGCTCCTTCAATGTCTGGTAGAACTCTGTGCTGAATCCATCTGATCCAGGACATTTCTCGGTGGGAAGATTCAAGATTATTTCCTCAATTTTCTCAAGTTATAGGACTATTTAAATAATATTTAAATATTTAAATAAATAACTTCCTGATTCAATTTCGGTAAGTTGTGTTTAATTAGGAATTCTTCCATCTCACCCTTTTCACCCTCCCGCGCCACCTCAGTCCCCGCTGCCATCCCCAGCCCCCCAGGTCCTCCCGGGTCCCTGCGCCATGCCCGGGCCTGCCTTCTGCTTTGGCCTGGGCCGCGCCCCAAGCCCCAGGCCCTTTCTTCCTCCCGCCCGCTTGTCGGACCAACTAGACAGGACTTGCTCACATTCCTCCATCTCTGGAGCTTGGCAACTAAGCCAAGTCCCAGGCTCCAGGGGAAGAATTCTGCCAACAACATCAGCCCCTCTGCCTCTCTGGCCCACGGGGGACCCACACAAATAGTCTACAGAAGACACACTGCTACTCAGAATTCAATAGAGTCCAAAGAAAACTCAAGCAAATTCTAAGGGTCAAAGGCCATACATCTGAAAACCTCTATAATCATCCTATCACATGGGAGAGATTCTTCATATCCAGCCGAAAGATAAGTAAACCTCCCTTTTTTTTTTCACCTTACTGTTCTTTTCTAATATTAATCACTGTAGATTAACCTTTCCATACAGCCAGCCAAACACATATACAACTCCAGGGAATACACCACTCACTCTCACATATCACCGAAATACTACACCATAAAAGTGCACTACTATACTAATATTCACCCCCTGTCTACTTAATCTGATTTAACTAATGTACTAACAGCCTAATAGCCTCAACTAGGAAATAACAATAACAAAAGATTCTTTAAGAATCTCCAGACGACTTGCCAGAGTGGCTGTATAAGCCTGCATTCCCACCAGCAATGTAGGAGAGTTCCCCTCTCTCCACATCCTCTCCAGCATTTGGTATTTGTATTGTGGATTTTTGCCATCCTGACCAGGGTGAGATGATATCTCAGGGAAGTTTTGAGTTGCATTTCCCTGATGGCTAAGGATATGGAGCATTTTTAAAAATATTTGTTAGGCATTTTAATTTCATCCCTGGTAAAATTTCTTTTAAGTTCCAGGGCCCATTTTTTAATTGGACCATTAGTTTCCTTGGTGTTTAGTTTTCTAAGTTCTTTGTGTACTCTGGATAATAGAGCTCTATCAGATATGTGGTTAGTGAAGATTTTCTCCCATTCTGTGGGTTGCCTTTGAGCTTGTTTTACAATTTCTTAAAGAAATTAAAGATTGAAATGCCATGTGACCCTGCTACTCCACTTTTGGGACTAACCCCCCTTATAGCAAAAATTCACCTTGACTGCACAAGCATGACCATGTTCATAGCAGCACTGTTTACAATAGCAAAGTCATGGAATCAACCCAAATGTCCAACAGTTGACGAGTGGATAAGGAAAATGTGGTACATTTATACAATGGAGTATTACTCAGCCATCAAAAAGGAGGAATTAATGCAATTTGCTGGAAATGGATGGAATTGGAAACAATTATATTGAGTGAAGTATCCCAGACACAGTAAATAAAGCACTGTATGTACTCCCTAGTACCAAACCCACTTAGAGACACTCAAGGATAAATCTCTGTAAAACCTACAGTATTTGCACAGATTATGAACAGGAGGGATGGGGAAGGAGGGCCACACCAGTACAAGGAGAGAGAGGACCATGTTATAGCAGAGAAAATAGGCCACCATCAAGGACTGCAAGTAAGTAATGAGACATCTGGTTAAGTTCACAGACTTTCCTTCCTGATCATTTGCAACTGATGGGGTATGATCTTACCAGAAGGGAAGGGTTCATAGTCTGACAGAAAGTAACCATTTCTTTAATGGGTGATTGACCCCCTCCCTCACCCTGGTTTCCTATTACATCTACCTTTGAATATACTCTTATAACAAGAGTCTAGTTTAACAGGTTTTTAATCTCTGGTCAGAGGGTGACACCCAATACCCATCAAGGTGGAGTGAAGGGCATTGCAGGAGCAGCAAAACTGAAAAAAAAATCAACAAACCATAATCCAGAACATCAGAGACTCTATATCAAACACCTGGAACTAGTCCAACCTAATCTCTCCCCATCCTGAAGCTCAGGGAAATTTGTGGAAGAGGGGGCGGTAAGATTGTAAGAGCAAAAGGATGGGAGGAGCAATGACATGCAAGATATTTCACACAAGTTAGGGCTGAAGCAATCATAATTGGACTCTGCATGCCCTGCACAATGTCCAACACATTACTGACTCCACAAAATCTAGCATCTGCTAAAGGCACCAAGATCCTTGGAGGCAAGGGATTGACAGCCAGAGTAGTGTTCCTATGCTTAAGGGGAACACAGGGAAATGCCACTGAGTCCTTGACATGCACATTAATGGATGCTCTGGGGATGGGAATAGGAGACACTAGGGGATGGGGAGGGAAGGAGGAGGGGAGGGAGGCACAAGGAATTGGGGGTGTAGCGGGAGGGAGGGGACCACTGTACCTGTTAAATTTGTATGAGTGGAAATAAAAAAAATTAAATTAAAAAAAAAATGAACATGCAACATTCCCCGGTTTAGACCTGACCTGAGGAATCTTACTAAACTTAAAAACGATGAAATCACCAGGTGTAATGAAATGCACACTTGAATCTAAATGTTCAAGATCAGCCTGGACAAACTGAGAGACCCAAACTCATGAACAAAATGAAATGCACAATTTCATTTTGGGACAACAAAACCAAACTCTAAAACCATACTGACACAGGGAATGAAATGCCCAACGCGTCAATGACTTGCACAGCTCCTTCCTCGTATTCAAACTGAACCAAGTATATGAAAACCTGATCAATAAGTAGCAGAATATGATGCATAAGAAAACTGTTAAGGTGATAATACTATCTAGAAAATAGAGAATAGAAAGGTAGAGAATTATGACTGAAATTATCACTGTTTTTGTTCCTCCTCAGAAATGGGAAACCTAGCCTTAACATTTCTATTTCAAGTATTTTTTTAAAAAAAAGTCTTAAATATGGGTTAGGGAACCCTGTGGAAGACGGAGTGGTAAGATGTTAAGAGACTGAAGTGGTGAGGTGCTTTTGGCCAACACACTTCAGCCGTGATCCGGCTGCTGTACACAAAAGCTCACTGCAATGAGAACTTCTACCACTAGATCTACACCATAGCTGATTTCCAGAGGTAAAATGCTGCGGTTTGTATTTCTGGCCCTGGAAGGCAGAGTCTGGGAAACCCCAGAGCACAGTAATAAGGAGGGAGAACAATCCTGCATGTTTCCCAATGTCACCTTTGGGCTTCCACAGACACACACACTAAATGACCTCTGGTATATGCACAGATACACATGCGCTTGTGCACACATGCTACACGCACAAAAAATGACATCAATCCTACACATGTAACTTATGCAAAATTAACTCACAAGAATAAAACAATTGCAAGAACTAAAACTAGAAAAATAATTTCAAATAAATATTGGGCTACATCTTTATGATATTGGACTTAGCTATGGCTTCTTAGGTACGCTTCCCAAAGCACAGTCAATAAGTAAGCAAATAAGTACGGTGAACTTGCATACAAAGAAAATACTGAGAAAATGGAAAAGACCAAAAATAGAGAAATTATATACATATTGTACATACATTTAAAGAAGTGTGTAGTAAAAAAATGCCGAACAACTTCCCATAACCAGCTAGCAAAAAAAAAAAAAAAAAAAAAAATCAATAACCCACTGGGTTTATAGTACAGATCCATTTTCATATTCAAACAGTACCAAGAAAAGATGTCAATTACTCATTAGGGAAGTGCAATTCAAAACAACAGGATACCACTTCAAAACTCATTAACTATGATCACAAGGAAGTATTGAAGAAAATGTAGGGACTAGTGGAATCCTCATGTAAGACTACAAAATGATACAAATGAATTGGGAACGTTTGGAATTTCCTTGAAAACAAATAATCAAATACACCCCAGAAACATCATGAGAACTGAAAGTAAATGTTTAGACAAAAATATACACAAATTCACTGTAGCGTTACTCACAATGGTAAAAAATAAAAGTAAGTAAATAAATAAATCAAAGCTGTCCAAATGGTTGCCAATCAATGAATGGATAAACAAAATTTGTTTTTTTCCATAACATTTAACCATTAAAAGGAACACTACACTTGTAGGATGCACTATAGTTCAACTGTTTACCTAGAGAAAAACATCAGGCATAGCAAGGCATGAATTTTATGAACCCATACACATGAAATGTTACAAATAAGCAAACTTACGGAGACTACAGATGGGTAGAAACTAAAGGCAATAGATTCAGAGGGACAAAAGCATTCACTGATTATATGGATGTGTTTCATGTAGGGGCTGGCACAGTTACATAATACTGCAACAAAATACCTAAGGCTGGGAACTTTATAGAGAGAAGATGTTTGTTTGTCTTCTGGTTCTTGTGTACAAACAGGAAGGCCACGTCAACTAGAGGAGCACATCTGGTTTTGTCACACAGTAAGATAAAAAGGGGAAAAGCAAACCAGAAGTGCAGAATATGTGTGGCACTGAACTAGTCCTGAGAACTGATCCCCTCTAAAGAAACAGCCTGAGCCACTCTGGAGGTACCTCTTGTCATTATCTTTGAGGCCCTCCACACTTCAAGGTTCCACAACTGCCATATTGTTTAATTGTTTAATAGGTTCATTTCCAGCAAATGAACCCCAGCCAAATCATAGCATGGGTAATAGAAACATTTTAAAATGTCTGCACAACACTCAATTCATTAAAAGTCAGCGATTGCATAGGTTAAAATGATTCAAATGTGGAAATTTGTATGTTTAATGATTCAAATGCTGAATGTTATGATATAAATTTAACCAGCACTGCCAAGGGAGGGTAGAAGTCTTATACCTGAGCCACATGCATGGCAGATGGTGGCTTACCCAGCATGGAGAGGTTCTTCCAGTTTTCTACCATTATCCTTCTGTATAGACTTCTTTGGACAGGGTCCAGAAGTGCCCACTCCTCCTGGGTGAACTTCATGGCCACATCCTTGAAAGTCACCAGATCCTAAACCATTATACACATGGAAGCTTAACCAAGGCTAAGAAAGTGTACCCTGTCCCATTAACTCTCCCAGCACAAGATGGGCTGGAAGGTGCTTTGGAAATGCCGTGAGAATTGACACAAGGACCTTTTACAGACAGTGTCTCTATCTTGTTAAATACTTAGGGGGAATGGGCTGCACGAAGCTCTAGTTGGACTGTCTAAGCCCTTCAAGGAAACAAGTCTAAACTTGTAAAATGAAAAATATTAGGCAGGGAAGGATTAGTAGAGACATGCTTGCAAACCCATCAACATGAGTTCAATACCCTTCCACATTGTGGAAGGAAAGAACTGACTTCTGAAAGTTATCCTCTGACTTCTATCCCTGAATCACAGCGTGCATGATGCCTTCTTTCTCTCTCTCTCAAATTCATAAATTAAAAAAATAATGTTTCTGAAGGAGGAGGAGCAGACTCACCTGAAACAAGCTGTGTAGCTCACCTTTCTGTCCACATCCCTACTGGGGCATTGCTGGATAGAGCAAGGACTGAACTAGGTAAGAAGAAATGAGTCACAAGAATCCAGGACGTCCCAGGTTCCAACAGCAGTTTTCCCAGCCACCTGTGGTTGATCATATCCTAACTCTACACATACCCATAACACACAGGTATACACACATATATACATACACACACACACACACACACACACACACACACACACACACATCCACCCATGCACAGATAAAAAGGTTGAGATGGCTCAAGGGTTAAGGTCTTTGCCTTATAAGCAAAAGGACCTGAGTTTAGATCCCTAGATCCCACATAAAAATGCCTGGTGGAAATTAGGGTCACCTGTCCTTCTGGCCCTGTTAAGATGGAGCCTGGGAAACTCCAGAGCAAAGCAATAAGGAGGTAGAGCCATCCATGATGATTCCTGAGGTCACCCTTGGGCCTCCATAGGCACACATGCTCAAGTGCTCCCTTGTGTGTATGCACGCACACACAAACATGCATGGGGGGAAAAGGATAGGAAGAAATGAAAGAAAGAAAGGAAGAAAAAGAGAGAAAGAAAGAGAGGAAGGAGAAAGGAAGAGAGTAAGGAAGGAAGGAGAAGGAAGAAAGGAAAGAAGGAAGGAAAGAGGAGGAAGGGAGAGAGAAAGGGAGGGAGGGAGGGAGGGAGGGAGGAAGGAAGGAAGGAAGGAAGGAAAGCAGGCATTGTCCTATTTCATCTTGACTAAAATACAGGGCTTAAAGAACTGAGTGCTATGAGGAAGACATTATAACCATTCACAGATGAGGAAACTGATGCTCTACGGGCTTTGTCTTTTATTACCAAAGCATGAAAGGCTCAATCCAGCAGAGATTGCATGGATACATCACTCAGATAATACTTTTGCAATAGTTACCCCTCCAATCACTCTAATCCATCCATTACACTAAAGGACCAGTAGGCTCTGCTCCAGCCTCGCCAGCTAGACCCAAGCCTCCTCCATACCTGTCATCCCCTTCCTCTCGAGAGATCCCAGGGACCCTTTGACAACTGCTAGGACATAGTACTCCATGACTTTGACAGCTGCTAGGATCCAGTACTCCATGACTTTGACAGCTGCTAGGATCCAGTACTCACCACACCTGGGAAGGAGAACCAGGGTTCTCATGCTGACCCCAAGAGCAGAGCGCATCAACACAGGGCAGTGGATGGGCAGGACGCACTTTCAAAGCAGGCATGTGGGGCAGCGGGCTACAGAATAAGGAGGAGACATGAAGTTCATGCAGTTTCCTGCCTCTCCCAGGAGTGCTGGCAATGAGCTTAGTTTGACCTGTCTATGTTGCCCTTACTCAAAATGCACATTCTATCTCCCAACCTGGTCTTGGTTCTGCTTGGCAGACTGAGAGGGTGGCGAGGAGGGAATCTGCTCTCTCTGCTCTCACACCATCTCTCTGCTGCTTGGCAGGCTGAGGGGGTGGCAAAGAAGGAGTCTGCTCTCTCTCTGCTCTCTACCACAACTGACAAGAGTTCTCCCCAATCAATTAGCAAGAGGCTCCACAATCGTTGCTGGATAGCTATCTGCTAACTCAAGTTAATCTGGACCGATCAACCTAGTGTTGTGTTGCAACAGCTGCAGACTCGAAAGTATCCATCTCCTAGTTTTAGATGCCAGTCACTGGCCCTCAGTATCTTTTTCTATACTCCTAGCCCAGTGGCTACTAGTCAAGACCCCTTTCTCATGTTTGACTAAATTGTTGAAGGGACTCACTGAAGTCAAAGGAACCCTGATGCTTCCTGATCCCCCACTCCCACTCTCAGGCCAGTTTCTAGGAACTTTAGCTTTTAACTACCTGCAATCTCTCCAGGCTTTGCTCTTTCCACTTTGATGGGGACTTCATCACACATGACAGCTGGCTAGAAAGCCAGCAAGGCCTCTTTGTGAGGTTCACTTGTCTCTCTGGGCAGCCTTCTATGGAAGGGACAGAACTCCTTTGGAATAAGGACGGTCTAGGACCCTCGGACCAATGAGGTTGGAGAATTTCCTGCTGGCTATAAAAGGCAGAAGATGAAAGATTTCTAAGGCCTGCTTTGGAGAAAATAAATTTAATTTCTACAGTCTGTCTGGGGCAGGGTACCCTGAGCTAGGGAGTATGAATGAAATTCAAAACTTATTTACATCACAATCATGTATTGGCATAGCTGGCTGCTCTAAGAATTCAATGGTAACACCAGGATGCTATTGCCTACTCTCCACCGAAAACTTTTACTCCTCTGGCATCCACAGCACATTCTTCCCATCCATACTAACCACTAATATGTCCCTGGCTCCAGGAGGTCAATTCCTGCAACCTTTCACTCTTGGCTTCTGCTATTCCTTAAATCTCTAGTCCCTCTGAACTGGGGTGACAGCAAAGACCCTTACAGATCTCAGCCCATTCCCATGGGCTCTCATCATCCTATGACCCTAACAATGCAGAGATATTCCCTCCCTCTTCTAACCTTCGTCTTGTATTTTCTCACACCACATCTGATCATACCATGGTCTCCATCCACCCTGTCTCCTACTCTCCTCATCAACAGCATTTCTTCTCTGGCCATGTTCCCCTAACTGAGATTCTCTCATCCCACATGTCAACAGATCCTGAGAACCCAATATTCTGGTCATCAGAATCCCACTCTGCCTGGCACTCCTCTCTCCTTAGAAAAGATACCACCTCTCCTTCAGGACAACTCTTAGGGTCCGCCCCCCAATTCTTCACATTCCACAAGGTACTCACTTGATCACTTGAATTCCATAGACAAAGAGTACGGAAGGATGCCTAGCTCAACACCACAAATCTGAGTTTGGATGGCGTTTTTCTTGCCTGTAAATAAAAGGGTACTTAGACTGATTCTACAGTTGTTACACGGGGGAGAAAAAAAAAAAAGACACCATCCACCCTATCCCACACTGCCAATCCATTTGTGTCTGCAGCTCTATGTCCCAACAGTGCAGTCTGCAGGCGGGAACTGGGTTTACCTCATTTCTAATCATGCATATGCACAAGAAGCAGCGAAACGCTGACTCTGTTTAATTGCTCAACTCATGTGGTTACAGAGTTTTGTTTTTGGCTACAGAGTTTTTTACGAGCGACTCTACGTGCTGCACGTCTGAACCTAGAAGCGAGTCGGTGAATTGTAAACCATCTATCCGTTCAGAACTTTGAAGGGTTTTTTTCCAAAGGATTTCCAGCCCCTGCGGTATGGCTAATGCTTTGCTTACAAGATCCGCTACAAGACAACGGATCTGTCCTCAAAGAGTCAACGTGCAAACGGAAACTGTCTTGGGAGGTGGCCAAGACCTGCTGGGTGCAGACTCAGCGGGGTGCAGCCCGAGGGCTCGGGGAACAAGGCGGGAGCCCCGCGATGGCCGATCGGAGGCCCCTCAGGGCCCAAGGCCCTTCCTGAACTCGGCCGAACCTCCCCACCGAGTCCAGCCCTGGCCCGCAGGGGCAGAGACTCGGCTGAGACCTGCCCGCGAGTCTCTCGGAAGCTGCTCCTCTCGCGCCCCGCCTTACGCTTCGGTCTTGCTCAGGCCACCGCCGCTCACTTCCACGCGGAAGTTCGTTGGGATTTCGGGGTCGGCGGACGCTTCTTAGCAGCCTTCTGGAATTGACGTATCCTCTCGATATGCTTCCCGAGCATGTACAAGGCTGGGTTCCGGAATCGGTCAGTTACAATACTCGGAATCCATCGCAGAGTTGGGGGAAGGACAGAGGGGACCCTTGTATGGGCGGAACTAAGGTGTGCGGGACGGAATGGTTGTGGTCAGAGAGTAATTCTGGCTCAGTAGTTGTGGCAGGGACTACTTCCGGGGATGGGGACGCAAACCTCAGCCAAGGAGTTGTCAGTGAATGGAACCTAGTTTTAGGGTGGAGCCTTGCTCTATGGGTGGAGCTATGGGCAGAGGTTGTTTCAGGGGCTGGAACGATGCTGGTGTTGGAGATGGGAGAGGCGGAGGAAGGGTTGAAGTAGAATTGCTACTGAGGTAGAATTGCCACTGTCCTAGAAAATGCCTGGATACCCAGGGCACTAGAATCACAATCTTTATGGACTTTTCTCTACAACTGCTAAAGGCAGAATTTCTGATGGTGATCAGTATTTACTTAGTTTCTAACGGTTTGGGGAGGCAGGGGAGGATCAAGTGGCTGACACACCTAGAGGAAAAATTCCGCATAGTGGTACAATGAAATGTGCTTTCCCACCAACTGTCTCTGGGTCAGTTTGGTGAGCGATTAACATCACTTTTGGGTTGTCCTTTTATATGTATGTCCATGTAGTTATGGGTATGTGTACATGAGTATGCTGTAGTCATTCATAAAATAAGTATTTATTGTGCACCTCTTAAGTCACTTTTTCAGATAGGGAATACTGACTGCGTAACGCAGATTTAATCCATCATGGATGGTGCCCCACACTTGTAATCCAAGAATTTGCAACCTCACCCTCTGCAATACAAAAACACGTATGATTGGAATGTGACTCAAACATAAGAAAAAATTCTGCTATCCATGACATGACAACGTGGATGGATGCTGGGGGTACTATACTAAGCAAGAGAAGCAGAATTTGGGACGTGGAGGCAGAAAGATCAGAAATTCAAGGCCAGCCTCAGCTACAAAGGGCACTGGGGGCCCGCTTGATCTACATGAAATCCTGTTTCAAAACAAAGGAAAAGTTTCTAGCCCTTAGAAAATGGACTTTTTAATTGTGAGATGAGCAAGAGGAGGGAATATTAAATGTAACAAATAAAATACATTGTTATTTATTGATGGGTGAAAAGGAAAATAGAAATATTGTTATTAGCATACATAATTGTATAAAGGAGGGATTTCATTATGACATTTTCATGTACATGTATTATGCACTTTGGTCATATTCATCCCTTTGCCCTCCCTACCCTTTCCTGCTATCTCCTTCCTTTTTCCAAATAGTTCTTAGGTTCATTTTTTAAATCTAGCTTGTGCATATGAAAGAAAAATAATATTTGCCTTTCTTTTTTCAATATTTGCTTGTTTTATTTATCATTAATGTGTGTGCACAGGTATGCTATAGTGAAGTTGTAGAACAAGTTTGTGTACTTAGTTCTTTCCTTCCACTTAGGTGGGTTCTTGAATTTAATCTGAGGTCATCAGTTTTGACAACGAGCATCTTTCCTACACTCTGAACCATTTCTTCATCTGGATGTTGGCATTTCTTAGTAGAGCTTACTTCCTAAAACATAGTCTTGAAGCATCTCCTGCCCTGCCTTGCCAGGAACGCTAGCCATAGCCATTCACCCCTTTTGGTGCACAGTGATACTCTAGTAGCATGGAGATTCCCAATGGTAAAAGTGGAGATCCTGACATCCCCGGGATGAGGAAGCTTTGAGAATGAGTGGCTGCATTTTCATAGCAACCTGTGACTCTTGTCAAGTCTATATAGGATATTACAACATAGGGCACATCTCATTCCATATATCAGGTCTTCCTGCTGATTTCACCTACTAATATTTCTCAGGAGAACACCTAGGGAAACCATAGCCACAAATGACAGTTGACATGAGGCTATCCCAATGGGGCTGAAATGAGTCTTGTTAATTTATGCAAAACGCTGCAGTTCATCCTACATAAAACAGGAAGGAAGGTTGTACATAAATGATCTTGGATCTTCTCAGTATCTGTGGCCCTATCAGTGTTTCCCCTATCTTCTCATTTTTATGAGATTTCTAGGAAGTACCATTGCATTCTTTATTACAATAGATCGTCTGTCCCTGACTCTGGGCACCTGTGTATTTTCTATTCAACTTACCCATTTCATTTGACATTAGCTTTTCTCTGGTGATACTATCTCTAAGATAGTATCAAATTTATTTTGGTGATTACACAGGTCAAATATTCTTTCTGTCACTAGTGAATAATACATACCCTCATCATAGAACATAGTGTACCCTCAGTTACACCCCATTAGTAACAGCAAGAATATTGAGCTGTGCATTGCATTGTTTTCTGGGGCAAAATCACAGACTTCAAAATAGAGGGGAATTAGGGATGTGGAAGGGGAAAGGGAAGAAGAGAGGAAGAATAAGTGGTGGAGGAGTCCACATCCTTAGCCATCAGGGAAATGCAAATCAAAACTTCCTTGAGTTATCATCTCACTCCAGTCAGAATGGCAAAAATCTACAATACAAACAACACCAAATGCTGGAGAGGATGTGGAGAGAAGGGAATTCTCCTACATTGCTGGTGGGAATGCAGGCTCATCTGGAGATTCTTAAAGAAATTAAAGATTGAAATGCCATATGACTCTGCTATTCCACTTATGAGAATAACCCCCCCATACATCAAATATTCATCTTGATGGAACAAGCACGGCCATGTTCATAGTAGTACTGTTTACAATAGCAGAGTCATGGAATCAACCCAAATGTCCAACAGTTGACGAGTGGATAAGGAAAATGTGGTACATTTATACAATGGAATACTTCTCAGCCATCAAAAAGAAGGAATTAATGCAATTTGCTGGGAAATGGATGGAATTAGAAACAATTATATTGAGTGAAGTATCCCAGACACAGAAAATTAAGCACCGTTTGTACTTCTTAATAGGTGGATCCTAGTACCAAACCCACTTAGAGACACACTCAAAGACAAATCTCTGTAATACCTACAGTAATTGCAAAGATTATAAACAAGAGAGAAGGGGAAGGAGGGCCCCACCAGAAACAAGGAGAGAGGGGATCATGCTACAACAGAGATAATAGGCCACCATCAAGGACTGCAAGTAAGTAATGAGACATCTGGTTAACCTTACAGACTGTCTTTCCTGGTCACTTGTAACTGATGGGGTATGATCATACCAGAAAGGGGAGGGCATACAGTCTGGCAGATAGAAGGTAACTATTTTGCAATGGGAGACTGACCCACACATCACCACAGTCTCCTACTCTTATTCCATCTACCTTTGAATCTACTCTTATAAGACGACTCTATTTTAACAGGTTTTTATCTCTGGCCAGGAAGTGACATTGAATACCCATCAGGATGGAGCCAAGGGCATTGCAGGAGCAGCAAAACTGAAAAAAAAAATCAAACCGTAATTCAGAACCTCAGAGACTCTATATCGACCACTTGGAACTGGGCCAGCCTAATCTCTCCCCATCCTGAAGCTCAGGGAAATTTGTAGAAGAGGGGGCGTGTTGCTGAATCCCCCACCGGGCCAGCTGGAGGGAGGGAAGAAGGGAAACAGAAGGGTCTCGTGGGCATGAGGTGAATGGGACATTGTGGGGTCACCACCCAGACCCCGGGAGTCAGGTGAGAAGCAGCATCCAGATGACGAGTTGTCTGCGGACTCAGCTTTACTTAGGAAGTGTTTAGGCTTACATAGGGTCGGGGTCCAATCAGCTGTGGCCACCCCTCTGCTCAGGGGAGAGGAAGAGCAGCCACCAATCATTTAGCTGTTTACTAGGTGTCCAGGTTAGATGGCCACTTCCCATTGGTTGTTCATCCCTCATTCCCATTGGTTGTCCATTCCTCTGTACAGTTCCTTATTCAGGCTTGTCTGTAGCTAGACCTCTTGCATTCGGGAGCCCAGGCTAGGGCCTCCCTGAATTGATAGTGGCATATTTTCACCCTTTTATTCGTAAAAATTTTTCAGTGGGGACCATGACAGCTGAGGCGACCCCAAACCTCTTCAGCTGCATGGAATATAGGTGACTGTGCCTGTCTTAAGTGGGTCACCACCCTCATGTGAAGCCTTACCCGTCATTGACTACCAGTCATGAGACTATCTCAGAAAAGGAATCATGATCCCAAAGAAGAACTTAAACAGTGGCAGAGAAAAGGAGGTTTTGTCAGGGCAGGGGCAGGCAGAGGAGCTGTAGGTAGGGCAGGTGGAAAAATGATCCAGAAAAGCTGGAGAGACATAAATCAGAACCTAACAATTGTAAGTTAGTAAGTCATAGCTTCAATAGAGGACGGCCAGGCTTACGATGGGCCTTTGGTGATCTTAGGAATATACGAAGCCTGAATGGATGATCTGATGACCTCGAAAGCAAGCTTTATTATTTTGGGAATATATGAAAAAACCTTTAAGAAAACATGTATGAAAGAAAACTTACAATCTATTAGAAAAACAATTGTGATAGATATAAAACATAAGTAGTTAAGGCCTTAGATGTTACCAAAATTATTTGTTCTTATATTGAAGTATGCATATATGAATTTAAAAATGGCATGCCAAAATTTTTATATTAGCACACAATAGAAGTAAAAAATAGAAGTGGCCACAGACACAAGACACACAACATGTAAACACAGAACATATAAAAATACAAGCACACGGATATTTTACGGGAGACTATAATTTATCAGCAACTGTCTTAAAATTACCCTTAAAAGTTTTATCAAAGGCAGATTAACATTTGGGAAAACCTTATTTAAAACAAGACCCCATATTAGCCAAATCCGGCAGTTTAGCTTAATTATGAAAAACACCTAGCAAGAAATGCATCCTTATCCATAGGTTCATTCCCACATTTTCTCTGGGGGAGGATCCAAGGTGCTAAAACCATATAGCATCATTCTAAAATTCCTCTAGGCCAACAGTTTTAACCTTGAGTCCTCTAGTCTCTAAGAGAGATTTCAAGATATGTATTTGGAGACCAGTATCGTCTGAAGCAGAAAATACAGCCAGGAAAGAGAGGAAGTCAAGAGCTACAGGAAGAAGAGGAGGGAAGGGAATGTCAGCTGGGGGTGGAATGCCCCCCACATGGACCTGAGAGCCCTCTGCAGAGTCCTCAACCAGGAAGGGGAGGGATCCAGATCTGGAGGAAAAACAAAGGACTAATTTTGGGTTTTCTCCACAAGTTACATTGTAGCAACTAATCACTTCCTCAGTGGAGGATCCTACATGTCTAGGAGGATGGAAACAAAGGGGGCCAGAAGCATATGGCCTTCCTGGACTTCCCCCTTATGGGCCAGGAAAAGCACTTTAATCCGGATCTGTGCTCCCAGACGTTTTCTGGGGAAATCCAAGGTGCTAACATTAAAGCTTCCTCCCAAAAAATCTAAGTCCTTCAGCATCTCCTATGTAAGTCTAGTAGAGCCTTAAGAGCAGTCAGCTGGGGTGCCTTCTGATGGGATGGTAAATTACCCATTATGCAGAGGAAAGGTTCCCTAATGGAGCAGAGATGACTAGGAGGTGAGAGGATAAGGCAAAAGTGCAGAAAATAAAAAGCAAAGACTACAACCAAGGTCAAAGTGAAAACAACTAAAAATTCAAGGAGAGACCTAGTGCAGGACATATGCAGAGGTGTTTTAGATCTAAGTGTCCAGTGCTTAGTGAGGGACTTCAGGGGTTTACTCTCCTGGATGCCCCTCTTCCCTCCCCCGTCTCTCTGCCTCCTCCCCCTTTCTCCCCCCCCCCCGTCAGGCCGATTCAATATAATCCAAACTGGGCTCCAAGTTCTGAGCGTGTTAGACCTAAAGGGCTGAAGCCCAAAGGCCACCAGGAAGTGGACCCCCACAGAATACTCACGGACACAGGTTCGATGCAAAAGCAAGAGGATTTTATTCCAGCGGGCTGGGGTCGCCCCATACACTAGAGGGAGAGACGACCCCGAGCTCAAGAAGCATACACTTTTTATACCCTCCTCACAGGGAGGTTATGTAATGTTACAAAATAATTGGCTATCATATTAGTTAGTACAAAAGCATAGCTGTACATATTAGACCTTGAGAGGGGAATTGGGAGGGGTTGAGTGGGCTCAAGCGACATCTGCATGTACTGAAGACTGAGACCTTGAAAGGGGGAAGATTCCTGGAACTAACTTTGGTCTGATATCTGAGTCTGGATGGTTTGGCACCTGGCTCTCTCACAGGGACCTTGAGAGGGGAGGTGTTTTTCAGTCTCTAGCCACCTGTTGTTTTCAGAACTCTGAAAACTGCTGACCACCAAGCTCAAGGATATAAACATTTCTGCCTTTGGGTCTGTTTAAAAATTTATTTTCTTCCACAAGAGGACCAATTTCTCATGTGAACTCGCCTGGAAAAGCCTTAGAGGGGCTCTTTGATCATGGGGAAATAAAACGAGTGATTGGGACTCCTTGATTATCAGCAAATGAAGCAAGCGATTGTCGGTGTTCCTAAGGACAAATAGGGAAAGGGGAAGAGGAGGAGGCCACCTGCTCACCTTCAGGCACTGTAAGCACAGGAACAAAAAACTAAAATAGCTGCTCACCGAACCTTACCAGAATGGCAGCACCGCCCCACTTTGGTGTGCCATATGTTGCGGAATCCCCCACCGGGCCAGCCGGGGGGAAGAAGGGAAACAGCAGGACCTCGTGGGCATGAGGTGAATGGGCGAGCTGATGACAGGGTCACCACCCAGACTCCGGGAGTCAGGCGGGAAGCAGCATCCAGACTACGAGTTGGCTGCAGACTCAGCTTTATTCAGGAAGTGTTTGGACTTACATAGGGTCGGGGTCCAATCAGCTGTAGCCACCCCTCTGCTCAGGGGAGAGAGAGAGCAGCCACCAATCATTTAGCTGTTTACTAGGTGTCCAGGTTAGATGGCTGCTTCCCATTGGTTGTTCATCCCTCCTTCCCATTGGTTGTTCCATCCTCCCTAGGCATGGTAGGATCCTTCACTGAGGAAGTGATTAGTTGCTACAGGGGTGGTAAGATTGTAAGAGCCTAAAGATGGGGAGGAGCAATGATATGCAAGATACTCCACACAAGTTAAGTCTAAAGCAATTATAAAAGGACTCTGCATGATCTGCTCAATGACCAACATATCATTGACCCCTCAAAGTCTAGCATGGACTAAAGGCACCAGGATCCTGAGAAGCAAGGGATTAACAATCACAATATTTAAGGGGAACAAAAGAAAGAGTTCTAGGAAATGCCACTGAGTCCTTATACCTCATCAGAGAGGAGGACCCAGAAGAAAGTTTGACATACACATTAAAGGATGCTCCAAAGATGGAGGGAGGGGAATTGAGAAAAAGGGAGGGAGGGGATAAAGGAAAGGTCAAAGGGGGAAGGGAGCAGGGTGGAGGGAGGGAGGGGACAATTGTATGAGTGGAAAAATAAATAAATAAATAAATAAATAAATAAATAATGAAAATGTAAAAAAAAAGTGGTGGAGGGGTGAATGTGATTGCATACAATCACATGTTCATGTGACTGCCATGATGAAATCCATAACTTTGCATAGTCAATATATGCTAATTGCATAAAGTTGAACTGTTTCACAAGAGGGACTGAACCCAGGAAAAAAGGGCTGGGTTGCCATTGCCTTGGGTGCACATGGAGAGTGTGTGTTTTCTATTCTCTTGGTGGAAGTGAGAGACAATCCAGATGCTGGATTCCCACCATCAGGAATGAAAACAGGAACTGAAGCATTAAGCGTGAGTGCCGAGATAGCAGACCAAGAGAGTCAAGATGAGGGCACAGCGGGGGCACTGCTTCTTGTTGCCCCCAACATCCTGCTGGGGGAACCTGCTGCAGACCCCAGGGGAAAGCTCTGTGACACCAGCTTCCAGCGGAGACCCAAGCATGGAGCAAGAAGAGCTGTCGACAACCTCACCCTTTGCCACGTGAGAACACCTGTGATCGGAATGTGACTCAGACACACACAAAAAAAGCACAATTCTGTATCTATGGCTACACGGATGGATGCTGAGGGCACTGTACTAAATGAGAGAAGCCAGTCAGCAAAAAGAAACGCTGTTAAGATTCCAGCGGTAAGTCCTTCCTGTAGTCAGAGTCATAGAAGTAGAGGGTAAGTGATGGATGTAGAGTGGGGGGGGTCAGTGCTTACTAAGAACACAATTTCCATGGTGGGTGGGTGGGATTAGATGCTATACAACACTGTAAATCTATGAATACCACTGCAATAGGTATTGAAAAACAGGTAAGAGGGTAGGTTGTAGGCAGTGTGGGTTTTGGAATAATTTTAAGTGAAATTGATGTGACCTTTGGCCATGGTGGAATTGCATTCTGTCATCTCTCTTCATCTCTCTGGGCCTCCCTCTTCCACCACCTCTTTCTCCAGCTTCTGTTCTGCTTCTGCCTTCATCTCCATTTTTCTATCCTCTCATCTCTTCATTTTTTTTCTCCCTAATTCTGCTCTGCTCTTCTTCTTGCCTCCCCTCTCTCCTCCCCCTTCCCATCTCTTTTCTCGCCCTATCCTGTCTTCCTCCCCTTTCCCTCTCCGTCTCTCTCTGTCTGTGCTATATACACTAGATACTAAATATACTCTTTTTGGTTAGAAATTCCCAATTCTGAGATGTTCAGCAGGTGAACTTGAGTTATTAGATCTGTGACCTGAATTTGTTCCCAGGAAGCCCACATGGTAGAAGGAGATGACTTCTGAAAGTTGTCCTGTGACCTACACTCTATGGCAGGCATGTGCTATTTTTGGATCAATGTCACCAAAATACCTTTCAGAAGCAACATAAGGGAAGATGTAGGAGGAACGGATCAGGCAGGCCTGTATTAAGGTCTCTGATGGACCATTACTTACAATACCTCCATCTGGGGAGCATGCCACTCAGGGATGATCTGTATGGGCTGCATGCACAAATGAAACTTCCCCAAGCTACACCTGGTGCTGCGCCTAATGCTGACATCAAAATGCCTGGCTGAGAGGATCAATCCGGTCAGGATGACTCAAGCAAACCTCACGCTGGGACTTATGGGATGCTGGGTGGAGTATATAGGCTGCCGCATACTTGTAATAAACTAGCCAGCCTGCAAGCCTGAGAGTCTGCTGTTGCCACTCACCTGACTCCCGGAGTCTGTGTCATTCACTTCGCGCCAGCTTATCCCCGCTCCCAAGGGTCCCTGTGGGGCCCCGAGACTGTTACAGGAAGATGTTTCAGTTTCATGTCATTCACTGCTGCAACAACACATCTTGGCCATACAACATAGGGAGGAAAAGGTCTAATTGGTTCACAATTACAGGTCATAGTCCATGTTTGCAGGGTTGTGAGCAAGCCAGGAGCTCAAGGTAGCTGGCTTCTTCACACCCATAGCAAGAGCAGACGACAAGGATGTACACGATTCTTGTGTGTGTGCATATGTGTGTTGATCTTTTTTTCTTTATTATTTTTCTACTTTTACAAACATATTGAGTACATATCCCTGCTTCCTCCCTCCCTCCTCCCTCCCATCTCTTCCCTTCCCTTCCTCAATCCCTCCCACTCCACGCTCCTGTCTGTATGCTTCTATGGACCCAGGGTTCCCTCTGGCTTATTACTTGTGTGGCATACCAAGTGGCCTCTCTTTGGGCCACCCCACTGAAGGGGCATTTCCTTTCACTCATCCTTAGTCCCCAAGGTTTCCACTGTATGTTCTTACCTTTCTTGAGTCAGTCTATGGGGGCATGTTGGTATGTCAATCTTTATGCAGGTCCAGAAAGGACAACTCTCACTGTAGTGAATTCCTAGATGCAGCAGTCCTGCCTTGAGTGGAATGTCTTGTTCAACAGTGAACTTTCCCATCTTTAGGTTCTTACAATCTCACCAGCCCGCTCTTCTGTGAGGTTCCCAAATCCTTAGGGTGAGAAGACATTAAGTTGTCCTGCCTTGAGTGGAATGTCTTGTACAACAATGAACTTTCCCATCTTTAGGTACTTACAATCTCATCACTCCCTCTTCTTTGAGGTTCTCAAAACTTTAGAATGGGGAGAAATTAGGTTGGCCTGATTCTGGGTGAGCTTTGATGGGTCATTGGTACTCTGCATTATGTCTGGACATTGCTGTCCACTTCACTGCTCTTTCAGTGCCCTAGGCTGCATTCTGTAGAGGAAGACTTCTATGTTGAGTGCCAAGTGTTCTTCTAAGCTATGGGTGTAACAACAGCTGTTTATAGAGCAGTTTGATGTACTATATTCCTTTTATAGGTTCATTGACTGTTTTTCCTTATTGACCTATTTCCTTCCCCTTTTTTTAGGTTCTTGTTTTACTTTACACTAACAAGGATGTGTACCCTTCTGACAAGCAGGTTTTGAGTCCAATCAGAAAGCTGTTGGTTGTCTCCCTGATACTCACGCCCTTATTACACTGGTGGTCACCTGTTGCCATGGTGATTTTTATTGCAACTTACAGATCTCATGCATTGATGAGGCCTGTGATTATTTCTCCCAGAGCGTCTGCATTATTCCTTGGTGCTGTGTAAGCTATCTGGCAAGATGGAAGTTTTTAGACCAGTTCCAGTTGATATATTTCACCCATGTTCTATGATCCATTTGTGTTGCATCTTCAGTAATAGGGTCTTATTGACAGCTTATGGAGAGCAACCAAGAACAATGGCAAAAGCCTATAATGTTCGGAGGCCTTTAAGACCTCCCTGACCAACATTTTATCAGGAAGTGTCATGTTCCTGTTGTTTCTAGTGTAATTTTGTCACTGGATTCTCAAGTTCTCCTCTGCATAAGGATTGCCCATTCTGGTTCCTTTCATAAAGATTTTTTTTGACATATTACTAGCATAGAAGGTTCCTTTAGAGTTACTCCTCACAATCTTAGGGTTTTTCTATAAGTCTCTTCTATCTCTCATCCCTTCATTCCCCACTATGTATTTTTCCCAGTTATTCTCTCCCTCACCCTACTTGTTCTGGTATTCTAAAACTACCCTAACCATTCCTTCCCACTTTCCCCTCATTGGCCTTTTTCTAATTTTCTGACTCTTACAGTGATTCCAATCCAAATACATTGATAAGGATATCAGTTCTAATATCCACATACAATCAAGAACATGTGGTGCTTAACTTTCGTGTCTGAGATACCTTACTTAATATTAAATTTTCCAATTCCATCCATTTACCAGCATGTTCCATAATCTCATCCTTTCTAATGGCTGAATAATATTCCATTGTGTATATGTGCATATATATATTTTTTCATTAACCATTCTTCCATATGATGGGCTTGTTGGCTGATTGATTTTTTTAATTAATTTTTTATTCTTTGATACTTTCATACCTAAGTACAGTGAATTTATGTGTTTTCACCCTTACTACCCCATCCCATCCTCCTTTCTGTCCCACTTCCTACTTTCTCCTTCTCACCAGTCTTCCTTCTATTTCCTTGTCTTTTTGTGTATGTGACCCACTGGATTTCATCTGGGATTCCTGTGCTGGCAAGTGCCTGGCAACTTGCTATATGACTTATGAGTAGGTAAATTGTGGAGCAAATAAACACCCCTTCTTCTGCCTGGCATTCTCCTTAAATAGTATTTTATGGAGTTGTAGTGTTTTGAGATCTCCGTTCATCATTGGTGAAATGTCAATAAGCCAACTATTGTGATTTAGTGGAGTAGGCATCGCTACAGTTAGTTAGTTCTTGGTCATGGCCATTCTGTGATACCAGAGAGTCCTATCTGGTAGCATCCTTCCCATCCTCAGGATATAACATTCCTACTGGCCTGAATTCTGGGATGGGTGGGTGGTTTTGATGCCCTGTTTAGAGCTGAGCACTCCACGATCACTTGTTCTTTGCATTTTGGCCAGTTGTGGTTCTCTACATTAAACGTCTTCCATTACAAAAGGATGATTCTTGATGAAGTGCATGCATGCTTCCTTGCTTATCTATGCTTGTCAGCTCTTTCCATCTTCATGTATTCCTGGACCATTGTCTCTGGGATTAACCCTGTCCACAATAGGCTGGATCTTTTCACATTAATTATGCAAGCGAGATACTCAACTAGAGTCATCTCAAAGGCCAACCTTATGGTAGAGAATCCCTCTTGGTGTGCCTGGAGTCCTCTTTCCTGGGTTGGTTAAAGGTCATCATGGGTTGTACCAAAACCCTGCTTCAACATAGATATGTATATATATGTATATGTGTGTCTGTGTCCATATATGTTCTGTTATATATGTTTATATATACTCACTGTTGTGAAATAGTATTCACATATACAAGATGTTCCAAGTGCTGTCCACTCAAAAACAGTATCAGATAAATAATGAAAAGTTCTTCTTGGGTCTGGTAACAAAGGGTCATTGTGACCTTACCAAGGGGAAGAGCCATAGAATGTTAACAACTGAGGAAATTTGTAAGTAGTCAGGGGGGCTGTTGGGAAGTGAGCTGTTGAAGTGATAGAGACAGGTGAGCTGTTAGCAGCAGTTTGAGCGATGGGAAAAGATTAGAGAAGATGATGTAAGGGATTTCTTTTCTGTCCAGAGAAAGGTCATTTATTGAAGTGTGAAGGGAAGGAATCTGCAGAAAAAGACAACTGGACAATATAGGTGCTTCATTGGCATCTCGGGCAGGAGGTGTCTGAGCAAGAAGATGGAAAGAGACTTACCTAGGAGGAGGAAGACAACTTAGTCCATATAGCTGGAGGAAGTTGAGAAACAAGGAAAGATAGTTTCAGATGAGGTAACTGGACCCCTCAAGTTTCAAACTAGTTGTTTACAGTCTTCCCACAAAATGTGGATACAAAGGAAAAAATACTGCAAAGAAGGTGAAACAGGCTGGAAGCAGTTGGAACAAAGTCATAAGGAGAAAGGAAACTGGTAGACGAGATGGCTCAGAGAGCGACACATTTATTCTCAAGCCTGAGACCCTGAGTTCAGTCTCTGGAAGCCCACTGTAGAAGGAGAGAACTGACTTCCTCTGATCTGCAGCCATGAGCCATGCTGCATACTCTCCTTCTCTCTTCTCCTCTTTCTTCCCCTCTTTTCCTTCTTCTCCATCTTTTTCTCTTCCCTCCTCTCCCTCACTTTCTATTAGATGCATAAATAAATATTTTTTTAAAAGAAAAGACAGGAAGCTGCTCAGGTAGTAGGACTTCTTCCAGGTTGGGATTGCATATTTTGTTTTTCTTATGGTTCCCAAATACCATGTTGCCTATGATCATTTCTTCAACAGTTACCATAAGATGGGCACAGTAGCCATGTCTCAGCTGATGATAGCAGACTTCTGGATCTGAGGTTCTTCGAGACAGGTAAGGCGAATGGGGAAGAACGTTGACTGTGAGGGAATTGTTGAGACCATAGACTGTGGAAGCCACCACTGATAGGGAAGCAGAGAGGGAAAGTTCCCATAGCACAGAGATGAGTCACTGCAAACTAGCACCTTACACAGATTTACAAAGAACTGGAAAGAACCTTTGAAGCTTGCCAACACAAGTTTGAGATGGATATGGGAATGACCTTGATTTGATTCTTTTTTTTTTTTATTAAAAAATTTAATTATACATTTTAAAATTTTTTTACCAGTTCCCTCCCTCCCCCCTCCTCCCCCTCCCCTTCCCCCAGTGCCTCCCCCCCAATTCCCAGAGAGTCCTTTATTGTATACGCCTAACTCTCCACTGGGTCCTCCTCTCCGATGACATATAAGGACCCAGTGGCATTTCCATAAGCCCTTTCTCTTGTTCCCCTTAAGCATAAGATCACTACTATGGCTGTCAATCCCTTGCCTCCAGGGGTCTCGGTGCCCTTAACAGATGCTAGACTTTATGAGGGCAACAGTGCGCTGGACATTGCGCAGGGCATGCAAAGTCCCATTACGATTGCTTTGGCCCCAATGATTTGATTCTTATACAGTGTAATATTCTCTGGTATCATCCTGTGCTCCATACATATGCATGTCAAATTTTTTTTTTTTTTTTGCGGTTGCGTGTGCATATTCTTGTATAAAAGCCCAAGGGTGGCATGAGGAATCATCCTGGATTGCTCTGCCTCCTTTTTGTTATTCCCTGGTGTTTCTCAGGGCCAGAGTTAAAGGCCACTGTCATTTCTACCCTGCCTTTTTCAATATGGGATCTGGGGCTCTGAACTCAGGTCCTTTTGCTCGTGAGGCAAAAAGCTTTAATCCCTTGAGCCATCTCCCCATCCCCATAACATATGCCGATTTTAAGAAAAGCTCTCTTCATGCAAATAGCACTGTGTAAAAATGCAAGTCCCTGGGCTGGAGACATTGCTCAGAGGTTAAGACCGGTTAAGACTCTGCCTCACAAATAGAAGGTCCTGAGTTCGGATCCCAGGTCCCTCGTAAAAATGCCAGGCCGAAACAGCAGTGGCTGCGCCTGGAAAATCCCAGAACCAAGTGAGGAGGTAGAAGGAATCCAAGATATACACACAATGAATGAATGAATGAATGAATGAAGCTAAAAATATTCACTGTCTGAAAAAAATGCAGGCCTCTGTGAGCACGTTGGTCCACTTTCACAATTTGTCCCTTTTCAGGGTTGAGAGGAAAGCATCAGATGGCCAAGGCGTCACAGCGGAAGTCATGCGACTGTGACAACCAATCCAAACTGAAGCCTGGCCTCAGCACCTTGATCCCCCTGAGGATGTCCAGTTACACGTTCAAGAGGCCGGTCACCAGAGTCACCTCCCACCTGGGCAACGAGGTCAGATACCACCAGTGGGAGGAGGGCTTGGATAAGCCCCAGCAGGTCTGCTGGCATAAGAGGCTGCAGGGCCTCCAGGCCCACAGCAGCCAAGGGGAGCCCTTGAGCACTTTAGATCTGGCTAATACGCTGCAGAGACTGGCATCCCGGAGCGCAGGTGCCTCCCTCTCCCAGGCGCAAGCCGGTGGCCCACACCCCTCCCTGCCCGTTGCTGCTGCTGCTGCTCCCGCGTCTCTGCATTTGGCGGACAGGATGAGTGAGGAAGTCAGGGCCGGGGCCCCGCAGCTCTTCCACAAAGAGTATCTGGTGACGGAAGGAGACATCAGCAAGCAGGAGAAGAGGGTTAGGGTGGCCAGGGAGCGGTTGGCCCTGGCGCTGGTCGCGGACAGACTGGCCCGGGAGGCAGAGAAGCTGGCCGCCAGGAGGGCGAGCTGATGCGAAGAACTGGGCTCGTGCATGAAATGAGGCCCCGGAGGAAATCTCGGCGGACTCCAGACTTTTTTGGATGGCTTGGAGTTCTCGAAACCTTAAATTAATACCGTATTAAATATTTTACTACAAGAGAATCTAATGATATTTTTTCTTTCCCTCCCCTCCATCTTTACCTTCTCCCTTCTTATCCTTTCTTCCCTCCTTCCCATTTTTCTTTCTTTCCCTCCTCCCTCTTTGCTTCCTGCCTTTCTCCTTCCCTTCTTCCTTCCCTCTCTCCCTTCCTGAATCTGTCCCCATGGTCCTAGACATTCTGGTTTGATTCTCTGTTGTTTTTTTTTAAAGGCTCCATGTGTATCCATAATCAGTTGTCAGTGATGGAAGAGAAACTTATTACAGGAAGTCAGCCAAAGAATTCATCTGTATGTCTGGACCTTCTGTGTGCCCCCCCCCACAATGTGTGCGTGTGCATGTGTGTGTGTGTGTGTGTGTCTATGGAGTATCCATCTGAACATGACACTTTTAACCCTGGAAGGCAGAACAAGGGAACTCCAGATCAAAGCAATGAGGAGGCAGAACAATTCAGTCAGATGTTACCCTTTGGCCTCCAGAAGCAAACACACTCAAGTGTTCTTTTCTACACACACACATACACATACACACACACACACACACACACAAAATCTTGTGATATGTGATGTTATGGTCTGTGGGGAGCCTAATAGGTTCCATTAAATAATTACAAGCTCAAGATTAGCTAAAAGGCCGGGTTAAATCCTGTGGGACACAAAACAAAACAAAAGTACATTAATATGGGGTTGAGAGGGAGGGAGAAAAGATAGAGGGGAAAGTAATCAGAATAGTTTATATACATGCATGAAACTGTGAAAGACTAGGGCTGGAGAAATGGCTCAGGGGTTAAACCTCTGCCTCACAAGCAGAAGGACCTGAGTTCAGATTCCATGTAAAAAAACTCTCCGCCTCTCTGGGCAGTGTAGTGGTCTGCATTTCCGGCCCTGGAAGGCGGAGCTTGGGAAAACCTAGAGCAAAGCAAAAAGGGAGAGAGAGCAATCCAGGATAATTCCTGATGTTGCCCTTGGGCCTTCACAGGCACACATAATCAAGTGCCTGAACTACACAGACACATACACACACAGAAGATAATTGTGAAAGACTAAAACTAATAAAGTGGGAAAAGATAGGCAAGTGAGATTATTCAGTGGTTAAAAACTTTTCCTCAAAAGGGAATCCCCAAAGCAAGCTGTCTAGCCAGCAGAGACTGAAATTGGTAAGAATTATAAGGAATCATGTTCAAGGATGATTCCTGATATCATCCTTGAGCCTCCACAGTCACATAGACTGGAGTGCACTTATGTACATACACATCCCCATATACATGTGCCCACCACATGCAAGCACACATGTAACCTTCATGCGCATTCACTCATGTCACACACACATGCATGCAAGAAAGTAAAATGGGAAAAGTAAATAAGAAACATGTTGGCAAGGGCTCTATGGGGCTGGACAGAGAAATACAAACAGATAAATGCAAGGATTCTACTGATGATGGCGTTAAGGGCTGGTGTGCGGTGTGTAATGAAGAGAGATAAGGCTGGGAGATGGCTTAGGGCTTGAGCCTTTGCCTCAACAGGACCTGAGTTCAGATTCCCAATCCCAAGTAAAAACATCAAGTGGAAATAGCAACAGCCTGCACTTCTGGCCCTGGAGGGTGGAGCCTGGGAAACCCTAGAGCAAAACAATAAGGTGTTAGAGCAATCCAGGAAGATTCCTTGAATCTTCACAGGCACATACAGCACCCTCTTCTACACCCACACCCACACCCACACATATGCACACTCATATGTACACACACGAAGAAAGAGGTCATCATGTAGAAACAGTGTGCTCCTTTTTACAGTGACAGCCACTGTACCGGTCCATCTGTTCTGCTGGTCTTGAGGCATGACATGGCGCCGAGATCCTCAGTCACAACTGAACAAGCTTCCTTCAAGAATTAGCAAAGGAGGAACATTTCTCACTTAGTCTCCAGTGTCCTACTGGGGGAGGAGGGGGATCAAGAAATGCACACAGGCTGCTGCGTCAGACCAATGTGGTTTATTTCTTCTTCGGACCCAGCTGGGGCAGAAAGAAAGGCAAGTGTCAGATGAGGTCATTGCAGCTTCCTGAGGTCCAGGTGCGGCAGGTAGTAGCCCAGGTGGTGACACTGCACCTGAGAGTCTCCCTCTTTCTTCCACCAGCAGACTGTCACTTGTGAGGGTGACACCAGGAGGGGGCATCAAGATGGACTGGCTAGGCCACCCACGGAGGGGTTGTCTTAGGAGTGGGAATGTGCCTTCAAACCAGGGGTTGATGCTTTTTACACCCCTCTTCCTGACTTTCTCCTTCAATTCTCTCTCCTTTTACTTCTCAACCTTTAGCCCCCTTCCCTCCTCTTTATTTCTCTTTTCCTCCACTCCTTCCATTTACTAGTATCTGTCGGTCATCTATCCGTTTGTCATATATTTATAAGATTATTATCCACCCATAATCTGTTACACACATAGGTAGCTGCCATCTAGCAAGTTACCTGTCAGTTGCCTACCATGGGATGATCATTTATGTATCTTATCATTTATCTATCTTATCTTCCTTTGTGGGTGAATAAGGCTTCCAGGCCAGACTGGCTGAAAACTCACTGTGCAGTTGAGGAAGACCTCTTATTTTGAAGCCTGTGAGTGCTGGGGAATTAACCTAGGCCCTTGTACATGCTAGAAAGAACTCTGTTAACTGAGCCATATCCAAAGCTTTATAATCTGTTTGCTATGTATGTATGTATGTATGTATGTATGTATATATGTATCTATCTATCTATCTATCATCTGCTATCTACTTAATTTTATCTGTATTTCTATGTATGCATCATGTATTTATCACCTAGTCTATAATCCATTGATTGACTATCCATCTATCATCATATTTATAGTTATCTATCTACCTACCTACCTGTCTATCATTCTATCTCTATCACCTGTCATCCATTTATCTACCCATGTATCTTTCCCCTTCATATTATCCATTTATCTGTTATCATAAATTTATCACCACTTATATATCTCATCTATCTGTATACCTAATTTAAATCATTATCTGTATATTGTCTACCTGTCTCCTAGCTACTTAGTCTATAATCTATCATGAATCTATTATCATTTGTATATCAGTCATTTATCCAACTATATTCAATCTCTCCCTTATCTATCTAATCTATAATCTATCATGGATCTATTTATCATCATTTAGATATCAGGCATTTATCCAACCATATTCAATCAGTTATATGCCTATTTAGCATCTATCTGTTAATTGCCTCTCATAGTCTAAATACTGATAACTTCCTAAGCTTCTATAATTGACCTCCTATATGTTATTCTGTTTCTTTCTGTCTGTTGGTCTTATTCTCTCCCACTCCTTTCTCCATCCCTTTCCCACCTATTTCCTTCTTTCCACCTGCCATTCCTCCAGCTTAACCAAAATGTAGCTGACATAAGTGCTGGTGAAGAACTACCTCTTATAGAGAAATGATAGATGTAGGCTGGCCATTTCTTTTTTTTTTTTTATTCAATTGTGCATGTGTGCACGTGTGTATGTATGTGTATGTATGTGTAGAATCACAAGCAAATTCGGGAATCACCATGGACCGCCTCCACCACCTCCTTGTTTACTCTGCCCTGGGATTCACAGGCTTCACCCTACCAGGACCAGAAATGCAGGCTGCCCCCACTTCCACCCAGTGTCTATCCATGGGGTCTAGGATCTGAACTCAGGACCTTCCACTTGCAAGGCAGAGGCTTCACCCCTGAGCCACCTCTCCAGCCACAGGCTGGCCATTTCTTTGAAAGTTATATGTGTCTCATAAGATACAACCACTCACCACCAACTATGTATGAGAAATCAAAATAGTATGCGAAAATCACATAGCACCTCATACCTACATACATGCATATATTATTTGTCAATTAAAAGTAAAGTGGCATGTTCGGCCTCATCAAGACCCTGGACAAGGCCTGTTGGAACTTCCTGAGCTGGCTAGAGTTTCATGATCTGTTTAAGCTGCCTCACCAGCATAATTCAGCACAGCCTTGTGGCTGATGCAATACAGCCTTAGATTGCAACAGCAACTGGCCCATAGTAACGCCCCACTAGCCCATAATAATCTCATGAGACTACAAATCTTGTGAGACTATGTCTTCTACAGTTGGTGCTGTTAAATTGCCTAGCTGAGAGGGCCAATTAGCAAAGACTCATTCTAGGACTTATGGGATTTTGGGTGGGGTATATAAGGGCCTGACTGTTGGAATAAAGTTGGTTCCTGCTTCGACAGAGCTCCTGGCCTGGTGTGTCTTTCCCCGGTGGTGAGGGGGGTCCAAGCTGGCGACACTCATCATCCTGCTCAGCCCCAAGTTGTGCTTGGCTAGACCAGCACTCCCTTCCGCACTAGCTGCCAAGAGCCCAGCAGTGGCACATGCCTGTCATCCCAGCAATTGGGAGATAAAAACAGGAGGAGCAAGAGTTCGAGGTCATCTTTGGCTACATAGTGAGTTTGATCACATGGTACAACTGACAAATGCACTGTCAGGTGATTTTGTTTTTAGGCAGACACATCATTGATTAGATTTACACAAACTAAAATGGGTACAATGTGAATAGATGTTATCATTCACTCTAGTAGCCCATTGGTGACTGAAGGAGTTCTGTGGAGGTTGGAAGGTGGCTTGGCTTTACTTACAGCACTTGCCCTCCAAATAGGAAGACTGGAGTTCAGGCTCTCAGATCCCATGTACCATGCAAACTGTGTGCAGCAGCCCACCTGCATGGCCAGCCTCAAAATGTAGACACTGGGGATTGCTAGAGTAAACCAGTTAGTTGGATCACCCCTAAAAGACAAGCTGCAGGTTTGACCAGAAACTCTGTCACAGAGGTAGAAGAGTGAGCGATGAAGGATGATTCTCTACATCTACCTTGTGCTTCTTCAAGCAACTTCCCACACACATGTACCCACATATGTGTGAATGTACAATGCTCCTCTCACCCACGTATAGTAAACACAAAATAAAAAAATCACTATGGTATAAGCCTGTGTTCAACATTCCTAACAGTCCAACGGAAAGAAAAGTCCCCCATCTTTCCTCACCAGGAAACAGTAGATCAGGCAGGTGGTGAGTCCCAGAAGTCCTGCCAAACATATGAGGATGATGGCCCAGAAGGGAAGACCTGAGGAGACAATTCCGGGGGTTGAGCCACCTCTCTCCAATGCCTGGGCTCCTTCACAGACCTCTGTGGGTCCCGAGGATGGACATGAATCTGAAGGGGAAAGTTTCCCAGCTCAGCACCACATGAATGACTGAAGGACCACCACAGGAGCTGGGCGATGGCTCAGCCTTTAGGGCACTTGCTGTGCAAGTAGGAAGACTGCAGTTGGAATCCCCAGACTCCCCCATAAAACACCTGCTATGTATGAGTTTTCTTGTGCTTACAGCTCTGGAGAGGGACACTAGGGACAACCCCATTATCTTCTCCCCCCAAACATCCAGCAGGACAACAGCCTTGCTGTCTTCCCTTTTTGCCTCTTTGGTCCTTGCCATGGGTTGACCATCTTTCAGCATGACCCAAGAACCCTCTGGACACGGTGCTCTTCAACCGTGCAAAGCAGCAAGCTGCCCCCACTGTACCCCCCTCCCCCTGCATGGGTTTCTTTGACACTTACCAATATTCCTGGTCATAGCATCATCTCAGTTGTAGGAATACCCTGGAAATAGATCAGAGAATATCTGTGAGCATGTCTTATTGTTTTACTTTTTAGTTTTGTATTGCTGGGTAGGTGTTACATCAGTTGCATGCAAGTCAATCCAGTCAGATTGGTTAAGCCCCAGCTCAGTGATTTACCCTGTTTTATTTAAAGAAAAAAGTTGGATGATGTCCAAGAGCAATACCCAAGGTTGTCTGACTTCTATATACACACACACCAAAGCCGATCTTTCCTTGTGTCATAGTTAGATACAGGTGTCAAATTGACCCTTGAGGATTTGAGCTCTGGGCACATTTGTAAAGAATTAGTAGTTAAGTCCAGAGTGAACTTGCAGTTGATGGGGGAGGCCCAACCCAAGGTAGGTGGGACTAGGCTCTGGACAGGTGAATAAAATACAGAACTGGCTGAAGACAGCTTCTAGCTGTCAAGTTGGCACCTATAGAGGCAAGAGAACTGTGAGTTTCAGGCCAACCTTGTATATATGGCAATGCATGAGTAAGTTTGTGTGAGACTGTTGTCCAGTTAACGTGGGAGGTTGTAGCCCACAGTGGGTGGGATCTTTCTCTGCCGTGCAGGTGGATAAGATGGAGAGAGCTTGTTCATATTTTGACAGAATGGAAGACTTTTTTTGACAAGAATGAGACTTTAATCAGTTTCAAATGGAGTTTATAAGAGATAGAGATCATTAACAAACACAATTAACAAATAGACATCTGGTAGGAAGCATTATCCCATACGCATCATATTTTATGTATCCTCAGTGCACAGCATTTACACACAGAGCAACTGCTGCATAACACAAGAGTATTTGAAGAGGCTGAATCAGAGTGAGGCTGTTTTATAGATTAAATTGTTTTAGTATATATATATAAATATATTCTATATGAAGACAGATTGAACTTTTGAACTGGCAGGTAGCAGAAAATGCTGCCAAATACTACAGTTAAAGCCACCATTTTAGTTTAATGCACAGCTCCACTCCTTCCATCTGCATGCAGAGACTGGCAGACTTAAAAGAAAATGTTTGTTTCTTTCTTGGCTCTTCCTGTGGATAAGTGTGGTCAGTTTACTGGTATGACTCTCCTGCCATGATGAACTGTAACTAGAATCTGAGCCCAGAAAATACGCCTGGTTTCCCTAAATTGTTTGGTCACTGTGACAGTTAATCTAGGTGTCAACTTGACACACTTGGCATTAACTAAGATTAGCTGAGACCACCTGAAGAGATTATCTGGATCAACACATTTACACTACAAAGACAAGCCCTAGATCTCATTGGATTCACCCAGTAATGGACCAGATAAAAAGAACCATATAACAGAAGACTGGGGAGAAGATTCTTCAGGAATCCTTCAGTCACATGGATGTGTGCTGTGACTTAGTTGCCTACAGTTACAGTCACCAGCCATGTCACCTCCACCACAAAAGACTGTATCTCCCCTCTGGAATCCTAATGTGAATACATTTTCTTTTCTCCCGTTAAGTTAGCTGACTTTGGGCGTTCTTTCACAGCAATAGTTAAGAGTAACCATTACAGTCATGTATTTGTATCAGCAGCAGTATAGAATCTGGAACAGCTTTCCAAGTGCTGAGATTAAAGATGTGGGCTAGCATAGTTTTTAAAAAGTAATACAACAAGAAAAATAAGCAATAGTGTGCACATAGGTATCACAAAACCTAATTTTTATTTTTTAATTATCTGTCATTTATAGAAGATATGTGCTGATCCGTGTTGCAGAACATTAACGGTGTCTTTCCGTGTGTGTATATATGGTGGTCAAAAGTCAGCTTTGAGTATTGGCCCTTTCCTGCTACTTTGTTTGAGACATGGCTTCTTGCTCTTTGATAATGATATATACTCTGGACCAGCTGGCCTGTGAACTATGGGAGTGGGTCAACCTCATGCTCTGGACCGAAGTCTACTCATCCCCCTTCTGCGGAATGAATTAGTGAAGTTCTTTGAAAGGGATAAATGTGTGAGGGAACTAATAAAGTTCTATGTAAGGGATAACTATGAAAGAGGGTATCTATTCCAGGCAGAGTATGGGCACTTGGAATAGAAGAGTGTATGTGCAAGCAAAGTTCCTCTCTCTGTTATATTCCTGGTGCACTGAGTTATAGTGGGTTTTCCCTCTCCGGGCATAACACAATGCCATCTTGGATTCTGCCCCTGGTCTAACTGAAGGAAGATGTTGTAAAGCAGCTTGAAATATCCTATCCCAGAGAGAAAAATTCATGAGATTCAGGACATGAATAGTTCATAAGACTCAACATGCTCCTGAAACTCCCTCATGCTCTGGACCCAAGTCTACTTATCCCCCTTCTGCAGAATGAATTAGTGAGGTTCTTTAAAAGGGATAAATGTGTGAGGGAACTAATGAAGTTCTATGGAAGGGATAACTATGAAAGGGGGTTCTTTGCCTCCCCAAGGCAAAGAAAAGCAGGCAACAACTGCTGGGAAGGAGATATTCAGGCCAGCCCACCAATCTGTAGGCGACCCTCTAACAAGCCCAGCTAGTTGCCACCTTGCAGGAATCAGTTAGTTCTCTCCTTCCACCATGTAATCTATGGGGATCAAACTCAGAACTCTGGACTTGCACAATAGCCCTTTTACCCTCTGAGCCATCTCTCAAACCCTTGACTACAAATTTTGAAATGTGAGGCTAGAGAGATGGCTCAGAGATTAAGCCTTTGCCTCACAAGTAAGAAAGACCTGAGTTTGGATCCTGGATCCCACATAAAAACACCAGGTTGAAATGCCAGTGACCTACACTGGGAAATCTCAAAGCAAAGCAATAAAGATATAGAGCAATACAAGGTGATTTCTGAAGTCACCCTTGGGTTTCCACAGGCAAATATAGTGCCTTGGTCTACACACACACTCACACCTACACATGCACTCACACAGGTACACACCAACACCTATACGCACATATAAAAAAAGTGAAATGCAAGGTTTAATGTTCTAACTGCCTAGAGGTCAGAAAAGAAGCCCCTCTCATCAGGCTGGGTGAGGCTGCATCACCCAGCTTGGAGCTGGTGGCTGTCATGGGCCATCTCACCAAGGGCATATAATTGAGAGCAAAGAAAACAGTTCAGAGAGGGGAAGTGACTAGTCTGCATTTCACAGAGTTTCCCAGAAGAGAGTAAAAGCTTAGTAGGCATCACCTGGTGCTCTCATCCTTGCTGTCAGTGATGGGAAGAGTCTGGGAGGGGCAACATGCCCCCTACACACCCAGCAGAGTTCAACTCGACCCCTTTCCTAGGGCAGCCCAGGGCATGGAAGTCCAAATGACCAGGGAGAACTTGCCATCCACCAGCACACTGTTCCTGTCCAGAGTGAAATTCAGAAGCTGGGTACCATTCTGGGTCATCCTCAGGAATTCATTGTAGATGGCAATTCAGTCAACTTTCTGAGCCAAAGGAGAGAAGTTACACAGTGAGTCTACCCCAATGTGGTTGCTGTTGGAGACAGGCCTGGAGGGCGCAAAGGATGGATGAGCATGTCTGCCATTATTCTTGGACTCCAGATTCTCTGCCGTCAGATTCTGGTCCAGGAAAATTTGATACAAGAGCAGAAGCACCCTGCATCTGCAGTTTCAAACTCAGTCCCCACTTGCTCCATGTTGCCATTGAACACTTGCAATGGAGTTTGGGTGAGTGGATGAGGCATGGAATGTGTCTTTGTATTCATAATTGCCTAGAATATTTCTGGAATGCTAAATGAAGTGAAAACATGAGCAAAAGATGTCAATGTCAACATTTAAAGAAGTTTAGAAAGGGGTGGGGTAGATACACTGCTGGCTAAGTCACTCCAGTCATAACAGCACTGCTGCACCTGGGAGCTCATTGCAATCAGATCTACTACCAGCTCTACACAGTGGCTGACTATCAACATTCTCCTTTGGACCAGCAAGGATCTCAGGAGAGAAAACTATATACAGAAAGAATCTCTGGGACAGGAGCTGGACAAAAGAAGGAAAGCCTTCACACTTTTGATTTTCTTACACAGGTACAGATACTACCTCAGAGATATGGCTCCTTACTAGCACAGAGACCCCAAAGGCAATCCACACATGCAGAGGGAAAGGAGAACAGGAGGGACGTGTAATCTGGAGGTTGGTGAAGGGCGTGGAGGAGGGTGGGAGAGAAAAGGGAGAGGAGGGGGAATGGGGCAAGGACATAAATTCATTTTGTTTGTGCATGAAAAATTCTTGATAAAATAAGAAAGAAATGGCCTGAAGAGATGGCTCAATGATTAAAGTCTTTGCCTCCCAAGCAAAAAGACCTGAGTTCAGCTCCCCAGATTCCATGTAAAGATGTCAGTAAGATGTGGCAATTCTATTCCTGAAAGATGGAGCTTGAGAATCCTCAGATGGCTAGTCACATTAGCCCTAAAAGCATGTTCTGGGTATAATTAGAGATCCAAGTGCACAACAAGTTGAAGAACAATCAAAGTTGATTCCCCATATCACCATTGGGCCTCCACAGTCAAATACATTCAAGTGCACATGTGTACATATGTCTGCACATACCTGTACACACACTCATACACATATCATATATGCCTATATAAACGAAAAGAAAAAAGTTGAGAAATTAATCTAAAGCTTGTAATAATCTAAGGAGTATAACAGGTTGGGTGTTGGTAAAGAAAATAAGATTTATTGCATTTTGAAATAATTTTAAGAAAAAATGAGGGAGACAGAAAAGAGAACACATGCATGTATATCATGGAACATGGATACAGATCTGACTATGAAACGAATGGACCCCAAGAATTGAAATTCTCCCCAAGAATCTCATAGTGAGATCAAAGAGAGGGCCTGATACCAACCAGCCAGAGGAGGACTTTGTCTTCCAAAAGAGATTTCATCCAGCAGTGATAACTTGTCAGGCCACCTTATAGGATTGCAGGTGGAAGCACACTTGGCATCCAATGGTGATTATTTCTGGCTAATTTCTATTTAAACTCTACAGCTCCCTCTTGAACTTTGAAAAAGAAAAGGATAAAATAGCCTATCCTAGATATAACCATATTGAATACATCTCCTCTGCTTTTCACCGTCAACTTGAAATCTTAGTAGTTTGATGATGGTGGGCAGGTGGGTAGACTGAGGCACAGAACCCACTAGGGTCGAGTAACAGCCTTGCCAACTCAGTGGGTTTCTTTGGACTTTGTACTCTGGGCATAACATTTAGTGCATTGGCTGGGAAGACCAGAGACCCCTGAACCTCACCCCAAAGGGTCTGAAAGCCGGCTGGTGAGTGCACTCTCTTTGTCTCTGTGTATTGTCTATAATGTGTTTGGAATTCCAGCCTGAAGGAGAGCTCTGGGCCAGCAGGTGGCCATTGTCGGGTATTTCTTTTTGTGTCGTCTATATGTTATCTCTGTTGTTTATGTGGACTCAGATGGATGAAACGATGGAGCAGACTGTTTCTAGTCTCTTAGACCTTTGCTAGGACATTTTAAGGACATTATGCAAAGAACCCAAAATCTGAGTGTTGAGGTAAAGAAAGGGAAATTTACCACCCTCTGTTCTGATGAATGGCCCACTTTCTAAGCCAGCAGATATATGTTTGAAACTGTCTCCTGCTTGATTTAAAAAAAAAAAAAAAGCCTCTGCCCCCCATGCACTGGAGGGACCAGAAAAACTGTTGTTCTATTTTGCCTGTGATAATAAAGGGTTACTTTAAAAATGTTCTGACTTGCTTCATTATCTGCATTTCCCATAATATGTGTGTTTTATGTTTCAAAATAACAAAGCTGTGGCATTTATGTTTATTTTGGTTTTTGACTCTTATTTGGCATGCTTAATTTAAATGCATGTGCATGCACACTTAAGAGTGAATCATTTTGATTTGATAACATTAAAAGGCCTGAGTACATACTAAAATATCTTGTTTTATCTTGATTTTTATGAAGCTTCACAAAAGGTGATATTGTGTTTTTACCTATGATATGATAATATCACTGTTGTAATTCCATCTAGGGTGAGATCGGATTAGAATCTGGTCGCATATCACCAAACAGCTGAACTCACTATGGCTAAGTTATCACCCATGACCCTGAAAAGGGGGTGCCAGACTGGCACTTGAATGATCACTTCTGGAGAGATACCCAACCTTTGTCTGTCTGCGTCGTATGGTGGGGCTCAATGTGACTTTAGCTTTTTGTGTCATGTGTGTTTCAGTCCTATTTGTTTGATCGGAGTTCAAGTCTTTGAGAGGTTTGGGGTTTGTGAAGCAACCACATATGGTCTTGGCAGACATGCCGAGAGGTCATGGTTGTGGGAATTCAAGTGACAACTTGGACTTCCATCTGGGTAGGTTTGAGTCCCATCAGTGAGTCAAGGACTCACTGCCCCATTTAGGAGACATTGGGTCTCCAGCTCAAACCTGGAGTCCCACAGTGGGTTTGAGGACCACGGAGAGCTAGAGGCCTCTGTATTTGTTTGGGGAGCTTTGTCCATTTTGATGGGCCTGATTGTGTGAATGTCTGTATGTCTATATATCCTCGAGATTTGTGTTTTGTATTATCTGACTGCTGACTTGATGTCAACAATAGACATGGGACAGACAAATGACCCTTTTAAACTTATTTTTGGACCATTTCAAGGACTTTAAAATAGGGCAAATGACCTAGAACTTAATGTAGGGAAAAAAAAGAAAAAGAAAGCAAAGAAATCAGAACTTGACATTTGCCTAAGGAGATAGATAAAATACTAACAGGCACGCCCAAGCAGATCAACCCAGGACCCCTTCCAACAGGGGAAAGATGGAAAGATGCTTTGAATATGACCAGACTAGGCTCTTTGAGATGGTTACAAGCACAGGAAGCTTTCATGTGGCCTATGTCCCAACTATGAGAATCTCCACTGGAGGAAAAATTGCCCCCTGAACCCCAGGGCCCAGGGGTTAAGCCCTCTGCTGGTGACTGATGAAATGGCCTGAAGCTCTTAGCTTCCCTCCAATGTGAAAAGGAATTTGCCTCTGATAACCAGTGAAAGCCAAAAATGCCAAGTTGAGCATCTCATGAGAACCTTGGGTTTAACATGCAAATGGGAAGCCTCTTTGTTTCTATGTTAATGGATAAGGAAGCACAAAATTCTAGTGCTTAATTCATTCCTAAGCTTTTGTCAACCTTTGATTTTACTAAAATGTTTAGGATCAGGGAAATGACAAGTTCATCAGTCACTACTGAGTGACAAAGTAACTACTGATATTCCTTACATGCTTAACGGTATTGTTTTTAGGCATTCCTTTGTTTACATGCCTGAATGCCCAAATATCCTAGGTTTAGACTTAATAGAATAAAATATTTTAATGTTGTTATGAAATCATTCATGTAGTTCTAGTTTTAGAGGCATCAAAGATGCTAAAGGAAAAAAAAAAGAATCATAGATTTCTAAGGGTGATGAAATCAGACTGTATGTAGCAAAAAGCTTACAGATCCAAGAAAGACAGTTTGTGCTGTACAGTTAAAGTCAGAGACATATGTAGGCTGAAAGTTTAGTAAAGTTTTACACTTGTCCTAAAAGTTTGCTTGAAATTAAGCTTAAAAGAGGAAAATGCAATGGCAATGGCAAACATAATTAAACGAGGAAGAAGCAGAGAGCAAATTGTCTGCTATTAAACAGACTAGCTCCATTGACAAATCAAAGCTGACTTTTCATTTGGATCAGAGGAGTGGTCTTACATCCCTTTGGTCCCCAAAAGACCTGTGTCACTTTGCTTTTAAGAATCCAAAAAGGAGAGTGCGGCTCGGCTGGCTGCGGAGTGGACGTTCGCGGAGCCTGCGGCGGGACAGCGAGTTAAAAATGGGTGACGTTGAGAAGGGCAAGAAGATTTTTGTCCAGAAGTGTGCCCAGTGCCACACCGTGGAGAAGGGCGGCAAACACAAGACTGGACCAAACCTCCATGGTCTGTTTGGGAGAAAGACAGGCCAGGCAGCTGGATTCTCCTACACGGATGCCAACAAGAACAAAGGCATCACCTGGGGAGAGGATACACTCATGGAGTATCTGGAGAACCCCAAGAAGTACATCCCTGGAACAAAGATGATCTTCGCTGGGATTAAGAAGAAGGGAGAAAGGGCAGACTTGATAGCTTATCTTAAAAAGGCTACCAAGGAGTAATGGCCACTGCCTTATTTATTACAGAGCAAATGTCTCATGGCTTTTAATGTGTACCATAATTTAATTCATACACAGAATTCAGATCATGAAAGGCTATCAGAATATTTTTGTTGAACAGTTCTGATTTTAAAGTGAAATTGGCTTATGGTAAAATGAGTGTGGTCTTTTTTAAAAGTAATAATTCCAATTCAGTCAACTATTATCATGGCTTTCTCTTTCTAAAAATATGATTGGACTTAAACTAGTAATGTTCACCTTAAAACCTACTGGAGATTGGTTTTATACTTATGAATATGTTTAAACAGTGGGGAAGTTTTCTTTCGGCCTCAGAACCAAAATTCACCTGTGTTTCAATTTGCGTTCATTAGCCTGATACAGACAGTGGTTAAAGCTAAATAAGCAATTTATATTGTCCTTATTAACTATGCCACTTTCATTAGTTTCTCGTATTGAAAGGTGACTGCCTTTTGCTTACGGAGAGGCATTTTAATGTGGTTTATGTATAATATCAAATAAAGAATATTTAACACTTAAAAAAAAAACCAAAACAAAAAAAAGAATCCAAAAAGGAGAGGAGGACTAATTTAGATTGTTTTGCCCACAAGTTAAGATAGTTTACATTTTTGGACAGGCTTTGGCATGTGACCTTGGAGATTCACAGCTGCCAGAGGAGAAAGGCCTCCAGTATGTAGATTAGCTTTTGGCTTTTACACCAGAAAGAGACAGGCGAGGTAACAGGTTTTCTTTACTAACTCTTACCTGTACCCACAGTAAGATTGCTGAGCTTATTTGGTTTATCCCATGTGCCTTCTGAATTACTGATTTAATCTTTTGTAGATCTTGAAAGTTAACCTGTGTTTTGTCGTTTTTAGAGGGACCTTAAAGTAATAAAGCCATCTGTAAAAGACTTCTAGACCATCCCAGCACTTCATAGATGAGAACATCAGACTGCTCTCACTTCCATCATCCCAATAAAGCAGGAAGTAGCCAGAGTGGTCATCGCCCTCCTCCCTTGAGCAGCCTGGGTCCTCAGAAGGTTAAGGGGTACAATAGGCAGGTTTAGAACAGTCCATGCTGAAACACTCTCTAAGGTCTTTGGAGGTTTTTAAAATTCCTAAAGGCCATCCCCCCGCTGCTGGGATTGTCCTGAATAAACACTCCTGCTGAAGAAATGACTCCAGTCTTCCCAGAGATAAGATAAAAGGATATGGAAATGAGCTCTCCATATCAAGCAAACAATTGACCTATGTGCAGGAAGAATATTCTGCTTCAGGCCCATGATTGGGCCTCAGGATGACTTAAAGAGAAGGAGGGAATGTGGGAGCTGAACATATTTGTTTCCATTTTGTACTTGTTCACTTACCCTCCCTGGGAGACACTGGACATTGTAGACATAGACTGTTTGACCCAATTTGTGTATGTGACTATAACGATGACCAGTCAGCTCAATTTAGGAAATATTTAATGTTTTGGAAGCCCCCCTAAAATGGAAGAGTAGCCTCTTTTTTTTTTTACACCAGTCCCCTCCCTCCTTCCACCTCTCCCCAACTCCCCTGTCTCTCCCTCTCTGGAAAGAGTAGCTTTTACAGTAACGTTTCACAAAATTTGTCAAGGACAGATTATGGTCAGAGCAGGTAGAAGCCAGTCACTAACTGCTCAAGGAATTTCAAAGGCCATGAGTAATCCAAGGGGTGCTGGGAACTGTTTATGGGGGTTGGACCTGACTTAAGTGTTGATGTCCTTGGAGCAACCACAGACCTCTTGGTTCTAGTGTCCCCCCCAGCATGTACCAGGAAGAACAGAGTGCCAACAGTCACCAGGGGGGAGGTTGAGGAAGGCTACGTGGGCTATGTGTGAATTCCTCAGTCCCTGGTTATAAAATCCCTAAACCCTGCTGCCTCAGGGTCCACTCCCTCACTACACTAAGGACTTGTGTGGCCCAAACCTAGGTTTGTACTAATAAAAATGACCCTGTTGTTTTTGCACCGGTGGATGACTTCAGTGGGTTTCTCTGGACTTTGCACTCCGGGCATAACAATCCCTAGAATAATTCACCAACATTTCCAGTCTTACACTACTCAGAGGTTATGATAAACCTGACGACTCCCCTTCCCCAGTTCTAAACTATAGGAGCTTCGCAAATAACCCCACCTGCACATTCTCATATAACTTGTGGTCTTTGTAGCCTCAGAGGTAGTTTTGAATGAAAGTCTCCCTGCTTCTTATTTTCCTTCCCCAAAGCCTTACTAACATTTCCCTTCAGTAATAGCAGGAGCTGTGAGGTTACACAGAGGGGAAGACTGATTCCAAATGCAGATCCCAATTGTGGTGATGGAATCCTGTAGAGGTGGTCACCTGAAGGCTAACACTTGGCAGCTGGAGAAGTAACTCTTGATGGAGCTGTTTCGGAATAGTTAGTTGAACTGTAAAAAAAAAGAAGGCAATGTTTCTGAGATTAGAACCCCATCAGACAAGAGCATCTATAGTCACTGAACATCACACTTCCTCTTGTCCTTTTTATTTCCATACAGTATTCCAGACATAGATACCCAACGATGTTGTGTTCCAGGGTGTGATATGACTGTGTGAACTTTGGTTAGCTACTTGATGCTTTTCTTGATTTATAGAAAGATGTAACTGGGAATTAAGGTGTGAAAGTGCAAATTCTGTCTTTTTCTCTCTCTCTGTCTCTGTCTCACATACACATACATGTTGAAAAAATTCAATAATTCAATTTCAAATTCTGAAAGGACATTTCCAAACTTCCTTCAGTTAGGAAGGGCTGCCTTATGCATATTAAAGGATTCTCCGGGGATTGGGGGAGGGGAGGCACTGGAGGGTGGGGAGGAAGGGGGGAGGGGAGGGTGAGCAGAGGGGTCGGGGAGAGAAGGAGGGAGGGAGGGAACCGGTGTACTTATTAAGTTTGTATGAGCAGAGATAATAAAAAATGTTTAAAAAAAAAAAAGGAAGGGCTGCTTTGTCCCATATAGGGTCAACAGCCACGTGTCCACTGAACACTGGACATGTGGCCACCCAAGATTGAGATGTAATCTGAGTGCAAAAGATCTACATTTCAAAACCGAATCCTGAAAAAAAAAGGAGAGGGGAATTTCTCACTAAATTTGATTATATGAATATTAGTTAAAATAATATTTTACTTGTATGTGTGGAGCTAAATAAGATATTCTTGAAAATTAGTGTCATTGTGAAAAAATTTACAATATTCATATATGAAAGTCTAAAAAAATAAAAAAAGTAAAATTAAGACTATCGAAGGTTAATGCCAGACAGGAGAAGGGAAGCTGCTCTACTCGACGATTATCCACTGATAAGTCAGCCACGCCCCAGCAAGTACTCAGGCATTCTCCAGCATAGGGTCTCAGATGAAACTAGCACCCACACACTGAAAAAGCCATGAAAGTAAGAGGGAGATTGGCTGGAAAAGAGAAAGTATGAAGCAGATGGGATGGGGTAGAAAAAGGTTGAAAAGCATAAATTCATTGAATTTAAGTATGAAAATATCAAAGAATAAAATTAAAAACAAAATAAAAATAAAAAGTAAATTAAAAACAAAAAAATATAAGCACAAAAAAATGGAAATAAAAATCTATCCTTAGGAGTTCACTTAAAGAATCATCCCCAGGATAAGCAGGGTCCTTTGTGTGTGTATGTGTGTGTGTATGTGTGTGTGTGTGTGTGTGTATGTTTGCATGTGTATGTGTGTGTGTGTGCATGTGTATAGGATCCATCTGTGTGTATGTGTGTATAGGGTATGTGTGTGTGTATGAGTGTGTGTGTATAGGGTTCATGTATGTGTGTGTGCATGTGTGTATATAGGGTTCGTGTGTGTGTGTGTGTGTGTGTGTGTGTGTGTACAGACAGGATCCGTGTGTGTTTTCATGTGTGTATGTGTGTGCATATATAGGGTTCATGTGTATGTGTGTATAGGGTCTGTGTATGTGTGTGTGTATATAGAGTCCATGTATATGTGTGTGTATAGGATCCATGTGTGTGTGTATATGGTCTGTGTGTGTGTATATGTGTGTGTATGTGTATAGGGTCCATGTATGTGTGTATGTGTGTATAGGGCCCATGTGTATGTGTGTGTGTGTATGTGTGTGTGTGTATGTGTGTGTCTGCCTGGGAACACATCTCTACTCAGGAGCATAGTGGATACATAAAGCCATTCTCACCGCATATTCAATGCTTCTCTTGTTCTTCCTGTGTTCTGTGGTGCCTGCCTGAGCTATGTATTGGGTATAGGGAAGGTTGGTTATGGTGAAATTCAGATGGAAGTCCTGGGAGCTGGAACTGGATGTTGATTTTTCTTTCGACAAAGAGACTGGTGGCTTCACTTCTAGAATTAGAAAACAAAAGATGTAAAAGTGCCATATCAAGGATATCTTTTCTTTTTCTATTTTCCTGTGCATGTATGTAGGAGGTGGTGTGAGTATATCATGTGCAGGCATATTTGCATGTATGCAGGTTGAAACCCAATGTTAATACAGGGGACTATCCTTGTTTGCGCCTCCACTGTATTCTTCTGAAACAAGATTTCTAATCAAAGGTTGTGGATAGGGCTGATCTGGCTTGCTCTGGAGATTCCTAAGCTCCATTTTCTAAGACTGGACTTTAGTGAGGCCTCTATACCTTTTTTTTTTTTTTTTAAATAAAATCTTTTTTTATACATTTTTTAATTATTATTTCCACTCATACAAACTTAATAGGTACACCAGTTCCCTCCCTCCCTCCTCCTCTCCCCGAACCCCCCACTCCCCCTCCTCTCACCCCTACCTCCCCATACCCCAGTGCCTCCCGCCCCCATCCCCCAGTGCCTCCCACCCCCATTCCCAGAGAGTCCTTTATTGTGCATGCCTGACTCTCCTCAGGGCCCTCCTCTCCGGTGACATACAAGGCCCCAGTGACATTTCTCTGAACCCTTTCCCGTGTTCCCCTTAAGCATAGGAACACCACTGTGGCTGTCAATCCCTTGCCTCCAAGGATCTTGGTGCCTTTAGCAGATGCTAGACTTTGTGAGGTCAATAGTGTGTTGAACATTGTGCAGGGCATGCAAAGTCCAATTATGATTGCTTTGGCCCTAACTTGTGTGGTATATCTTGCAAATCATTGCTCCTCCCATCCTTTTGCTCTTACAATCTTACCGCCCCCTCTTCCACAAATGTCCCTTAGCTTCAGGATGGGGAGAGATTAGTCTGGCCTAGTTCTAGGTGGTTGATATAGAGTCTCTGAAGTTCTGGATTGTTGATTTTCTTTTGCAGTTTTGCTGCTCCTGCAATGCCCTTCACTCCATCCTGCTGGGCACTGTATGTCACCCCTTGCAGTCCTTGATGGAAGCCTATTTTCTCTGCTGTAACATGGTCACTTCTTTCCTTGTTTCTGGTGTGGCCCTCCAACCCCATCCCTCCTGTTCATAATCCTTGCAATTACTGTAGGTATTACATAGGTTTACCGTTGAGTGTCTCAAGGTGGGCTGGGTGGGTTTGGTAGTAGGAGCCACCTATTTTAAAATATTTCATTTATTTATTTATTTGAGAAGAGGGATAGGAGAGAGAAAAAATGTCTCACATACACTCACACACACCTCAGTGACTGGGTAGAAGTTGAAGGACAACTTTCAGAGTCACTTCTTTCCTTCCATCATGTGGGCCTCCAGAAATCAAACTCAGGATGCAGGTATCTTTTCCCTCCGAATCATCTGGTCAGTGTATTTGTCTAGCATTTTATGTGGGATCAGGAGTTCCTAACTTCAGCAAGTACTTTAATCACTGAGTCACCTCCTCAGTCCCCTTTAAAAAAATTTGAGACAGGGTTTCACGTAGAGCAATTTGGCCTCAAATCTGTTAAAGAATCAAAAATGATCTTGAACTCCTCCTCATCTTCCTTTGTCTACATCTCCAATGCTGGGACTACAGGCATGTCCTCCTCTGCTTGATTTCATGCAATTCTGGAATCAAACCAAGGGCTTCATGCATGCTGGATGAGCACACTACTAACTGAGTTACATCTGTGGTTCCCTAACCTTTTTTTTTTTGATAGTTTAAAAAATATTTTGAAATTTTATTTTCAGTACATTAGTTTGAGTTAGATTATATTATACATACATACCCACATATATATATATATATATGTATCCATTTTTGAAATTTATTTATTTATTTATTTTATATGAGTGTGTGTGTGTGTGTGTATGTGTATCACTTGGCACTGTATGTCCCTGTGGAACACTAAGGGTGACTTCTGGAATCATCCTAAATTACTTCTACCTCCTTCTTGCTTTGCTCTGGGATTTCCCAGGCTCCACCCACCAGGGCCAGAAATGCAGGCCACCACTGTTTCTGCCTGCCATTTTTACGTGGGGCCTGGGATTTGAACTCAGGATCTTCTGTTTGTGAAACAGAGTCTTAACCCTTGAGCCATCTCTCCAGCCCATGTATCCATTTATTAATTCATACATATCTTCATATGCCATTCTGATTATAAAATCATTAGGCTTTGGCATTAAATCATATGGACTTCACTTTATTTTTTTAAAGTCACGAAGCATATGAATACTATGACATGTATTTCCATTTCTTTTCTTTTATAACCATAATGAAATAAATATTCACTATTTTATTCAAATCAGCAGACACATAATAGCAAGAATTGTATCTGCTCCAAAGCTTTTAGTCAACAATTGAATTAAGTTTGTGAGATCACCTAAGAATATAGAACTATTGAGGAACAGGAATATAATGAATTCACCTAAATTAAAAGAATTTGGAATACACAATCTCTCTCCCCTCTCTCTCTCTCTCTTTCTTTGTCTTTCACACACACACACACACACACACACACACACACACACACACACACACAAAACACACAAAGAAAGTCAGGAAACATACCATACACACAAAATACAAAACACACACATGTTTTCATATACAATAAAATTGCACAGGTCCTATACCAGTTGGATACAGATGTCAATATAACAATTGAGAACTAAGCCTTTGGACACATCTACCAGCTAAGGCAAATTCTGAGCAAGCATGTGGAAGATTTGTCTAACTGATATGAGAATAAAGGGGTCCACAGTGGATGGGACCATTTCTTGGGTAGGCGGATAAGATGGAGATGCAGTTGGTTGACTTTGATAGACTGGTAAGTTAGCCTCTGTCTCAGCTCTTCCTGTGGACATGGTGTGTTCAGTTTCTTTGGCTTCTGATGCTAGTATGAACTCTCCTACCAAATCAATGAGGTGTAATTGGAATAGTACACTGAGATGAAGTCTTTGCTTCCTTAAGTTGACCATGTTCTGTATCGTTCAGCAATGGTAAAATGAAACTAACATATATGACATTGCTTCATCTTCTTTTCCTGATTCCTTTGAATGACTCATGAATGCTGCTTCCAGAACATCTGTTTTCTTCTCCAGAACCTCAACTTATTTGCTCACTATTCAGAAACCCTATTCTTGTCCTTGAGTTTTACTTTTTTCATTCATGAAGCCAGCCAGCCCCATCTCATACCTGTCATGTGAAGATCTGTCAACTTGTAGCTGTCACCCAGCCAATGGGATGAAGCAGTCAAAGTCTTATTGAAGAAGACTTGCTTCACAATGGAGGGTTCCAGATGGGAGAACAAAGCTTTGACAGTGACCACCAAAGAGCCAGACCTAGGAATACAGACCACAGGAATTCAGACAGCACTTAATATTTGCACTAACTCAGTAGACATCCCTAAAGACTCAAAAGACTAGGAGCAGGAAGTTGGGGTTATTTAGTTTCTGAAGCCACACCCAAAGTTTAGGTGAGACAGTGATCAAAATGTGGAAGGTTTCCACAAATCAAGCTAAAACAATTGCAGTAATAGTAATTCTACAGTAAATACTCATTCTGTATTTTTTTAAATTTTAAAAAATTTATTCAATTGTGCGTGTGTGTGTGTGTGTGTGTGTGTGTGTGTGTGTGTAGAACCACGGGCAAATTCGGGAACCACCATGGACCGCCTCCACCTCCTCCTTGTTTACTCTGCCAGGGGAGTCACAGGCTCTGTCCTACCAGGACCAGAAGCGCAGGCCGTCCGCTTCTGCCAGACATCTATACATGGGGTCTAGGATCCGAATTTAGGACCTTCTGCCTGCAAGGCAGAGGCTTAACTCCTGAGCCATTTCTCCAGCCCTGTCTACAATAAATACTCATTCTATATTTTAAGAAGTGACTTCCAGGCTAATGAGATGACTCAGTAAGTAAAGGTGCTTGTTACCAAGTCTGATGACTTGAGTTCAATCCCAGGAGCCTACATGATGAAAGGAGAGAACTTACTCCCACAAGTAATCTTATGGTGTCTATATACAGACTGTGTCATGAGTAACACACACACACACACTCTCTCTCTCTCACCCTCCATATACACCTTAAATCAAATAAATAAACAATGTCAAAAAACTTATGTGAGTGACTTCCCTCATTCTAGTGAAAGAATTTATTATCACACCCATGTTAAAAGAATTGAAGTTTGGAAGTATTGTCAGCCCCATGCACGGTGATCCTTTGCTTCCTTTGTACGTATGTCTCTTGTCATGATTCAAAAGTGAATTGTTCGTCACAGGCTCATGAGCTGCATTATGAGCTGCTGTTAATGTTTGGGAAGGTCACAGCACCTTTAGGAGGCAGAGCCTTGCTGAAGGAAGGCATTTCACGGGGGAAGGACCTTGAAGTTGGTTAGTCCTGCCCTGCTGCCCTGCTTCTGCTAGCAGTCTGTTCTAGCAAGTTCTAGCTTGCTCTCTCTGCTTTTATGATGATGTTTGCAGTGACCAGAGCCTCTACAGCCTGCCATGCCTTCTGCTGTGGGATTCCCACCTCACTGAATGATGTCTTCCCCCAGGGATGAGCCAAATAAATCTCTTTTTCTTCCTTAAACTGTATTTGAGTATTGTTACTGTGATAGTCAACTTGACACACCTGGTATTAACTAAGATGGGCTGAGACCACATCTGCAAGGATCAGCTGAGATCATCTGATAGGATTATACCCACCCTAGATCCTATCAGAACCTCCAAAGATCTCGTAGGATCCTCCCAGTACTGCATCACATAAAAAGGAGCCACCAAAGAGAAGAGATACTTCTTGCAGCTGTGCTAGGAATCATTCTTCCTTCCAGCCATCCGATTCTTCGACCTTCTAGCCTTTGACTAGACTAAAGACTCTAGTAAATCTCCAGTTTTCAGCCATCATCCACTTGACTACCAAACTAAGCAGCTAGCTACTGGCAGCCATCATTGGACTACCTTGGCCTTATCTGTAAGCCAACTCAATAAATCTGTGAATTTCGTGACTCTAGAGAATCCTGATTAATACAGTCACACAGCAACACAAAGAGTAAGTGTGACATTTCTCTTCCTCTCCTAAGCCCCCAGAGGTCTGGGTTCTGTTCAAACTCTACTTTAATAGTCAATTGATTTCTTTGAAGTTCAGATTCATCTGAACAAGTGGGAAAGATCACTATACCCACCTCAAGGGACTGTGGACAGAACTAATGATGGGATCTTGAACAAAATTGTTCAATAAGAAGGCTGATCCTTGGTAAATATTGTTATTAATTTATATTTTCAAGTCTATGTCAAAAGATGCCTTTTCCAGAGGGAACTGATATCTATACTGATATCTATGAGAATAAGTGGCAGGTGTATATGACAGGAACGAGGAAGGGAGAAGACAACATGCTGTGGATTCCACCTCAAGGATATATTGCAGGAGTCTAAGTCCCACTCAGACAATGTTTCCAACTTTCAGAACTTATATCAGGTTAATGGCTAGGCAGGAATGGAATACTTCTCATAGTTGACTACTTGCATAGCCTGCAGTAACCTAGAAGAAGTAAAGGAAGGGTTCGTGAGAAGGAAGCTTTTGAAGGTGGAGGAGTTGCTGGAACCAAAGCAAAGAACAAAGACTTACTGATAAAGGATATGTGAGTTCAAATCTCAGCCCACCTTATGATATTAGACATATCATACCTATTATGGTTTGCATATGTTATGCACCTGGGGGTTCTGGTATTCAAAGCTCTATTCCCAGTGTATCAATTTTCAGAGGATGGTGTTTGGGAAAGTGATGGAAACTGTAAGAGGTGGGAACTACTTGGAGGAAACAGACCATGGGGTATATTGCTGTTACTCTGCATTGTTGCCTATTTGCAAACTCATGACCAAATGGTTTAAGAGAACAAGGGACTTTATCCTCTCTTGTGATAGTCCAGCTATAGTTCCTTGTTCAGTTTGGCAGTGGAGCACATGCAAACACCAAAGGCTAAGGGTACTGGCTAGGCATTATCCACAAGATTCTGAGAGAGGAACAATTCCTCCGCCAGACCAGTATGTCTAGTTAAGTATACAGAAGAATGACAACTTTCTCAATCAGTTCCCTTCATGTTATTCACCTGCCTTGGACCTAGCCCACCCATCACAGATTGGGCCTCCACATCGACCAGATAATCTTTTGAATGCTTGCTTGGGGCTTAATGCAACTACTAATTTCTCACAACTGTCCAGATTCCGAGCCCTCAGTTGCCAAGTTGACACCAGTATTTCACTATGATGGGATGTGTTCTCGAAGGGCATGTCTTTTTTTTCCCACTCATACAAACTTAATAGGTACCACAATCCCCTCCCTCCCTCCACCCTCCCTTTTTCCACATTTCCCCTTTCTTTCCCTCCTCCTTTTCTCCCAGTGCCCCCATTCCTGGAGCATCCTTTAGTGTGAATGTTAAATTTCCCTCTGGGTTCTTCTCTGTGATGAGATGTAAGGATTCAGTAGCATTGCCTAAAGCTCTTTCTTGTGTCCCCCCTTTAGTATAGGAACACTATTGTTGCTGTTAATCCCTTATCTCTAAGGATTCTAGTGCCTGTGATCCATGCTAGACTTTGGAGGGGTCAATGATATGTTAGTCATTGTGCAGATCATGCAAAGTCCTATTATGATTACTTCAGCCCTAACTTGTGTGGAGTATCTTGCATATCATTGCTCCTCCTCATCTTTACGCTCTTACAATCTTACTGCCCCCTCTTGGGCAAATTTCCCTGAGCTTTAGGATGGGGAGAGATTAGGCTGGCCTGGTTCCAGGTGATTAATGTAAGGTCTCTGATGTTTTGAATTATGGTTTATTGTTCTTTTTTTCCCAGTTTTGCTGCTCCTGCACCGCGAAGGGCACATCTTGCTTCAGGTCCTTGGTCTCTGCTTGATGCCTGCTATGTGGTAATTAATGCTGTACTCTACATACTTCTGACATAACAACAATCTGCCTTATCTCAAGCCCAAAAGTAGCAGAGCCCACTGTCCAAGGGACAAAGCCTTTGGAACTATTAGCCAAAATGAACATTTCCTCTTTGGAGCTGTTCATCTCAGGTATTTTGTCCTAGTAACAGAAAATTAATATAATGGCTCTTTAGGAGCTTCAATTTGCCTAGTTGTGAATTTTTTTTAAAGCCAACTAATCCTGTATTTTGGAAACACTGGAGAAGTCAGAACACACAGTCATAGTATAAAGCTAAAATTGTTATTTGACAGTCATAAGGTCAGAGGGTGAAAAGCATACACAGGGATTGGAGGGTTGGGGTCAGGGATAGAAAGAAATTTCACCTTGTCTCCAATGTCCTTCACTAGTGTGATGTACTCTGAGGATGTTGGGTCTGGGTTGCTGAAGTTCCAATTGCTAATGTACTTGCCCCAGATGGTTACATTCTGTAGTACAAAGCCTGTGGACACAAAGAGGAAGAAAAATGAGTTTGGGAACTCTTAGATTTTCTTTCACATGTGGCTACAGCTACCTATAACTCTCTTGTTTGCATGGTAGGGGTTCTAGAAAATGACGAATGGAAAGTTACAAGATGCTGCACTGAAGAACTCACTGTCGCTACGTTTACCACACCAAGAATTGTATAAAATCACCATGGAATGGGAATGACTATACGAGGTACTACCATCCCCTGAGTTTCTACTGAGAGCTAATGCTGACTATGGGAAAGCAAACTACTTTCTTCAGCGATTCATCTACTGATAAAACACTCAGCAAGTGGTGGGGCTCATGCTAATGCAGGCATCCCTGATTAAACTCTGTGGGCCATACATGCAAAAAGATATGAAGACAGCAGGGACACTGGTTGAAAAGAAGGTAGTTGTCAATAGGAAATGGAGGGAGCTGAGTTCAGGTAATGTGGGGTGAACACGACCTAAACTCTTTGTAGTCATGACTGTAAAAGAATATAAAAGAGAATGAAAATGCATGAGAGAAAAATAAAAGATAACAAGTTGGAAGTTATCCCAAACAGGGATAAATATATTTTTGACAGTCACCCCAAACTACTATATAATTCTATTTTTCTTGAAAATATGTTATTATTTATTTTTCATTTATTTATTTATTTTTCTGCTCATACAAACATAAGAAGTACTGCCGCATCCTTATTTGACCAATCTGGTAGAATATGTTTCAGTTTAGAAAAGATGGATTCAAAGAAACATCTTTTGGGATAAGGACATGGTTTTATTTAGAGAAATAAGGAAAAATATGGTGATTATCAGGCCTTGGTGTTTTTTTCCCAGTTCAGGCCTAAAGCCTGTTCCCTGGTGAAAGTCATGTAACCCCATGGACAGGTGCTAGGAATTTCTTGGAATGTCAAAATACTGCCCATGGACAGGTGGTAGGGTATTCCTCAGGTATTCTTCTGGGAATTAGGAGTGCCTTTTACCTCCTCTTAGGTTTTTTGGAACTGGCTTCCTGCTCTCTGATTTAGAGAAGAAGCTTGCTTTTTAACTTTTAGCCAAATTCTAAATAGGGATTTCATGTCTAGTCACTATAATAAATAGACTTGTTAGTCAGAATGTGTGCACTGATTTTAAGGAAATTAGAGAATAACTTCTAGAGTCTTAAAACATAGGTGGGTAAAATTCCCACCTATGTACTAACTCAGAAATTTCAGAAGCATAAGACTATGCTATCTGTCCACTAGAACCTTAAAAGAAACTATGATACCCTCTTACTCTGGCTGAAGGCCAAGGAAGAGACCATCATGCCAGAAAGTCTAGATGCCAAGACTGCCCCTGGAGATGATATTTGCAGTCCAAACTGGGAGAATCCATGTCAGAAGCAAAGGGGGCCATGTCTTTCCTATCCCAAACAGCACTCTTATGAGAAATCACAGAGCTAGACCATTCAAGTGCACTCCCACCAATGACCACCTCCGCCCCGAAAGAGACATCCTTGGCATATGGGGCCTGACTGAACCCCAGGTTTGAAGTATGCATGGTTCACAGATGGGTCATCTGACTGATGGCAATACATTTCTGGAATTCCTTAAAGGAAGACATAAGCAACCTTACTATTAAAGGAATAGAAGGATGCTATTATAGGAGGAATTACTCTTTTAATAATTATATTGCTTAAGTGTTTTCTTCAGTGCATACATCAGTAGTGCTCCATTGACAGAACCAGCTATAGCTTATGGGCCTTGAGTATCCAAGTCAAGGCCTCCTTAGAGATGTGGTTCAAGCTTGCATAGTAGAGACTGCATGAGCTGCATACAACTTCCCAAGTTAGAACCTGCTGCCATGCCTGGTGCCCATGTCAACCTGGCTGACTGAAGAGGATCAACCTGGAGAGGATCAACCTGGAGAGGACAACAGCAAAAGCTCACGCTGGGACTCCTATAGTTAATTGTAAAATATGTTCCTTTCTGAATTCAAAAGGAGATCATTCTGCCTCTGTGTATTTTAAAAAAGCAGTCTCTGTTTAGATATGTCAACTATGTAGGCTCAGCCCCATGACATCCGGTGAAGCATTATAGATTAGATAGGTTTGGAAACACTGAGAGAATGTTTCTGTTAAGTGTCTTTACCCTCAAGCAATGGGTTAGGTTCTTGAAAAAACGTCCACCTTGAAGGTGATTTTTGCTGACTAGAAAATTATATGTCTACTGTAGATGCAACATTCTTTGCCCCAAAGTTTTCTGTATAAAAGCTGTCACAAAAGTTTCAATAAAAGGGATTCAGAATTCACTCGGCCAAAACAGAGTTATATGTATTCTGTTCTCCACCTGGTCCTGGGGAGCTTTGGTCTCGAGGCTGCGACTACGGACTGCGGCAAGGTACCCCTGTCCCCTCCTTCCCTCCACCCCTCCCTGGACCTCCCTGCTCTCTCCCATCTTTTCGTCTTCCTTTCCTCCTCCCTCCCTTTCTCCCAGTGCCCCTTCCCCCCATTTCTGAAGCATCCTTTAATGTGTATATCAAACTTTCCTCTGGGTCCTCCTCTCTGATGAGGTGTAAGGACTCAGTGGCATTTCCTAGAACTCTTTCTTGTGTTCCTCTTAAGTATAGGAATACTATTGTGACTGTTAATCCCTTGCTTCTCAGGATCCTAGTGCCTTTAGTTCATGCTAGACTTTGAGGGGTCACTGATAAGTTGGTTATTGCACAGATCATGCAGAGTCTTATTACAATTGCTTTGCCCCTAACTTGTGTGGAGTATCTTGCATATCTTGACTCCTCCCATCCTTGTGCTCTTACACTCTTACCGCCCCCCCTTCCACAAATTTCCCTGAGCTTCAGGATGGGGAGAGATTAGGCTGGCCTGATTCCAGGTGGTTGATACAGAGTCTCTGATGTTCTGAATTATGGCTTGTTGATTTTTTTTTCCAGTTTTGCTGCTCCTGCATTGCCCTTCACTCCATCCTGATGGGTATTGGATGTCACCCCCTGGCCAGAGATAAAAAGCTGTTAAAATAGAGTATCATTATAAGGATAAATTCAAAGGTAGATGGAATAAGAGTAGAGACTGTGGTGATGTGTGGGTCAGTCTCCCATTGCAAAGTGGTTACCTCCTATCTGCCAGACTATGCCCTCCCTTTCTGGTAATATCATACCCCATCAGTTGCAAGTAACCAGGAAGGACAGTCTATGGGCTTAACCAGATGTCTCATTACTTACTTGCAGTCCTTGATGGTGGCCTATTATCTCTGTTGTAGCATGATCCCCTCTCTCCTTGTTTCTGGCGGGGCCCTCCTTCCCCTTCTCTCTTGTTTATAATCTTTGCAATCACTGTATTACAGAGATTTGTCTTTGAGTGTGTCTCTAAGTGGGTTTGGTATTAGGATCCACCTATTAAGAAGTACAAACGGTGCTTAATTTTCTGTGTCTGGGATACTTCACGCAATATAATTGTTTCTAATTCCATCCATTTCCCAGCAAATTGCATTAATTCATCTTTTTTGATGGCTGAGTAGTATTCCATTGTATAAATGTACCACATTTTCCTTATCCACTCGTCAACTGTTGGACATTTGGGTTGATTCCATGACTTTGCTATTGTAAACAGTGCTGCTATGAACATGATCGTGCTTGTTCCATCGAGGTGAATATGTGATGTATGGGTGGTTATTCCCAAAAGTAGAATAGCAGGGTCATATGGCATTTCAATCTTTAACTTCTTTAAGAATTGCCAGATGGCTCGCCAGAGTGGTTGTATGAGCCTGCATTCCCACCAGCAATGTCCAGCATTTGGTGTTGTTCGTATTGTGGATTTTTGCTATCCTGACTGGGGTGAGATGATATCTCAGGGAAGTTTTGATTTGCATTTCCCTGATGGCTAAGGAAGTGGAGCATTTTTAAAAGATATTTGTTAGACATTTTAATTTCATCCCTGGTAAAGTTTCTTTTAAGTTCCAAGGCCCATTTTTTAATTGGGCCATTTGTTTCCTTAATGTTTAGTTTTCTAAGTTCTTTGTGCACTCTGGATAATAGAGCTCTATCAGATGTATGGTTAATGAAGATTTTCTCTCATTTTGTGGGTTGCCTTTGTGCTCAGGTTATAATCTCTTTATCTGAACAGAAGCTCTTTAATTTCATAAGATCCCATCTGTTGAATGTTGGTTGTATTGACTGTGCTATTGGATTTTCGATTAGGAACTGTTGGGCCTAGTCTAATCAGCACCAGGGAGTTCCCTACCCTTTCAACTATGGTTTTTATAGTCTCTGTCCTTATATTGAGGTCCTTGATCCACTTGGAATTAAGTCTTGTAAATGGTGACAAGTAGGGGTCCAGTTTTAATCTTCTGCATGTGGAGATCCAGCTTTGCCAGCATCATTTTTTGAAGATGCTGTTATTTTTCCATTGGATTCTTTGGGCCCCCTTGTCAAAGATCAAATGGCTGTAATTGTGTGTTATATCTGGGTCTTCAACCTTTATCCATTGATCTGTGTGCCTATTTTGGAGCTAGTACCAGGCTGTTTTTATAACTATGGATTTGTTTGGTATGGTGATACCTCCAGCAGTGTTTTTGTTATTCAGGATTGTTATTGCTATTCTGAGTTTTTTCTACCTCCATATGAGTTTTGAGATTGTTTGATTAACCTCTTTAAAGAATTGCTTTGGGATTTTAAATTGGCATAGCATTGAATCTGTATATTGCCTTTGGTAGGATGGTCATTTTTATGATATTGATTCTGCCAATCCAGATACATGGCAGGTCTTTCCACCTTCTAGTGTCTTCTGTAATTTCTTTCTTTAGGGTTTTAAAGGTTTCATTGTAAAGGTCACTTACTTCCTTGGTTAGGTTTATCCCAAGGTATTTCATTTTTTTAGGGGCTATAGTAAATAGGATTGTTTCTCTCAGGGCTTTTTCACTTCTTTTATTCTCTGCATAGGAAGTCCATTGATTTTTGTATGTTTATTTTGTATCCTGCTACCCTGCTGAACTTCTCAATTAGTTCCAGGAGCTTCCTGGTGGAGTTTTTGTGATCACTCAGGTATAAAATCATGTCATCAGCAAATAGAAATAACTTGACTTCTTCCTTGCTGATTTGAATCCCTTTTATCTCCCTTTCTTGTTTTATGGCTTTAGCTAGGACTTCAAGTACAATATTGAAGAAAAGTGGTGAAAGTGGACAACCTTGTCTAGTTCCTGATTGAAGTGGGAATGCTTTGAGTTTTTCCCCATAGAGCATAATTTTGCTGTGGGCTTGTTTAGACAGATTTTTTATATTGACAAAGGTTCCTTCTATTCCAACTGTCTCTAGGGTTTTGATCATAAAAGACTGTTGGATCTTATCAAAAGCTTTTTCTGCATCTATCAAGAGTATCATGTGGTCTTGGATTTTAGACTGGTTTATATGGTGAATTACACCTATTGATTTGGGTATTTTGAACCAATCTTGTGTGCCTGGGATAAAGCCTACTTTATCCCCGTGAGTGATCTTTTTGATATGTTTTTGAATCCGATTTGCTAAGACTTTGTTGAGAATCTTCGCATCTGTGTTCATCAAAGAAATTGGGCTATAGTTTTCTTTTTTAAGTGAATCTTTATTAGGTTTTGGGATTAAGACAATATTAGTTTCATAGAAGGAATTTGGTAGTGTTCCTTCCTTTGCTATTTGATGGACCAGTTTAAGGAGTATTGGTGTTATTAGGTCCTTAAATGTCTGGTAGAACTCTGTGCTGAATCCATCTGGCCCTGGACATTTCTTGGTGGGAAGATTCGCGATTACTTCATCGATTTCCTCATATGTTATAGAACTGTTTAAATAATTCACCACTTCCTGATTCAATTTCGGTAAGTTGTGCTTACTTAGGAATTTGTCCACTTCTTTTGTGTTGTCAAATTTCACAGAGTATAAGTTTTTGAAATATGATGTTATAATACTCTGAATTTCTTGGGTATCTGTAGTGATAACTCCATTTTTATTTCTAATTTTGTTCATTTGGGCTTTGTCTCTCTTGCTTTTGGTTAATTTAGCTAGGGGTGTATCAATCTTACTGATTTTTTCAAAGAACCATCTTTTTGTCTGGTTGATTTTCTGAATCGTTTTCCTAATCTCAATTTCGGATATTTCTCCCCATATTTTGCTAATCTCCTCCCTTCTACTCCTTTTGGGATCAGATTGCTCTAGTGTCTCTAAAGCTTTAAGCTGCATTGTTAAGTTATTTATTTCTGATATTTCCATTTTTTGATGTAGGCATTAAGAGCTATGAACTTACCTCTTAGGACAGCTTTCATTGTGTCCCAGAGATTTTGATAAGTTGTATTTTCATTATTGTTTTCTTTCAGGAAATCTTGAATTTACTTTTTAATTTCTTCCTGAATCCAGTTCTCATTCAGCATCATATTGTTAAGTTTCCAGGAGTTAGTGTATTTTCTGTTGTTTACTGTATTGTGGATATCAAGCTTTATACCATGGTAGTCTGATAGGGTACAGACTAGAATTTCAACTTTCCTGTATATGTGAAGATTCATTTTGTGTCTCAATATGTGGTCTATTTTGGAGACAGTTCCGTGTGCTGCTGAGAAAAATGTGTATTCTTTGGTGCGTGGATGAAAAGTTCACTAGAGATCTGTAATGTTCATTTCTTTAAGGGTTTGGTTGAGTTCTAAAGTGTCTCTGTTAAGCTTTTGACCTGTTGATCTATCCCATGTTGAGAGGGCGGTGTTGAGATCCCTCAGAATTATTGTTTGGGGGTTGATTTCTCACTTTAGACGCTGTAGAATTTGCTTAATGAACGTGGAGGGACTCATGTTATGTGCATATATGTTCAGTATCATGAAGTCTTCCTGGTAAAGTGTATCTGTGACTAAAATGTAATATTCATCTGTACGTCTTATGATTTTTTTTTTTTGGTTTGAAGTCCACTTTGTCTGAAATCATAATGACTAGCCCTACCTGGTTTCTGGTTCCATTAGCTTGCAGAATTTTTGACCAGCCTTTTATTTTTAGGATGTGTCTGTATCATTTCTCTTAGGTCTAGAGAGAGAAGTACATGGAAAATATACAGAGAATCTCATAGTGGTGCGAACCAGAAGGAAGAACGACCAAACAGAAGGGTCACATAGGGGCCATTCCAGCAAATGGCCAGTAAGTAGACTCACCTGTGAGAGGACATTGTGCAAGCTGAGTAGGAGGAGCCATTCTGGAACAAAGGTCCAAGCTAGGGAGGAAGAAGGATAAAACAAAGTAGAGGAGATACATGGAATTTATCTTATCAGAAGGTGCTTGGTAGACTGGAAAGATGACTCAGGTGTTAACCCTCTCCCTTGCAAGCAGAAGGACCTGAATTCAGATCCCAACCTCATGCCTAATAGAAATGGTAGCAACCTTATCTTCTAGCCCTGAAAAGCAGAGCCTGAGAAACTCAAAACAGTGCAAACAGGAGGTAGAGAAATTTAGCATGATTACCGATGTCATTCTTAGGTCTCCACAGGCACACACAGTGCTCTCTGACACATACACACACATGCATGTGCACGCATGCGCACACGCACACACACACACACACACACACACACACACACACACACACACAAAGATGCTAGGCTAGGCTGAGGGCCTCACCAAGTGCTGCAGGACCCAACTCAGTGGAATTGAACATGATTGAGTCGTTGCTCATGTCTGCTGAATACAGAAGGTTGGAGATGGTAAAGTTGAGGGTGAAGGTCTTGAGGTGGGGCCCTGTTGCTGCAGAAAGAAAGGAGGAAAGCAATCTAAATGGAGTTTTCTGGGACAAGACTGAAATCCTGAGTTACAAGGTCATCTTCTCTCTTACTGCCTGACCATCTGCCATCTACCAGCAGGCCTGCCTAAGTCAACACCTGAACAGCTCAGTTCTGTGTAATAACAGTCTCCTTTTCTGAATGTTGCTCACATGCATTCTCTCTCCCTCATCATCCCAGTTTATGTATTATCTTCCCTTGCAAAACTAGCAATTTTGGGGGCTAAATTTAGATGAGTGAAGGGAAATGTTATCAGTGGGGTGTCTTGAAGAGATGAAACTCTATATGCCACAAGAGGCTTGAACCCCACAAAAGTAGACAAACCAGAGGAAACCCTGAGTCCATAGATGTAGACAGGCAGGAAGGTGGGAGGGAATGGAATGGATTGACCAAGGGAAAGGAGAGTGATGGGAGGGAGGGGGATGGAGGGAAGCAGGCATGACTATTCAATATGCTTGTACAACTAGAAAAAATTAAAAAAAGAGTATTTGGACCACATCATGAGTAAGTCTTCACTGAAATTTAAGTTTGATTCATAAACACTGAGTGTGGACCATTATGTTAATGTTCTGTGGATATAAATAAATGAAATTATCTGTCCTTAAAAAACAAAACAAAGGAGTTGGAGAGGTGGCTCAGGGGTTAAGCCTCTGCCTTGCAGGCAGAAGGTCCTGAGTTCGGATCCTAGACCCCACGTATAGATGCCAGGTGGAAGCGGGGGTGGCCTGCATTTCTGGCCCTGGTAGGGCGGAGCCTGTGAATCCCGGGGTGAACAAGGAGGAGGTAGAGGCGTCCATGGTGGTTCCCGAATTTGTCTGTGGTTCTACATACACACACTTACACACACACACACATACATGCACAATTGAATAAATAATAAAAAAATTAAAAAAAAAGAAGGCCAAAGACTGAGCATTCTTCCACCTGCTGAGACCTTGCTTTCCTCAGAAAACTGGCTATGTTTTAGAAAAGCTTCCAGTGGGAATGAACAGACCCTAAAAAAGGGTAATGAATGCAGACACATATTTGTAGGAGATACTTCTGGACCAGGTTCATTATAACCTAGGAAACAAAAACTACACGTAAGAGGAAGAGTCAGATGATCCCACGAATCATGAGTTGATCCATTGAGACCACACTTTGGTGATATCCTTGTGCGTGCTTATTAAACCTCCTGTTTACCATCTTCTGCCTATGCATGAATAATTGAAAACATATAATTAAACCAGTTGCATCATGGGATAAGACCTTTGCAGTGAACAAAGAATTAAGCATCCAAGTCTATCAAGCAAAAAAGAAAGACACCAACAACCTACCCCTAGCAACCATTCGCTCTCCTTCCTCCTCCTTCACCTATGAAGAAAACCTAGGGGAACCCTTTTTCTAACTAGTCACAGAACCCACTGATTCCAATATGTCTAATCTGAATTTTACTTTCATATGGCAAAAAAAGAACCCTTCTCATTTAACTGTCTCTGTGTTCCTAAAATTCTGTGAACAAGAAGGCAAGAACCCACCAACACCTGGGTGAGATGAAGACCACTGCTAGCAATGGGATGTGAGGCAGATGAAAGGATGACTGGGGACATCCTCTAACCAATGATATCATACTCACCATTGACAGAGAGACTGCCCTGCTCCAATGTGTGGTTACCCAACTGGGTTAAGCCATGGGTCATGTTCACACATGGGTGTGTCCAGCCCAGAACCTGCAGGGTCATGGTGTAGGTGCAGATGACATTCACATCAGTGTCTGTTACATTTCTCTTAGGTCTAAAGAGAGAAGTACGTAGAAAATATACAGAGAATCTCATGGTGGTAGGAACCAGAAGGAAGGAGGACCAACAGAAGGGTCACATAGGGGTCATGCCAGAAAATGGCCAGTAAGTAGACTCACCTGAGGGAGGACAGTGTGCAAGCTGAGTAGGAGGAGCCATTCTGGAACAAAGGTTCAAGCTGGGGAAATTGAAGGAAAAAAGGAAGGAAGACAGGGTTGAGTGGAGGAAGAACATGGGAAGGCACTGGGCTGAAGGACTCACCAGGTGCTGTAGGACCTGTTCAGTTGAGCTGAACACAGCTGAGACATTGTTCATGTTTGTTGAATTTGGGAGAATGGTGATGGCGAAGTTGAGGGTGAAGGTCTCCAGGTGATATCTCATGGCTACAGAGAGGGAAGAGGAGAGAAGTCTAAACTGAGTTACCCAGGACTAGACTTCAATTATCAAGCCATCTGATTTCCCTATATCCCACCATCTACTAGGGTGTCCATCCAAATCATCACTTGAACATCCTAGTTCTATTATTATCTATTATCTAATAGAGATGTTGCCACATGCTAGTTATGATGGCTATTACCAAAAATGGGGGAAAATGAATTGATTTTTAATTGAATAACATTGAAAAGTGAGTAGTGTCTTATATATATGAACATATATACACACACATACACACAAGATAGACATATGGAACTCAAATGCCTATATCATTTACATGTCTTATCACTATAGGAACACTCAATTATTAGAAGATGAGATCACGCTACAAAGAGTTTATGGAAGAATGTGATTCAACTCAGTATCTACCTCCTATTCTGAATGTTGTTTGAATGCATTCTGCCTCCCATATCATCCCAGTTTATGTATTATCTCTTGAACAAACTATCAACCCACCTGATTCATTGGGTCTCCTGATTACAATCTTTCCTTCATTTTTAAATGAATGAGTGTGTGCTTACATTTGTATTGGTACACAAGTACATACAAATGCCAGAGAGTATCCTTGAGTGTCATCCTCATGACATTTATCTATCACCTTGATATCATGGGTCTCTCATTCACCTTGAGTAAGCACTAAGATTCTCCTGTTTTATCTTCACCAGCTGAGATTTTAAGTATCCAGCACCTTACCTAAATTTTCATCTGAGTACTGGGTACCAATATTGGGTCTTCCTACTCACTAAAGCAACCACTTACTGTGCCATCTCTGGGATGCTATGTCTCAGGGACATTCTCTATCCCAAACACTGGAATATCTTTCTGAATTAAAAAAAATCACTAGATCCACCCTGACTCTTGTACCACTCATGGGTTCCTATGGATTTTCAGTGTTGAGTGCAAGTGTCTTCATTTGGCATTCAAAGCTCTTCTCAAACTTGTTCCTGATAATTTGTCAGCCTTAGTCAGCTATACCACTCTGTGAATTATGATGCATGAATTTGGTTCTTCACATGAAACTTTCTCCAGAATATCTTCTACTTTTTATATTATGTCATGTGACTTCCTGACCCACAAATCTCACATTATTTTCTAATGATTTGCCTATTTCACAAAACTTGTGGTTACAGGGGGGCAAACAACTGGTTGAGCTGCTAGTGCAATATTCGTGCTTGCAATGAAGATCCTGTCCATAGGAGCTTTGTATCTCAATTCTCATATGTCAGTTTTCTGGTGGACATGTAGAAGAGGGGAATCTCATCAAGAGTAGGTAAGGGAGCCCCCTTATACCTGTGGTGGGTTCTGGTTGCACAGATGTTGATGTAGAAGGCAAGATGGTGGTGGCCAGCTCAGAAGCTATGGAAAAGGCTGTCATTAGAGGTGGACAGAGCACCCACATAGAGAGATAATCTCTTCCAATGGTGAAAAAAAGACAGGAAAAACACTCTCGGGTGAGCCGAATGCAAGTGTGACTGTGTGCATGACAAGCATGCAAGTGAATGAAAATAATTAAAGATAATAAGTGATGTGAAACATTCATCAATTGAAAGGAAGAAAAGGGAAATGATAAATGGACAGGTAAAAAGGAAGAATAGACCAATTGAGGTTCCAAAAAAAATCAAAGAAAAAAATGAGAAGTTGTGGAGGTGGAAGGAAGGGATTTGTCAGTCAACATGATGAAGTGGTTCAACATAATAGGTGGGTTGCAGGATAGGTGAATGGACAGAAAGGTGAATGGAAGGATAAGTGGATGTATGAGCATAGGAAAGAAAAACAGAAGGAAGGAATGTTGTCAAGCAGACAAAAGTATAGAAAAGTAGGTGTGGGTGGGCTATTTGCATTCTGGAAAGTACCTAGGCACTAGCTAGTGTAGGCATCCTAGAGAAAACCCAGTGGATTGCACATTCAAAAGGACATGAGAGAGGGAGGGTAATGGGTTAAAGGGAGGAATGGATGGGTTAGGATGGGCTGTAGTGTGGGGATAGGTAGCAGCTGATGAAAACTCATAGCTTCATTGTTAGTATAATTGCAAAATAAATTTACACTTAAAAATGTAGGTGTAGAGAGGTAGATGAATTGACAGATGCATATGTAGGTGGATAGATGGATTGGATTATGGGTATGTGGGTAGGTATATCTATGAACAGAAGGATGGATAATGATGGATAGGCAAATGGATGGAAAGATGAGCAGAAGACAAAAGAACAAAAACAGTGAAAAGAGTATAGGAAAATAGATGGATATGAATGTTTATATGTATGTATGTGTGTATGGATGGATAGATATGTGGATGTACAGAGGGGTGGGTAAAAGAGCATTTGATATAGTGCCATAGGGGAAATAACCAGAAAAAAATGGAAGATTAGATGGAATAGATAAGCATTTTGCAGTTCAATGACAGCCTTCTCTAGCATACTTAAGGCCCTTGATTCAATCCCTGCCATCACATTAAAAAGAAAGAGAATTCAAAGTAAAAAAAATAGATGAGCATTCTGATAAATAAGAGAATGATCAATTTAGGTCCAAATGACTTATGTAGCCATCATAATTTAATTGGGAAACTGGTAGTTTTGGTCATAATATACATAAACTAAATAGTCATTATTTGACATCAGCCCTATAATCCTGTTGGAAACACTTTTCCAAATTTCCTCCAATTCAGAAGTATGTGGAATATCCAGAAATTCAATACTGGGGCTGTTCGTCTAAAAAGTGGCCAATGTCTCAGTATTCTTCCTCCTACTGAGAACTTGGCTCCACTCAGGATCCTGACATGCATGTGGAGCAAACTTTCTTTGTGAATAGGGAGACCTAGATAGGTTGGAAAGGGCAGGGAATTTGGACACATACTTGTAGGAGACAATTCTAGACCAGGCTCATCATAACCTAGAAAACAAAAGTCACATATAAGATAAAGGGACTGAATGATCCCATACACAGTGTCTTGGTTTACACAGGACCCCACCACCATACATGTTGGTATGTATGAGCATACCATGAGTATGTATGTATGCATACTGAGCAACTGATCTGGCTTAAATATCATCAGGAGAATTTCCTAATATTTCATATGATTCCAACTCTTCCCTTCCACCTCTCCAGCATATTCCCGACAAGATGCTCTTATCTGTAAAAATGGAACTTGCTGAAGACTCATCTTGCATGGCAGCAACAGGAGAAGTCTGGATTTGATGCCCAGTTCTCCCCCTAAAGAACTGATAGTGGGTACCAGCCCTGGCAGTGGGGCTGGGAGATGCTCACCATTGAAGTACAGACTATCTTTATCCAGAGTGTAAGAACTGAGCTGGGTGATGCCTTGGGTCTGCCAGCTTAGTTCATGGAAGACCTGCTTGGCAGGCAGTTCCAGACTACCAAAGACCTGACAGTAGCTGCAGAGAATATCCACTTGAGTCTGGGCTCCATTTTTCACAGACCTAAGAAGTATGAAGAGATGCACTTTGAGGCATTCAGACCACCGGGCACCCTACTTCCTCCACATAGCATCTTTGCATTTGTGGCCATCTATGTCTAGAAGCTTCTCTCCTTCAATCATTCCCTGTTTTCCTTTGGGGGGGGTCAATCTTCAGTTTTTCAATTTTATGTCCCTTCTTTTTTTCCTCTTCTCTTCCTTTTTCTATTTCTTTCCCTTCACTTCTTCTTCTGTATCTCCTCTTCCCCTTTTCTTCCTTCCTCTCTTCTTTTGCTGCTTATTATTATAACAAATGGGCAAGTGGAAGTTAGTGTTGGTCATTTCCTCCTCTCCATTCTTGCTGTGGATACGGCATGGCCATCCCTCACTTTCTGCTGAAAACAATGATCACCTGCCACTAAGATCAGTGCGCTAATCTGTAATTATGAGCAGGAGAAAGGCTTTGCTCCCCTAAACTGGGTCATATGTTCATTACAGTAGTGGAAATATGAAGTTAAGATCGAACTTAACAAACTGAACTTAAGGCCTCATGCATATTAAGCAAGTGCTCTATTACCAAGCTATATCCCCAGCTAAAACCTTATTTAAGATCAATTAATATAGCCATAAGTATAGGTGGCTGAATCTATATATCAGAAGGAATGGGGGTCAGAGTTCAGTAGCAGAGGGCCTGCCAATAATCTTTATCAGATCTACATGACAGCATCTGCCTAGAATCTTCCATTGAAGGACTGGGGGCACAGCTCAGTGGTAGTGCACATGTCTAGAATTTATAGAATTTGCATGACCTGCAACTGACATGTCAATGACCCCCCCAAAGTCTAGCATGGATCACAGGTACTAGGATCCTTAGATACAAGGGATTAACAGTCACAATAGTGTTCCCATACTAAAGGGGAGCACAAAAAAGGACTCTAGGCAATGCTACTGAGTCCTTACACCTCATTAGAGTAGAGGACCCAGAGGGAAGTTTGACATTCACACAAAGGATGCTCTGGAGATTGGGGAAGGAGGAAGAAGGGAGCATTGGGAAAAAGGGAAGAAGGGGGGTGAAAGGAAGGGGAAAAAAGGAAGGAGCAAGGGGTTCTGGGGAAGGGTGGAGGGAGGGAGGAGATTGGGGTACCTATTAAGTTTGTATGAGTAGAAAAAAAATGAATATTAAAAAAAGAAAATAGGGAGCCTCCCTCCCCCGCTGGGTTGAGCCGGCAGCTAGGGCTCGCAAGCATTTTGCTCTGTGCATGGCTTCCCTGGGCAATGGCTGTGCTGGCCATGCTGGCCTGGTTCCCGCATCTGCGCTGGGGCACCATCCAGTAAGAATTCCTCCAAACCAGGGAAATGACCAACACTAACTTCCACTTGCCCATTTGTTATAATGATAATCAGCAAAAGAAGAGAGGAAGGAAGAAAAGAGGAAGAGGAGATAAAGAGGAAGAAGTGAAGGGAAAGAAATAGAAAAAGGAAGAGAAGAGGAAAAAAAGAAGGGACATAAGAAAAGAAAATGGCTAATAGCTTGGTTGGCCCACTTTCAATATGAAACATCATAAAAATATTAAATTAATTATACAATGTTGGGCCCACCCAGGATTTACTCCAGGGCATTGCAGAGCACGTGAGACTAAAGATGGTGCTGAAAGCTAGTGTCCTGGGCAAAACCCTGATCACATTACAGAGAGCCCTAATTGGCTTTCAGGTAGTGACCTGCCTTCCGTACTGAGTTACATCCAGCCTGACTTCTAGAGCCTGGAGTTTGTGTTGACCTTTGACACAATTGGCTGCCCTTTCCCCCCTGTGGTCCTTTGTCTATATAAGCTGTTTTGTTACCCCCCAATAAATGAGATCCTACTTCGACAGGTCTCCCTGCCTGGTATGTCTCTCCCTGGTGATGAGGGGGTTCCTGGCCATTGACACTTATCATCCCGCTCAACCCCAGGGCCTGCCCAGCTGGTCTGTACAGCCCCTTATGCATCACTTGTCATGGAATCTGACAAATTGGTGCCCTGTGTGAGGAGATTCGCTCCATTGAAGAACACTGACAGGTCAATCAGTCTGCATGTGAGTATACCCCCATAAATTATGGGGCAGTCTTTGTCCAAACCAAACCCAACCTTAGAATCCTTAAGAGTTCTGTTAAGATAGAAAACCTAGCCAGAGAGGGGAAATAAGTCTTAAAATTTTGCCTCCCTTGGAATTTTATTCCCTGGTGTCTACACTTAAGATAGCGTTCCTTCCCGACCCAACAAGAGCTGAAATTCAGCTCCTACAAGAGACAGCTTCCAGGCATCAATTCCCCCATGGCGCCGGAGCCAAATGCAAGCTGTCAAAGGCACCCCGCCATGGAGTTATGGCAGGGTGGGGAAAACCCTGGTTTGGAGGAATTCTTACTGGATGGTGCCCCAGCGCAGCATGCGGGAACCAGGCTAGCATGGCCAGCACAGCCATTGCCCAGGAAGCCATGCATGGAGCAAAATGCTTGCGAGCCCTAGCTGCCGGCTCCACCCAGCAGGGGAGGGCGGCTGCACGAGCAGACCAATGCGGGGAAGTGGCTGCCACGCTGCACTTGCGGTTCCCTTCATCAAGGGAGAAGGGGTGGGAACGGGTTAGAGGAAGATCCCCCCATATGCCTTCACAAAAACCTATCCCAAATCCACAGGCAGGCCTGGACCCTGGTAGGATAGAGCAGGGGCTCTAGCCTCAGTTCCTTGTGCAGGCAGGTGGGAGCTGCTTCTGTTTGTGTTTGTCTAAAGCTTGGTTTAAAAAAGCCTTTGCCCCTCATCCAATTGGGGGGACCAAAAACTGACTGTTGTTCTCTGTATGTTGCCTGGGATGATAAAGGGTTACTTTAAAAAGTTCTGTCTTGCTTGGTTACCTGAATTACCTATAAAATATGTATGTTTTATGCTTCAAAACAACAGCTGTGGCCACTTCAGATTTTATTGCACGCTTATAATCACATTTTAGTTTTGACTCTGTTCATTATTTGGCATGCTCAATTTAAATGCCCTTGCACACTTAAAAATGAACATCAAAAGGCCTGAGTATGTACTGACTAAAATACCTTGTTTTATCTTGTTTTTATGAAGCTTCACAAAAGGTGGTATTGTGTTTTTACCTAGGATCTGATAACATCACTTTTGTAATTTCTTTAAAAATTTGTTTTCCTGTGTGTAATACCAACATATCTAGCAGCTAGAAAGGAAAACAATTTCTGAGAAATTCATTGGAATGAGCTCCCTTCCTTGGGGACAAATCTGGTTCCTAATTCCAAGTGTACTCCTGTGTTCTGTTACAATCTTACAAACTTATTTGGATACAATGATTTTTAAGATGAGGTCTACTGTTAATGCCTCTATTAAAGGACTTTTCTTACAGGATATCTAATCTAAAAACAACAGGAAACCATCAAGGAGGATAAAGAAAATATGAAAAAAATGTATGGTATTTGAATGTATAAAAGGTTTAAAAGAAGGTTTATAGGATAAAAACTCTCACTTGAAAATTAAAATGTGTACAGGAGGTTTGAGTTGGTTGCTTAAAAGGATATGAAAGTATGCTATAAAGGTTTATGGAGTGTTGGGTTTATAAAAAGATTAAAAATTAGAGATGGTGATTAAAAGAAAATGTTATACATTATGCTTCTTCCATACTACAGAAGAAAAGACACTGAGCCTCAGAAATTAGAGATTAAAAATTAAGCTTCATGTATTCAAATGTATTTCATTTGTCTGTTTTGATTAAGCAGGCATTTGGTTACTCATAAAATCCTAACTTCTCAAGGACAGCAGGAAGCTTATCCATGGGGTCACAAGTAAAAACTGGAACAGTCTGAGACCAGGGCCCTCCCTGCTCCCAGGGAGGTAGGCTCTGCTAAGAGTCAGGCCAGCAGGAGAAGCAGAGGCCCCGCCCACCAGATGCCTTCTCAACTAGCACTTGAATCCTGGACCTCACGGTAAAAGAGAACAGGCTTTTCCTGAAGAGGAAGTAAGCACCTTTACAATTTGGGAGGAATGTTTTAACTTCTATGTGAATGTATAAATGAATGTCAGGCTGAGGGGGAAATCCATTACACCTGCGCTCCCCACAATGGGATCCCTTGAAGCCATGGGATTCAATTGGGCCAGTTCTGCATTTCCATGGTGATAACATACAATCTAGAGTGGGTTCAGATTAGAATCTAGTTGCTGGGTTTATATAGTGCTTGGCAAAACTCTGATGAGCCACGTGTCCTTTCCCCAAGTCCAGGTCCACTAAACTGAAACCAAAGGAGAGATTTCCCCTTCCTGTGTCCAGGGTCTAACTAAAAAATACAAATGCTTAGTCCTGCCAACCTGAGAGTCAACTTGTAATATATTCTCGGACATGCCTTGTTTACATCTTAGACAAGAGATGACCCCAGTAAAATTTTAAGTTATAATACCATCCAACTAGACAAACAATAACAAACAATTAACAAAAAGTTAAGAGACTGTAAAAATCTGTACCAAATGTACCAGCTAGTAGTTAAAAAAAAAAAAAAGCTTTATCTCACAATAAAAATGCCCTCGAGAGACTAAGGTGGAAGAGAAATTTCATCTAGCTTCCACATCAGCCAAACTCCCATCTGGAGGACGGGCTCCTCAACTATTAGAAAAAAAAAATAGGCCCCCATTTGGAAGATAACATCCTCATCTGCAAGGAAGAGGTTAGAGCACTGCGATTAAGTAGTCCACCATCAGAAAACTTTCATTTCTGTCTTGGAGGTAAAATCCTTTGTTTAGACCAATTTAAGGACTTTAAAATAGGACAAATGATCTGAGACTTAATGTGAAAAAAGGAAAGAAAAGAGAAAGAACCACAAAACAAAGAAATCAAAACGACATGTACCTAGGGAGATAGGTAAAAAGTTAACAGGCATGACCAAGCAGACCAACCCAGGACCCTTTCCGACAGGGGAAAGATAAAAAAAAAGATGCTTTGAATATGACCAGACTGGGCGCTTTGAGACGGTTGCAAGCACAGGAAGCTTTTGTGTGGCCTATATCCCAACTATGGGAATCTCTGCTAGAGGAAGATTGCCCCCTGAACCCTAGGGCCCAGAAGTTGAGTCCTCTGGTGGGGACCAACAATATGGCCTGAAGCTCTTAGCTTCCCTCCAATGTGAAAAAGGAGTTTGCTACTGATATCCAGTGAACGAAGGCCCAAAATGCTAGGTTGAACATCTCATGAGAACCTTGGTTTAACATGCAAATGGAAGCCTCTTTGTTTCTAGACTAGGGAGGACAAAATTCTAGTGCTCAACTTCCTTCCTAGGCTTTTGTCAATCTTTGATTTTACTAATTGTTAATGATCAAAAAAATGGCAGATTCATCAATCACTCACAAAGTAACTACTGAGATTTCTTATAGGCTTAATGATGTTACTTTAAGACATTCTCTCATTTAATAAAACAAAATAGATAGTTCGCATTGTTTTAAACAGGTTTTAAGATGTGATCATAGAAATTCACAGCTGCCAAAGAAAAAAGGTCTTCAGTATGTAGATTAATTCTTAGTTTTTCATCAAACTAAGACAATGACTATTCCAGCTGAGGTAACAGGTTTTCTTTACTAACTCTTGCCTGTACCCACAATAAGATTACTGAGCTTATTTGGTTTATCCCGTGTGCCTTCCCAGTTACAATGGTTTAATCCTTGTGTAGATCTTAAAAGTTTAAACTGTGTTTTGTTTCTTTATAGGGACCTTAAAGTACTAAAACCATCTGTCAAGGACCTCTAGACCATCCCAGCACTTATTAGATGAGGATACCAGATTGCTTTCACTTTCATCGTCCCATCTCCGCAGAAATTAGTCCAAGAACAGTTGTAGCTCCTTATCCCTTCAGCAGTCTGGGTCCTCAAATAGGTTAAGAGGTAAAGTAGGCAGGTTTAGAACAGCCATGCCGGGATGGATCTCTCAAGGTCTTTAAAATTTGAAGGTCTTTAAAATTCCAAAAAAGACATATCCCTCTACTAGATGACCCCATACCCAAATAAATTAAAGGCCCAACTACTAAAACAAAAAGGGGGAGTAAGCCCACACCAACAGCTAGAGTTGGCATTATTTACCATCAATGTTCTAAATTTTCAAAAAAGACAACTTAAATCAAGATTCCAAAGACACTGGGGAAGCCTATCCACAAAACCTTCTGTCAAGAAGCTATTCACGGTGTGCTCTAGGAAGATGCTAATCGTAATCTTTATAGGCCTGACCTAACTCAAGATAGCCTGATTAATACCTTGCCTAAACCAAGGTGGAGTCAATCTGGGTTTGACCTAACATCTAGAAAAATTGTTATTTTAACTATATCACTTAAGTGTTTTCTCAGCACATCACTCGGCAGTGCTCCATCAACAAGACCATGCTACAGATGTTTATGGCCCTTGAACATCCATGCCATGTCCCGCCCCCCCAGAGACATGATTCAAGCTTGGAGGCTTGTGAGGTCTTGGTCTAATAACAGATCAGGCAGGCCTATACTGTCTGGGTGAGCCACATGCAACTTCCCCAAGCTACCTGCTGCCATGCCTGGTGCTGATGCCAACCTGCCTGTCTGAGAAGACCAACCGGGACAGGGCAATAGTGAAAGCTCATGCTGAGACTTATGGGACATTGGACATATGTATAGTTAATTTTAAAATATTGTCTCTACTAAAACAAAAAGGGGGAGATGTTGGGCCCGCCCAGGATTTACCTCAGTAAAGGAAAGGAAAAGAAAAGAGAGGGGAGGAGAGGAAGGGGAGGGAGGGAAAGAGAGGAGGAGAGAGGAGCATGCACCAATACCAGGGCTGAGGGAATTGGCCACAACACCACATAAGAGCTGAGAGATGGATGATCCTTACTACCAGACCAGCATGTCTGGCCAAGTGTACAGAAAGATGCCAACTTCTTCCACCAGCTCTCAGTATTTTATTCACCAGCTCAGGGCCTAGTCCCACCTACCATGGACTAGGCCTTTCCCCATCAGTTAGACAATCTCTTGCAGGTTTGCTGTGGGCTTAACTCAACCACTAATTCTTTACAAACGTGCCCTGAGCTCAAACCCTCAACAGTTAAATTGACACCTATGTCTAACTATGTCTAACCACTAAGGAGCAAATGGGTATATGATATAGGAGCCCTCTCTCTCTCTTACCTAGCACTAGTCCCAATAGTCTTTCAGGGTAGTGCTGTGTTTCAGACAGACAGAAACCTTCTACTCTATAAATCCAGGGACACATGTCTGTTACTATAAACCAATCCAAATAACAGAAGACCAGGAATACTCCAGAAAGAAATATACCTCTCAGTATTAACTATAAATAGTAGTAAAGCTAGCATCTAAACACTTATCATTATACTCATAAATTACAGAATCACTCAACCAAGAGGTATCCTCATGCAATGGAAGATGTGTGCTTCAGAGAACCGCAACTGACCAAAGAACAAAGTAAAAGCAACTGTGGATGACTCAATCCTAATCAAGACATCTAAACCATGCCTATCTCAACAGCGAGAGAACTTTGCCAATGAGGGGGCAGCAAGAAGGTAAGAACCCAAAGATGACCAACAATAGCCCTGGTTCATACCAAAGCAACATACACTAAAACTCAATGTAATGGAGTCTACTTCCACTAGATCTCATCAAAAACTGGCCCTTTAACATTTCACCAACTCTTTGAATTTTTGTTTCTTCTCTATGGTGTTAAACTCAGGATGGAGAAGATTAACTACTTTTGTCCCCGCCCCCCACCCCAGAGCCGAGCCGCCCAGCCAGCAGCAACCGCGCGTGGCCGCCAGCTTAGCCTCCGGGGCCCCGCCCCAGACACCAGCCCCTCGTGCCCTCCCGCCCCCGCCCCTCCGCCCCCCCCCCAGGTCGCAGGTGAAGAATTCTGCCATCAACATCAGACCCTCTGCCTCTCTGGCCCACCGGGGACCTACGCATGTGGTCCACAGAAGACACACTGCTACTCAGAATTCAATAGAGTCCAAAGGAAACTCAAGCAAAACTCTAAGGAACAAAGAGAACACAGGCCATACATCTGGACTTCACTACAACCATTGTATCACATGCGAGATCTTCACATCCAGCCCAAAGATAAGTAAACCTTTTTTTTTTTCTTTTCTCTCACCTTACTGATCCTTTCTAGTATCACATGTTGTAGGCCAGCTTCCTCATACAGCCACCCCAAAAACATACAACTCCAAGGAGTACACCACCCACCCTCACATTTCACCAAGACACTATATCGTAAAAGTGCACTACCATACTTATATTCATCCCCTGGTCACTTAACTGACGTACTAACATCCTAGTAGTCTCATCTAGGATATAACAATACCAATACATAAACATACCCAATCCAAGGCAAGCACTAGTAACAACTGGCAGGTGTAACAATACCAACTACATCCATTCAGTGAAAAACACACAGAAACTGAAAGGTCCTAAAAAACAAAACAACAATGTACAAGTGAAAGTGCAGATCCACGAGAAACAAAACCCAAGAACAATCTCCCACCAAAAGAATCAATCCCATAACGATGGATTGCGACCAGAACAAATCCATAGAAAATAGCCATGAAAGCCAGACCCAACATAACGACTTTCAGAGTATGATCATTACCATGATTAATAATATGAAAGAGGAAATCCGAGAAGAGTTAAATAACCGTGTCAACCACTTTGAACAGGAACACAACAGGAACCTGGAGGAGTTGAGAAAAACAGTTCAAGAAACAAAAATAGGTATAGAGCAGGTAAAACAGTCTCAGGCAGAGTTTAAAATTGAACTAAGAGATAAGTTATCTTCAACCCAAAACAGACAGAGAGTCTTATCAGCAGAAAAAATGAGGCAGAAAATAGAATCTCAGATCTTGAAGACAAAGTAGGAGAATTAACCAGCTCAATGGAAGAGATTGTTAAAGCCAAAAAGATACTGGAGAGGAGCATTCAAGAAATATGGGACACCCTGAAGAAGCCTAACATGCGCATTCATGGAATACCAGAACAAGAATCCCAAAATACCACACCTGAGGAAATATTTCAATTCATCATCAATGAAAACTTCCCACAACTAAAGAATGAGAGGCCTATCCAAATACAAGAGGCATTTCGCACTCCAAACAGATATGACCAAAATAGAAAATCACTACGGCAAATAATAGTCAAAACGCTCCACATTCAAGACAAAGAAAAGGTGCTGAGAGCTTCAAGAGAAAAAAAGCAACTCACTTTTAAAGGTAAACCTTTAGAATAACAAATGACTACTCAATGGAAACAGTAAAAGCAAGAAGAGCTTGGAGAGACATACTTCAAGTATTAAATGAGCAAAAATGCCAACCCAGACTGATATACCCGGCAAAACTATCTGTCATGATTGAGGGAGAAAGAAAAGTTTTTCAGCACAAAGACAACTTGAAGGGATACATGTCTACCAAACCAGGCCTTCAAAAAATGCTAGAAATGATACTCAAGCTTGAAGAAAAGAACAAGCGTATCCAGGAGGACAGAAGGGAAGTATAATACCAACAAAATATAAATATCAAACATCATGCTTACAAAATCTACTAAACATAAAAAATGTCCAGAATTAAAAATAATTTCTCCATTATAACACTTTTGTCAAGGGGTTTGGTAAGCACCATTACGGGAATTCTAAATACTCATTGTTGGGAGTTGGAGCAGAAGGTCTATGGGTAAAACTTGCAATAAGAGGAACATAGTCAGGGGGGGAATATCTACGATATACCAACATTCCACCAGCTTCATCTTCAGTATAGACTTTAATAATTGCAGCTGGGGGAGGGAGAGATGGCTCAGACTCTGCCTGGTGGGGCTGAAGAAGTGGCTCAGGGGTTAAGCCTCTGCCTTGTAGGTGGAAGGGCCTGAATTCAGATCCTAGACCCCACGTGTAGAAGCCAGTGGAAGCGGGGGCGGCCTACGTTTCTGGTCCTGGTAGGGCGGAGCTTGTAAATCCTGGGGCAGAGTAAACAAGGAGGAGGTGGAGGTGGTCCATGGTGGTTCCCAAATTCGCCCATGGTTCTACACACACACACACATACACACACACACACATACACACACACACCCATACACACGCACACACACACACGCACAATTGAATTAAAAAAAAATACTCTGCCTGGCAAGCGGAAGAACCTGAGTTTAGATCCCAGATCCCACATAAGAACACCAGGCAGAAACAGTGGCTGCCACCATTTTTGCCTCTAGTAGGTAAAACCTGGGAAACCCCAGAGCAAAGCACAAAGGAGGTAGAAGCAATCCAGGATGATTCCTGATGTCACTCTTGATTCTCCTGTGATACACACACACACACACACACACACACACACACAAAATGAATAAATTTTTAAAAAATGAGTTACAATGAGATAACTATAATCTTGGTGTCATGGATAGAACCATCTCTATCTTTGCAAATATGTAGTTAATATGACAAGATAAATGCTGACAAATTCTTCCTCCATAGATTTTTGAGCTGTGTTTTGCAGGGTGTAAATAAGAATTCTGAGTCATGGATCTATTGATAGCTGCATCTCACACAAAACCCAGCCTCGCCCCTCTGAAGCTTCTGTCAGTGTCCCTCCTTTACCTCCCAGGTTAGTATCTATCTGACCCCTGATATATAACTGTGTCATGTGACATGAAACTTCCTGCCCTGTCAGGAAGCTGTGAAGGTTAACTCTCACTGTTCTGTGGCTTTTCTGCTACAGAGAGCTCTCTCCTTACCCTGCTGCTATGGGCACAGTGGTCACCTCTTCTTCCATTCAGCTTTCATCTCTGTGTGAAAGCTTTTGCCACCTTAAGACCAAATATAGTCCCCCAAATGCTACTTTATGGAATCTCTTCCTTCTCTTTTTATAACAATAGATAGGAAGGAATTTTGAATTTTTGGTTTATGTTTTGAAGGCCGAATCTCACTCTGTAGCTCAGGCTACCTCCCAATTGATGATGTGGTCTGTTGGGCCCACCCAGAATTTGCCCCAAGGCATGGCCAAGCACATGGGATGAAAGATGGAGCTGAGGGCTAGTGTCCTGAGCACAACCCTGATCACATTACAGAGAGCCCTAATTAGCTTTCAGGTATTGACCTGCCTTCCTTACTGAATTACATTGGACTTGACTTCTAGTACCTGGAGGACATGTTGACTTTTGACACAATTGGCTGCCCAGTTCGAGCCTTGGTCACTCCAGTGGTCCTTTGTTTATATAAGCTGTTTTGTTACCCCCAATAAACTGAGATTTGCTCTGACAAACTCCCTGTCATAGGTGCATGGGTCTCTGGAGTTGAGGCGGAGGAGCAGTGGCCAGGCTTACCTTTCTTCATTATCACAGCCTGGAGCTCTGTAATCATGTGAGTGAGTGTGTGAGTGGGTAGAGAGACACCACATCATGGGTATTGGGCTCCACAAACTGGTGCTCCATGTGAGGCAATTCCTAGATTGGGCGAAGTGAATTGGGAGTCTTGAGGTAAGTTTCGACTGTTAGTATGGGTAACTCGTTTTACAAGGTTATCCCAGTGCCATCAGCACTAAAATCTGTACTAAGAAGCCATGGTTTTGAAATCCCAAATCCCCACATTACCAAGGTGTGAGAATCAGCCCTTAAGTTAGCTCTGTTGGCCCATTCTTCCAACATTTATTCATAGGACATATGGAATAAGATAGAGAATCTAGCCAGAGAGTGGGAAAAATGTCTTAAGATATCGCCTCCCTTGGATTTTTATCCCGTGGGGTCTGCACTTAAGATAGCATTCCTTCCCGATCCAATCCAGCCCCCACCAGAGACTAAGGTACAGGCAGAGCAGGCAGAGGGGAAGGAGGAGGGGAACAAGGAGCCTTGGCAGGGCAGGGATTCTGCCAAGGATCTGTAGCAGGGGACGGGGGGGGGGGGGGCAAGGGGGGCAGGGGGCGGGGCGGGGGGGCGGGGGGGCAGGTCCTGGAAGGGGGTGCAGGCGTCCATGGTGGTTCCCGAATTCATCTGTGGTTCTACACACACACACATACATACACACGCATACACGCACAATTGAATAAATAATAAATAATAAAAAAAATTTTTAAAAAAGCCTTTGTCCCTCATCCACTGGGGGGACCAAAAAACTGACTGTTGTCTCTGTATGTTGCCTGGGATGATAAAGGGTTACTTTAAAAAGTTGTCTTGCTTGGGCTGGAGAGGTGGCTCAGGGGTTAAGCCTCCGCGGAAGGTCCTGAGTTCGGATCCCAGATCCCACGTATAGACGCCAGGCGGAAGCAAGGGCGGCCTGTGCTTCTGGTCCTGGTAGGGCGGAGCCTGTGAATCCCCAGGCAGAAGGAGGTGGAGGCGTCCATGGTGGTTCGCGAATTCGTCTGTGGTTCTACACACACACACGCGCGCGCGCACGCGCGCACCGCACATACATATGCACATGTGCACAGTTGAATAAATAATAAAAAAAATTTTTTTAAAAATTATCTCGCTTGGTTACCTGAATTTCCTATAAAATATGTGTGTTTTATGTTTCAAAATAACAGCTGTGGCCACTTCAGATTTATTGTGTGCTTGTAATCACATTTTGGTTTTTGACTCAGTTCATTATTTGGCATGCCCAATTTAAATGCACATGCACACTTAAAAATGGACATCAAAATGCCTGAGTACATACTGACTAAAATATCTTGTTTTATCTTGTTTTTATGAAGCTTCACAAAAGGTGATATTATGTTTTACCTAGGATCTAACAACATCACTTTTGTAATTCCTTTAAAAGTTTTTCCCAAGTGTAATGTTAACATATCTAACAGCCAAAAAGAAAAACTGATTTCTGAGAAATTCATTGAAATTTCTTAATTTTCCTAGTATGTATGAGCTCCCTTCCTTGGGGACAAATCTGGTTCCTAATTCCAAGTGTACTCCTGTGTTCTATTACAATCTTACAAACTTATTTGGATACAATGATTTTTAAACTTTTTTTTTTTATTCAATTGTGCGTTTTGTGCATATGTATGTGCGCGCGCGTGTGTGTGTGTGTGTAGAACCACGGACGAATTTGGGAACCACCATGGATGCCTCCACATCCTCCTTGTTTACTCTGCCCCGGGATTCACAGGCTCCGCCCTACCAGGGCCAGAAGTGCAGGCTGCCCCTGCTTCTGCCTGGCGTCTATACATGGGATCTGGGATCTGAACTCAGGACTTTCTGCCTGCAAGGCAGAGGCTTAACCTCTGAGCCACCTCTCCAGTCCTAGATACAATGATTTTTAAGACAAGATCTACATTAATGCCTCAATTAAAGGACTTTTCTTACAAAAATAATAGGAAACCATCAAGGAGGATAAAGAAAATATGAAAAAATATGTATGGTACTTGAATGTGTAAAAGATTTAAAAGAAGCTTTGTAGAATAAAAAATCTAGCTTAAAAATTAAAATGTGTATAGGAGGTTTGAGTTGGTTGCTTAAAAGGATATGAAAGTATGCTATAAAGGTTTATGGAGTGTTGGGTTTATAAAAAGATTAAAAGTTAGAGATGGGGCCCGCCCTGCCATCCCCAGGTGAGTGAGGGTCTGCCCCGCCCCGCCCCCCAGCAACCCCCAGGTCCCCGTCCCTCCCCCCGCCCGCCTCGGGCTTAGGCCTGCGCCCCGCCCCCGGGCCTCAGCCCCTTTCTTCCTCCCCACAGCCTGTCCAACCAACTGGACAGGACTTGCTCACATTCCTCCATACCTGGAGCTTGGGAGGGCCACTAAGCCAGATGAGGCTTTCTTGGCAAGCACTGGTAACAACTGCCAAAGTGTAGTAATACCAACTAAATCAGTTCAGTCAAAAACACACAGAAACAGAAAAGCCCTAGAAGACAAAACAACAATGTCCAAGTCAAAGTGCAGATACATGACAAACAAAACCCAAGAAGTACCTTTTTTGCACCCCAACCCGCTCCGCCGGTCGGACCCGCGCGCACGGTCCAGCCGGGCCTCAACCCCGCGCCCTAGCTGGTGAGTACCCCCCCACCCCGCGCACCGCCCACCGGGACCCCAGGTCGGCCCACAGGGACCCGGCTCCAACTCCCACCATCCAGCCGGGGGACGAGGAGGACCTCCCCTTGTGCCCGGGCCCGCCCCAGCTGCACTCGGGTTAAATAGCGCCACGCCGTCACCCCCATCCCCCCTTTGCACCCCACCCCGCTCCACCGGTCGGGACGCGCTTGCGCGGTCCATCCGGGCCTCACCCCACGACCTAGGTAAGTCTCCGCCCGCCCCTGCCCACCAGGACCACAGGCCAAATAATTCAGTTTAGTGAAATTGAGAGATCTTAAGAGTTAAAATGACAATGCCAAAGTCAAAGTGCAAATCCATGAGAAGCAACAATCAAGTAAACAAATTTCCCACTGAAGAAATTAATCCCATAATGTTAGACTCCAACAAGAACAAACCCATGGAAAAAGGCCAAGAAAGCCCCACCCAGGATAAAGACTTTCAAAATATGATCATTACCATGTTCAATACTATGAAAGAGGAAATCCGGGAGGAATTAAATAATCAAATCAATCGCTTTGAAGAGGAACACAACAGACATCTGGAGGAGTTGAGAAAAACAGTGCAAGAAACAAAAAGTGGCATAGAGCAGTTAAAACAAACTCAAGCAGAGTTTAAAACTGAGCTAAAAGACAAGTTATCTTCAACCCAGAACACCACAGAGAGTCTTACCAACAGAACTAACGAAGCAGAAAACAGAATTTCAGACCTTGAAGATAAAGTGGGAGTACTAACCAGCTCAATGGAAGAGGTTGTTAAAGCCAAAAAAGATACTTGAGAGAAATATCCAAGAGATATGGGACACCCTGAAGAAGCCTAACATGCGTATTCATGGAATACCAGAGCAAGAATCTCAAAATACCACCCCTTGTGGAAGAAAAAGAAATTTTAGACAGACCCAAAAGCAGAAATGTCTATGTCCTTGAGCTTGGTGGTCAGCAATTTTCAGAGTTCTGAAAACAACAGGTGGCTAGAGACTGAAAAACATCTCCCTTCTCAAGGTCCCTGTGAGAGGGCCAGATGCCAAACCACCCAGACTTCCCCCCCAAAGTTGGTTCCAGAAATCCTCCCCCTTCAAGGTCTCAGAGAAATGTTTTCAATATGCTGTCTAAGCCCGCTTGCCCCCTCCCCACACAGAACTCCGGGAAATGCTCCCAATACGTGCAGTTATGCCAAACACCACCAACGCCTTAGTATTATTATTATAACTAGGACCGAAGCTTCACCCCAAGCCCATTGCTATCTTGCACAAACAAGTCAGCTCTGCCGCGGACGTGCAGACCGAGACCTCGACCAAAACATCTGATGGTCATCCTTGGCTGACTCAACTTCTTTATGTGCTATAGAAAGTGTGCCAAAGAGTGCTATAGAAAAATATGTTTTGCTACCCTATAAAAACCCTACCCCGACCTCAGTCGGGGCCGCTCTACTCTTGCTTGCAGGAGAGAGGCGGTCCTGGCATGCCAGAATAAACTCGCCTATTGTCTTTACAGCAGCCTCTCAGTCCTCGTGTCTCCTTTTGGGGTCGGGGCGGGTGACTTGGAGGAACTTCGGTTCCAACACCCTGAGGAAATTTTTCAAACGATCATCAAGGAAAACTTTCCTCATCTAAAAAAAGAGAGGCCCATCCATATACAAGAGGCATTCCGCACCCCAAACAGATACAACCAAAATAGAAGCACGCCGCGGCAAATAATAGCTAAAACACTCCACATTCAAGATAAAGAACTGGTGCTGAGAGCTTCAAGGGAGAAAAAACAAGTCACTTTTAAAGGTAAACCTATTAAAATAACAAATGACTTCTCAGTCGAAACAGTAAAAGCAAGAAGAGCTTGGAGAGACATACTTCAAGTATTGAATGAGCAAAAATGTCAACCCAGGCTGATTTACCCTGCAAAACTATCAGTCATGATCGAGGGAGAAAGAAAAATTTTCCAGCACAAAGACAACTTGAAGGGATACATGGCCACCAAACCAGGCCTTCAAAAAATGCTAGAAATGATACTCAAGCGTGAAGAAAAAAACAGGCATATCCAGGAGAACAGAAGGCAAGTATAACATCATTAAAAACGAAGCAATATACTTATAAAAGCTACTAAACATAATAAATGTCTGGAATTAACAATAGTTTCTCCATTATAACACTAAATGTTAATGGACTTAATTCACTGATCAAGAGACACAGATTACAAACATGGATTAAAAATCACAATCCATCAATCTGCTGCCTGCAGGAAACCCATCTCACCACAAAAGATAGGCACGCTCTAAAAATAAAAGGCTGGTCAACATTCTACAAGCAAATGGAAGCAGAAAACAGGCAGGGGTAGCCATTATGCTATCAGACAAAGTGGATTTCAAACCAAAGAAAATTATAAGAGACACAGATGGATACTACATTTTAGTCACAGGTACAATTCACCAGGAAGACTTCACAATCCTGAACATATATGCACCCAATACGGGCCCCTCCACATTCATTAAGAAAACCCTACAGCGTCTAAAGCAAGAAATCAATCCCCAAACGATAATTCTTGGGGACTTCAACACCACCCTGTCAACATGGGATAGATCAACAGGTCAAAAGCTTAACAGAGACACTTTGGAACTTAATCAAACCCTGAAAGAAATGGACCTTACAGATCTCTATCGAACTTTTCACCCACGCACCAAAGAATACACATTTTTCTCAGCAGCACACGGAACTTTCTCCAAAATAGATCACATATTGGGCCACAAAATGAATCTACACATATACAAGAAAGTTGAAATTCTAACCTGTGCCCTATCAGACCATCACGGCCTAAAGCTGGACATCCACAACACATCAAACAAGAGAAAATACACTAACTCCTGGAAACTTAACACTATGATGCTGAATGAGACATGGATTCAGGAAGAAATTAAAAAGGAAATTCAAGATTTCCTGAAAGTGAATGATAACGAAAATACAACTTACCAAAATCTCTGGGACACAATGAAAGCTGTTCTAAGAGGTAAGTTCATAGCTCTTAATGCCTACGTCAAAAAAATGGAAACGTCAGAAATAAAGAACTTAACAATGCAGCTTAAAGCTTAAGAGAAGCTAGAGCAATCCGATCCCAAAAGTAGTAGAAGAGAGGAGATTAGCAAAATAAGGGGAGAAATATCTGAAATCGAGATTAAGAAAACGATAGAAAAAATCAACCAGTCAAAAAGCTGGTTCTTTGAAAAAATCAATAAGATTGATACACCCCTAGCGAAACTAACCAAAAGTAAGAGAGAGAAAACCCAAATTAACAAAATTAGAAATGAACATGGAGTTATCACTACTGATACCCAAGAAATCCAGAGAATTATAACATCATATTTCAAAAACTTATACTCTGTGAAGTTTGACAACACAAAAGAGATGGATGAATTTCTAAGTAAACACAACTTACCTAAATTGAATCAGGAAGTTGTGAATTATTTAAATAGTCCTATAACATATAAGGAAATTGAGGAAGTAATCTCGAATCTTCCCACCAAAAAATGTCCTGGACCAGATGGATTCAGCACAGAGTTCTACCAGACATTTAAGGAGTTAATAACACCAATACTCCTTAAACTGTTCCATCAAATAGCAAAGGAAGGAACACTACCAAATTCCTTCTATGAAGCTAATATTGTTTTAATCCCAAAACCTAATAAAGATTCGCTTAAAAAAGAAAACTATAGGCCGATCTCCCTGATGAACACAGACGCAAAGATTCTCAACAAAGTCTTAGCAAATCGGATTCAAAAACATTAAAAAGATCATTCATCGGGACCAAGTAGGCTTTATCCCCGGCACACAAAGTTGGTTCAACATACGCAAATCAATAAATGTAATTCATCATGTAAACCAGTCCAAAGTCCAAGACCACATGATACTCTCGATAGATGCAGAAAAAGCTTTTGACAAGATCCAACAGCCTTTTATGATCAAAACGCTAGAGACAGTAGGAATGGAAGGAACCTTTATCAATATAATAAAAGCTATATACAACAAGCCCACAGCAAGGATTATGCTCAATGGGGAACAATTGGAAGCATTCCCACTTCGATCAGGAACTAGACAAGGCTGTCCACTCTCACCACTTCTATTCAATATTGTACTTGAAGTCTTAGCTGAAGCCATAAGACAAGAAAGGGACATAAGAGGGATTCAAATCGGCAAGGAAGAAGTCAAGCTATCCCTATTTGCAGATGACATGATCTTATACCTGAGTGATCCCAAAAACTCCACCAGGAAGCTCCTGGAACTAATTGAGAAGTTCAGCAGGGTGGCAGGATACAAAATAAATGTGCAAAAATCAGAGGCCTTCCTATATGCCCAGAATGAAAGAAGTGAAAAAGCCTTGAGAGAAACAATACCATTTATTATAGCCCCTAAAAAAATGAAATACCTTGGTGTAAACCTAACTAAGGAGGTAAAAGACCTTTACAATGAAAACTTTAAAACCCTAAAGAAAGAAATAGCAGAAGACACCAGAAGGTGGAAAGACCTCCCTTGTTCCCAGATTGGCAGAATCAACATCGTGAAAATGACCATCCTACCAAAGGCAATATACAGATTCAATGCTATACCAATCAAAATCCCAAAGCAATTCTTCAAAGAAGTTGACCAAACAATCTCAAAGTTCATATGGAGGCACAAAAGACCCAGGATAGCAAAAACAATCCTGAGTAACAAAAACACAGCTGGAGGTATAACCATACCAAACCTTAGTCTATACTACAAATCCATAGTTGTAAAGACAGCCTGGTACTGGCTCCAAAATAGATACACAGATCAATGGATAAGGATTGAAGACCCAGATATAAGCCCACAAAGTTACAGCCATTTGGTCTTTGACAAAGGGGCCCAAAGAATCCAATGGAAAAAGAACAGCATCTTCAACAAATGGTGCTGGCAAAACTGGATCTCCACATGCAGAAGATTAAAGCTGGACCCATACTTGTCACCATGTACAAGACTTAATTCCAAATGGATCAAGGACCTTGATATCAGGCCAGAGACTATAAAAACCATAGTTGAAAGGATAGGGAACTCCCTCGAGCTGATTGGGCTAGGCCAACAGTTCCTAAACAGACATCCAATGGCACAGTCACTGCTACCAACTCTCAACAGTTGGGATCTTGTGAAATTAAAGAGCTTCTGTTCAGATAAAGAGATTTTAACGTGAGCTCAAAGGCAACCCACAGAATGGGAGAAAATCTTCACTAACCACATATCTGATAGAGCTCTATTGTCCAGAGTGCACAAAGAACTTAGAAAACTAAACACCAAGGAAACCAATGGACCAATTAAAAAATGGGCCCTGGAACTTAAAAGAAACTTTACCAGGGATGAAATTAAAATGTCTAACAAATATCTTAAAAAATGCTCCACTTCTTTAGCCATCAGGGAAATACAAATCAAAACTTCCCTGAGATATCATCTCACCCCGGTCAGGATGGCAAAAATCCACAATACTAACAACCACAAATGCTGGAGAGGATGTGGAGAGAGGGGAACTCTCCTACATTGCTGGTGGGAATGCAGGCTCATACAGCCACTCTGGCGAGCCGTCTGGAGATTCTTAAAGAAATTAAAGATTGAAATGCCATATGACCCTGCTATTCCACTTTTGGGAATAACCCCCCATACAGCAGAGGTTCACCTCGATAGCACAAGCATGACCATGTTCATAGCAGCACTGTTTACAATAGCAAAGTCATGGAATCAGCCCAAATGTCCAACAGTTGACGAGTGGATAAGGAAACTGTGGTACATCTATACAATGGAGTACTACTCAGCCATCAAAAATGATGAATTACTGGAATTTGCCGGGAAATGGATGTCATTAGAAACAATTGTATTAAGTGAAGTATCCCAGACCCAGAATATTAAGCGCCGTATGTACTCCCTAATAGGTGGCTCCTAGTACCAAACCCACCCAGCCCACCTAGAGACAGGAATTCCAAGGATTATGAACAGGAGGGATGGGGTAGGAAGGCCACACCAGAAAGAAGGAGAGAAGGGACCATGTTACAGCAGGGAAAATAGGCCTCCACCAAGGACCCAAATAAGTAATGAGACATCTGATTAAGTTCACAGACTTTTGTTCCTGATCATTTACTACTGAGGGGGAGTGATCTCACCAGAAGAGGAGGGCATATAGTCTGGCAGATTAAAAAGTAACAATTTTGCAAATGGGTGATAGACCCCTCCCTCACTGTGGTTTTCCACTTTTATTACTTTTACCTTTGAATGTGCTTTTATCACAAGACTTTAACAGCTTTTTGTCTCTGGCCAGGGGGTAACATACAATGCCCACCAGGATGGAGTGAAGGGCATTGCAGGAGCAGCAAAACTGCAAAAGAAAATCAACAAACCACAATCCAGAACTTCAGAGACTCTGTATCAACCACCTAGAACTAGGCCAGCTTAATCTCTCCCCATCCTGAAGCTCAGGGAAATTTGCGGAAGAGGGGGCGGTAAGAGTGTAAGAGCATAAGGATGGGAGGAGCAATGATATGTAAGATACTCTATACTAGTTAGGGCTGAAGCAATCATAATTGGACTTTGCATGCCCTGCGCATTGTCCAACACACTGTTGACCTCACAAAGTCTAGCATCTGCTAAAGGCACCAAGATCCTTGGAGGCAAAGAATTGGCAGCCACAGCAGTGTTCCTATACCTAAGGGGAACACGGGAAAGGGTTCGGGAAAGGCCACTGGGTCCTTGTACGTCATCGGAGAGGAGGGCCCAGAGGAAAATCAGTCATGCACAAGAAAGGACTCTCTGGGAATTGGGGTGGGAGGCACTGGGGAATGGGGAGGGAGAAGGGTGGGGAGGGGGAGCAGGGCCACGGGGGGAGGAGGAGGGAGGGAGGGAACTGGTGTACCTAATAAGTTTGTATGAGCTGAAATAAAAAAAAAAAAAAAAAACCAAGAAGACCAATCTCCCACTGAAAGAATCAACCCCTTAAGGATGGATTCCAACCAGAACAAATTCACAGAAAACAGCCAAGAAAGCCCCAGATGAAGACCTCTGCCAACAACCTCTGCCTCTCTGGCCCACCGGGGACCCACACAAGTAGTCTACAGAAGACACACTGCTATTCAGAATTCAATAGAGGCCAAAGAAAACTCAAGCAAAGATCTAAGGGGTCAAAGGCCATACATCTGAAAACCTCTACAATCATCCTATCACATGGGAGAGATTCTTCACATCCAGCCCAAAGATAAGTAAACCTCACCTTCCTTTTTTTTTCACTTAACTGTTCCTTTCTAATATTAATCACTGTAGATTAACCTTTCCATACACCCACCCCCAAAACATATACAACTCCAGGGAATACACCACTCACTCTCACATATCACCAAAATACTATATTGTAAAAGTGCACTATATACTAATACTCATCCCCTGTCTACTTAACCTGATTTAACTGATATACTAAACAGCCTAATAGCCTCAGCTAGGAAATAACAATAACAAAAGACAAACATACCCAACCCCAAGGCAAGCACTGGTAACAACTGCCAAAGTGTAGTAATACCAACTAAGTCAGTTCAGTCAAAAACACACAGAAACTGAAAGGTCCTAAAAGACAAAACGACAATGCCCAAGTCAAAGTGCAGATACATGACAAACAAAACCCAAGAAGACCAATCTCCCACTGAAAGAATTAACCCCTTAATGATGGATTCCAACCAGAACAAATTCACAGAAAATAGCCAAGAAAGCCAGACCCAAGACAACAACTTTCAAAGTATGATCATTACCATGATTAATACTATGAAAGAGGAAATCCAAGAGGAATTAAACAACCCTATCAACCACTTTAAACAGGAACACAACAGGCATTTGGAGGAGTTGAGAAAAACAGTTCGAGAAGCAAAAATAGGCATAGAGCAGTTAAAACAGTCTCAGGCAGTTTAAAATTGAACTAAAAGACAAGTTATCTTCAACCCAAAGCTCAACAGAGAGTCTTATTAGCAGAACTAACGAAGCAGAAAATAGAATCTCAGATCTTGAAGACAAAGTGGGAGAATTAACCAGCTTGATGAAAGAGATTGTTAAAGCCAAAAAGGTACTTGAGAGGAACATTCAAGAGATATGGGACACCCTGAAGAAGCCTAACATGCGCATTCATGGAATACCAGAGTAAGAATCTCAAAATACCACACCAGAGGAAATTTTTCAAATTGTCATAAATGAAAACTTCCCTCAACTGAAGAATGAGAGTCCCATCCAAATACAAGAGGCATTTCACACTCCAAACAGATATGACCACAATAGAAAATCGCCATGGCAAATAATAGTCAAAACACTCCACATTCAAGACAAAGAAAAGGTGCTGAGCTTAAACAGAAAAAAAGCAAGTCATTTTTAAAGCAAACCTATTAAAATAACAAATGACTTCTCAATGGAAACAGTTAAAGCAAGAAGAGCTTGGAGAGACATACTTCAAGTATTAAATGAGCAAAAATGCCAACCCAGATTGATATACCCAGAAAAACTATCTGTCATGATTGAGGGAGAAAGAAAAATTTTCCAGCACAAAGACAACTTGAAGGGATACATGTCTACCAAACCAGGCCTTCAAAAAATGCTAGAAATGATGTGCAAACTTGAAGAAAAAAACAACTGTATCCAGGAAGACAGAAAAGTAATATAATACCACAAAAACATAAATGTAAAATAATAAGCTTACAAAATTCACTAAACATAAAAAATGTCCAGAATTAAAATAATTTCTCCATTATAACATTAAATGTCAATGGTATTAACTCACCAATTAAGAGACACAGATTACAAACTTGGATTAAAAATCACAACCCATCAATCTGCTGCCTCCAAAATAGACACACAGATCAATGGATAAGGGTTGAAGACCCAGATATAAGCACACAAAAATACAGCCATTTGATCTTTGACAAAGGGGCCCAAAGAATCCAATGGAAAAAGAACAGCATCTTCAACAAATGGTGCTGGCAAAACTGGATCTCCACATGCAGAAGATTAAAGCTGGACCTGTACTTGTCACCATGTACAAGACTTAATTCCAAATTGATCAAGGACCTTGATATCAGGCCAGAGACTATAAAAACCATAGTTGAAAGGATAGGGAATTCCCTCGAGCTGATTGGGCTAGTCCAACAGTTCCTAAACAGACATCCAATGGCACAGTCACTGCTACCAACTCTCAACAGTTGGGATCTTGTGAAATTAAAGAGCTTCTGTTCAGATAAAGAGATTGTAACAGGAGCTCAAAGACAACCCACAGAATGGGAGAAAATCTTCACTAACCACATATCTGATAGAGCTCTACTGTCCAGAGTGCACAAAGAACTTAGAAAATTAAACACTAAGGAAACCATTGGCCCAATTAAAAAAATGGGCCCTGGAACTTAAAAAAAATTTTACCAGGGATGACATTAAGATGTCTAACAAATATCTTAAAAAATGTTCCACTTCTGTAGCCATCAGGGAAATACAAATCAAAACTTCCCTGAGATATCATCTCACCCCGGTCAGGATGGCAAAAATCCACAATACAAACAACAACAAGTGCTGGAGAGGATGTGGAGAGCAGGGAACTCTCCTACATTGCTGGTGGGAAGGCAAGCTCATACAGCCACTCTGGTGAGCCGTCTGGAGATTCTTAAAGAAATTAAAGATTGAAATGCCATATGACCCTGTTATTCTACTTTTGGGAATAACCCCCCATGCAGCAGAGGTTTACCTCGATAGCACAAGCACGACCATGTTCATAGCAGCACTGTTTACAATAGCAAAGTCATGGAATCAACCCAAATGTCCAACAGTTGACGAGTGGATAAGGAAACTGTGGTACATCTATACAATGGAGTACTACTCAGCCATCAAAAATGATGAATTACTGGAATTTGCTGGGAAATGGATGTCATTAGAAACAATTATATTAAGTGAAGTATCCCAAACCCAGAAAGTTAAGCACCGTATGTACTCCCTAATAGATGGCTCCTAGTACCAAACTCACCCAGCCCACATTGAGACACTCAAAGGTAAACCTATGTAATACAGTAATTGTAAGGATTATGAACGGGAGAGATGGGGTTGGAGGGCCACACCAGACACAAGGAGAGAAGGGACTATGTTACAGCAGAGAAAATAGGCCTCCAAGGAATTCAAGTAAGTAATGTGACACCTGGTTAAGTTCACAGACATTCGTTCCTGATCATGTACAACTGAGGGGGTATGATCTCACCTGAAGAGGAGGGCATATAGTCTGGCAGATGAAAGGTGATCATTTTGCAAATGGGTGACTAACCCCTCCCTCATGGAGATTTCCTGCTTTTATTACATCTACCCTTGAATGTGCTATTATAACAAGACTCCAGTATAACAGCTTTTTGTCTCTGACCAGGAGATGACATACAGTGCCCATCAGGATGGAGTGAAGGGCATTGCAGGAGCAGCAAAACTGCAAAAGAAAATCAACAAACCACAATCCAGAACTTCAGAGACTTTTTATCAACCACCTAGAACTAGGCCAGCCTAATCTCTCCCCATCCTGAAGCTCAGGGAAATTTGTGGAAGAGGGGGCGGTAAGATTGTAAGAGCAAAAGGATGGGAGGAGCAATGATTTGCAAGATTCTCAACACTAGTTAGGGCCGAAGCAATCATAATTGGACTTTGCATGCCCTGCGCAATGTCCAACACACTATTGACCTCACAAAGTCTAGCATCAGCTAAAGGCACCAAGATCCTTGGAGGCAAGGGATTGACAGCCACAGTAGTGTTCCTATGCTTAAGGGGAACATGAGAAAGGGTTCAAGGAAATGTCACTGGGTCCTTGTACATTATCAGAGAGGAGGACCAAGAGAAGAGTTAGGCATACACAATAAAGGACTCTCTGGGAATTGGGGGGGAGGCATTGGGGGATGGGGAGTGAGGGAGGGGGAGCAAGGGATTCGGGGGGGAGGAGGAGGGAGGGAGGGAACTGGTCTACCTATTAAGTTTGTATGAGCGGAAATAATAAAAAATGTATTAAAAAAAAAAAAAGAAAGGGAAGAGACTACAGCAAGAATCTATAGGGTAGTCAGCTGTCCCAAGTCAAAGGAAGGAATAGGTTAGGTAGTGCTAAGCCCATGATCCTCTCCTATGTAGTCTGTGATTTGATTCTAGGGTTCTCACCTCAGTAACATCAGTCTACAGCCAGAATAGAGAATTCCAATACTGCTGTTCCCGAACAAGGGTCTGAGCTGGGAATGAATGAGAAGGAGGTGACATGATGAACCAAGGGGTTTGGGAGAGAATGAAATGGGACAAGGAAAGCATGAGGGATCTCTGAGCAGGCGATTCAAAATCCTCTCCAGGCTGTTGAATATTCCAGATCCCGGAGAACTCATGTCCTCTGTGTGATGCAGGTTGGTGATAGTGAGGTTAAGGGTAAAGGGTACCAGAGCCAGGCTTGTCTCTGAAGCAGAAGAGAAAAGTGGAGAGTATGTTATCATTATGGGATGGCTGTATTTAAAGTCTAATTGTATTCACTAACTGTGTAGTCAATCTCCCGAGCATTGTTGTTTCATGGAACTAAATATCTCTAAATGAATTAAACAGCAGCCCTCATGTTCCCTTCCCCCAGTACAGCTATCACACTTCTTGTACATGAATTTGTCTACTCTGTATACCTCTTGAGTGTGTGTGTGTGTGTGTGTGTGTGTGTGTGTGTGTGTGTGCGCACGTGCACGCATGCTTTTTTTAGGAGGGGGTAGTATACTTTTTAATATGGGTAATGTGCATATATGTATGAGTATGCATGTGTACATATGTGAGTTTATGTGTGGAAGCCAGTGGCTGACGTTGGGTATCATTCTTGATCTACCCTCCACATTCCATATTTATTTATTGAGAGAGAAAGAGAGAGACAGAGAGAAAGAAAGAGAGAGAACAAAAGAACATGAATGGATATGCCTGTGGAAGCTCAAAGGTAACATCAACAATCATTCTGGATTTATCTACCTCCTTATTTTTCTCTGGAATTTTGCAAACTCAGCCTATCAGGGCTAAAATTACAGCCACTGTGATATCTACCCAACAATTTTATGTGGGATGTATGGGACCCAAATTCAGACCTTTTTGCTTGTGAGGCAAAAGGCTTTAACCCTTGAGCCATCTCCCCAGCCCCACATTTATTTTTTTAAGACAAAGTCTTCCACTGAATCAGAAACTCATCAATTTGTTTAGACTGGTTAGTTAATGAGTTTTGGTGATTATTCCTACTTACAGTCTCCCAAAGGTGGGATTACAAAGCATGAACTAACTGTTCTGTCCAACTTTTTAAGTGGGTGCTGGGGATCTGAACTTAGGTCTTCATACTTGTGCTGCAGGTGCTTTACCCGAGCCATCTCCCAATCCACGTTCTCTTGTAATAAATGACTTTTATTCATAACTGGCACTTTATCTTCAACTAACATTGTAACAAGTGTCAGAATTTCTATCCTTTTAGTCTTAAATAATCATACAGCTATGTCAGACTTTTGTTTATTCATTCACTTGACAAAATACACTAAGGTAGTTTCTAACATTTGACTATGGCTATGAACATGGATGAGCAAAAAGATGTCTATTGAATAAAGAGATATTTTCATCTTCTTTGTGTCCTCTGTAGCATAATGTTAGGTGTTGGTTCACAAGTTCTACTCAGAGTTGAGGATTTGGCAATGACAGGTTTCATGCCATAAATCAGATCTCCTGTGGCAGGTTCCTAAAGTCTTGGGACCCTCCAATATCCATCATGAGGAATTTTACTCATGATGGATTTTGTAATGTTCAATGGAATCCATACATAGAAATAGATACAGAGATTGATTCATTCATGCATCGACTCATTTCATTCATGACTGGGTGCCAAGAAAGCAACATATAAATAAAGGGTGAATCATCTAAAGAGAAATAAATTCCATGAAGGAATAACCATGGTGACAAGACAGAGAAAAATCTGTGGGCCAGGAGTGAATGAGAAGAAAGTGCAATTTGCAAAAAGCAGTACGGAAGAGTTTTTCAAAGAAAATGGTTGTTGAGTTGAGGTTTGAAAACGAGAAGAGGTAGAGATGTCAATATATAGGAAGGATATATAAATACACAGAGAATATACAAATGTAAAAGAGGTCTCCAGACATGGCTGATGCTAAGGTCTTGTAGATGGAAACAGGTTAGGATGCTAAAACAAGCAAATATATGTGTGTCCCAAATTTAGAGAAGAGGTGACAATACAGAACAGGCAGACTAGGTGATGAACAAAGCCCAAGCCATCAATGTTGAGATTTCATACGCTCTAGAGATTCTTACCTGTAGATGTAGGGGTGAGGGATGTGGAAAGTTCTGAAGCAAATGTAGAAGTCCCTGGAGCTGAGGAAAACATAGGGAGAGAAAATGGTTGAGTCTCACCCTAATAGATCAGTTGGAATTTGGATTCTGTAATTCCGATGGAGACCTTGGATGAATTTCTGGGTCTGCTCTGGGGTTCTTAGGGAGGGGGCGTTATCAATTTTTATTCAAAGGAATAGGCTGAGCAGAGCCAAGGTCCTGGAGATTAGGGGGTACCACAGCTTCAAGTACTTAACTACTGTTGCTAGTGGTCACATGCTGACGATTGTAACCTGCAGACAGGAAGGAGAGAATCATAAAGGACTGTTCAGATAGGTAAGTACTAAGAGATTAGGAGATCCAGACATGGAAGTGCAGCCATCATGAAACCTTCTGAGGTTCATGGATTAACAATAGCTCCTTTCCTAATCTCTTTTCCTTTTGCTGACAAAAGCAACTGAAGAGAGAAACTGTTTTGTCTCATGGTTCCAACTTATAGTCTATCATGGTGGCGATACCAAGGGGGCTGGATGTTGAAGCCATTGATCACATCCTGTTTACAGTATACCAAAAGCAATGAAATGTGTGTTCTTGGCTCACATTCTTTTGATTCTACTCGGGATCTTAGCCCAAAAGATGGGTGCCTCTCAGAGGATGAGTTTTTCCCACCTCAGTGAATACAATCTAGATCATTCTCCAAGATATGGCCAAAAGCTCATCCCAGACTATTCTAGATCTGGTCAAGTGGACAAGTGAGATCATTTATCATACTCCCCTTCCATGACACTATAGTGGATCCTTACTATGTACCTTGAGTTTTAACATTAATAACGAATATCACTGTTGGAACCGAAGTTCCTTCAAGTCACCCGCCCCGACCCCAAAAGGAGACACGAGGACCGAGAGGCTGATGCAATGGCAATAGGCGAGTTTATTCTGGCATGCCAGGACCCCTCCCCCTTGCAAGCAAGAGAAGAGCGGCCCCGACTGAGGTCGGGGTAGGGTTTTTATAGGGTATAGGGTAGCAAAACATATTTTTCTATAGCACTCTTTGGCACAGTTTTTACAGCACACAAGGACGTTGAGTCAGCCAAGGGTGACCATCAGATGTTCTGGTCGAAGTCATGGGCAGTTCTTGGTGGGCGAGGTCCCGGTCAACACGTCTGCAGCAGGGCTGACTTGTTTGTGCAAGATAGCAGTGGGCTTGGGGTGAAGCTTCGGTCATAGTTACAATAATAATACAAAGGCTTTGGTGGTGTTTGGCATAGCTGCACATACTAGACCTTGAGAGGGGGAGCATTTCCCGGAGTTCTGTGTGGGGAGGGGGCAAGCGGGCTTAGACGGCATCTGGACATACTGAAAACATTTCTCCGAGACCTTGAGAGTGGAGATGTTTTCAGTATCTAGCCACCCATATTAGACTTTTGTTTTTAGAACTCTGAAAACTGCTGACCACCAGGCTGTTAGTCATAACCTCATTATTTGTCACAATTTCTGTAAAAATTTCTTTTCTTCCACATTCCCCCCTTTTCTTTTGGTGAAATTTTAATCTTAAAATTCGGAGGATGTTTCCTGGTCTACTCGGGGCATGGGAGGACTGGACTCATTTCTTCAGCAGGAGTATTCTTTCATGGTGATCACAGCAGTGGTGGATGGCCTTCAGGAATTTTAAAGACCTTCAAAGACCTTGAGAGACCCATCCCAGCTTGGCTGTTCTAATTCTGCCTCATTCCCCCATAAACCTATTTGAGGACTCAGACCACTCTGGGGATAAAGGGCGATGATTCGATCTGGCTGCTTCATGCTGACTCAGGGCGAAGGAAATGAAGTGGTCTGATACCCTCATCTAAGTCCTCATCTATGTGATGCTGGGATGGTCTAGAGGTCTTTTATAGATGGCCCTATTACTTTAAGGTCCATCTAAAAGAGACAAAACACAGGTTAAACTTTCAAGATCTACACAAGGATTAGACCATTGTAACTGGGAAGGCACATAGGATAAACCAAAAAAGTTCAGCAATCTTACTGTGGCTACAAGCAAGAGTTAGTGTGGAACATCATGTTTGTAGAGTGTAAAAGCCAAGAGCTATAAAACCTGTCACAAGTCCTTTTAGAGGACATTATCTCCTGACATGGAAAGTTCCATAGGTCTGTAAGCATTATTTTATCTTTAGGGCAAGACCACTCCTTGTCAGAACTAAATAAAAAGCCAGCATAGATTTGTTGTCAGAACTAGTTTGTCTAACACCTGGAGTTTTGCTATTTTTCTGGTTTAACTCCTTAAGTTTGTCATTGTATTCTACTTTGTAACTGGTGAACCTGTCATTTCCTGATCATTAACATTTTAGTAAAATCAAAAGTTGACAAAAGCCTAGGAAGGAAGTTGAGCACTAGAATTTTGTGCTCCCTAGTCCATTAACATAGAAACAAAGAGGCTTCCCATTTGCATGTTAAACCCAAGGTTCTCATGAGATGCTCAACCTGGCACTTTGGGCTTTCTTTTGCTGGATATCAGAGGCAAACTCCTTTTCCATCGGAGGGAAGCTATGAGCTTCAGGCCATTACATTGATCTCCACCGGGGTGTTCGACCCCTGGGCCCTGGGGTTCAGGGGGCAATCTTTTCTCCAGTGGAAATTCCCATGTTTGGGACATAGGCCACATGAAAGCTTTCTGTGCTCACAACCGTCTCAAAGCACCCAGTCTAGTCATATTTAAAGCATCTTTTCCATCTTTCCCCTGTCGGGAGGGGTCCTGAGTTGGTCTGCTTGGGATGCCTGTTTAATCTATCCCCTAAGGCAAATGTCAAGTTTTGATTTCTTTGCTTTCTGGTTCTTTCTCTTTTTTCCTTTTTCTATATTAAGTCCTAGGTCACCTGCCTTATTTTAAAGTTTTAGGACAAACAGAAACAAAGGATTCTACCTCCAAGACAGAAATGAAAGCTTCCTGATGGTGCCAACCTCTCCCTTACAGATGAGGATGCTATCTTCCAGATAGGAGTTTTGCTGACATGGAAGCTAAATGAAATTCCTGTTCCACCTTAGTCTCTCGAGGGCATTTCTATTGTGAGACAAAGCTTTTCCTGAGCTACTAGCTGGTATTTTTGGTACAAATGTTTATAGCCTCTTAACTTTCTAGTTAGATGGTATTATAATTTAAAGATCTTTCTGGGGTAATTTCTTGTCTAAGATGTATACAGGACATGTCCAAAAATACAAGTTGACTCTTTCAGCACTCTACCCGATGTCACTCATGGTCAGGGGAGCCAGAGTCACATCCAACAACACTAAAAGGGGAGAGTCCACGGTCCACACATGTCTGAAGCTTCTTTCATTTCCTATGTTATTTAAACTGTATGGTCATTGTCTCAGACATGAAGCATTTTCCTTACAGGGCAAACATTTTTAGGAATTTCCTTTCATTGATTAACAAGAGCTAAAGTCACATTGATCCCCACCACACGGCGCAGACAGACAAAGGATGGGAATCCCTCCAGGAGAGATCATTCAAGTGCCAGCCTGGCCACACTCTTTGCAGAGTCATGGGTGATAACTTAGCCATAGTGGGTTCAGCTATTTCGTGACTTGCGATCGGATTCTAATCCGATCCCACCCTAGACCATATGTTATCACCATGGAAACGCAGAACTGGCCCAATCGAATCCCGTGGCTTTAAGAGATCTTAGGGATCTCGCCGTGGGACTACAAACTCGAGCACAGAGGTGTTACAGGTTTCCCACCTCAGGCCGACATTCACTCACACATTCATACAGAGGTCAAAACATTCCCTTCCTCATTTTGCAGGTGCCCTTTTCCTCCCCCTCCAGGAGAGGCCTGTTCCAAAAGGTGAGTAGAGGTTGGTTTAACAGCTGGCCTTGAGTCTGCTGCTCTAAGCTGCAGCTGAGGTGGCATCATCGGGCAGGGCCTCGGTTCCTCCTGTTGGTCTGATGCTGAGCAGAGCCCTGCTCTCTGGGAACCCATTTCCCAGGGAGCAGATGAGGGCCCTGTTAGGGCTACTGTCTTATTTAATCAAAACAAATAATTGAAATACATTTGAATACATGAAGCTTAATTCTTAATTTCTAATTTTTGAGGCTCAATGCTTTTTCTTTTATAATATGGAAGAAGCATAATGTATGACATTTCCTTTAACCATCATCTCTAATTTTTAGTCTTCTCATAAACCTAACATTCCACAAACCTTCATGACATTCCACAAACCTTCACCACATACTTTAACACTTTTTTAAGTAACCAACTCATAAACCTCCTGTACATACTTTAACTCTCTAAGTAAGATAGCTCATCCCATAAACCCCTTTTTTTCAAAACCTTCTTTTAAACCTCTTGCACATCTAACTACCATATATATTTTCTTTCATACTTGATGGTTTTCTGTTGTTTACCCTTTAAAAAATGTCCTTTAAAAGAGGCAATAACAGTAGACCTCATCTTAAAAATCATTATATCCCAATTAAGTTAGCAAGATTGTAACAGAACACAGGAGTACACCTGGAAACAGGGAATTAGCATACATACCAGGAGAATGAAGAAATTCCAATGAATTTCTCAGAAATCAGTTTTCCTTTCTGGTTGCTAGATATGTTGGTATTACATATGGGAAAACAAACTTTTAAAGGAATTACAAAAGTGATGTTATTAGATCCTAGGTAAAAACACAATATCATCTTTTGTGAAGCTTCATAGAAATCAAGATAAAACAAAATATTTTAGTCAGTACGTACTCAGGCCTTTTATGTTGTTCTTAAGTGTGCACGTGCATTTAAATTGAGCATGCCAAATAATAAAAAGTCAAAAAAAACCAAGATGTAATTATAAGCGCGCAATAATTTGAAATGGCCATACCTTTGTTATTTTGAAACATAAAACACACATATTATGGAAAATCCAGATAACTAAGCAAATCAAAACACTTAAAGTAACTCTTAAAATGAGATCATCATAAACACAGCACAAAAAAACGACAGACAGTTCTTCTGGCCCCTCCAGTACAGGGGGCAGAGGCTTTCTTTCCTTAAACAAACATTTGCCGCCCTAGAAAGTGGGCCATTCATCAGAACAGAGGGTGGTAAACTTCATCCCCCAGGAGGCCGGCTGGTCTGGAAAGCCGGCCACTCTGAGCGGCAGAAAACCTGCCAGTTTCCTTTCCTGATATCCACAGACAAATTATGTCCTCTAGCCTTAACGTCCGTCCAATGGCTGATCGTCAAGTCAAGGGGCGTTGATTGAGTCTGCCCCATTATGCACCTAATTTCCTGAAAACAAAAATACCCTAAGAACACAGAGAAAGAGACAATAACAAATCCAACAAGTATCTGAGTCCCCGAGCGCTCGCTCTAGAGGTCACACTCCCGGGAAGAAAGTGAAAGTAAAGAAGCCGGCAACAGAGGAGCTCGGAGGCCCGCTGCAGTTCGGGTATGTCCTCCTTCTCCAGAAAGTCTCACCATGAGCCCAGTTGGGAAAATCCCATCCAACTGCGGCTTACTCGACAGGGTTGGGTTCAATTGGGAAAATCCCGTCCAATTGCCCAAGCCTTATGGGGGAGTTCAGCTGGGAATATCCCGTCCAACTGAGCCCAGTTGGGAAAATCCCATCCAACTGCGGCTTACCCCCTGCTGCCCCCGGGGTCGGACCGTCGTCCTTGCCCCCCTGCGAGGTCTCGGACACGTCTGTCCACCTCTTGACGGGTACAGCCCCAATTTCGTCCCACCTAGGTGGCCTGGAAAAGAAACTGACACGAGAGACCACATACACAAAGCACGAGACACAAGACAATTCAGGAGCTCCACTCACTCACCTTCAACCTGGGTCGTCGCTTCCCCTGGGGTGGGTTGGGGTCTTCCCGGCCAATGCACCAGATGTTGGAACCGAAGTTCCTTCAAGTCACCCTGCCCCGACCCCAAAAGGAGACACGAGGACCGAGAGGCTGATGCAATGGCAATAGGCGAGTTTATTCTGGCATGCCAGGACCCCTCCCCCTTGCAAGCAAGAGAAGAGCGGCCCCGACTGAGGTCGGGGTAGGGTTTTTATAGGGTATAGGGTAGCAAAACATATTTTTCTATAGCACTCTTTGGCACAGATTTTACAGCACACAAGGACGTTGAGTCAGCCAAGGGTGACCATCAGATGTTCTGGTCGAAGTCGTGGGCAGTTCTTGGTGGGCGAGGTCCCGGTCAACACGTCTGCAGCAGGGCTGACTTGTTTATGCAAGATAGCAGTGGGCTTGGGGTGAAGCTTCGGTTATAGTTACAATAATAATACTAAGGCTTTGGTGGTGTTTGGCATAGCTGCACATACTAGACCTTGAGAGGGGGAGCATTTCCCGGAGTTCTGTGTGGGGAGGGGGCAAGCGGGCTTAGACGGCATCTGGACATACTGAAAACATTTCTCCAAGACCTTGAGAGTGGAGATGTTTTCAGTATCTAGCCACCCATATTAGACTTTTGTTTTTAGAACTCTGAAAACTGCTGACCACCAGGCTGTTAGTCATAACCTCATTATTTGTCACAATTTCTGTAAAAATTTCTTTTCTTCCACAAGAGAAATATCCAAGAGATATGGGACACCCTGAAAAAGCCTAACATGCGTATTCATGGAATACCAGAGCAAGAATCTCAAAATGCCACTCCTGAGGAAATTTTTCAAACAATCATCAAGGAAAACTTTCCTCATCTAAAAAAAGAGAGGCCCATTCATATACAAGAGGCATTCCGCACCCCAAACAGATACGACCAAAATAGAAGCACGCCGCGGCAAATAATAGTTAAAACACTCCACATTCAAGATAAAGAACTGGTGCTGAGAACTTCAAGGGAGAAAAAACAAGTCACTTGTAAAGGTAAACCTATTAAAATAACAAATGACTTCTCAGTCGAAACACTAAAAGCAAGAAGAGCTTGGAGAGACATACTTCAAGTATTGAATGAGCAAAAATGTCAACCCAGGCTGATTTACCCTGCAAAACTATCAGTCATGATCGAGGGAGAAAGAAAAATCTTCCAGCACAAAGACAACTTGAAGGGATGGATACATGTCCACCAAACCAGGCCTTCAAAAAATGCTAGAAATGATACTCAAGCGTGAAGAAAAAAACAGGCATATCCAGGAGAACAGAAGGCAAATATAACACCATTAAAAGCGAAGCAATATACTTATAAAAGCTACTAAACATAATAAATGTCTGGAATTAACAATAGTTTCTCCATTATAACACAAAATGTTAATGGACTTAATTCACCGATCAAGAGACACAGATTACAAACTTGGATTAAAAATCACAATCCATCAATCTGTTGCCTGCAGGAAACCCATCTCACCACAAAAGATAGGCACGCTCTAAAAATAAAAGGCTGGTCAACAATTCTACAAGCAAATGGAAGCAGAAAACAGGCAGGGGTAGCCATTATGCTATCAGACAAAGTGGATTTCAAACCAAAGAAAATTATGAGAGACACGGATGGATACTACATTTTAGTCACAGGTACAATTCACCAGGAAGACTTCACAATACTGAACATATATGCACCCAATATGGGCCCCTCCACATTCATTAAGAAAACCCTACAGCGTCTAAAGCAAGAAATCAACCCCCAAACGATAATTCCTGGGGACTTCAACACCGCCCTCTCAACATGGGATAGATCAACAGGTCAAAAGCTTAACAGAGACACTTTGGAACTTAATCAAACCCTGAAAGAAATGGACCTTACAGATCTCTATCGAACTTTTCACCCACGCACCAAAGAATACACATTTTTCTCAGCAGCACACGGAACTTTCTCCAAAATAGATCACATATTGGGCCACAAAATGAATCTACACATATACAAGAAAGTTGAAATTCTAACCTGTGCCCTATCAGACCACCACGGCCTAAAGCTGGACATCCACAACACATCAAACAAGAGAAAATACACTAACTCCTGGAAACTTAACACTATGATGCTGAATGAGAACTGGATTCAGGAAGAAATTAAAAAGGAAATTCAAGATTTCCTGAAAGTGAATGATAACGAAAATACAACTTACCCAAATCTCTGGGACACAATGAAAGCTGTTCTAAGAGGTAAGTTCATAGCTCTTAATGCCCACATCAAAAAAATGGAAACATCAGAAATAAACAACTTAACAATGCAGCTTAAAGCTTTAGAGAAACTAGAGCAATCTGATCCCAAAAGCAGTAGAAGAGAGGAGATTAGCAAAATAAGGTGAGAAATATCTGAAATCGAGATTAAGAAAATGATAGAAAAAATCAACCAATCAAAAAGCTGGTTCTTTGAAAAAATCAACAAGATTGATACACCCCTAGCTAAACTAACCAAAAGCAAGAGAGAGAAAACCCAAATTAACAAAATTAGAAATGAACATGGAGTTATCACTACTGATGCCCAAGAAATCCAGAGAATTATAACATCATATTTCAAAAACTTATACTCTGTGAAGTTTGACAACACAAAAGAGATGGATGAATTTCTAAGTAAACACAACTTACCTAAATTGAATCATGAAGTTGTGAATTATTTAAATAGTCCTATAACATATAAGGAAATTGAGGAAGTAATCTCGAATCTTCCCACCAAAAAATGTCCTGGACCAGATGGATTCAGCACAGAGTTCTACCAGACATTTAAGGAGTTAATAACACCAATACTCCTTAAACTGTTCCATCAAATAGCAAAGGAAGGAACACTACCAAATTCCTTCTATGAAGCTAATATCGTTTTAATCCCAAAACCTAATAAAGATTCACTTAAGAAAGAAAACTATAGGCCGATCTCCCTGATGAACACACACGCAAAGATTTTCAACAAAGTCTTAGCAAATCGGATTCAAAAACATATTAAAAAGATCATTCATGGGGAGCAAGTAGGCTTCATCCCCGGCACACAAGGTTGGTTCAATATACGCAAATCAATAAATGTAATTCATCATGTAAACCAGTCCAAAGTCCAAGACCACATGATACTCTCGATAGATGCAGAAAAAGCTTTTGACAAGATCCAACAGCTTTTTATGATCAAAATGCTAGAGACAATGGGAATGGAAGGAACCTTAATCAATATAACAAAAGCTATATACAACAAGCCCACAGCAAGGATTATGCTCAATGGGGAACAATTGGAATCATTCCCACTTCGATCAGGAACTAGACAAGGCTGTCCACTCTCACCACTTCTATTCAATATTGTACTTGAAGTCTTAGCTGAAGCCATAAGACAAGAAAGGGACATTAAGAGGGATTCAAATCGGCAAGGAAGAAATCAAGCTATCCTTATTTGCAGATGACATGATCTTATACCTCAGTGATCCCAAAAACTCCACCAGGAAGCTCCTGGAACTAATTGAGAAGTTCATCAGGGTGGCAGGATACAAAATAAATGTGCAAAAATCAGAGGCCTTCCTATATGCCCAGAATGAAAGAAGTGAAAAAGCCTTGAGAGAAACCATACCATATACTATAACCCCTAAAAAAATGAAATACCTTGGTATAAACCTAACTAAGGAGGTAAAAGTCCTTTACAATGAAAACTTTAAAACCCTAAAGAAAGAAATAGCAGAAGACACCAGAAGGTGGAAAGACCTCCCTTGTTCCTGGATTGGCAGAATCAACATCATAAAAATGACCATCCTACCAAAGGCAATATACAGATTCAATACTATACCAATCAAAATCCCAAAGCAATTCTTCAAAGAAGTTGACCAAATAATCTCAAAGTTCATATGGAGGCACAAAAGACCCAGGATAGCAAAAACAATCCTGAGTAACAAAAACACAGCTGGAGGTATTACCATACCAAACCTAAGTCTATACTACAAATTCATAGTTATAAAGACAGCCTGGTACTGGCTCCAAAATAGACACACAGACCAATGGATAAGGATTGAAGACCCAGATATAAGCCCACAAAGTTACAGCCATTTGGTCTTTGACAAAGGGGCCCAAAGAATCCAATGGAAAAAGAACAGCATCTTCAACAAATGGTGCTGGCAAATCTGGATCTCCACATGCAGAAGATTAAAGCTGGACCCGTACTTGTCACCATGTAGAAGACTTAATTCCAAATGGATCAAGAACCTTGATATCAGGCCAGAGACTTTAAAAACCATAGTTGAAAGGATAGGGAACTCCCTCGAGCTGATTGGGCTAGGCCAACACTTCCTAAACAGACATCCAATGGCACAGTCACTGCTACCAACTCTCAACAGTTGGAATCTTGTGAAATTAAAGAGCTTCTGTTCAGATAAAGAGATTGTAACACGAGCTCAAAGGCAACCCACAGAATGGGAGAAAATCTTCACTAACCACATATCTGACAGAGCTCTACTGTCCAGAGTGCACAAAGAACTTAGAAAACTAAACTCCAAGGAAAACACTGGCCCAATTAAAAAATGGGCCCTGGAACTTAAAAGAAACTTTACCAGGGATGAAATTAAAATGTCTAACAAATATCTTTAAAAATGCTCCACTTCCTTCACCATCAGGGAAATGCAAATCAAAACTTCCCTGAGATATCATCTCACCCCGGTCAGGATGACAAAAATCCACAATACAAACAACGACAAATGCTGGAGAGGATGTGGAGAGAGGGGAACTCTCCTACATTGTTGGTGGGAATGCAGGCTCATACAGCCACTCTGGCGAGCCGTCTGGAGATTCTTAAAGAAATTAAAGATTGAAATGCCATATGACCCTGCTATCCCACTTTTGGGAATAACCCCCCATGCAGCAGAGGTTCGCCTCGATAGCACAAGCTCGACCATGTTCATAGCAGCACTGTTTACAATAGCAAAGTCATGGAATCAACCTAAATGTCCAACAGTTGACGAGTGGATAAGGAAACAGTGATACATCTATACAATGGAGTACTACTCAGCCATCAAAATGATGAATTACTGGAATTTGCTGGGAAATGGATGTCATTAGAAAGAATTATATTAAGTGAAGTATCCCAAACCCAGAAAATTAAGTGCCGTATGTACTCCCTAATAGGTGGCTCCTAGTACCAAACTCACCCAGCCCACATTGAGACACTCAAAAGTAAACCTATGTAACACAGTAATTGCAAGGATTATGAACAAGAGAGATGGGGTAGGAGGGCCACACCAGAAACAAGGAGAGAGGGGACCATGTTACAGCAGAGAAAATAGGCCTCCATCAAGGTCTGCAAGTAAGTAATGAGAAACCTGGTTAAGTTCACAGACGTTCTTTCCTGATCTCACCAGAAGGGGAGGGCATATAGTCTAGCAGATAAAAAGTAATCATTTTGCAAATGGGTGATGGACCCTCCCTCACTGAGGGTTCCTACTCTTATTACATCTACCCTTGAATGTGCTATTATAACAAGACTCCAGTTTAACAGCTTTTTGTCTCTGGCCAGGGGGTGACATACAGTGCCCAGCAGAATGGAGTGAAGGGCATTGCAGGAGTAGCAAAACTGCAAAAGAAAATCAACAAACCACAATCCAGAACTTCAGAGACTCTATATCAATCACATAGAACTAGGCCAGCCTAATCTCTCCCCATCCCGGAGCTCAGGGACATTTGCGGAAGAGGGGGCGGTAAGATTGTAAGAGCAAAGGATGGGAGGAGCAACGATTTGCAAGATTCTCAACAATAGTTGGGGCCAAAGCAATCATAATGGGACTTTGCATGCCCTGCGCAATGTCCAGCACACTGTTGCCCTCATAAAGTCTAGCATCTGTTAAGGGCACCGAGACCCCTGGAGGCAAGGGATTGACAGCCATAGTAGTGATCTTATGCTTAAGGGGAACAAGAGAAAGGGCTTATGGAAATGCCACTGGGTCCTTATATGTCATCGGAGAGGAGGACCCAGTGGAGAGTTAGGCGTACACAATAAAGGACTCTCTGGGAATTGGGGGGGAGGCACTGGGGTATGGGGAGGGGGAGGAGGGGGTTCGGGGGGAGGAGGGGGGAGGGAGGGAACTGGTAAAAAAAATTTTTAATGTATAATTAAATTTTTAATAAAAAAATAATAATCATAGGAAACCTAAAAAAAAAAAAAGAAACTCATCCTACAGATAAATGGAGAGAATATTATGTCATTTTCAAGTTATAATATGAGGTATTCTCTACCCTATAGAAGTCACAAAGCTATAATCTAAGTACTGGGGTTAGATATTGCTTTGATACTTAACAGAATCCACTGGGTTAGGAATTAATACCCACTGGCATCAGTGCTTGCTTTAAATCATCTTAATCTATGTCAGATCTTCTGGGAACCTAGTAAGAATAGGTCTTTAATGCCAACCATGTTTCTTGTGATCCATTTGTAAAACATCCCTTAAAAAATTTACAGGAATATGATTTCTGAAACATAGATAATTAAAACTTAGTTATATCAAAGAAACTAAATAAAAGTTTCTGAAATAATATATAATTAGAAATTACTTTCCCAGAATAATAGCTTGAGGCTTTTAACATTTAAAATTCAAACCAACTTCATTAGATATTTTACCAATGAGAAATTTATTTTAATTGAAGATATAAATTATGAAATTTAACTCATATCTACTTTTATTCTAACATATTTTTTCAGATCCAAATTTGTCAAAAACCAAAAGACAAATGTATTGATGCTGTATTGGGCTAATTATCTTTATAATTTGAGGGATCCAAAAATGATACAATTTTGGTTAAGTCACAGTTTATTTACACTAAACAAGTGTACAACACTGTTTTTCATAAATTAAGACATCTTTGAATTTTTACAAAAGTTTAGTAGTCAAAATAAATATTTAATAAAAACATACTATATCAAATTTAGTGTTTAAAAATAAATGTCACAATGTTTCACCTTCAGTTAAATATAACTGAATGTAGTGGTTTATGATTAAGCCACTAAGAATGATTAAAGTGTTATTTGGGGGCTGGAGAGACTTTTGGCTCAGGGTTTAAGGCTCTGCCTTGCAAGCAGAAGGTCCTGAGTTCAGACCCCATGTATAAACATCAGGTGGAAATGGCAGCAGCCTGCAGTTCCAGCCCTGGTAAGCAGAGCCTGAGATATCTCAGAACGAAGCAAAAAGAAGGTAGAAGCAGCTTCCACGTGGATTCACAATGCCTTCCGATACACATACACATGCAAAATAAATAAATAAAATTTTAAATTTTTATTATTAATTAATTAATTTTTATAACATTTTTATTATTATTTCTGCTCATACAAACTTAGTAGGTACACCGGTTCCCTCCCTCCCTCCTCCTCCCCCCGAACCCCCAGCTCCACCTGCCCTCACCCCTCCTTCCCCACCCCCCAGTGCCTCCCCCCCCCATCCCCAGAGAATCCTTTAATGTGAATGCCAGACTCTCCTCTGGGCCCTCCTCTCCAATGACATACAAGGACCCAGTGGCATTTCCCTGAACCCTTTCCTGTGTTCCCCTTAAACATAGGAACACTATTTTGGCTGCCAATCCCTTGCCTCCAAGGATCTTGGTGCCTTTAGCAGATGCTAGACTTTGTGAGGTCAATAGTGTGTTGGACATTGTGCAGGGCATGCAAAGTCCAATTATGATTGCTTCGGCCCTAACTTGTGTGGAGTATCTTGCAAATCATTGCTCCTCCCATCCTTGTGCTCTTACAATCTCACTGCCCCCTCTTCCGCAAATTTCCCTGAGCTTCAGGATGGGGAGAGATTAGTCTGGCCTAGTTCTAGGTGGTTGATATAGAGTCTCTGAAGTTCTGGATTATGGTTTGTTGATTTTCTTTTGCAGTTTTGCTGCTCCTGCAATGCCCTTCACTCCATCCTGATGGGCATTGTATGTTACCCCCTGGCCAGAGACAAAAAGCTGTTGAGCTGCAGTCTTGTTATAAGAACACATTCAAGGGTAGATGTAATAAAAGTAGGAAATCTCAGTGAGGGAGGGGTCAATCACCCATTTGAAAAATGGTTATTTTTAATCTGCCAGACTATATGCCCTCCCGTTCTGGTGAGATCATACCTCCTCAGTTGTAAATGATCAGGAACGAACATCTGTGAACTTAACCAGATGTCTCATTACTTACTTGCAGTCCTTGATGGAGGCCTATTTTCTCTACTGTAACATGGTCCCCTCTCTCCTTGTTTCTGGTGTGGCCCTCCAGCCCCATCCCTCCTGTTTATAATCCTTGCAATTATTGTAGGTATTACATAGATTTATCTTTGAGTGTCCTAGGTGGGCTGGGTGAGTTTGGTACTAGGAGCCACCTATTAGGCGCTTAATTTTCTGAGTCTGGATACTTCACCTAATATAATTGTTTCTAATGACATCCATTTCCCGGCAAATTCCAGTAATTCATCATTTTTGATGGCTGAGTAGTACTCCATTGTATTGAGTTTCCTTATCCACTCGTCAACTATTGGACATTTGGGTTGATTCCATGACTTTGCTATTGTGAACAGTGCTGTTATGAACATGGTCGTGCTTGTGCTATCGAGATGAATTTTTGCTGTATGTGGGGTTATTCCCAAAAGTGGAATAGCCGGGTCATATGGCATTCAATCTTTAATTTCTTTAAGAATCTCCAGACGGCTCGCCAGAGTGGCTGTATGAGCCTGCATTCCCACCAGCAATGTAGGAGAGTTCCCCTCTCTCCACATCCTCTCCAGCATATGTTGTTGTTTGTATTGTGGATTTTTGTCATCCTGACCGGGGTGAGATGATATCTCAGGGAAAATAAACAAATAAACAAATAAATAAATATTTTTTAAAAAATAGTTGGGAAGAAGAAAATTAAAATCCAAGTAAAACCAGTGAGAGATTCCACCTTAGTGTTTTGAGGCTGGGTCTCTAAACCCAGATCATGCTGACAAGGTGAGTCTGAGTAGTCAATGTCCTTTGAGGATTCTGCCTTTCAGAGCTAGAAAGACATCAGGCCTCACTTAGTAATTTATGTGGGATGCAAATTTCCTTTTAGACTCCAAACTCTGATCTTGGAAGAAGATATTATAAAAGACAGAGTTCCATCTTTGCTTTTTGCCAGATTGTTGTCTAGCTTTCCAATACCATTTTTGAATGATTTTGTTCCCCCCTTATTTGAAATTCCATCTTTATAACACATGAACTCCCACATGTATTGGGTACTGTTCTTGACTTTCCTTTGATCTGCTTATTCAGTTTAAGTTCTTTTAAGTCCACAGTACCCCTTAATATTTCACAGACTTCATCTTCTCTCACTACCATTGCTAGCAGAAGTTTCCTAGCTTTGTTTGTCAAGTGAAAAATAATAATTGATTACATGTATGGGGAATAGTGGCTAGCCTTGAACTTGTGGTCTTCCTGCTTCAGCTTCCCAAGGCTAGGATTATAGGAGTTAGCTAACATGCCCTACCCATACATATTGATCCATGTCTATAATGGGGCGTCATAAAATATAATTGATAACCTATCATTCCGCATGCTTGTTTTTATGGTAAAGAACATTTGAAATTTATCTTTTAGTTTGAAATATATAATACATAATTATTAACACAATACATATACACATTATGAATCTAGTTCCACGTGTTTATTTTTGCATAAACTTTATAATCAGTGAATCTAATTCCCTTCTCCAAAAGTTCTTATGGTATTCTTGTTAGATGATAGGCATGTTAAACACAAAATGACTCAAGATGGCCCCTCCCTCCAATGTAGGTGTTCAGACAAAGAACCCTTTACAACTACAGTTCCCAGCCTATTAAATAAGGCAGCTCCATCCTCCCAAGGACTTCTCTGCAGCCCCAGCCCACCTGTAACTAAGATAAACTGGTAGTTCTCCCGAGGACTTTTTCAACAATCCCAAGACAAGCCCCTCTTCTCATCCCATTCATATGACCATGTCCTATAAAAGACCTCGAAATGAGAGCGCTCTCTCTCTCTCTCTCTCTCTCTCTCTCTCTCTCTCTCTCTCTCTCTCTTGTCTGTTTCTGAGATAGCCATGCTGCATGATGGTTGCCTATTTTGTCCTCTGCTTGCTTGACATAAATCTCCTTTATATATTTTGTGCTGGTTTTGGTGTGACTTTGTATCCCCAATCATTCTGAGGTAGGGGGGCATTCCCAAGAGCCCCCACAATTCTTATTATAGCCATCTTACATTCTAACATGTATATGGAAATATTTTCATTATAGTGAATTTTTCTGTCTCAGAATGTAACTTTTATTTCCACTGTCTAAATCTCTGCATCATGAAGTCTTATTAAAATGCTCTGTCATGACTGTCTTGTATCACATAGGCAGTCACTCTCCAGCACCTCTGCGGGCATTTCTGTCCATCTGAAGACACTGGAAGGGTTCCAGGAAGCTACGTATCAAATGTGACAGAAGAGGTCCAGGCTTGGCAAACAGTGGTGGGATGTCTGTACCACCTCACAACAGACCTTTCCTAGGCCTGTCTGACCAGTCAAGGGACTAAGATGTGGTCAAGCCAAATCATATCATATACACAAGATAGAACAGTTCTTGCCTAGCTGTTACTTGACAGGAAGCCACTGTGCTCTGGAACATTCCTCACTGAGGTACTGTGGCAAGCAACTATGGCAGATGCTTTGGTGTGCCGTCTTCCATGACTCTTTTTGTTTCTGTTCCTATAGACCCTGTACTCTAAAATAAGAGTGATTTGAAATAAACACTAATCGATGTCTCTGTGCCCCATGAAAAAAAATAAAAAATAAAAAAATAAAAAATAAATAAAATGCTCTGTCACATTAGCTTAAGCCTATAACTTGTATTTTCTAACTGATGATGTGGTCATAGAGGCTTCTGCCATGCCCTCTGACTGGCTGCTGTGGAGGCTCTTTCATTCTGAATTGTATTGTTCCTTCTACTTACTGGTCATCTTCTCTGCAATATTTTCCTTCGAGTTCTCTGAGTACATAATTATACATTTAGCCTACTGATGATTTGCCTCTTCATTTCTAACTTTTAATCTAATAAAATCAGTCTTTTGCAGTTAAAGGCACTGGCCTTCAGATGACTAAGTAAGATGGTGCCAGTGTGTGGCTTATCTTATATCTAACTTAAATGAGGGCATTTCTAATATTTCCATGAAGCTTGGTCCTCATATCTGGAAGAGATGTGTTATCCTGTTCAGGAAGCATCCAGCTGTCTTTTTCCACCTATATTATTTATTGATTTACTCTTGGTTTAAAATACATGCCTTATAACTGTCTACGAGAGAACACATTAAGCCTATTTTACCAGAACATTGTGTTGGGACTGGATGACTTCATTGGAGCTTAACCTCTAACAGTTGTGGGCTCTTAATGATCTCTCTGAGTCTCGAATGAAACATTTTATACCACCTTCATAAACTCTAGATAGTTCATCACAGCTACATGTGCACACAGCTACATCTTATCTGCAATTTGAGTTCTTGCTCCTAATTTCCAGTGTGATAAGATTACCTAAAAGAATACAATGTATAATTTATCCACTTTTATCTATGAAAATTTAACAGCCTCAGTGGGTTCACCTTGATGTTTAAAACCTGTGATCACCTTTAGATTCTTTGTTTAGCCTCTTTTTGTGTTTTCTGAAACTCACTGTAACTTAAGTTGCATTCTCATTGTTTTAAAACACCCTTATTATGAAATATTCCAAATGGATACCAAATATATTCTGTGGCTTTAAAACTAATGCGACCAAGGCCATCTATTGTCCTTCATTGAGCTTCTTGTCCACCATGTGCTCAGGAAACCATAAATCATAAGAAGAAGTACTGTGACTTTGTTACATTATCCATCTGCATCAGTAGAATCACTGCATACTTGGGCACATGATACTCACAGTGCGAAGACTGGAATGACACTCGTATTTCTGCAACAACTGCCATGAAGACAGCTCCCTGAAACTGCTTTGCCACCCAGTCTTCCACTGCTAATGTCTAGCCATGGTGACTTCCATTGAGCTTATAAATATGGGTCTTACTGCTTGCTGTTAGCAGTCACTCTTCACTGTCTATTGTCATGTCTCTGAGGGAATCCCAGAGTTAGCCAGGTTTTCTATAAACAGCTTTCAGGGAACTCAGTGCTCTGCTTTTGAGCATCAGCCTTCTCTTTTTTAGTTTTAATCATGAAATCTGTTATCAGAGAGTTGCTCTTTAACATGATTATTTAATTCAGAAAAGTGTCCTCCTGATGTTGCTCTCAACATGGAAGAACTGAGGCCTTGGTTCTACTTTCCTGAGCAGTTCTCTTGATACCAAGGAGATTCTTCTCATAATTCCCTGTCCACCTCTGCAGTCCACATGGAAGCATGCAGGCAAGTCTCTATCCAAGCTTTGAGTCTGTTCCAGTGAAGATTTTCCTACTCCCTGACTTTATTGGTCATGATAACTTGCTGATGTCATGTGTATAAACAGATCAAACTAAGATGTATGTAGACTCAATAGAACCATTTAGTGTTTGGTCATAAGTGAAATGCAATACGTTAGTTTTAGCTTACTTAGAAGGAAATGCCCACTGTATTGAGAATGAAATAATATTTTAAAATTAGATAATTCCACACCCACGGTCAAACAAACAGCCTTAGTGAAACTCAATAGGAATGAATAAATGTTTAAATATAAAAAGATAATCATAGAGAAAAAAGAGACTGGATGGAATGTGAGAAAATAGAAGGTATGGCAGTGTATTTTATACACACACACATATGTATAAAACACTACAAAATTAAGAGGAAGGCGATGTCATAGTTAGATATGAATATGAATTTGACAACTGAAGGATGAACTCAGGGCCTATCGGTGAGAATTAACAGTTAAGAAAATCCCGTGAGAGATTGTCTAGTTGATGTGGGAGGATCCAGCACAGTTTCATATACTTAGGCAAATTGTGAAGTGAAAAAGTTTCCCCTCTCTCAGCATTCCTGTGTATATATGGAATCCACTTCCCTCTGCTCCTGATGTTGTTATGAATCTTCCTGCCATGCTGATGGAGTGTAAGGATCATAAGCAAGAGGAAACCCCTCGTTGCCCTGAGTGATTTGGTTCTGCACTTATCAGCATCATGAAGAGACACTGCAATAGGAGCATAACCAGAGACAATGTCTTTTCCTTCTGCATACTAATGAAATTAAACTTTAATTTATCAATTCTTCCCATTTTTACACATATCACATGTCTTTTTTCCCATTGCTTTGTGTCCTTAGCAGATAAGGGTAGGTGATAAGGTATTGAAAAGACCTTCCTTCCTTCCTCCCTCTCTTTCCTCCTTCCTTCCTTCCTTCTTTCCTTCCTTCCTTTTTCTTTCTTTCTTTCTTTCTTTCTTCTTTCTTTCTTTCTTTCTTTCTTTCTTAGATAATATCTGAGACAAGCAATTAAGGAGAAAAGGGATGAGGGAAGGTGTGGTCTGTTTGTGGTGGGAATCACACAGTAGAAAGCATGACTATAGGCAGAAGCAGGAGATGTGCTCAGGTCAGAGCCGTCATCATGAAGTGGAACAAGAACGACTGCAGGAAACAGGGTCAGCTACCTAACCTCAAGGCATGCCTCTGTGATCTGCCTTTCTCTCCAGTAATGCTCTGCTTCTGAAAGGTAATACAACTTTCCAAACATTAAAACCCCTAATGATTCAAACCCATGAGCCCACGAGGGAGGCAACTGATGCTCATCCCATGACAGGACAAGAAGAGGTCAGAAGCTCCTACCCTGGATCACAGACATAACAGCCAAAGCTCTTAGTTCTGTCTTTGGTATTCCACACAAAAGCCTCAGGTCCTTCCCATCTCATCTCTGAGATTCCAAATGCTAAAGTCAGACACTATTCTTCAAATATACCACTGTGCAGTCCTTTTCCCTAGGGAGAAATATAGCCCTTCCTGGCAGAATTTTGACTGAGCCTCCTACAACAGTGTTCCCATCTTGTCTAATTTTAGGTTAGGTTGCCTGTCTGTGGATATATGGCTATCCCTCACCTTAACATGCCTCAGTCTCTAAGAAATTCTGAAGAGGCCCCTAATACGTAGGTGATGCTTTTTATTGAACTGGTAGAGGCCCTTTCTTCATCCTCAAAATGAGAAACATTAAAAGATGGAGGTAAAAGATAGCTACTCCATGAAATACCAAAACCACAGGAAACAGTCTAAATACATAGTCCATTTTCTTGAACGAAGTGCAATAAATATCTTTCAATGAGTGCATGGCATCTTTAGGGACCCACAAAATTTCTTTAAGTAAATGATACAATTAATCATCATAAGTCTCCTAAGTGATATGCTCTTGCTTCATTTTCCAACTGAGTCTCGGATCCAGAGTATTTAATAATTCACTACATAATCACATCCCTAGCAGAAGGCAGACAGTTTTGAAACACTGATTTCTTTAACTTTCACAATAAACATAAAAATTCATCATTGGTTGCTATCATTTGTAATTGAGATTAATGAAATTTAGTTGGTTTCCTCAAAGATCTGGCAAGCAGAAGAATTAGAACTTTAATATATCATTTCTTACTACATTATAACTCTATGAACACGAACATATGACATAGTAAACACCCTAGGGAGAGGGGAGCAGAGAAAAAGAGAGAGAGAAAGAAAGAAAGAAAGAAAAAAGAAAGAAAGAAAGAAAGAAAGAAATAAAGAAAGAAAGAAAGAAAGAAAGAAAGAAAGAAAGAAAGAAAGAAAGAAAGAAATAGATGGTGACTTTTGTCCATATTCACCTGAAGAGAAAACAGTAAAATACTATGATGATTTAGAGGAGAAGGAGTCCACAGAGCTAAGGACACTAAAACCAGGAAGAGACATGAGTTATGTTTTATTACCTTTACAGAAGGACCAGGATTTTCACAGTAGCTCAGTCGTAATGTGTTTGCTTAGCACATGAGAGGTCCCTGGTTCAAACCCTACAGTTGAGGAGTACAGGGAAGAGAAGTACCAGTGAAGAAAATAATAGAAAAGATATATCATAATGCTAGTCTTAGTAAATATAAAATGAAAGTAGCCATGCTGAAGGAACAATGTCAAAACAGCAGTGATGGATCTCTAGATTTGCAGGAAATGTTCATGGAAGAGGTGGTGGTCCTAGTCAAATCTGGAACCAGCAGTTTGGCACCTATTTGAGTCAAAATTTTGGCAACAATCACCATACATTTGAGAACTTCTAAAATCATCCCATCAAATGGGAGAGAATCTTCACTTCCAGCTCTAAAATAAGTAAATTCTTTTTACCTTTCTGTTACTCTCAGTTGTTAGTCACCATAGTTTAAGATTTCCATATAGCCTACCCAAAAACTCATACAACTTCAGGAACTATACCATTTACCTTTACACATTACCAAGAAAGTAAACTTAAAAAGTGCACTACTATACTAATCTTCAATCCCTGTCCAATAAACCCATCTTAATTGATGTACTACCAGTCCAATAGTCTCATCTAGGAAACAGCACCAAGCAACACCAGACAGGTATGTCCAACTCCAAGGCAAACACTAGCAATAATTGCTCAAGTGTAGTAATATTGCCTAATTCAAATCACAGCACAAATTCATGAATAAAAAAAACCAAGATAACAAATCTACAAAAAGAATCAACCCCATAATGATGGAATCTAACCAGAACAAGCGCACAGAAAATAGCCAAGAAAGTCATACCCAAGACAATGATTTTCAAAGCCTGATACTTACTATGATCAAAACAATGAAAGAGGAAATCTGGGAGGAGTCAAACAACTGCATCAATCAATTTAAACAGGAACCAAAAAAGGCACTTGGATGAAATGAGAAAAGCAATTGATGAAACAAAAATAGGTATAGAAAAGTTAAAACAATCGCGAGCAGAGATTACACTCAAATTAAAAGACCAGGTATCTTCAACCCAAGACACAAGAGAGTCTTATCAGCAGAACTAATGAAGCATAAAATAGAATATCAGATCTTGAAAACAAAATGGAAGAAGAAACCAGTTAAATCAAAGAGGATAAAGCCAAAAGGATACTTGAGAGGAATATTCAAGAGTTATGAGACACCTTGAAGAAGCCTAACATGCACACTCATGGAATACCAGAACAAGAATCCCAAAATACCACACCTGAGGAAATCTTTCAAATTATCATAAGAGAAAACTTTCTATATCTAAAGAAAAAGAGGTCCATCAGAATTCAAGAGGCATATCACACCCTAAACAGATATGACCAAAACAGAAACTCTTCATGGCAAATAATAGTCAATACACATACAAGACAAAGAGAATGTGTTGAGAGTTTCAAGAGAAAAAAACTAAGTTACTTTTAAAGGTATACCTATTAAAATAACAAATGATTTTTCAATAGAAACAGTAAAAGCCAGAAGAGCTTGGAGAGACATACTTCAAGTATTGAATGAATACAAATGTCAACCTAGGCTGATAAACCCAGCAAAACTATCAGTCATGATTGAGGGTGAAAGAAAAAATTTCCACCACAAACACAAATTGAAGACTTATATGACCACCAAACCAGGCCTTCATAAAATGCTAGAAAAGATACTCAAGCTTGAAGAAAACAACAAGCATATCCAGGATGACAGAAGGGAAGTATAATACCATACAACCTACAAGCGAAATAATTCATTTATGAAAGCCACTAAACACAACAAATGTCAGGAATCAAATGTAATTTCTCCATTATAACCATAAATGTCAATGGAATTGACTCACCAATCAAAAGACACAGTTCAAACATAGATTAGAATCAAAACATCCATCTTCTGCCTTCAGGAAACACAAAAGATAGGCACATTCTAAAAGTAAAAGGCTGGTAAGAAATGCTTCAAGCTAATGGAACCAGGAAACAAACAGGGATAGAAATTATGCTATCTGACAAAGTAGACTTCAAACCAAAGAAAATTATGAGACACAGAAGGATATTACATTATAGTCACAGGAACAATTCATCAAGAATACTTCACAATACTGAACATACGCATACCTAATATGGGCTCCTGCACATTCATTAAGCAAGCACTACAATATCCAAAGTAAGAAATCAATCCCAAAACAGTATACTGGAGGATTTCAATACTGCACTCGCATCGTGGGATAGGTCAACAGGCCCAAAACTCAACAGAGACACACTGGAACTAAATCAAACCCTTACTGAAATGAACCTAACAGATCCTTCCATCCGAGCACTGAGGAATTCACACTCTTCTTAGCAGCCCACAGAACTTTCTCCAAAATAGACCAAATATTGAGCCACAAAATGATTCTCCATATATACAAGAAACTTGAAATTATAGCCTGTATGCTATCAGACCACAATGATCTAAAGTTTGACATCCACAGCACAACAAATAGCAGAAAATACACTAATTCTTAGAAATTAAACACCATGATTCAGAATGAGAAATGGGTTCAGAAAGAAATAAAAAAGGAAATTTGAGACTTCCTAGAAGTGAATGATAATGAAAATACAACACATCAAAAATCTCTGGGACACAATGAAAGCTGTTCTAAGAGGTTTCTAGCTCTCAATATCTATATCAAAAATATGGAAATGTCACAAGTAAATAGCAATGCAACTTAAAGCTTTAGAGACACAAGAGCAATCCAATCCCAAAAGCAGTAGAAGAGAGATTACCAAATCAGTAGAGAAATAGCCAAAATTGAGATAAGAAAAACAATATCAACCAGATGAAAAGATGGTTCTTTTTTAAAAAAATAAGATTGATACACCCTAGTTAAATTAACCAAAATCAAGAGAGAGAAAACCCAAATTAACAAAATTAGAGATGAAAATGGAGTAATCACAACTGATACCCAAGAAATCAGAGAATTATAAGGTCATATTTCAAAAACCTATAGTACGTGAAGTTTGACAACACAAAAAAAATGGATGAATTCCTGAGTAAGCTCAACTTACCTAAGTTGAATCAAGAAATTCTGAATTATTTAAATAGTCCTATAACAAATGAGGAAACTAATGAAGTGATCTCAAATCTTCACATCAAAAAAATGTCCTGGACCAGATGGATTCAGCACAGAAATCTATCAGACATTTAAAGAACAATTAACACCACTACTCCTTAAACTGTTCCATAAAATAGTGAAGGAAGGAACACGTCCAAATTCTTTCTATGAAGCTAATATCATACTAATCCCAAAACCTAATAAAGATACACTTAAAAAAGAAAAAACTATAAGCTAATCTCTTTGATGAATACAGATGTAAAGATTCTCAACAAAATCTTTTTTAACATTTTTTATTATTATTTCCACTCATACAAACTTAATAGGTACACCAGTTCCCTCCCTCCCTCCCCCCCAAACCCCTGTTCTCCCTCCCCTCATCCCTCCCTCCTCATCCCCCAGTGCCTCCCCCCCCCCAATTCCCAGAGAGTCCTTTAATGTGCATGCCAGACTCTCCTCTGGGCCCTCCTCTCCAATGACATACAAGGACCCAGTGGCATTTCCCTGAACGCTTTCCTGTGTTCCCCTTAAGCATAGAAACACTACTGTGGTTGTCAATCCCTTGCCTCCAAGGATCTTGGTGGCTTTAGCAGATGCTAGACTTTGTGAGGTCAATAGTTTGTTGAACATTGCGCAGGGCATGCAAAATCCAATTATGATTGCTTCGGCCCTAATTTGTGTAGAGTGTCTTGCAAATCATTTTTCCTCCCATCCTTGTGCTCTTACAATCTCACCGCCCCCTCTTCCGCAAATTTCCCTGAGCTTCAGGATGGGGAGAAATTAGTCTGGCCTACTTCCAGGTGGTTAATATAGAGTCTCTGAAGTTCTGGATTATGGTTTGTTGATTTTCTTTTGCAGTTTTGCTGCTCCTGCAATGCCCTTCACTCCATCCTGATGGGCATTGTATGTTACCCCCTGGCCAGAGACAAAAAGCTGTTGAGCTGCAGTCTTGTTATAAGAACACATTCAAGGGTAGATGTAATAAAAGTAGGAAACCTCAGTGAGGGAGGGGTCAATCACCCATTTGAAAAATGGTTAATTTTTTTCTGCCAGACTATATGCCCTCCCCTTCTGGTGAGATCATACCTCCTCAGTTGTAAATGATCAGGAACGAACGTCTGTGAACTTAACCAGGTGTCTCATTACTTACTTGCAGTCCTTGATGGAGGCCTATTTTCTCTGCTGTAACATGGTCCCCTCTCTCCTTGTTTCTGGTGTGGCCCTCCAGCCCCATCCCTCCTGTTCATAATCCTTGCAATTACTATAGGTATTACATAGATTTGTCTTTGAGTGTCTCAAGGTGGGCTGGGTGGGTTTGGTTCTAGGAGCCACCTATTAGGGAGTACATATGGCGCTTAATTTTCTGAGTCTGGGATATTTCACTTAATATAATTGTTTCTAATGACATCCATTTCCCAGCAAATTCCAGTAATTCATCATTTTTGATGGCTGAGTAGTACTCCATTGTATAGATGCACCACAGTTTCCTTATCCACTCGTCAACTGTTGGACATTTGGGTTGATTCCATGACTTTGCTATTGTAAACAGTGCTGTTATGAACATGGTCGTGCTTGTGCTATCGAGGTGAACCTCTGCTGCATGCGGGGTTATTCCCAAAAGTGGAATAGCAGGGTCATATGGCATTGCAATCTTTAATTTCTTTAAGAATCTCCAGACGGCTCGCCAGAGTGGCTGTATGAGCCTGCATTCCCACCAGCAATGTAGGAGAGTTCCCCTCTCTCCACATCCTCTCCAGCATTTGTTGTTGTTTGTATTGTGGATTTTTGTCATCCTGACTGGGGTGAGATGATATCTCAGGGAAGTTTTGATTTGCATTTCCCTGATGGCTAAAGAAGTGGAGCATTTTTTCAGATATTTGTTAGACATTTTAATTTCATCCCTGGTAAAGTTTCTTTTAAGTTCCAGGGCCCATTTTTTAATTGGGCCATTGGTTTCCTTGGTGTTTAGTTTTCTAAGTTCTTTGTGCACTCTGGACAGTAGAGCTCTATCAGATATGTGGTTAGTGAAGATTTTCTCCCATTCTGTGGGTTGCCTTTGAGCTCGTGTTACAATCTCTTTATCTGAACAGAAGCTCTTTAATTTCACAAGATCCCAGCTGTTCTCAACAAAATCTTAGCAAATTGGATTCAAAAATATATCAAAAAATCATTCACTGTGATCAAGTAGGATTTATCCCAGACACACAAGGTTGATTCAACATATGCAAATCAATAAATGTAATCCATCAATAAACAATCCGAAGTCTAAGACTACATGATACTCTCGAGAGATGCAGAAAAAACTTTTGACAAGATTCAATACTCTTTTGTGATCAAAACCCTAGAGACAGTTGGAATGGAAGGAACTTATATCAACATAACAAAATCTGTACACAACAACCAACAGCAAGGATTATACTGAATGGGGATAAACATGAAGCATTCCTGCTTCGATCAGGAACTAGACAAGGCTGTCCACACTCACCACTTCTATTCAATACTGTATTTGAAGTCTTTTGTAGAGCCATAAGAGAAGGAGTTAAAAGGGATTCAAATTGAAAAAGAAGCCAGGATATCTCTATTTGCAGATCACATGATCATATACCTGAGAGATCCTAAAAACTTTACCAGGAAACTCCTGGAACTAATACATAAGTTCAGCAGAGTGGCAGGCTATAAAATAAAAATACAAAAATCAGTGGCCTTCCTATTCACCAAGGATGAAAAAAGTAAAAGAGTCCTAAGAGAAATAATCCCACTTACTATAGCCCCTGAAAAAATGAAATACCTTGGTATAAATCTAACCAAAGAAGTGAGAAACCTTTATAATAAAAACTTGAAAACCCTAAAGAAAGAAATTACAGAAAACACCAGAAGGTGAAAAGACTTTCCATGCTCCTGGATCGGCAGACTTGACATAAAAATGACCATCCTACCAAAAGACATATACAGATTCAATGTTATACCAATCAAAATCCCAAAGCAATTCTTTAAACAAATTTACCAAACAATCTCAAAACTCATATGGAAGCACAAAAAGCCCAGGGTAGCAAAAACAATCCTGAGTAACAAAAACACTGCTGGAGGTATCACCATACCAAACCTTAATCTATACTACAGATCCATAGTAATAAAAACAGCCTGTTACAAGCTCTAAAACAGACACATAGATCAATGGATAAGAGTTGAAGACCCACATATAAGCCCACAGCCATTTGATCTTTGACAAAGGAGCCCAAAAAACTCAATGGAAAAAGAACAGCATCTTCAAGTGGTGCGGGCAAAACTGGATATCCACATACAGAAGATTAAAACTGGACCCTCACTTGTCACCATGCACAAAAATAAAGTTCGAATGGATGAAGGACCTCATTATTAAGTGAGAGACTATAAACAATACCCCAGTTGAAAGAGTAGGGAACTCCCTCAAGTGAATTGGGCGGGCCAGCATTTACTAAACAGAAACCAAATAGCTCAGGCACTAGAAACAACACTCAACATATGGGATCTTATAATATTAAAGAGCTTCTGTTCAGCTAAAGAGATTATAGACCAAGCAAAACAGCACCCCAGAGAATGGGAGAAAATCTTCACTAACTACACATCTGATAGAGCTCTATTATCCAGAATGCACAAAAAATCTTTTAAAAATTAGAAAATGGTCCTCAGATCTCAAAAGAAACTTTTCCAGGGATGAAATTGAAAACTCCTAACAAATATCTTTTAAAGTGCTCCACATCCTTAGCCATCAGAGAAATGCAAATCAAAACTACCCTGAGATACCATCTCACCCCAGTCAGGTTGGCGAAAATCCACAATACAAACAATACCAAATGCTGGGGAGGATGTGGAGAGAAGGGAACTCTCATACATTGCTGGTGGAAATGCAGGCTTATACAATCACTCTGGCGATCAGTATGTTGATTTCTTTTTATTATTATTATTATTTCTGCTCATACAAACTTAACAGGTACACCGGTCCCCTCCTTCCCTACACCTCCCCCTGAGCCCCCTGCTCCCCCCTCCCCTCTCCCGTCCCTCCCCATCTCCCAGTGCCTCCCCCCCCAATCCCCAGAGCATCCTTTACTATGCATGCCAAACTCTCCTCTGGGTCCTCCTCTCCGATGAGATGCAAGGACCCAGGGGCATATCCCAGAACCCTTAAGGGGAACACAGGAAACAGTATGTTGATTTCTAAAAAAGTTAAAGATTGAAATGCCATATGACCCTGCTATGCCACTACTAGGAATAATCCCCCAAAACGCAGCAATTTACTACCACGACAGGAATACAACCATGTTCATTGCAGCACTGTTTACAATAGCAAAATCATGGAATCAACCGAGATGCCCAACAGTTGACAAAAGGATAATGAAAATGTGTTACATTTATACAATGGAAAATTATTCTGCCATCAAAAAATGAAGTAATGAAATTTGCCAGGAAATGAGAAGAAATTATAGTGAATGAAAGTTAGAGGTCATATGTACCTTCTAATAAGTGGATCCTAGTTCCAAACCCTCTTAATGACATATTCAAAGGAGATGACCTTCTATACCAATTGGGATGTAGCCAAGGGCAGTTCAGGAACAGCAAAACTGAAAACAACAAACACCAAAGACTCTACATTATTCACCTGGAATCAGACCAGCCAAATCTCTTCCCATCCTAAAGCTCAGGGAACCTTGCAGAAGAGGGGGCAGCGAGAATGTAAGAGCCTAAAAAAGGGGAGAACCAATGATATACAAGGTCCTCCACACAAATCAAGGCTGCAGCAGCCATTATAGCCACAATGTGATTGGACTTTACCTGACCTGCACAATGGCTGACATATAAATGATCCCCCAAAGTCTAGCATGAATCACAGGAGAGAAGTCTTCAGGCAGTAGAATCCCTAGAGGCAAGGGGTTAAACAGTCATAATAAAATTCTCATATTAGTGAGCTGACCAAGAAGGGGGCCCTAAGCTATGCCACTGAGTCCCCAATCTTCACTAGTGTAGAGGATTCAGAGGGAAATTCAGCAGATGCTCTGGAGGATGGGAGGGAGAAAGCAGGAAGCACCAAGAGAGGAGGAGGGAAGGAAAAGGGGTGAGAGGGGGAGAGTGGGAAGAGGGGAGAATGCAGTAGGGGACAACAGGCGGAAAGAGAGGGGAAAGGGAGAAGTGGGGTACCTATTGAGCTTGTATAACTAGGAAAAAATGTAATAAAAAAGTTAAAAATAAAAAATTAAAGATAGGACACTTAAAAAAATGCTAAACCAAAGGAATAAATAATCCAATCAAATGTGTTTCAGAGATCAGAATAGATTCTTCTCAACAGGAGTACAAATTCCCAGTAATTGCATGAAATGTGCTCAATATATTTAACCAACAGATAAGTACAAATCAAATCTGCATTTATATTCAAGATGTCATCAAATTAACTATAAAATACATATATAAAACACAAATGTTAGTGAGGATATGTTACAAATGGAACTCATATAGTGATCAGTGAAACTTAATTTTTCCAGCCATTGTTGAAATTATTATGGAAGTTCCTTTAAAAAAACCAGGATTGCCACACGGCTTAGATACACCACTGCTAATTTCATACCCAAAAGATCACACTCAGTACACCATGTGTCAACTGGCAAACCGTGTTCACTGCACCTCTAGTCCCCATAGACAAGTGATAGATCACCTTAGGTTCTCCACAACAATCGTGGAGATATCGTGTGGGATATTATTTAGATATAAAGGATCACAAATTCTTTTTTTAAAGAGACTACCGAACACATTATTCCAGTTTGTATCACACACCAGAACTTTCCCCCCCTTACAAAGGACATTATTAAAACAATTAGTGCAACATGGAAAAGATTAGATAACAATATAATGTTCATCTTCTGGTTTTGAATGACCACAAATTTTTATCATTTACAAGAAAACAATTGATGTTGGAGATAATCATAAGAAGCAAAGTAGTCAAAAGCAGAATTATCAAGATTTCTCTAATAAAAATCTAAGGCATAAAATAAATTTTAGGGATTGCAAGATTGATCAGTGAATGAAAGTTCTTGCCACACAAAATGATAGCTTAAGTTTCATTCTTGGAACCTACGCAAAGGTGGAATGAGAGAATCAACTCCTCAAAATGGGCCTCTAGTATCCATATGCACATTGTAGAATGTTCATCCTCACCCCCACACATACATAATGACAGTAATTAATTGAAAATTAATTTTAAAAGTTATGAAATAAGAATACAACTATTAGTAAAGAAGAAAAGGATATGGAAGAGGATGACATTTAAGGAATGGTAACACAGGAATAATTATGATATAATCAAATGTATAAATGAAAATGCTAGAATGAAACATTATTTATACAATTAGTGCATTCTAAAAATGTTTAAAATTTTGTTAGTACTTTTCAGATTGAATGCAAGTATTGCAATATTAAAGAAACCTAAATAAGCCTTGGTCTCCCCGGGTTTCTGTCACAGGGCCCATTTCCACTCTTTCCTAGTAATCTTCTACTATCCTTGGTGTCTATGCAGAAAAAACACACACAGCAAACAGGTTATTAACACTACAACTACCACCAATCTTATGGCTTTCTTGCAATTCTATTACTTTCTCTAGTGGGAGGCAGAAGATACAGACTAAGTCCTTGAAGAAGATGAAAATTCAAAACTCATCAACAGGGTATGAGGATGTATCTCTGTTGCAAAGGAAGCACTTTGTATGTTCACTGCATTTCTAATCCCAGAACGGCAAATATATCAAACAAAATTCAGAAACCTACCAATCATAGTCATCAATGACAGTAACTACTGTGGGTAATCATCGTGAAGGCTAGTTAAAACCTCTGAGTAAGCATTTGTTGAAACAGAGATGTTCACCCAATCTAAATGTATCTATCTCTCTGATATTGTCCTTTAATAGGTGATAAAATGGAAAGCCGCCAGATTTAGTGATACTTTTGGAATAGTGTCTTTGACCTATTTGAGTTGATCTTTGTACAAAGGTAAATAGTAGGGTCTAATTTTAGACTTCCACATCTGGACATCTAATTTCTATCAGGACCACTTGTTATAAAACCTGCCTCTTTTACAGTGCTCATTTTTGGTGCCTTTGCCAAGGTCAGATGGTTTTAACTGCTTGAGCTTATTACTAATTTTCATTCTTTTCCATTGCTCTGTAGTATAATTTAAACTCATACATTACGATACTTTAAAATCAGGGGTAAAGAATCAGAAAGGAGGTGTCATAGTTAGGTACAGATGTCAACTTGATGGTTGAGAGTTTGAGCTTTGGGCACATTAGTTGAGTTAAACCCAGAACAAACCTGCAGAAGATTTTCTAGCTGATGGGAAAGGCCCAGCTCATAGTGGGTGGGACTCAGCCCTGGACAGGTGAATAAATTGCAGAGAACTGGTTGAGGAAGTAGGCATCCTTGTGTATACTTGGCCAGACATGCTGGTCTGGCAAGTAAGGGTCATCCCTCTCTCAGCCATTATGTGGATATTATGTGGCCAGTTCCATCAGCTCTGGTATTGATGTGAGCTGTCCTGCTAAAATGGACAAACAACTGTAACCAGGAATCATATGAGAGAATAAACCCCTCGTTCGTCTAAGCAGTTTTGTCATGATTTTATCAGCAACCACGTAGGCTAAGTGCAACAGAATGGACAAAACTTTTGGAAATATTTACTCAGCAGGGAACAATTCACCAGAATATGTAAAGGCAGATAATCAATAAATAGGGAATAAGAATGAACCTATTCTCTTCAAATGATAAAAAAGTCAATAAATATATGAAAACATGTTGCACCATCTTTAGTAATCAGAGGAATGTCAGTCAATGCTACATTGAGATCCCACATCATCCTATGCATAAAGCCTGGCATTAAAAGCAATAAAATCAAAACAAATAACTCAAAACTAAAAAAAACCCACATTTAGTCAAAGACATATGAAAAAGGCATCCTTTGATATGCCGTGTTAATTCATGCTAATTACCACGAAAACCATCATAGAGATCTCTCAAAAAGATGAAAATATCCATATGTGATCCAATTAAATGTCATGAGTAAATTACCCCAAAGATCCAGCCATCTTATTGTATGGATCTGCACAACCTTATTTATGCTAACCGAATTATTAGCCTAAGTGCTCATTAACAGATTAATGGAGAAAGAGAGTGAAATTTGTACATACTCACCGTTTTACTCTGAAGTGTTATTTGCAAGAAAAAATGGTATTCTTGATAATTATGTTAAAATTTCTAGCCCCACGAAGACAAATATTAGTTATTTTCCCTAATCTATAGATACAAGGAGAAAAAAGATGAATAATTTGAAATGAAAAGAAATAGGAACACAAGCTGTGAAAGGGAATAGAAGAATAGGAGCAGGAAAGCACAATAAAGGGTGGATATATGATCAAAAACATCATAAACATCTAGGAAATGCCATGATTAAACTTTGCACAATTAGCAAGGAGACCTGTGGTCCATGCTTGCACAGGGATATGAGAGCATGAGGGACATGACTAGATTAGTGAATGGAAAAAGGGGAGGGAGAGGAGTGGAGTGGTACAGATGGATTTAAGGAAAGGACATAACTTCACTCTGCTTGCATATGAAAAACTCAAAAAATAAAGATTTCAAAAGAAAAAATCACATTATTCAGGTACATTTGTTCTGTGAACACCTTTCCTGGGGAGATGTCACATAACTTTCTATTCACCCCAGATAGGAGTTCAAGAGTGGACCAAAGAAATGAATATGCCAAGGTCCAACTTGGCAAACCAGTGACTTTATTGAGGCTATTTAACAGGAATAGGTGTGAGAGTTATGGAAGAAGTAGGAACAATTAAAAGGCAGCTAGCTACACAACCAGAAATCTTTCCATCCACCCCCAACATGGGTGAAACCCACCAGAGCTGCACCCTGGAGCTCTCTGATGTAAGGCTTGCTGGGAGACTCATCTCTAAGCTTCCAGATTGCTCCAGGAATTCTCTCCAACTGCTGGGCTGCTTGCTGACCTCTTTCTTCCTGACCTGTGGGTATTCTCATCAGTCTCTTCCAGACTGCTGCTCCAGGGGCTTCTTCAGACTGCTCCATAGCCTCCTCATAAACTGTGTGATTTGCCTCTTCTAGACTTGCCTGGCTCCTTGGCGGTTTCTTCTGGGCTTCTTCATTGCTCTGGAGCTTCCTTCAGACTACTGCCTAATGTCTTGCAGTCCTGTCTCTCACTTAGCTGTTGGTCATATCTTTCCACATCATGGAGAGATCCCCCTTCCCAAAGCTTGATAGTTTCAGTAATTTCCTGACCCCTGGGATAGGATGTTTCAATTTATTGCATAGTATTGTTCTTAGTTTAGACTGGGGGAAAAACCAAAGATGGCTGCCCAGAGGAAAAATGCCATATAACAAAATTGAAAACTATTTGGTTTTCTCCCTCCCAAAATTTCATCACTCTTATTTACTCAAAGAAATGCACAAATATATAAATGTTGTCTATCTGTATCCACATGGTGAAAGATTCATGGATTTAGCTAAAAGGCAGATGTCCATTTCCAGTAGAAATGGTGCAGAATTTGTAGACAACATACAAGTATCATTTCGTATAGTTTCTAATACCTCTACATGATATGCTGTGTCTTAAATAGTCTGCTGTATTGAACATGGGTTCATTTATACAGAACATTCAGACATTGTGGGCCAACTACATATTTCTATACAAAGAATACATAAAAAAGTTAAAGATATTAATAACAATTTGCTTCAATAGCCAACCAAATAACTACCAAAATCATGAACACTATAAATTGCAGCATAGTCCCTTTACCCCACCCCGCTCCGCGGGTCGGGCCGCCCGCGGTCCAGCGGGGCCTCACCCCGCGACCTAGGTAAGCTCCGCCCGCGACCGCCCACCAGAACCCCAGGTCAGCCCAAGGGACCCGGCTCCAACCCCACCATCCTGCCAGAGCCGCGCACAGGGCCAAGGAACGAGGAGGATCTCCCCTGCACCCGGGCCCCGCCCCAGCTGCCCTCAGGTTAAATAGCTCCACGCCGACACCCCCATCCTCCTAGTCCCCACCCCACTCCACTGGTCGGGACCCGCGCACGGTCCAGCCGGGCCTCACCCGCGACCTAGGTAAACACTGTCCCTGCCCACCCCCAAGAACCCCAGGCCAAATAATTCAGTTTAGTGAAATTGAAAGATCTTAAGAGTTAAAACGACAATGCCAAAGTCAAAGTGCAAATCCATGAGAAGCAACACTCAAGTAAACAAATTTCCCACTGAAGAAATTAATCCAATAATGTTAGACTCCAACCAGAAAAAACCTGCGGAAAAAGGCCAAGAAAGCCTCACCCAGGATAAAGACTTTCAAAATATGATCATTACCATGTTCAATACTATGAAAGAGGAAATCCGGGAGGAATTACATAATCGAATCAATCGCTTTGAAGAGGAACACAAAAGACATCTGGAGGAGTTGAGAAAAACAGTGCAAGAAACAAAAAGTGGCATAGAGCAGTTAAAACAAACTCAAGCAGAGTTTAAAACTGAGCTAAAAGACAAGTTATCTTCAACCCAGAACGCCACAGAGAGTCTTATCAACAGAACTAACGAAGCAGAAAACAGAATTTCAGACCTTGAAGATAAAGTGGGAGTACTAACCAGCTCAATGGAAGAGGTTGTTAAAGCCAAAAAGATACTTGAGAGAAATATCCAAGAGATATGGGACACCCTGAAAAGCCTAACATGCGTATTCATGGAATACCAGAGCAAGAATCTCAAAATACCACCCCTGAGGAAATTTTTCAAACAATCATCAAGGAAAACTTTCCTCATCTAAAAAAGAGAGGCCCATCCATATACAAGAGGCATTCCGCACCCCAAACAGATATGACCAAAATAGAAGCACGCCATGGCAAATAATAGTTAAAACACCTAGACATTCAAGATAAAGAACTGTGCTGAGAGCTTCAAGGGAGAAAAACAAGTCACTTTTAAAGGTAAACCTATTAAATAACAAATGACTTCTCAGTCGAACAGTAAAAGCAAGAAGAGCTTGGAGAGACATACTTCAAGTATTAAATGAGCAAAAATGTCAACCCAGGCTGATTTACCCTGCAAAACTATCAGTCATGATCGAGGGAGAAAGAAAAATCTTCCAGCACAAAGACAACTTGAAGGGATACATGTCCACCAAACCAGGCCTTCAAAAAATGCTAGAAATGATTACTCAAGCGTGAAGAAAAAAACAGGCATATCCAGGAGAAACAGAAGGCAAATATAACACCATTAAAAGCGAAGCAATATACTTATAAAAACTACTAAACATAATAAATGTCTGGAATTAAAAATAGTTTCTACATTATAACACTAAATGTTAATGAATTAATTCACCGATCAAGAGACACAGATTACAAACTTGGATTAAAATCACAATCCATCAATCTGCTGCCTGCAGGAAAACCCATCTCACCACAAAAAATAGGCACGCTCTAAAAATAAAAGGCTGGTCAACAATTCTACAAGCAAATGGAAGCCGAAAACAGGCAGGGGTAGCCATTATGCTATCAGACAAAGTGGACTTCAAAGAAAATTAATAAGAGACACGGATGGATACTACATTTTAGTCACAGGTAACAATTCACCAGGAAGACTTCACAATTACTGAACATATATGCGCCCAATACGGGCCCCTCCACATTCATTAAGAAAACCCTACAGCGTCTAAAGCAAGAAATCAACCCCCAATGATAATTCTTGGGACTTCAACACCCGCCCTCTCAACATGGGATAGATCAACAGGTCAAAAGCTTAACAGAGGACACTTTGGAACTTAATCAACCCTGAAAGAAATGGACCTTACAGATCTCTATCGAACTTTTCACCCACGCACCAAAGAATACCACATTTTCTCAGCAGCACATGGAACTTTCTCCAAAATAGAGCAATATTGGGCCACACAAACGAAATCTACACATATACAAGAAAGTTGAAATTCTAACCTGTGCCCTATCAGACCACCACGGCCTAAAGCTGGACATCCACAACACATCAAACAAGAGAAAATACACTAACCTCCTGGAAACTTAACAATACGATGCTGAATGAGAACTGGATTCAGGAAGAAATTAAAAGGAAATTCAAGATTTTCTGAAAGTGAATGATAACGAAAAATACAACTTACCAAAATCTCTGAGACACAATGAAGCTGTTCTAAGAGGTAAGTTCATAGCTCTTAATGCCTACATCAAAAAAAAGGAAAACATCAGAAATAAACAACTTAGTCAATGCAGCTTAAAGCTTTAGAGAAACTAGAGCAATCTGATCCCAAAAGTAGTAGAAGAGAGGAGATTAGCAAAATAAGGGGAGAAATATCTGAAATCGAGACTACGAAATGATAGAAAAAATCAAACCAGTCAAAAAGCTGGTTCTTTGAAAAAATCAATAAGATTGATACACCCCTAGCTAAATTAACCAAAAGCAGGGCGAGGCGAGAGAAAACCCAAATTAACAAATCAGAAATGACATGGAGTTATACACTACTGATACCCAAGAAATCCAGAGATTATAACATCATATTTTCAAAAACTTTATACTCTGTGAAATTTGACAACAACAAAAGAGATGGATGAATTTCTAAGTAAAACACACTTACCTAAATTGAATCAGGTAAGTTGTGAATTATTTAAGTAGTCCTATAACATATAAGGAAATTGAGGAAGTAATCTTGAATCTTCCCACCAAAAATGTCCTGGACCAGATGGATTCAGCACAGAGTTCTACCAGACATTTAAGGAGTTAATAACACCAATACTCCTTAAACTGTTCCATCAAATAGCAAAGGAAGGAACACTACCAAATTCCTTCTATGAAGCTAATATCGTTTTAATCCCAAAACCTAATAAAGACTCAATTAAAAAAGAAAACTATAGGTCAATCTCTCTGATGAACACAGATGCAAAGATTCTCAACAAAGTCTTAGCAAATCGGATTCAAAAACATATTAAAAAGATCATTCATGGGGACCAAGTAGGCTTCATCCCTGGCACACAAGGTTGGTTCAACATATGCAAATCAATAAATGTAATTCATCATGTAAACCAGTCCAAAGTCCAAGACCACATGATACTCTCGATAGATGCGAGAAAGAAAGCTTTGACAATATCCAACAGCCTTTTATGATCAAAACGCTAGAGACAGTAGGAATGGAAGGAACCTTTATCAATATAATAAAAGCTGTATACAACAAGCCCACAGCAAGGATTATGCTCAATGGGGAACAATTGGAAGCATTCCCACTTCGATCAGGAACTAGACAAGGCTGTCCACTCTCACCACTTCTATTCAATATTGTACTTGAAGTCTTAGCTGAAGCCATAAGACAAGAAAGGGACATAAGAGGGATTCAAATCGGCAAGGAAGAAGTCAAGCTATCCCTATTTGCAGATGACATGATCTTATACCTGAGTGATCCCAAAAACTCCACCAGGAAGCTCCTGGAACTAATTGAGAAGTTCAGCAGGGTGGCAGGATACAAAATAAATGTGCAAAAATCAGAGGCCTTCCTATATGCCCAGAATGAAAGAAGTGAAAAAGCCTTGAGAGAAACAATCCATTTACTATAGCCCCTAAAAAAATGAAATACCTTGGTATAAACCTAACTAAGGAGGTAAAAGACCTTTACAATGAAAACTTTAAAACCCTAAAGAAAGAAATTGCAGAAGACACCAGAAGGTGGAAAGACCTCCCTTGTTCCTGGATTGGCAGAATCAACATCGTAAAAACCATCCTACCAAAGGCAATATACAGATTCAATGCTATACCAATCAAAATCCCAAAGCAATTCTTCAAAGAAGTTGACCAAACAATCTCAAAGTTCATATGGAGGCACAAAAGACCCAGGATAGCAAAACAATCCTGAGTAACAAAAACACTGCTAGAGGTATTACCATACCAAACCTAAGTCTATACTACAAATCCATAGTTATAAAGACAGCCTGGTACTGGCTCCAAAATAGACACACAGATCAATGGATAAGGATTGAAGACCCAGATATAAGCCCACAAAGTTACAGCCATTTGGTCTTTGACAAAGGGGCCCAAAGAATCCAATGGAAAAAGAACAGCATCTTCAACAAATGGTGCTGGCAAAACTGGATCTCCACATGCAGAAGATTAAAGCTGGACCCGTACTTGTCACCATGTACAAGACTTAATTCCAAATGGATCAAGGACCTTGATATCAGGCCAGAGACTAAAAACCATAGTTGAAAGGATAGGGAACTCCCTCGAGCTGATTGGGCTAGGCCAACATTCCTAAACAGACATCCAATGGCACAGTCACTGCTACCAACTCTCAACAGTTGGGATCTTGTGAAATTAAAGAGCTTCTGTTCAGATAAAGAGATTGTAACACGAGCTCAAAGGCAACCCACAGAATGGGAGAAAATCTTCACTAACCACATCTGATAGAGCTCTACTGTCCAGAGTGCACAAAGAACTTAGAAAACTAAACACCAAGGAAACCAATGGCCCAATTAAAAAATGGGCCCTGGAACTTAAAGAAACTTTACCAGGGATGAAATTAAAATGTCTAACAATATCTTAAAAAATGCTCCACTTCCTTAGCCATCAGGGAAATGCAAATCAAAACTTCCCTGAGATATCATCTCACCCCGGTCAGGATGGCAAAAATCCACAATACAAACAACACAAATGCTGGAGAGGATGTGGAGAGAGGGGAACTCTCCTACATTGCTGGTGGGAATGCAGGCTCATACAGCCACTCTGGCGAGCCGTCTGGAGATTCTTAAAGAAATTAAAGATTGAAATGCCATATGACCCTGCTATTCCACTTTTGGGAATAACCCCCCATACAGCAGAGGTTCACCTCGATAGCACAAGCGACCATGTTCATAGCAGCACTGTTTACAATAGCAAAGTCATGGAATCAACCCAAATGTCCAACAGTTGACGAGTGGATAAGGAAACTGTGGTACATCTATACAATGGAGTACTACTCAGCCATCAAAAATGATGAATTACTGGAATTTGCCGGGAAATGGATGTCATTAGAAACAATTATATTAAGTGAAGTATCCCAGACCCAGAAAATTAAGCGCCGTATGTACTCCCTAATAGGTGGCTCCTAGTACCAAACCCACCCAGCCCACCTAGAGACAGTAATTCCAAGGATTATGAACAGGAGGGATGGGTAGGAGGGCCACACCAGAAACAAGGAGAGAAGGGACCATGTTTACAGCAGGAAAATAGGCCTCCACCAAGGACCCAAATAAGTAATGAGACATCTGATTAAGTTCACAGACTTTTGTTCCTGATCATTTACTACTGAAGGGGTGTGATCTCACAAGAAGAGGAGGGCATATAGTCTGGCAGATAAAAAGTAACCATTTTGCAAATGGGTTTCCCACTTTTATTACATCTACCTTTGAATGTGCTTTTATCACAAGACTCTAACAGCTTTTTGTCTGTGGCCAGGGGGTAACATACAATGCCCACCAGGATGGAGTGAAGGGCATTGCAGGAGCAGCAAAACTGCTAAAGAAAATCAACAAACCACAATCCAGAACTTCAGAAACTCTATATCAACCACCTAGAACTAGGCCAGCTTAGTCTCTCCCCATCTTGAAGCTCAGGGAAATTTGCGGAAGAGGGGGCGGTAAGAGTGTAAGAGCAAAAGGATGGGAGCAATGATATGTAAGATACTCTACTAGTTAGGGCTGAAGCAATCATAATTGGACTTTGCATGCCCTGCACATTGTCCAACACATGTTGACCTCACAAAGTCTAGCATCTGCTAAAGGCACCAAGATCCTTGGAGGCAAAGGATTGGCAGCCACAGCAGTGTTCCTATACCTAAGGGGAACACGGGAAAGGGTTCAGGGAAAGGCCACTGGGTCCTTGTACGTCATCGGAGAGGAGGGCCCAGAGGAAAATCAGACATGCACAAGAAAGGACTCTCTGGGAATTGGGGCGGGAGGCACTGGGGGATGGAGGAGGAGGAGAGGGAGAACTGGTAAAAATTTTAAACTGTATAATTAAATTTTTAATAAAAAAAAAAAAAGGGGACACTTCTTTTTTCTAAGAATTTTTATTTTTTCCTTTTCGGCCACCTGCCCAGGACTCATGCAATCCAGCGAGGACACACTGTGCCCCAGGTAAACACCCCCTGCTCACCCCCAAGCCCTAGATAACCCACTAGTCCCAGATCCTCCCACCAGCCAGAGAAGGCACTGCTCCAGGCTGGGGAGGACCCCTAGGCCACACCCCAGGTCCCCAGGTTAATTGCACCTGACGCCAGCACCTCTGCCCTTTCCGCCACCTGCCTGGGATGAGCGAAATCCAGTGAGGACACACTGTGCCCCAGTCCAGGGAGGACACACTGCTCATCAGAATTCAACAGAGTCCAAAGAACACCCAAGCAAGGCTCTAGGGGACAAAGGCCACACATCTGAAATCCTCTAAATTCATCATATTCATGGGAGAGATTCTTCACATCCAGCCCAAAGATAAGTAAACCCCCCCTTTTTACCATCCTGTTCCTTTCAATTATTAGTTACTGTAGAGTAACTTTTCCATATAGCTACCCCCAAAACATATACAACATCAGGGACTATACCACTTACCCTCACATATCACCAAGGTACTAAATCATAAAAGTGCACTACCATACTAATATTCACCCCCTGTCCACTCCCTGTACTAACTGTCTAATAGCCTCATCTAGGAAATAGCAACAAGCGTAACCAACATCAAGGCAAACACTAGTAATAACTGCCCAAGAGTAGTGATACCAACAAATTCAGTTCAGTCAAAAACACACAGAAATTGAAAGAAGGTCTTAAGAGATAATACAACAATGCCCAGGTCAAAGTGCAAATCCATGAGAAACAAAACCCAAGAAAACAAATCTCCCACCAAAAGAATTAACCCCATAATTAACCCCAGAACAAATTCACAGAAAATAGCCAAAAAACCCTGACCCAAAATGACTTTCAAAGCATGATCATTACTATGATCAATACTATGAAAGAGGAAATCTGGCAGGAGTTAAATAACTGCATCAACCACTTTGAAGAGGAACATAACAGACATCTGGAGGAGTTGAGAAAAACAGTGCAAGAAACAAAAAGTGGCATAGAGCAGTTAAAACAGACTCAAGCAGAGTTTAAAACTTAACTAAAAGACAAGTTATCCTCAACCCAGAACTCAACAGAGAGTCTTATAAGCAGGACAAACGAAGCTGAAAATAGAATTTCAGATCTTGAAGACAAAGTGGGAGTATTAACCAACTCAATGGAAGAGGTTTTTAAAGACAAAAAGATATGTGAGAGAAATATTCAAGAATTATGGGACACCCTGAAGAAGCTTAACATGCGTATTCATGGAAATACCAGAGCAAGAATCCCAAAATACCACACCTGAGGAAATTTTTCAAATTATCATGAAGAAAAACTTTCCTCATCTAAAAAAAGAGAGGCCCATCCATATACAAGAGGCATTCCGCATCCCAAACAGATAAGACCAAAATAGAAACTCATCATGACAAGTAATAGTTAAAACACTCCACATTCAGGGCAAAGAAATGGAGCTAATAACACTGATACTCCTTAAACTGTTCCATCAAATAGCAAAGGAAGGAACACTACCAAATTCTTTCTATGAAGCTAATATTGTCTTAATCCCAAAACCTAATAAAGATACACTTAAAAAAGAAAACTATATCTTAAGTTTGTATGAGTGGAAATAAAAAAATTAAAAAAAGAAAACTATAGGTCAATCTCTTTGATGAACACAGATGCAAAGATTCTCCACAAAGTCTTAGCAAATCGGATTCAAAAACATATCAAAAAGATCATCCACAGGGATCAACTAGGCTTTATCCCAGATACACAAGGTTGGTTCAACATACGCAAATCAATAAACGTAATTCACCATATAAACCAGTCCAATGTTCAAGACCATATGATACTCTCGATAGATGCAGAAAAAGTGTTTGACGAGATCCAACAGCCTTTTATGATCAAAACCCTAGAGACAGTTGGAATGGAAGGAACCTTTATCAGTATAATAAAAGCTGTATACAACAAGCCCACAGCAAGGATTATGCTCAATGGGGAACAATTGGAAGCATTCCCACTTCGAACAGGAACTAGACAAGGCTGTCCACTCTCACCACTTCTATTCAATATTGTACTTGAAGTCTTAGCTGAAGCCATAAGACAAGAAAGGGACATAAGAGGGATTCAAATCAGCAAGGAAGAAGTCCAGTTATCTCTATTTGCAGATGACATGATATTATACCTGAGTGATCCCAAAAACTCCACCAAGAAGCTCCTGGAACTAATTGAGAAGTTCAGCAGGGTGGCAGGATACAAAATAAGTACACAAAAATCAGTGGCCTTACTGGGTCCTTGTACGTCATCGGAGAGGAGGGCCCAGAGGAAAATCAGATATGCACAAGAAAGGACTCTCTGGGAATTGGGGTGGGAGGCACTGGGGATGGGGAGGGAGAGGGGTGGGGAGGGGGAGCAGGGGGTATGGGGGGAGGAGGAGGGAGGGAGGGAACTGGTGTACCTAATAAGTTTGTATGAGCTGAAATAAAAAAAAAAAAAAAAAAAGAACAAGAAGCTTAACCCAGTGGGACAGGATGACCCAGCATGCATAGTCAAGTATTATCAATAGAAAGATGTGACCTAAAACAGGGCCCAGTGTAAGCCCAGAACTTGGGAGATGGAAGTAGGAAGATCAGGAATTCAGAGTCTCAAAACAGAGTGAACAAATAAATAACATGGAAACATTGTAAACATAGACAATAAATGTATAGTTGATATTTCATATCTAGGACTTGAAATCTACAATGCCAGTCTAGTTGTAATCAAACTTCGTATAACATTTTAATAAAGAAATTTCCTCGAAGTAGCATCTACTCCAGCTACAAGTGATGCACCTATGGCAAGTATATGGAGACAATGGGTATGAAGGTCGGCTGTCAGGGCAGTGGATAATGGAATTCAAAGCACTCATTTCTATGGTACAGAAAACTTAGAGAGATTATCACTTGGATTTCTACCAGAGAGATCTTGTCAATCACTAACTAACCCATGTCTGTTTACCTCATGGCTGAAAATTGCTCAGATATGCCCACTGGATGAGCAGGAATTCCACTGATGTACCTCATCGAGACTTGAAAAAGGAGAGAACACTTGGCCTGACACATAAACACGGACTTGCCTACTGTTCAAGGGAAAATACCAAATGTGACTAATATGAAGTAGATAGAAAAGCATAGCCTGATAGATGCTACTCACTTAGTCTAAAATGGAGACATCAGATACTGAACTTTGAACATTTATTGACTGAGAATGAAAATGTCATTGCAATGTCTCAGCCTACATTGCTAATTGATTTGATATTCTTCTTCCTCCCCCCCAAAAAAATCAGTGGCCTTCCTATATGCCCAGAATGAAAGAAGTGAAAAAGCCTTGAGAGAAACAATCCCATTTACTATAGCCCCTAAAAAAATGAAATACCTTGGTATAAACCTAACCAAGGAAGTAAGTGACCTTTACAATGAAAACTTTAAAACCCTAAAGAAAGAAATTACAGAAGACACTAGAAGGTAGAAAGATCTCCCATATTCCTGGATTGGCAGAATCAACATCATAAAAATGACCATCCTACCAAAGGCAATGTATATATTCAATGCTATACCAATTAAAATCCCAAAGCAATTTTTAAAGAAGTTGACCAAACAATCTAAAAATTCACATGGAGGCACAAAAGACCCAGGATATCAAAAACAATCCTGAGTAACAAAAACACTGCTTGGAGGTATCACCATACCAAATCTTAATTATACTTCAAATCCATAGTAATAAAAACACTCTGGTATTGGCTCCAAAATAGACACACAGATCATTGGATAAGTGTTGAAGACCCAGATATAAGTCCACACAATTACAGCCATTTGATCTTTGACAAAGGGGCCCAAAAAATCCAATGGAACAAGAACAGCATCTTCAACAAATGGTGCTGGCAAAACGGGATGTCCACCTATAGAAGATTAAAACTGGACCCATACTTGTCACCATGTACAAATTCCAAATGGATCAAGGACCTCAATGTAAGGCCAGAGATTATAAAAATCTTAGTTGAAAGGATAGGGAACTCCCTCGAGCTGATTGGACTAGGCCAACAGTTCTTAAACGGAAATCCAATAGCACAGTCACAGATGAGATCTGATGAAATTAAAGAGCTTCTGTTCAGATAAAAAGATTGTAACTGAAGCACAAAGGCAACCCACAGAATGGGAGAAAATCTTCACTAACCACATATCTGGTAGAGCTCTATTATCCAGAGTGCACAAAGAACTTAGAAAACTAAACACCAAGGAAACAAATGGCTCAATTAAAAAATGGGCCTTGGAACTTAAAAGGAACTTTACCAGGGATGAAATTAAAATGTCTAACAAATATCTTAAAAAATGCTCCACATCCTTAGCCATCAGGGAAATGCAAATCAAACCTCCCTGAGATATCATCTCACCCCGGTCAGGATGGCAAAAATCCACAATACAAACAACACCAAATGCTGGAGAGGATGTGGCGAGAAGGGAACTCTCCTACATTGCTGGTGAAATGCCGGCTTATACAATCACTCTGGTGAGCCGTCTGGCGATTCTTAAAAAAGTTAAAGATTGAAATGCCATATGATCCTGCTATTCCACTTTTGGGAATAATCCCCTATATAGCGAAAATTCACCTTGATAGCACAAGCACGACCATGTTCATAGCAGCACTGTTTACAACAGCAAAGTCATGAAATCAACCCAAATGCCTAACAGTTGAGAGTGGATAAGGAAAATGTGGTACATTTATACAATGGAATACTACTCAGCCATAAAAAATGATGAATTAATGAAATCTGCCCGGAAATGGATAGAATTATAAAAAATTATACTGAGTGAAGTATTCCAGACACAGAAAATTAAGGCACCATATGTACTCCCTAATAGGTGGATCCTAGTACCAAACCCACTTAGTGAATGACACACTCAAAGATAAATAACCTACAGTTATTGCAAAGATTATAAGCAGGGAGGCAAGGCAAAGGAGGGCCCCGCCAGAAACAAGGAGAGAGGGGATCATGCTACGGTAGAGAAAACTAGGTCACCATCAAGTACTGCAGGTAAGTAATGAGACATCTGATTAAGCTCACAGACTTTCTTTCCTGGTCACTTGCAACTGATGGGGTTTGAGCTAAACAGAAAGGGAGGGCATAGAGTCTGGCAGATAGAAGGTAATCATCCTGCAAATGGAAGACTGACCCCCTTTCACCACGGTCTCCTACTCTTATTCCATTTACCTTTGAATCTACTCTTATAAGATTCTATTTTAACAGCCTTTTATCTCTGGCTAGGTGGTGACATCCAATACCAATCAGGATGGAGCCAAGGGTGGTGCAGGAACAGCAAAACTGGAAGAAAAAAAAAAAGAATAATAAACCATAATTCAGAACATCAGAGACCCTACATTAATCACCAGGAACCAGGTCAGACTAATCTCCCCATCCCAAAGCTCATGGAAATTAGCGGAAGAGGGGGTGGTAAGATTGTAAGAGCCTAAAGATGGGGAGGAGCAAGGATATGCAAGATACTCCACACACGTTAGGGCCGAAGTAATCATAATAGGACTTTGCATGACCTGCACAATGACCAACATGTCATTGACCACCCAAAGTCTGGCATGGATCACAGGCTCTAAGATCCTTAGAGGGAAGGGATTAATAGCCACAATAGTATTCCTATACTAAAGGGGAACACAAAAAAGAGCTCTAGGCAATGCTACTGAGTCCTTACACCTCATCAGAGAGGAGGACCCAGAGGGAAGTTTGACATGCACACTAAAGGATGCTCCAGGAATGGGGATGGGGGGAGGCACTGGGAGAAAGGGAGGAAGAGGGAAAAAAGGAAGGGAAAAAAGGGGAGGGAGCAAGGGGATCCAGGGAGGGGTGGAGGGAGGGAGGGGAATGGGGTACCTATCAAGTTTGTATGAGTGGAAAAAATAAATTAAAAAAAAATAAAAAATTATGTCTGGCAAAAAAAAGAATTTTTATTTTTTATTAAGATTTTTTTTAAAAAGAATTTTTTATATATACAAACAAAATGAATTTCTGTCCATGCCCCCTGTCCCTCCCCTCCCACTGTATCATCTGTCCCTGTCCCTTTCGCCTCTTGTCTCTTTGCATGTGCGGCTCACAGAGGTCCCTTTGGGGCACCTGTACTAGTAGCAAGCAGTGGCCTTTCAGTGAGTAACCCCTCAGGTGGGGAAGATCCCCTTCACTTGTCCAATACCTGCCCCGTAGGATTCCCACTGCATGTAGCTGTTTCTCATGGGGAAAGGTTGATATGTCCGTCGTTGTGTAGATCTGGTGGCTGCAGATCTCACTGCAGTGAGCTCCTGGATGCAACAGCCCTGTCACGACTGCAGTGTCCTGACTGGCAGCACCCCCTGCCTCCCCCACACCTTTAGGCTCTTAAAATCTTACTGCTCCCTCTTCCACAAGATTCCCTGAATCTTGGGATGGGGAGAGATTTGGACTGCCTATATAGATAGGGTTGAGCATTCTAGGGTCACCAATATTCTGCATTTGGTCAGTTGTGATTTTTTGTTTCCATTGCAACAGGATGTAATTTGGTTGAGTGCTGAGATATTTTCCTATCAAAGATATAATGAAAGGTGTTTAGATGGTTATTTACTATCAAATATTGATATTTAATACTAAGACATGCGTTCCTCTCTAGTGTCTATTTTTCTGCTGTGTTCTTTTGTCTCCAGTCTTTCGGGATCTTTTTCCACTCCCTGACTTATGTTTCATTTCACTTTGTGGGTGTTATAAAACTTTCTGATTGACTACAGCCTTCTGAAGATTTAATATTATGATCCACTTAAGGGAGAACACGTGCATCTGTCTTTCTGCATTTGGGATACTTCCTTCAGTTTAATTTCTTCCAGTTCTATCCTTCTATCCATTTACCAGAAAATTTCATTAACTATTTTTTCGTGACAGCTGAATAGTATTCCACTGTGTATAATATATACTAAAACGGGACACTTTGGTAAGAGTGACATTTTCAATAACTTCAGTTTTTTACTTGGTTCCAAAATAATGAGCTGTCAGTCAACGGGCCACTGGTTTTCACACCAGTCCGTCTTCAGGAATCCAGCACCACAGCCCCAGTAGATGACAGCTTCCTTCCACTCTTTCTGGGAAGGAGCCTCTCCCCGCAAATTCCATGAGCAATGGATACCTTAGCATTTTGGCCTTGGGTCTCTGCAGAAGTCTGTGCCGTCAATATACTTACGGAAGGGAACGCTGCGTGGCTGTGCTCTTGATGCACAAGGAAATTCCAGTAGTACCGGGCCAGCGGAGAGGTCAGGACACGAGGCAGGTGCATCTGTCAGTGCTGGGGTCAGCATGCTTAGCCTCACAGTGACCCAGCCCTGAAGAGGACACAAAGCTTAGTGGCCTGTCTTGGCTTGAAGATGCTAGTGGCAGCCACCAATGTGTTCTGTCTGGCAGCCCTGGTATGATTACCTCACTCTTCAGCCCAGACTGTCACCCATTAGCCACACTTATTGTCTCATGTTTGCCTAGTGGGGCTTTTTCACAGGGTCCTGAATGAAACATGCCATCGCTACCACTGAGAACAACAGGCAAAAGCAAGACCAAGGCCCCATGGCTTGTTCTCTGCCATGGCATGCTTGGCTGTGGCTTCGTCAGGTAGCTCACCATGGAATTCAACACTCCTCCTCATCAAGGTCCTCAAGGAACTGCTTTGCTACCTTGAAATCAGATGCTTATTTATGTATTCCAAACGGCTTTTCTGCCCGTTCTTGGCATTCACAATCAGGCTGAGTAGGTATTGTGGCTCCCTCTGACAGGTGGTAGGCCCAAGAACTGAGGAGAGGTCTCGGTTGACGTTGTTTGTAAGCGATGCTAGCATTTCCGGCTAGTTCCTAGCAGGAAGTGACTGGCGTGCTTGACATGACATCGAGGTTCATGGAGGCCTGTCCAAATGGAGCATGTCCACAGGAAGCCGGGAGAAACTGGATCAGGACTGAGAAGAGGTAGAGCCTGATAGGACTGGGATCTGGAGAGACCCTCTGGGCCGGACAAGGACTAGAATCTGTCACTCATGAGGGTGTTCTAGGGGCCAAGCGCGGAAGGAAAGGCGGAAGGTCAGCACCCCCCCCCCCCCCCGCCCCGGGTGCAGAGTGGGCCTGGGGGCCGCTCGGGAGGTCTGAGCAGAGCCAGGCAAACTAGTACCGCACCCCTGCACCCCCTTCTCTCGCCCACTAGAATCATGACGCTGTGAAAATGCAGCTTGGGAACCTGACATGAAAGTCTACGCCAGTCCCATTTGCATCCTCTTCTTGTATTTATGTGCAGGAGAGAAGAAGGATGTGGCTCCGACATTTTGGTAATGTCTGAAAGAGGCAATGTCTGAGAGGACAGACATGTGCACAAAAAAGTGGATGGTGGTAACAGTAACAGCAGCCATAGGCATTTTTTTCCAAGTGCTTTCAGAGTTTCGTGTAAACAACTGAAGACTTTGAAACATTTAAACATATTTGACAGCTGCATCAGATTTCCCATATACATCCCTAACATCTCTAGGTAGCAAAATATAGATGATGGGAGTAATAGGAAACAAAATGAATTTAGCAGCAAGTTGAACTTTGTGTGTGTGTGGGATACATATCCGTGAGGATGCGCTCACTCTCACACATACATATGTGTGTAGAACCAAAGGTTGGGTGTCTTTCTCTATAGATCTCAAACTGATGGCTTGAGACAGGGTCTCTGAAGCTTGCTATTTTTGGCTAAAATGGTTTGTCAGCAAATCCACTTGTCTCTGCTTCTCCATCTCTGGGGTAGGGCAGCTTTCACATGGATGCTAGACCTCCAAACTGAAGTCTTTACTGACAGACTTCACCCCTGGGCCATCTCCACAGCCCCTTCCTGCCTCCTTGAGTTTCATCCCAGTGAGCTTCTTCCCGTCACTCACCCGGCAGCACTCAGTGTTCTGGCTCCGTGCGCCCTGGGAGATGGCCATGTGGACCTTCGACAGCACAGTGACGCACAGACCTACAGAGACGTGGCAAAAGAGGGCAGCTGAAAAGAGAAAAATGACAATGGTTAGACTTCAGAAGGGAGAACGAATGGGAAATGGGCAGGCAGTTAAGAAAGGGCTTGACAGAAAATTAAGCGCCGTATGTACTCCCTAATAGGTGGCTCCTAGTACCAAACCCACCCACCTAGTACCAAACTTGCTGCTAAATTCATTTTGTTTCCTATTACTCCCATCATCTATATTTTACTACCTAGAGATGTTAGGGATGTATATGGGAAATCTGACGCAGCTGTCAAATATGTTTAAATGTTTCAAAGTCTTCAGTTTACACGAAACTCTGAAAGCACTTGGAAAAAAATGCCTAATACATCTATGTATTACCCACAGTAATTGCAAGGATTATGAACAGGAGGGATGGGGTTGGAGGGCCACACCAGAAACAAGGAGAAAAGTGACCATGTTACAGTAGAGAAAATCGGCCTCCATCAAGGACTGCAAGTAAGCAATGTGATACCTGGTTAAGTTCACAGACGTTCGTTCCCGATCATGTACAACTGAGGGGGTATGATCTCACCAGAAGGGGAGGGCATATAGTCTGGCAGATAAAAAGTAACCATTTTGCAAATGGGTGATTGACCCCTCCCTCACTGAGGTTTCCTACTTTTATTACATCTACCCTTGAATGTGCTCTTATAACAAGACTCCAGTTTAACAGCTTTTTGTCTCTGGCCAGGGGGTGACATACAGTGCCCATCAGGATGGAGTGAAGGGCATTGCAGGAGCAGCAAAACTGCAAAAGAAAGTCAACAAACCACAATCTAGAACATCAGAGACTCTATATCAACCACCTAGAACTAGGCCAGCCTAATCTCTCCCCATCCTGAAGCTCAGGGACATTTGCGGAAGAGGGGGTGGTAAGATTGTAAGAGCAAAAGGATGGGAGGAGCAATGATTTGCAAGATACTCCACACAAGTTAGGGCCGAAGCAATCATAATTGGACTTTGCATGCCCTGCACAATGTCCAACACACTATTGACCTCACAAAGTCTAGCATCAGCTAAAGACACCAAGATCCTTGGAGGCAAGGGATTGACAGCCACAGTAGTGTTCCTGTGCTTAAGGGGAACACGGGAAAGGGTTCAGGGAAATGCCACCAGGTCCTTGTACGTCATCGGAGAGGAGGGCCCAGAGGAGAGTCAGGGATGCACATTAAAGGACTCTCTGGGAATCGGGGTGGGAGGCATTGAGGGATGGGGAGGGAGGAGTGAGAGTAGGGGGAGCAGGGGGTTCGGGGAGAGGAGGAGGGAGGGAGGGAACCTGTGTATCTATTAAGTTTGTATGAGCGGAAATAATAATAAAAAATGTTAAAAAAAGAAAGGGTTTGAGTGCCTGTGTACAGTGACACAGAAGATGAAGCCGAGGACTTGTCCGCTGGCTCGGGGTGAGGCGCCTGCTCACAAACCCAACGACCTGGGCTTGATCCCCAGAGGTCCACACGGAAGGAGAGAACTGACTACTAACAATTGTTCTTTGACACCTGTTTGTATCTGTGTGCTATGGCTATGCTCTCGGTCTTGGTCTCTCTCTCTCTCTCTCTCTCTCTCTCTCTCTCTCTCTCTCTCTCTCTCTCTTTCTCTCTCTCTTTCTCTCTTTCAAAGAGAATATAAGACTAAAAAAAAAGGTAAGTCCAGGGTAGAAGTTCCAATAGGTAGATGAGAAAGACTTGCACAGGAATTGTCCTATCAACATTTCGCCATCAAAGGGGAAAGATCTCAAGAGGCCCTACCTGAGCGACTGACAAGAGTCAATGCTGACGGGGAGGAGATGGAAAATGCTTTCCCCAAGGCTGTAATGACGATTCATACTTCAGCAAGTACTTGGTCACATGTCATCAAAGGCAAACCAGAAAAAATTCAGTGGACCACACATGTGAAAAGACTTGAAAGTAGGCAAGAAAGGTTATGGGAGAGAAGAGGAGACTGCGGATTAAGGAGTAAAAATATCATAAATTCACTATATTCATGAATGAAACATCACAAGAATTAAAAAAAAAAGTGCAGGCTTGAGGACAGAGAAAAACAGGACAGGAAACCTCAATTTGGCCAGCCATACCCCCCAAGTAAGGGAGAGAGTGGTAAAGAACTACAGAGCCACATGCCCACATGAGTAAGGGAGGGAGCAAAAGGCTTGGCTGAGGCAGGAAAGCTCATAGGAAAGGATCGCTGCACCTTAGAACCGGGAACGAATCTCATCAACTCTGAGTTTAATGGGCTGTCTGCAGTCACTGTGGTAGAATTGGAGAACTTAGAAATGCCAGCAAAGATGACCTCAGATACATCTCTCCAGCAGCATGGTTTGCACTCAGGAGGTTTTGAAAGTATGAAGGAAGATAATCTCAAATTTTTAGGGGCCAAGAAGAAGATGATCCAGTATATAATCCTTTTCATTCTTGTGACCCTTCCACTTTTGTTTATTGTGCTTTAGTGTTTTATTCTTCTGGAAAAAAACTGACTTGTTATTTAGTTCAATAAAACCAAATATTCAGTTCAATTTAAAAAATTTTCATAGTCCAGTTTCAAAATGTTTATGAGCAATAATAATTTGGTTCCAGTTCCAACATTTTAAAAGGTTCAAAGTATCTTTTAAAAATTTAAAATCTTTCAAGTGTAAATTCCTACAAATTAAAAAAACAAGTTAAATGCTTCACATAACAATATAGAACATTCTTATTTTAAAATGGAAGCCACAGGACACAGTGAGAAAATACTACATTATAATTAAGACTAAAGGAATGACAAAATTAAGACCAAAGTCTGGCAAGGTAAATACCACATTCTGTAGTTCAGTATCTATCTTCTGCTAGTTGTCATGTAAAAAGGCTGGATCCAGAATACTTGGTGATTCACTCTTCCCAACTTTAGTGTTTGCAATAGTTTTTCTCCAGACTTGCTTTAATCTACACTTGCAACTTTCTTCGGAGTATGTCTGACGGTTCTAGTATCACCAACATTGTGGTTCTCTATGGTAACTGTTAAGTTTCACCTTCCTCAAGAATTTCAAACCTGTTGCATAGCTTTAAGCCTCAGTTCCTCTGCATGAAACCATCAGACATGCATCAAAATCAGTACTACCTGAATGATACTGCCAAGTTCTACACAAGACCAAGATGTAGGTTGGCCCACTTGAATCACAGCTGTATCAACTTCCATGTGCGGACTCTGGAAAAGATCTTTTCATTTTTTTAAATTTTTAAATTTTTTCTACTTTTACAAGCATATTGAGTATTCATCCCTGCTTCCCTCCATTCCTCCTCGCTCACATTCCCTTCCTTCCCTTCATCCATCTCTCCCACTTCTTCCCGCCCTCCTGCCTATATGCTTCTACGGACCCAGGGTTTCCTCTGGTTTGTTTGTGAGGGTTCAGGCATATCAAGTTGCCTCTCATCAGGCCACCACACTGATGGGGCATTTCCCTTCACTCGTCCAGTTTTAGATCCCAAAGTTCCCACTGTATGTTCTTATGTTTCTTGAGTTCCTAGGTAGCCTATGAGGACGTTGGCACGTCAGTCATTGTGCAGATCTAGGAAGGACAAGTCTCACTGTAGTGAGTTCTCATATGCAGCAGTCCTGCTTTAAGTGGAATGTCTTGACCAATGGTAAAGCTTCCCATCTTTAGGTCCTTACAATCTCACCCCCCCCTTCTGCAATGTTCCAAAGCCTTAGACTGGGGAGAGATCATGTTGGCCTGACTCTGGGTGAGCCTTGTTGAGCTGGTGGCACTCTGCATTATGGCTGCCCACTGCTGTCCTCGTCACTGCTCTTCTTATTGCCCCAGGCTGTGTCTTGGTAAGGTATTAAGATCCTCTGTATCTGTTGTAGGAAAAGATTTCCAGGCTCAATGTTAAACGTTCTTCCAATCTACAGGTATAACAACACCTTTTACAGAACAGTTTGACGTACTCTGGAAAAGACCTTTTCTATACAGCAAGAACTCTTTCAGCTTAGGCTTTCTTCCTCTAAACAAGTCTGGGTTTTCATGACATGGAATCTCCAAAGGGTGGTATTCATCTCTCTCACCATCCTAGTGCAAAACACTAAATTTTCCTCCAACAGTCATAACTGCTCTGCTTTCTTAAACTAAAACTTCAAGGTTTGCACACAGCTCCTTTCTTCCAAGTAAATCAGTTCATCTTCAAACTCAGCTTCACCGAAGTCCTTGCTCCCTTTCCAAACAATATGAACTGGACTTAAACAACTTATATCTTTATTACTATTACTAAATTCTGTTCAATGACTTTTCGAGACTATAGACTCCAAGTCTTTAAACATTACCACATTTGTACAAAATACACAAAAGCCACAAGGACAAATTTATCAGGAACACTCTACTCCTGGCACCAAATGTGTTTAATTTTATATCCCTATTGTGGAACAAATACAGGATCCAAACAATTAGGGGAACAAGAAGTTTATTCCAGGTTAGTATTCTTGGTTACATTTCAAGAGTGTAGTAGGAGAGTTCGTTATCAACATCAGGAGCAGAGAGAACTGGCCTCATAATATTTGTAGGAATTGCTGAAAGAAGGACATTTTTCTCCCTTGCCAGTATGCATGTATGCAAACTGTGCCAAAGTGCTGAACTACCTCTTTTCCATCTTATCCACCTGCCTGTGGAATGGTCCCACCCACTATGAGCTAGGTCTCTCCACATCAATCTCCCACAGACTTGATCAGGGTTGACTTTAACTACTAATTCTTCATAGATGTGCCTAAAGACTTAGTGCTCAATTGTCAAGGTGATGCACTAAAGGAGAGGGTACAGTAGCTTGGGGTAGAAAGACTATGAAAAAAGTATGTATGAATCGTTAAGAAAATATACATTTAATAAATTTGGAAAAAGAAAAAGAAACTTAGAGGTTATAATGAAGCATATATATTTCAGATGGACTTCTCTTTTTACTGTGCTTTAAGTTGACATAAGTTGGTTTCATGTAGCTGGGAAGAATCTTCACATATAAACCAGCGATCTTTAAGAATGTAGTCAATTATCAATAAAATGTGAGAACAGGCTGTTTACAATTCTCCTTACTGGAAGTATGGCTGATGTCATTAATTGCTTTCTAGGGGATGTTTAACATTTGCTACCTACTGTTCATGCCACAAGCAGTCCCAGGCCCATTGTCTCTATCAGGATGTCAACCCCTAGGAGAGATGCAACAGAAATGTTGTTGCAGTGGATCTACAGAAAGGGGAAAATTCATAGCCAATACTTGTCATAAATTTACTTACTGCCTAATTCCTTCTGGACTCCATAAACTGACAGAATATTTTAAAGAGTATTAATAAAATTCAAATATAACAAAAAAATAAAATAAATAAAAGAGCGTTAAAAATAAATATTTTGCTTCCAAAAGGAAGGCTTCTACTATATTAACAAATGACAACATGGTTTAACTATTTCCATGTAAGCCTAAGTTTTATTCAAAATAATCACATAATTTTAAGACAGAGTTTTCCTAAATTATTTTTTTTATGAAAAGTAACCCTGGTCATAAATTCTGGAAATGCCATCTGGTATATCAGAACTACCTTAAACCAAAATATTCTAAAACATTCATTGCTTCTACAGATCTCATTTACATAGTTGAAAAAACTTCTTAGTTATCTTTCATGATAAATGATGCTATTGATAACTTTATTTGGTTGAATCTTACTGTGGTGATTTTTTCACTTTTACAAATAAGCAACACACACACACACACACACACACACACACTTCCCTTTCCTAATGGATTGCATTGGTGACAAGGGAGTTACATTTTGTTAAACCCAAATTGAACAGAGTTGAATTTAGGTTAATACACAGAAAAGCATGCTCTGGGTGTGTTGTCCTTTGTATTTCTTGAAGCATCAGATGAATTGTAAAAAGTTCAAAGAGCTTCTTATTAGTTCTGTAAAAGAATGAATATATTATTTAGTTATATATACTTGGGAGATTTTTTCTGTAACAAGAAATGTCATTTGCTTTTTTAAAATGTGAGGAAAATAGCTAACTAAAGTATTAAGATGCTGTGGAAAACAAAATAGACTTTATGAGCTAGGTCTGAAGTGTAAAAAGCATTAAAAAAAAGAACATTTACATCCTGAACATTGTCCTCTATTAGCAGAGAGTGACTACAAAGTAAGGAACTTTCCCTCTCCTGCAGCTAGAAAGTGACAAACACTTGACTATTTAAAGTAAACATCACAAGTGCCAAGACACTTGCTTACTCCCAGAATTAGCCCCAGAGTATTTTTCAGCCGCCCTCTCTTTAATAGGCAGTCATTGTGATCAGAATCCTTTTATAATATTTAAAATAGAACTCTGTCTCTGTTTCTTATTTCCTTTGTCTTTATCTTTTGAGACAACTTATCAAGTAATCTTATTTATCATCCATTTAATACACAGCTTTGCTACTGTGGTGTTAACAGTTTAAGACTTGCTTGAGCATTCACTCTTCCTACGTATCTGTTCTAGTTCTTTGCCTAAATCTGAACCTAAGCTGCAAAACATGAAGAGTAACATTTTGGCCTAAAAAGATGAGCTTTTACTTTGGAACTACTATTTAAATGTTCCATGAATTAAAAGATTAAAAAAGAATTAAATCTAGGTAATGCTATTGAAGTTTTTCATTCACCATAGGGTAACTATGATGAGGAAGAAGCCAGATATACTCTGTGAGAAATAAGATTTTTAAGCTGAATTGATACCGGATACTAGGCATTGTTATCAATGCTTGGGAGATACATGCAGAAGGATAGGTAACATTAGAGAGGAGAGAGGACAGAGGAGAGGAAAAAGAAAAGGAGGAAGAGAGAGAGAGAAAAAGAAGGGAGAGAGAGAGACAGAGAGACAGAAAGAGAGAGAGACAGAGAAGGTGCCCGAGTCTGACATAAAAGAAACATTAGGCAATGCCAGAACCAGGGAAACTATACCCTAAAATCTATGTGCTTAATTTATAATTTAAAAACTAGTCATTCCAATGTTTGGTTCAGAGGAAGAAAGCCCTTAATTCTTACAAAAAAACCTTCCAATCAGCAGCAGAAGGAAGTCTGCAATCATTTCCTAAAATAAATCCAGGCATTAAAGTTATTTTAAAATCTCCTTTGCCTGGGCGCTTGATGGCTCAGGGTAAAGTGCTTGCTGTGCAAGTGTGAGGACGAGGATGTGAGTCTGATCACCAGCACCCATAAAGTTTCCCTTATTACGCTGAACTACAGAAATGATTTCTGTATTCTCAGAGCTATATTCTAATCTATTCTATCATGTGGTCTGTGGTCTTTGATAAACATTAAATAAATATTAATTTCTGTATCTACGGACTGGAAATTTTAATAATCAAAGTTGAACTGCCTAAATGATCATAGTATAATTATCTTTGAATCAAAGGAGTGACAAAAATTCTTACTTGATTTTGGAAAGTTTCTGTAGTATAATACTGAGCTTTTCGAGGATCTGAAGATCAAGTTTAGGGGTTCGAAGCAGCACAGAGCAAGTACGAAAAAATAAAGAGTTGCTACAGGCTTCCAGGAAGGGCTGCAAGGATTCTGCAAAACAAATTACCAGTGCATACTTTAGTTCTCTATCAAATGCCAGACGCCATGTCAGGAGAGCATCTGGTTCTAAAACCACCAGAAGTCAGTCCTGATGCCAAGACATGACCCCAGATTCCACATCCAAGTGCCAGACCATGCGGGTGAGTGCCCCGGGATTAAGACTGCCCAGAAACCAGCCCTGATGTCCAGCCCCACACCCGAAGCCTACTCTTAAGTGCCAGGCACTCCTGCCAGGAAGAAGCATACACTCGTTTCCCCAGAGAATGTTAAGAACATTGAAGCCTTCAGTTACAGCTGGAAATGCTTGCCTAGTAGGGTCAAAGCAAAATAAAAATAGAACCATAACTCAACTCAAGATGTCCAAATATCAGAGAAAAAAATCAATATGAGAAATCAAGACAATTTGTCTCCAAGCAAAACTACCAGTCCAATAGAAATGTCCCCCAACTGGATGATACGTAAGACTTAAACTTCAAAAAAGAAAAGATAAACATGTTCAATAAACGCCAAGAAAACAACCAGGAAATGAACAGATAACTGAATGTACTAGAAGACAGGCATAATCAGACAGAAGATAGACTGAATTCCAAGAAAACACAAAATGAACAGATAAGTGGAATGAGGAATTCAACAGATTAAAAACAGAAACACTGAAAGAAAAACACAAAATAAAATGAAACTGAAAATAATTCAAATAGTCCAACTAAATCTCAAAATAGATCACATAGAAGACAGAATATCAAGACTCACAGACAGAGAAACCACATCAGTTAACCAAAGAAACTAAGAAACATACACTTGCACGCGTGTGCGCGCACACGATACAGAACTCAGAGATACCATGAAAAGACTAAATCTATGAATCATGGATTCATAGAGATGAAGAAATAATACAGGCCAAGCCATACCAACATTTTCAATACAATCATACAAAAGAATTTTACGAATCGAGGAGATGCCAATACAGTACAAGAATCTACAGAATACCAAACAGACAGGAACAGAAAAGACACACTGTGACATCCTATAGTGAGAAGCATGAAGAGCAAAAACCAAAGAAGTACCAAGGCCACCAAAGAGTCCATCGCACATAAAGGCAAGCCTATAGGAATGATGACTGCTTGACAAAAATCCTTAAAAAGTTCAGAAATGAGGGGCTGGAGAGGTGGCTCAGGGGTTAAGCCTCTGCCTTGCAGGCAGAAGGTCCTGAGTTCGGATCCCAGACCCCACATATAGACGCCAGGCGGAAGCGGGGGCGGCCTGCGTTTCCGGTCCTAGTGGGCGGAGCCTGTGAATCCCGGGGCAGAGTAAACAAGGAGGAGGTGGAGGCGTCCACGGTGGTTCCCGAATTCGCCTGTGGTTCTACACACACATACATACATACACATACACACACGGGCGCGCACACACACAATTGAATAATAAAAAAAAAGAACTTACTTGCAAATGCTTATCTTTCCTTGATTTAAAAAAAAAATTTCAGAAATGAAACTTCAGAAAAGCCTACCAAGATATATTTCAAGTACTGAAAGACCACAATTGCCAATCCAGAATGCTACATCCAGTAAAATATCCATAAAAATCAGAGGAGAAATAAAAAATTTCCATGACAAAAACAAACTAAGGAATATAAGATCACTACGTCAGCTTAAAGATTACTTAAAGATTATTCCCGGGATTACCGCACTCTGAAAACAAAGGTGAATGCTTACAAAAGGTCACAAGAGAACAATAAATAATGCAACAACAGACAACCTAAAGATCTAAGCAAACACGACAAAAATCAAGATCAGAGAAACCAATGTACATATTTCCATAATGTACACGTTCCTATACTTAAGGGGAACACAAGAAAGAACTCTAGGAAATGCCACTGAGTCCTTACACCTCATCAGAGAGGAGGACCCAGAGGAAAGTTGGACATTCACATTAAAGGATGCTCCAGGGATGGGGGAGGGGGCACTGAGAGATGGGAGGGGGGGAAGGAAAGGAAAAGGGGGGGAGGGAGCACGGAGGTTCAGGGAGGGGTGGAGGGACGGTACCATTGTACCTATTAAGTGTGTATGAGCGGAAATAAATAAATAAATAAATTATTAAAAAAAAGAAAAAGGGGCTGGAGAGGTGGCTCAGGGGTGAAGCCTCCGCCTTGCAGGCGGAAGGTCCTGAGTTCGGATCCCAGATCCCACGTATAGACGCCAGGCGGAAGCGGGGGCGGCCTGCGCTTCTGGTGCTGGTAGGGCGGAGCCTGTGAATCCCGAGGCAGAAGGAGGTGGAGGCGTCCATGGTGGTTCGCGAATTCGTCCGTGGTTCTACACATACACACACACACACAGACACCAAACGCACACAATTGAATAAATAATAAAAAATTTTTAAAAAAAGAAAAAAAAGATAGGCTAGCACACTGGATTAAAAAAAAAATCCAACTTTTTACTGTCTCCAAAAACATACTTCAACATCAAAAATAGACAATACATCAGTATTCCAAGTGAATGGAACCAGAAACAAGCAAGAGTTTCCAGCTGTGGTTTGAAAGCTTCAATATGCTTAAGTTCCTGGGCAGAAGAATGTATGTTTTTCCTCAGCATAGTGTCTGACACATCAGGGAAGGTTTCGGGGGCATCCAAATTAGCTTCCAGTGAGTCTGGGCACTCACCTGGCATGGTGCTTGGGTGCAGGTTTCAGGGATGGGTCTGGGCATCTTTCAGCAAAAGAGCTGAATGAAAAATTACTAAAACAAATAGCTTAAAAGAAAAAAAAAAGCACTTTGGAATAAACCTAACCAAGGAAATGAAAGACTTATACAAAGAAAATTTTAAAACATTGAAGGGAAAAAATGAATACACTAAAAAGCAGAAAGTGCTAACATGCTTGTGGATTAATAAGATTAATATTGTGAAAAATGATCATCTAAAGATTCAATGCAATATCATCAAAATTTCAATATAATTCTTTACAGAAACTAAAAACAGGAATCTTAAAATTCATATGGAAGCACAAAAGACCCCATATAACCAAAACAATCCTGAGCAATACAAACACTGCTGGAGACATCACCATACCTGACTTCAAATCACACTGCAAAGCTGCAATAATAAAAGCAGTATAGTACTCGCTCAAAAATAGACATATTGATCAATGGATTAGAATTGAGGACCCCAAATATAAATCCATGCACCTTTGCTTACCTAATTTCTGACAAAGGAGATTAAAAAACACATCAGAAAAAAGAGCATTTCCAATAAATGGTGCTAGGAAAACTGAATATTTGTTCCTTATCTCTCTTTCCCTACACAAAAATCAACTGCAAGTGGAGCAAAGACCTCAGAGATAAACTGAAACTCTGAAACTCCTAGAGGACAGAGTAGGGGGTACACTTCAAGAAAAAGGCTAAGGTAAGGACTTCCTGAATTAGAACTCACGTGTGTAAGAATCAAGGCCAACAATTGACAAATGGGACCTCATGAAATTAAACAGCACCTGTTCAGCAAAATAAAATGCTAATTGAACAGACAGAAAGTCTACAAAATGGGATAAAATCTTTGCTACTTACACATCTGACAGAAATTAATGTTCAGTATATATATGAAGAAATCAAAAAATCTTACATCAGCAAAGCAAAAGAAAAAAACTTAAAAATGGAAAAATGGGTTATTAATCTGAACAGAGTTCTCAAAAGAAATACAAATGTCTAAGAAATGTCTAAAATAGTGTGCCACATGCGTAAGCCAATAGGGAAATGGTAGGAAAACTACCTGAGAATGACCTTCAGGTCTACGGGGTGGGGACGCTCCTACCAAACTCCAATAATCGCACTGACTCACTTGGACAGACTTGAATGAACAGGTTCTTTGGTCTGTCACTAGAATCCTACCTGGAGCGCATAGATACACTTATATCTTTCATGTAAAACCATATAATCAGAGATGAGAATTTAATGTGTCATCTGCATAGTATGTGGTAAGATATACCAATGAAATGATTTTCACAATAGTTGTCTAGCTTCAAGTTGTCTAAATATAATTCATAGTCATGTAATAATGTTACATGTCTTGGTTATACACACTTCTCTTAAAGACTACAAATCTAATTTATATGGTACATAATCTACATATTATGACTGATAATCTGAGCTGATTTAGTAAATTGGTTCTTCTCATAGATATATGATTCAATTAAACTGTACACAAGAAAGTTCACTGTTTTATGGCCAACAAAATTAAAATCAATAGGTAAAAAACAATTATGTCATGATTATAAAGACAGCTAAAGCTTCTTAACAGAGCTAAGTATTATAGCTAAGTGTTAAATTCCAAAGGCTCTGGTGCTTACTTCTGGTAGATTTGATTTTAGAATGAGGAAGGCTGACTTCATTAATGGAGTAATTCATTTGTGGATTCATGACCTGAGATCATTACTAGAAATTGGGGGCCTGGATGGAGGAAGTAGGTCGCTGGGTTTCCCTTTGAAGGTATCTTGACCTGGTCCTCCCTGTCTCTCATGTCATCACACGAAATGAGCTTCTACCACATACTTCCGCCATGGTGCTCTCTCTCACCAGGCCCGAGAACAATGGAAACCAGAGACCACAGACTGAAATCCTGAAGCCAGGAGCCAGATTGAGTCTTTCTTCCTTTAAGCTGTTTTTCTCAGGTGTCTGCCACAATGACAGAACACAAGCACACGTAAATCTACAATTATCTATATTTTCAATCTGCAAGATATTTTGTCCATTTGTCTGTGTATTACAAAAGCATTAAAGTATTATTTTACTTTACTTTAGTCAGGTTTTAACATGAGCGAAAATACACACATTTAAAGGTTATTAAGTTGGGCATGGTAGTGTATACTTATAATGCCAGTACTTGGGACACTGAGACAAGAGTGTTTATCAACTTGTGCTACATAGTAAGAACTTGTCTCAAAACAAATATTCTTTCTCATTTGGGAGGGGAATCAAAAAGAAGAAGAAGAAGAAGATACATGCATGCCACAGCTCATGGGTGGGGTCAAAGGACAACTTTTCTTTTACACTGAGCATCTGGGGCTTGATACAGGTACTGGATTGGTGAGCAGACATCTTATTCACTAGGCTATTTTGTTGGCCCAAAACAAATAGACTTACAATAAACTGTATACAAATTAAAAGTTTGAAACTGTCATTTTCACTTAGAGTTGATGCTGGTTATTTCTAAATAATGTGGTTCTTTAGAAAAATTGACTTCCTTTTACATTTGTTTTTATTTTTAAATTTAAAATGTCTAATTATATTAACTTTTTAAAGTTTATTTTATTTCTGATTAATAACTGTATGTTTATAAGATATAAAGCAGCATTTAGATGATCTGATCAAACTATTTAGCATAACCATCATCTTAAATGTTTATCATTTCTTTGTAGTGAGAATATTTAAAATCTCTTAGCTACTTTGAAATATACAAAAAAGTACTACAAATTATATTCATCATGTTGTAGAGTAGGTTACTAAAGGTTATTCCTCTCATTTCTCCTACCTCAATCTCTGATTCTATCCTCTTTCTGTGAATTTGACCTTTTTAGATTTTGCATACAAGTGTGATTATAATGAGTCTGACACTCTATTCTGGGCTTACTTCACTTAACATATCCTCCAAGTTTATCCACCTGGAGTAAGTTGCAGATGCTAACCTGACAATAGAAAGTTAAATCTTTAGCCACATCTGTGAAGAATTGTTTAGTTAAAACAACAAGCCAACGAGTTTAGTTAAAAACCTGTTTTACTAAACGAGCCTCTGGGAAATTATCTAATTGATGTGAGAAGATGTAACTCATAGTGGGCGGACAAGATGGAGAGAATTGGTTCAGTATTTTGGAGACTGGCAAGACAGAAAGTTTAGTCCTCTCTCAGAAACTCCTGTGACTATGGCACGGCTAATGCCCTGGGCTCCTGGTGTGGATATGACTCCCCTGCCATGTTGGTAGTCTGTAACAGAGCATGACAGACGTCCCATGCTTGCCCTGAGCTGTTTTGGTCCTTCATTCATTCAGCAATGGGAAGATGAAACTAACACAACCATTCTCCCAAGGGACAGAATTTCCTCTCTTTTTAAAGCCTAAACAGAATAGTACGGAATTTACTTACAACTGCCATTTTGATACTGGACTCCCACAGGAATATGATGGGATGAGTAATTGTGGGACCTTGTGTCTAAGTTGCTAACATTAAATAATAGAACAAAAAGTTTTAACATTACTTAGTTAAGTGACTGTATTTCTAATTTATTTCCACAAGAACTTTCTATTTTAATGAGAAAAAACAAAAACCTTACTAGATGCGAGTCTCTATTCATCAAAAATAAATACTTCTGAAGATGCCTTGCAGAGCTTTTAAATCTTTTTCCTATAGTTCAAGGAGAACTAAACAGAACCTCCTGGAATAGTTGATCAGTTGGGCGTCTGCACTACGATGGCTCAGGGAAGCGAGCGAGAATGTAAGAGTCTGAGGGTGAGCAAGGGACACAGCCACATGGTATCTTTTGGACATGCCAGGGCGCTGCAACCACCGCTCGCTGTAGCTGAGTCTCTCTCTTTTGCCTCATAAAAGGGGAAGACTTGAAGAGGTCACACCTCCCTCAGAAGTTAACGGGAGTTAAGGCTGGACCGGAGAGAAGGGAGAGAAGGGACCGGCATGCTGCTCCAGCGAGTGCTCAGACGTATGTCCCCAACAGAACTCAGACGGAACACAGCAAGTTCACAGAAGGACACAGAAGCAGAAGGGAGAGAGAGGAGGAAGAAAGTTTGTAGTACAAAAAAAAAAATGGGGATTGAGATTGGGTAACAGGGGTGAAAATGATATGAATACATGTCTAAAGTCCTTAAAGAATAATTTAAAAAACCCCACCCAAGAAAACCTCAGAATCAGATACATTCACTGCTGAATCCTACCAAACCTCTAAAGAAAAATTAACACCAATGGTTAAATGTTCCATAAAATTGAAAGAGAAGAACCATTACCAAACTGTTCATAAACAGGAAGCAAGGACCACTACCAAAGTCATTCTATCAAGTCGGAATTACCCTGAAACCCAAACTGGATAAAGTCACATTAAAGAAAGAAAACTACGTACTATTCTCTGATAGATATAGATGAAAAAATCTCACATGAAAATCAAATTAAAGAACACAACAAGGGGTTATACACCAGGCCAGAGAGATAGCTCAGGAGTTAAGCCTCTGCCTCAGAAATAAGTTTGGATCCTGGGTCTCACATAAAAATGGCAGGCAGAAACAGCGAGGACATGCGTTTCCATCCTCAGAAGGAACAACTCTAGAGCAAAGAGTAGGTAGAAGCAATCCAGGGTAATTCCTAAAGTCACCCTTGGACCTCCGGAGACACACACAGTTCCCTCTGATACACACAGACACATGTGGAGACAAACATACACAGACACACATGCAAAATAAATAAATGAAAAAGAAAAAAGACGGTTCACCCCCTAACCAAGGAGGTGAAAGACCTTCTATGCTCATGACAGACAGAATTAGTATAGTGAAATAACTACATTATATTAAAAAAATTGGTAAGCACAATGAAACCACTATCAAAATTTCAATTATATTATTCACAAGCTGACTTTGTTCCAAGGGATGCAAGGTTGGCTCAATACAGACAAATAAATAAATTTGATTTATCACATAAACATAGTGGTCACCCCATTGATAAAAAAAAAGGCCCTCAACAAAGTTCAATATCTCTCTATGTTATAAGGACTACAGAAACTAGGAATATACCTCAACATAATATATAGGCTACATATAATAAAACTTATAACCAATATTATGCTAAATGGAAAAAATAAAAAAAACAATCTGAATTGAATAAAAAGAAGGCATTCGCTTTCTCCATTCTTATACAATGTTAAAGTTTTAAGTACAGTAGTGAAATAAAAAGAAGAAAAAAGGGATACAAGTAGGAAAGGAACAAGTCAAGTTACCCCATTTGCAGAAAACATGATCCTGTAACTTGAAAGGCCTTAAAGACTCCACCAGCTGCTCTTATGCCACACTGATGAACCGAAACAGAAACTGTCAGCCAAGAACAAACTCCTGGCTCCTGTGAGCTGTTTGGTTCTCACGTTTGTTCCGCAACAGGGAAATCAAACTAACAGAATACATTCTCTCTCATGGGTGGAACTTAAATTAAAAATTGTATGTGTGTGTTTATATATGTATATTTGCTGGACATTTAAGTAGAAATGGCATCAGGGGAGGAGGAGATGTTAAATGATGTGGGAAATACAGAAGAAAATGGAATACATGTGGTAAGAAAACATAAACAGGAATAACCGGAGGATAAAAGGGAACCGGCCATGGGAAGGGGCAGGGAAAGAAGCAGGGAGCAGGGGAATAAGTGAGAGCACTGTGTGACATGTGTGTGCAGATGTCAGGATGAAACCTACTGTTTTAGGTGCCAATCTAAAAAAATAGTAATTAAAAGAAGTAGCCACTTTGGGGGTCAGTGAGATGGCTCAATGGTTAAGGAACCTGCTTACGAACATGGTGACCTGAATTCAATCCCTGAAGCAGACATGGTTGAGGGCGAGAACTGACTTCTGAAAGTTGTCCTCTGAGACTCCAGCAGCAGGCATGTACCTCCACCCCAACAAATAATAAAATAAAATAAAAAATTATTTGAAACTCTAAAAACACAAAACCAACTTTTTGAAAAAGTAGCTGCCACAAAAAATTTAAAAATGCAATTATGCTTGATATGTCATACATTCAAATCAGAAGTCTTACTCTATTTTTGTTTCTTTACATATTTAAGACACAAAAACACTCACTTGATTCTACTGTCATCTGAAGCAAACTATCGATAACGTTGGATAGTAGACCCTTACTGGAGATTCTCAGATGACCTAATATTACTGGGACAGCTTTATACTCCAGAAACAAGGTTTTTCCTTCATCTGTCTTCAAGTCCAAGCAAAGAGAGTCAAATGCCTGAGCCAAGTAATCAGCTGAAAAACATCACAACACTACCATCAGTAGTCAAGCTGGTAATCAGAAAGGGCGCGGAAAAAGCAAGCACTATTATGGTAACAAAGTAAAAATAAAATAACACACTAAATTTAGATCCATGTCCTCTTCATTCTCTAGAACTCAAATAGGTAGGACAGAGAAAAAAGCATAAAAATTATGATGAGTTAAATTTCACTTAGAACTTTCAAATTTTGGCATTAAAACCATAACCCTATTTTGGTTTTACATTAAGAACAAAATTTAAATAGCACAGTACTGTATATTTCCATGTGTGATTATAACTACACTACATGTTTCTAAAAATTTAAATAGCATCAGAATTATTACCTTTATAATAACTTCCTTGTAATTGCTTTCTAAATGCTTACCTTTTTAAAAAAAATGTAAGTTTAAGTAAACTCACCCAATGCAGCTTTAAAAATTGCCTACTAAAGAGTGAAAATTAGTCTACTCAAAGACAACTTACGAAGGTTTACAACAGTTTTCCAATACTTGTATTCCCCCCCACCCCCGTTACCCAGTTTTCCAATACTTTTAAATTCCCAATATTCATTTTCCAAAACTTTCCTTTTCTACTACACCAAGACCGGGGGACTGTTCATGTTTTTCACTTATTACTGAGTTACTTTTTCTTCTGGTACTTTTGGTTAAAAGAGAAGGCTTATGAGTGTATGGACCTCTTAGAAGCCATGGATTACTCAACAAAATTTCTAGTACTACATGTGCGATATCTCCCCCATAAACAACAGTCAGGGAGGTCTCAGAAATCTCCCTGAGCAATACAAGTTAATTGCAATTGCTTTTGGTTTCCCACCAGAAATAGACAGGAAAATGCGACTGGGAGGAAGTTAGGCACTTTGGTTCTTGGATGCAGAGAAATCAAACTGTAATGAAGTGGACACTTCCTCTGTGCTGGCCCACTTTCCATAGCGCTGGAATGCTGCCTGTGAATTCTAGGAGTTACAACCTGCCAAGCAAAATGTGCCCACTGACGCAACAGTGGCATGACCACTGTGGGGGTAAACCAATCACTTTTTGATTGTGTTTTAGACACACTCCATAGGAGTGCCTGATCTGTAAACAGACAGACAAATAAACTACTGTCTTTTGCTAACATTGATATGGTGTCAAACTGCTTTCTAAATATTTGTTTATATCCACACATTAGTGCTACTCTCTTTTTTTCACAGAAACTTCTTTCTGTGGCGGGCAATGGATATGCAGAGACTCATAACTGGACAAAATTTTGAGAATAAATGTGAGTCAAGTGCCCAGCCCTAAATAGGACGACTACATCCCTCTCCACTATAGTCTCCAAGAACATGGAGAAAGAGGGGACAGAAAGAATTCAAGAGCTGAGACATGAGAGAAAACGTTTCTGGACATGACACAGCATTGCACTCAAAAGTGGAAGCACCCGCGGTGACCACACAAGCTGAAGGGCGGCAGCACCCCATCACGGCAGGGGAGGGGTTCGCGTGGCATACTCTTGGCAGTTAACGGTGCAGTGGGAGAGGGAGCCACTTTCTTCATTGTTTTCCCCACTGTTAGGTGAATAACACTTCACCCATGCTCATGCAAGCAATCCTAATTAAACTCAGTGGATCATAAAACAAAACAAAGCACAAGACAAGAAAACAGGAGGGAGGCTTGTTGGGAAGAAAAATGTATTTAGTCAGAGGGGGCATAGGAGACAATCAAAGGGGGTAAAATATCCAAATACATTATAAAAGCATGAAATTGTCAAAGAATAAAAGAATGTCTTGGGGTTGGAGAGATGGTTCAGGGGTTAAGACTTTGCCTCCTAAGCAGAAGGTCCTGAGTTCCGATCCCAGGTCCCATGCAAAAATGCAAGGCGGAAATGGTGGTGACCTATATGTCTGGCACTGGTGGGTGGAGCCTGAGAAATTCCAGAGTGAAGCAAATAGGAGGTAGAAGCAATACAATATGATTCCTGAAGTTAGTTACCTTTGGTTCTCCACAAGGACATACAGAGCCCCCCCACACACACACACAAACGCGCGCGCACGCACATATGTATGTGACTGTGCTGAATAAATAAAAAAGAAAATGTCTTAAAAAACACTTTAAGTACAACTGAAATATTAAAGAAACAACTAAAACCTTAAGTATTAAGAATGAGAAATGGGGAATAACTTGTATAACATTAAAATACATACGAAAAACGTTGAAAATTGTGAGATGGGAGGTGAGGAGAGGGCTCAGTGGGTAAAAGCATTTGCTAGGCAAGCCTAATGACCTGAGTTTGAATCTTCAGAAGCTACATAAGGCCTGATACTGGAAGCCAAGAATCTATAACGCCCCCGCATCCCTACAGGAAATGGGAGGTGGAGTCAGAAGAATCCTGCAAGTTGCTGACCCGCCAGGGTTTACACGTAGTAAAGATGCTTGTCCATCAAGGTGGAGAGATGAGGACTGACACTCAGGGTTTGTGCTCAGCCTCCACTCACATACTATAGCATGCATGTGCCTCTACCTACATATACACAAATGTGTGTATATGCACACGAACATATACGTGCACACAAAAGAAACTGGATCTATGCCTCTGATCTCATTTAGAGAATACTTCATTTTGATTTTAATAGAACTAAGTCCAAGAACAGTTTATTTAATTTTGTAGTTAAAGCTATAAATGAGTACATATTTAAGCAAAGCTATTAGATTCTGTACAGACTGACCTTACTCAGAATTTTATTCCTTCTTTTGTGTGTGTCTATGCGTATGTGCAGACACATTTACTATGCAAACATCTGGAAGCCACAGGTCAGCATTGGGTGCTTTTCTGATATCATTCTCTTCCTTCCTATTTAGGATAGGGTTTCTCACTGGACTTGAAATTTGCTGTTTCACTTAGACTAGCGGGCCAGTCATCCACCTGTCTCTAGCTCCCAGCAGTGGGCTTACAAATGTATACTGCTGAACCCAGTTTTACATGGGTGCTGGTGTCCAAGCTCAGTCACTCACGCTGTGTAGCAGGCTCTTCATTAACTGAGCCATCGTCCCAGCATGGAACGTTGTTTACATTTACTTACATTTAATTATTATTGTGTGCACTTATGCATCCAAACAAATTTCATAGTGTGCATGTAGAGGATAGAAGACAATTGTGGAGTTGGTTCTTTCCTTTTACCATGTAGATTTGAATGATTTTAGGATTTTAGGTCATTGGGTTCTCTGGCAACTGCCTTTACCCACCGAACAATCTCACCAATCCCAGAATATTTTTATAAGTATAAAATTTTTAAATTCCTTTATTGTTACATACAGCAATATAGATACAAGTATAGATGAATCATTTCTTCACAAAAACAAGTTTTACAACAGTGCCACCTACTGTGCCTGATAAAATGACTTAGTAAAACATCGTCTGACATGATCACACTAAATATTTAATATATTTTTTAAAATGACATTTATCCTCGATGCATGTATGTGAAAGCGCACATGTGCTGTGGCTTTTGTGGAGGGCAGACGACAACTTGCAGGAGTTGGCTCACTCTTTCCACCACATGGGTCCTCAGAATCAAACTCAGATCATCAGGCTGATAGTGGTAAGCATCGCTACGCACTGGATTTCACTGCCCTGAAAGTCTTTTTAAGGACAGAATTTTACTCCCTATATAAATCAGACTAGCCTTAACCTTATGGTGATCCTTCTTCTCTGCCTCCCAAGAATTTCAGCTGTGGGCCACGTCATAGTTAAGCACAGGCGTCAACTTGACAGTTGAGGGTTTGAGCTCTGGGCACATTTGTACAGAATTAATAACTGAGTTAAGCCCAGAGGAAACCTGCAGGAGATTGTCTAGCTGATGGGAAAGGCCCAGCCCATGGTGGATGGGATTAAGCCCTGGAATAAAATACAGAGAGCTAGTTCAGAGAGTTGGCATCCTTGTGTACACTTGGCCAGACATGCTGGTCTGCCAGTAAGGATCGTCCATCTCTCAGCCACTATGTAGAGATGGTGTGGCCAGTTCCCTCTGCCCTGGTGTTGGTGCTGCTCTCCTGTCAAGCTGGACAGACGGTAACCAGACTATTGCAAGAAAATAAACCCCGTAAGCTGTTTGATGGTCATTTATCAGCAACTATGCAGGCGTGAACGGCAACAGGCCACGTGGTATTGTTTCATTTTTTTGTTTTGTTTTGGAGATAATTGAGCTTGCAGTAATCCTTTCACCTTAGCCACCCAAGTGCTATGACTACAAGTATGTGTCTAGCTATTAGGCTTCATACTATTTTTATTTCTTACATTTGCAAGCTTAAAAATGCCCTTTAATAGTTTCCAAGGGTACAAAAATGGCACTCAGCTATTTTTTCTAGAGTTACTAGATCTTTTAGTGATGACTCAAATTATGTCTTCATTCTAATTTTTATAATACTGAGTATTTTCCAACAAGGCCAATTTTAGTTTGCAAAAAATTTAATAATATTTCAGTAACTGACCATATTAAAATTATATTTATAAAGTAAATGTGGTGCCAGCATGAACTAGTCTGGAGACTTCTTCCTTGGTGGACTATGTAAGTACTATGGGGAGAAAAGCAATCAACGGTCTCATCAATCTGTGAAAGCCACACCCTGGCAGGAGCTGACCATCCGTGAAAAAGTGGCAATGAATGTCACGGGTGTAACCAGTCGCTTTCGGTTGGGTTTAAGGCCTGCTTTTCAGCATGTTCTTGATACTGTAAATCAAAACGAGAACTTATGAAAAGGGAGGGCAAACTATTAAGATTTAATTATTAAAACTTTACATTAAACTGCCTATTCAATATTTGTTATTATACCTATCGATTGGAGGAACATTTAACACTTAACCTAGAAACTTCTTTTTGCAATGGAAGGTATTTATTAAAGAAAACTGTAACTGATCAAAGTGCAAAAAATAACAATTATAGACTGTTCAGTTCTAAACAAGAAAACTAAACCACCCCAAGACTCAGGGAACACTGCAGAAGAAACAGTAGTAAGACTGTAAGAGCCTGAAGCGGGGAAAGGGTGGAACTAGAGCATATCTTCTGAACAAGACTGGGCTGTTGCATCCACGAACTCATTCCACTGATGTGTACTTCCACCACACACGCACGGGATTTATCAACATCTTACCATGAAAGGGCAAAGATTTCAAGATGCAGCATGCCTCTCTGAGAGAACACTGAGGGCTACAGCTGAACAGTGAGTGAGGAGGTGGGAGACATGCTTTCCTCAGTGGAATACCCACTACCTCATGGCTTATGCCCCAGCAAGTGCTCAGGTACATGCCAACAAGATCAACCCAGAAGTTAGCCGCCCATGTGAAAAGACATAAAAATTCACTGTATTCATGTGTGAAAAAAATGAAATAAGAAAAGTAGTTGTTTTACTGTCATTTCCCACTGAAAAAACATTCTATCCTGAAGGAGATAATTTTAGAAGCAGGGAAGAGATACAAAGATGGAAAGTTTACTGGCTTTACTCCCTTTCATAAAAATTCTCTTATTGAGTAATCTAGAGAGATATAATTAATTACAGCTATATTAAAATATAAATTATTTATGGTAAACTTTGGTTGAACATTGCTTTCAAGTGATTCGTTCATATTCATTCACATTCTCTCATGCAATGAAGCATGATAGGTATACGGAGAGATAAAGATAAACAAGACAAGCTTTTTCATACCAGTAAACCTATAGACTTGTGCATAGTTGCTTTTTCTGTTAAAGGACCAGATAATATTACAAGACTTAGAAGGTAACTAATTACCTCTGATGTAGGACAAAAAGAGCCTGAGACAACATACCTACCTATGGAAGAAGTATCTGCAAACCAGATGGTGGGCCAAATGTGTCCCAAGGACCATGCTTTTCCACCTTCTTCTCAGGTGGAAACAAAAACTACCACTTTCAGCTTGAGTGGTAAATGCAATAATGACAAAAGCAGAGGGTAGATAAAAACAGAATGTGTGACCAACAAAGGCTTCTGGGAGAAGAAATCTAAAAAAGTTAGTTTTCTTAAATTTGACAAATTGAAGTAATTTATTTATAATATGACACCACTATAAAAACCCAAACTCTCATTCTGAAAATGTGAAATATACTTATTAATATATAATTTTCTCATAACTGTTTTCTGAAGATTTCCTATAAAAACACTTGAAAACTTACCTTGAGTGACTGTTTTGAGAACAATTAAGGTTGATACAAATCTCAGTGACAAACTGGAGCTCTTGAAGAATGTAGTTGTCTTTGGTTTGTTCTCCACAGAATGCTCCGGAGCATTATCCTGGATTCCCTTAATTGCCACTCCCTTAAATATGTCTTCACCCAATCTCCTCAATGTTGATGTCATAGTCGAATGCTGCTAAAATATATACAGTCATTTATTTTAAATCCTGTGATTAAATGTATGCACTAAAAGTGATTTTTACTTATTAAAAATGGGTTAGCTCCTATGCTCCTGGATCTGTAGAGCTAACATCATAAAAATGTCCATCTTACCAAGAGCAACACACAGATTCAATGCTGTACCGATCAATCCCAAGGCAATTCTTCACAGAAATTGACAAAGCCATCTCAGAATTCATATGGAAGCACAAAAAGCCAGGGCAGCTAAAGTAATCCTGAATAATAAAAACTATGCTGGAGGGATCACCATGCCAGACAAATCCATAATAATAAAGACAGCATGGTACTGGCTCCATAAGAGACAATGGTATCAATGGGTAAGGGTTGAAGACTCAGAAATAAGCTCCTACACATACAGCCATCTGATTTTGACACAGGGACACAGAAAACTCAATGGCAAAAGAATGGTGCTGGCAAAACTCGATAACCACTTGTAAAAGATTGAAACTGGAGGCTTGTTTGTCACCATGCACAAAAATCAACTCCAAATGGATCAAAGACCTTAACATTAGACCAGAGACTATAAAAATCCTAGAAGAAAGAGTAGGTAATTCCCTCGAACTGTTTGGTCTAGGCCAACACAGGACTCCAATAGCTCATGAAATAGGACCAATTCTCAACAAATGGGATCTCTTTAAATTAAAGAGCTTTTGTTCAGCTAAAGATATTGTCAACTGAGCCAAAAGACAACCCATAGAATGGAAGAAAATCTTCACTAACCACATATCTGATAGAGGACTAATATTTAGAGTGTACGAAGAACTCAAAAAATTAAACACCAAGGAGATAAACAGCCAAATTAGAAGGTAGACTATGGAACTTAAAAGATTTTTTCCCCAGGAAGAAATTGCAATGTCCAACAGATACCTTAAAAAATGTTCTACCTCTCTAACCGTCAGGAAAATGCAAATCAAAACTACCCTAAGATTATCATCTCACACTAGTCAGAATGGCAAAAATCCAAAAGCTTGCAACAACACATGCTGGAGAGGATGTGGGGAGAAGGGAACATTCATACGTTGCTTGTGGGAATGCAGACTTGTACAATCACTATGGTGATCAGTATGGCAGTTTCTAAAAAAGTTAAAAATTGAAATGCCATATGACTCTCTTATACCACTGCTGGGAATATTTGCTCAAAATCTTCATTGTACTATAGTGACATATGGACATCCATGTTCATTGCAGCAATATTTAAATAGCTGAAATCATGAAACCAACATAGATGTTTGACAGTTGATGTGTGGATAATGAAATGTGGCACATATACATGATGGAATACTACACAGCCATCAAAATATGAATTAATGAAATTTGTTGCTAAATGGATGAAGCTGAGCAAAGTATCCCAAGCACAGAAAACCAGACATTGCATTTTCTTATAATGACATACTCAAGGGAAATTTTTATTATCTTTTACAACCATGAAGGATTTGAAATAGGAAGGTAGGACAAAGAATACCCAAAGAAAAATGAAGACAAAGGAACAAAGTTCAATGGAAAAATAAGGTCAGGAAAGACCCTCAGTTAGCAAGATATCTGATCTAATCCACAGTCAGTCCTTTCTGGTCCTGGTAGGGCGGAGCCTGTGAATCCCAGGGCAGAGTAAACAAGAAGGTGGTGGAGGCGTCCATGGTGGTTCCCGAATTCGCCCTGATTCTACACACACACACACACACACACACACACACACACACACACACACACACACGATTGAATAAATAATAAAAAAAATTCTGATGGGCCTTTTATCTGGGGAAGTGCTAGAGAATGAATCCCCGCCCCCACCTCCCACAGCATCTCAGTCTCAGCCTTTGCCTGAGGAAATTAATCCTTCTTTGGCTGCGGAGGGGTAAGGATTTTCCCTCAGGACAATGCTGATACTGCAGAGGGCCCACCCATGGTCGGCTCTAGGCCTCTTACCAGACTCAGGTCTAAGCAGGCCCCTAGAGGTGACATAGAAAGTGTGGTACATGAGGTTTGCTCTACTCCTAGAGAACTTGAGTTTTATAACACCTTCAAACAGCAATCTGGAGAAAACCCCTGGAAATTGATTTTAAGGCTATGGGATACTGGTGGAAGGAGTATAAAATTGGATTAAACTGAGTTTATTGAAATGGGTCCATTGAGGAGACATTCTGGGTTTAATGCAGCAGCTCATAGAGTTACAAGTGGTGCCAAGAGTTTATTTGAGTGGCTGAAACACTTATTAGCATTTGGCCTTCTGAAAGAGAGGTGGAGATACCACATATTCCTTTGTTTAGTGTTGATAATGTCATCAAAAGGCTCAGGGAAATTGGTATGCCTGACCAGATTCATTGGTTAAAATCTAACGCTCAATGGCAGAATCCAGCTGGCATGCCTTTCTCCAAGACTGTAGCATACAAATTGGTGAGAGGGGAGCCACCATTGCTCTTCTCCTTGCACCATCACCAACAACGGGTAATGCAGCTGTTTAATTAGAGGAATTAAATCCAATGGGCCTAGGCGGATTCAGGAGCAGCACTGTATCACCAGCGAGCATATCAACCTTAATGCACAGTGTAGAAAAAACAGTATTATGGTGGTCTGACTCGCTTAGATCTTTGGTATTGATTGATTAATCATGGCGTTCCCAAGAGTAAAATCAATAAGAAGCCTACAAAGTTTTTACACGATCTGTATAAGCAGAAACTTTCTAAAGCAAATGGAGGAAGGGCTGCTTTGAATCACAGTAGCAGAGAATCATGACACGTCAATCAGTTTCCAGATTTAGGTCCGTTTGCAGATCCAGAACCCCTTGAATGAAAGGGAGGCTGGGCTACCTTGAGGAAGGACTTTACTATTAATATTTCTCCTGTCCTTCCCCAAAGGGATCTACAGCCTTTTACAAGAGTTACTATGCACTGGGGGAAAGGAAATGATCGGACATTTCGGGGCCTACTGGATACTGGTCCTGAGTTGACGTTGATTCCTGGAGACCCTAAAAAGCACTTTGGCCCTTTAGTTAAAGTAGGGGCTTATGGGGACAGGTGATTGATGGAGTTTTGACTAACGTTCATCTCACAGTAGGTCCAGCGGGTCTCCAGACTCATCCTGTGGTTATTTCTCCAGTTCCAAAATGTATAATTGGTATAGATATGCTCAGAAGTTGGTAGAATTCCCATATTGGGTCCTTGACCTGTGAAGTAAGGCCTATCATGGTAGGAAAGCCTAAATGGAAGCCTTTAAAGTTGCCAGGGAAAATAGTGAACCAGAAATAGTATCGCATCCCTGGAAGGAGTGCAGATATTAGTGCCACCACCAAGGACTTGAAGGGTGCAGGGTGGTGGTCCTACCACCTGTCCCTTTAATTCTCCGATTTGGCTTGTACAGAAGACAGACGGATCATGGAGAATGACAGTTGATTATCATAAACTTAATCAAGTTGTGATTCAATTGCAGCTGCTGTGCCAGATGTAGTTTCTTTGCTTGAGCAAAGGCCCTGTTGCTTGAGCAGCTATTGGCCTTGCAAATGCTTTTTTTCCCTCAATATCTAGTCATAAGGACCATCAGAAGCAATTTGCTTCCAGCTGGCAAGGCCAGCAGAATACCTTTACTGTTCTGCTTCAAGGACATATTAATTCTCCTGTGCCATAACTTGGTTCGTAGAGATCTTGATCACCTGTCTCTCCCACAAAGCATCACACTGGTCCATTATATTGATGATATGCTGATTGGGCCAGGTGAGCAGGAGGTGGCAACCACTTTGAATTCTTCAGTAAGCCATATGCACATGAGAAGATGGGAAATAAATCCAACCAAGATCCAAGGACCATCTAGGAGTTCTATGGGATGGAGCATGCAGAGATACGCCCTCCAGGGTAAAAGATAAGTTGCTGCACCTGGCCCCTCCTACACCAAGAAAGATGCACAACGTTAGTGGGCCTATTTGGATTTTGGAGGCAGCACATTCCTCATTTGGATGTGTTACTCAGGCCCATATACCAAGTAACTTGGAAAGCTACTACCTTTGAGTGAGGCCCAGAACAAGAGAAGGCCCTTCAGGGGGCTGGAGCTGCGTACAGGCTGCCTTGCCACTTGGACCATATGATCCAGCAGACCCAATGGTACTGGAAGTGTCTGCCACAGACAGAGATGCTCTTCAGAGTCTTTGGCAGGCTCTTATGGGTGAATCACATCGAAGACTCTTGGGATTTTGGAGCAAGGTCCTGCCATCATCAGCAGACAACTACTCTCCCTTTGAGAGGCAGCTTTTGGCCTGTTATTGGGCCCTGGTGGAAACTGAACATCTGACAATGAGTCATCAAGTTACCACGAGGCCTGAGTTGCCCATCCTGAGTTGGGCATAAAGTTGGACGGGCACAGCAGCGATCTATTATCACATGGAAGTGGTACATAAGAGACAGGGCCTCTACATCAATCACCTGGAAAACAGATGAGCTAAATTGCTCCCTAAAATCTTAACGCTCAGGGAAATTTGCGGAAGAGAGGGCAACAAGATTGTAAGAGCCTAAAGATGGGGAAGAGCAACGATATGCAAGATGCCCCACACAAGTTAGGGCCACAGTAGCCATAATCGGACTTTGCATGACCTGTGCAATGACTGACATGCCAACGAACCCCCGAAGTCTAGCATGGATCACAGGCACTAGGACCTTTAGAGGCAAGGGATTAACAGTCATAATAGTGTTCCCATACTAAAGGGGAGCCCAAGGAAGGGGTCTGGGCAATGCCACTGAGTCCTTACACCTCATTAGAGTGGAGGACTCAGAGGGAAGTTTGGCATTCACACAAAAGGATGCTCCAGGGAAATGGATGGGGGGAAAAGGGAGGTATTGGAAGAAGGGAATGGAAGGGGGTGAAAGGAAGGAGAAAAGGGGGGGATAGTACAAGGGGGACTGGGGAGGGGTAGATGAAGGGAGGGGATTGGGATAACTATTAAGCTTATATGACTGGGAAAAATAACTAAATATAAAAAAAAAAAAGTAAAAAAAAAAAAAAAGAAAATAGAGAGACAGGGCCTGAGCAGGTCCTGAAGGCACAAGTAAGTTGCATGAGGAAGTTGCCCAAATGCTATGGTTCCTCAGCCTGTTGCAATGCCTGCTCCCAAGCATGCACCTGTGGCCTCCTGGGGCGTGCCCTATGATCAGCTGACTGAGGAAGAGAAGACTAGGGCCTGGCTCACAGATGGTTCTGCTCGATATTCAGGGGCCACCCAGAAGTGGACAGCTGTAGCACTGCAACCCCTTTCTGCAACAACCCTGACGGACACTGGTGGGCAGACTTTGGGCAGTGCACATGGTTGTGCACTTTGCCTGGAAGAAAAAATGGCCAGATGTGCGACTGTATACTGATTCATGGGCTGTAGCCGATGGTTTAGCTGGTCAGGGATTTGGAGAGAACATAATTGGAAAATTGGTGAGAAAGACATTTGTGAAAGAAGTATGTGGATAGATCTCTCCAAATGGGCAAAGGATACAAAGATATTTGTATCCCATGTAAATGCTCATCAAAAAGTGACGTCAGCAGAAGAGCCATTTAGTAATCAAATGGATAGGGTGACTCGCTCTGTGGACCTGTTTCCCCAGCCATCCCCGTCACTGCTCCATGGGCCATGAACAAAGTGGGCACGGTGGTACAGATGAAGGTTACGCATGGGCTCAACAACACGGACTTCTCCTCACCAAGGCTGAGTGTCAGATCTGCCAGCAGCACAGTCCCCAATATGGAGCATTCCCCGGGGTTATCAACCAGCAACACGGTGGCAGGTGGACTGCATTGGAGCACCTCCAATGGACAGGGCAGCGCTTTGTCCTTACTGGGATAGATATTTATTCTGGGTATGGATTTGCCTTTCCTGCACATTCTGCTTCTGCTAAAACTACCATTCATGGACTCACAGAATGACTTGTGCACCATCTTGGTACATTGCTTTTGACCAGGGAACACATTTTACAGCTGAAGAAGTGAGGCAATGGGAATGAGGCTCATGGAATTCATTGGTCTTACCATGTTCCCCACCATCCTGAAGCAGCTGGCTTGATAGAACGGTGGAACGGCCTTTTAAAGACACAGTTAGGTAGTAACAGTCTGGAGGGTTGGCGTACAGTACTTCAGGATGCGGTGTATGCTTTGAACCAGCGCCCAATATATAGTACTGCATCTACTATAGCCAGAATTCACGGGTCCAGGAACCAAGGGTCACACCTAGTAACACACTTGCTTCCTGTCCCTGCAACTCTGTACTCTGCTGGCTTAGAAGTTTTAGTTCCAGAGCAAGGGATGCTTTTGCCAGGAGACACGATAAGCATTCCATTGGAACTGGAAGTTAAAGTTTCCTCCAGCTTATTTTGGGCTCCTATGCCTTTGAATCAACAGAGTAAGAAAGGAATAACTCTGTTAGAAGGCGTGATTGATCCAGACTATCAAGGGGAGATTAGATTTCTTCTGCACAATGGAGGCAAGAGTATAAATGGAGTGCAGGAGATCCAGTAAGGCTACTCTTGATGTTACCATGTCCTGTGATTCAGATGAATCAAAAACTGCAACACGCCAATGCAGCCAGGATGATGGACTGCCCAGATCCCTCAAGAACGAAGGTATGGGTGACACCCTAGGAAAAGAACCGAGACCTCCTCAAGTACTTGCTGAGAGTAGCGGATGCACGGAATGGGCGGCAGAGGAGGTAGCTCTAAATACCGACTAAGACCATGCGACCAGTTACAGAGACATGGCTCATCATTACCCAGAGCACTTCTGTGCTACTCGTACGTACAAATGGAACTGTCTAGAATTCTTTGATTTATCCTGATATAGGATGAGTGGCAGTGAACTAGAGTGTGATGCATATATTTTAGATGCTTTTACAATTTTGAATTACTATTTATTTATTGTGATGTTTCTATTTTATTATTCTGTGCTAAATTATTTAGCTTGTACTGATATTGATATATTTATATTTTATATTTTTATTACATTTTATATTTTCTAATATTATATTTATAATTTTTATTTAATATATTTTATATTCGAGAGATTTCAAAATTTTATGTCAGAATTTGAGAATTTTTGATATTGAATTGAACATCTTTTATGAATATAATATCTATAGGAATAAGGAATAATAGTTATGTATTTGTACCAAGTTGACAAGGGGTGGAATGTTGTTTAAATTTTGGTGTCAACTTGACAGGTGCAGACTGTTTGAGGCGCAGCTGTGGAAGGCACTTGACTGACTGCTGTGGAGAACCCAGGCCATACTGGGTGGTACTTCCCACTGGTGGACCAGACAACAGGAGGTGCAAGGAGGAGGGACGTGCTCTTCCCTTATCTTGTGTTGACTTGCTGTGGAGTCCACTCACTTTTAGAGCATCGTGGTCTTCTTCTCTTTTGCTGTTCTGCTGCCTCCGTCCTTGGCTGACTTAGAGCTTCCTCTTTTCCACCATGTGTTGCTGTTCCCGCTGCCTTTGGAGCCTGGTCTCTGGGCCTCGCTGCTGTTTGCTGTTCGTTGCCGACATTGGAGCCCAGCATCTTCGACCCCCAGAGACGTAAAGGCTTGAGACCTTTGTGGGATCTTTTGGCTTTGTGGACCATTCCCGTCAAGAGTGAGCCTGCTGCAGATGGCTACTTTGAAGGACACTATTTTTATTGTGAGTTATTTTAATAAACTTATTTATATATATATTACATTCTTTAGATTATGCTTTTTCAGAGAACCCTGACTAATACAGTGGATAAAGTGCTTCCTGAAGAAATGTGAAGTTCAGAGTTTGGAACCTCAGACCCCACATAATAAATGGTAGGTGTGGTGGCTGCTTGTAATCCCACAGGCCCATAGCAGGCTAGTAGGGAGTCAACTGAGAATCTATGACTATATAAAAAAAATGGAGACTATTCAACCAACTTTGATTTTCCATGTGTGTGCACTCAAAAATGCTCCGATGCATGTACAAACACTGATATTCATGTGTGCACATACCACACACAAACACATGTAAAAATGGAAATGAATTCATGCAACATTACGAAAGCAAGTATGGATGTATTTTTCCTCAAAATATAAGAACATAAGATAAGGTTATGGACATAAAGGGTTTCAAAGGAACAAAGTTGGACTGCTCTCCACTGAGTTTACTGTCCCTCAATCACTGACAATCAGTTTCTCAAATGCGTTTTAATGTATTTATTTTTTTTAATTTTTAAAATTTATTTATTCTATGTGTGTACGTGTGTGTATCAGAGGGTAGTGTGGAGGACCAAGGAATCATCCTGGATTGCTTCTATCTCCTTTGTGCTTCACTCTGGGATCTTCCAGGCTCCACCTACCAGGACCAGAAGAATAGACCTTAGCCATTTCTTACGTGGGACCTGGGATCCAAATTCAGGACTTTCTGCTTGTGAGATAGAGTTTTAACCTCTGAACTCTCTCTCCAGCCCCTTTACTATGTATAAAATGATTCTCTTCATGTCTTCACCGTCCCTAATTGAGACTAAATTTTTTTTCTTTTGCCTCTGTGTGTGTGTGTGTGTGTGTGTGTGTGTGCATGCATCAGAGGACACCATGTGTGCTTGTGGAGGCTCAAGGATGACTTGGGGGAGTTGCCCTGGATCGCGCTGCACCTTCCAGGACCGGAGGTACAGACTGCCACCATTTCTGCCTGACATTTGAGATCTAAACTCAGAACCTTCTGCTTTCTAGGTAGAGGCTTACCCCCTGAGCCATCCCATCTCTCTAGTCCAAGACTAAAAATTTTTAACTATTCAAAAGGAGAAGGTTAAAGTCTTTGCCTCAAAAGCAAAAGGACTTGAGCTCAGATCCCCAGATCCCATATAAAAATGTAAGGAAGAAGTTTCAGTGACCTGTAATTCTGGCCCTGAAAGGCAGAGCCTGGATAAATCCAGAGCAAAGCAATAAGGAGGTAGAACAATCCAGGATGATTCCTGATATTACTCTTGGACCTCCACAGACACACATATTTAACTATTCTCTTGTACACACACACATATTTAACTATTCTCTTGTACACACACACACACACACACACACACACACACACACACACCAGAAGGATAAAGAAGCTCAATAAGCAGAGAGAAATGTTGAAAGAACATCACGGGAACACCAGGAGGAAGGAAAGAACACGAGAAGCAAAACACAGCACACTTCTGGGGCTCATCAATTACATGTGATGGGCAGAGCAAAAATGATAACTTCTAAAGTGGTTCCAACTATGGAGAGAAGTACTTAATATGAGTGCATTATAAATGAAGTCTAAGGGACAAAAAGATAGGAAATGTTTTTCTATATCACTCAATCTGATGATTAATCATATTTAATACTAAGAACTGGTAAATTAATCATATAAAATACTGAGAACTACAAAAACACCCATGCAAAGAAATGTTTGAATTATAGATAAAATGGCTTAAAAAAAGTCTCAAATGAATCACCTTAAATTTTCATCCTAGCAACCTAGAAAAGGGAAAGCAAAACCAACTCAAAGAAAGTGGAAGTAAGGTATTCATAAAGGCGGAGGAGAAATCAGTGAAACTGAAAACAAAAAAGGAGAGGAAAATCACCCTTTGGAAGATCAATACAAAAGACAAATTTTTAGAGAAAACAAAAGACAAAATAAAGGAACAGCAGCATATCAGAGTTACCACTGCAGACACTGAGACCAAAGGACGAGGGAGTGCTACGCGAACGCTGAGAAGCTGGGGACCGACTGCGGGCTCCACACTCAGTGTCTTTGTTTCCACTCCAAGTTCAACATGAGTAGACAAAGTGGACCAGGTCCACACTAACACATACGCACAGCACATGATTTGTTGTGTGAAATAAGATCAAGATAACCAATATTAAACAGAGCCAAATGAGTCAGTTACCTGTGTTCCAGCATCTAGCTGCCGTAAGGACCAATATATAAATCTTATAAAAGGCTCATGAAGTTTGGCATTCACATATGGCATCCACTGCAGCTGTTCAGTCATTCCAGGCAAAAGCTAAAAATCAAATGATAGGGGGAAGGCACATGACATACGGATATATGAAGTTAATTAATTCAATTTTCCAAAAATGAACTAAGAAAAGGGAGAGGAAAGAAAAAAGGGAATATGCAGGCAGGTGAGGGGAGAGAAGGGAGGGAGGAAGAACTCACTAATAATCTTTGCTTTTATATCATACACAGTACAACTTGGGAATATATAGTTATAGCTTTTTTGTAATTCCAAATATTTCCTTTCTTTTTTTATATTTTTTATACTTTTTATTATTATTTCAGCTCATACAAACTAAATAGGTACACCAGTTCCCTCCCTCCCTCCTCCTCCCCCCGAACCCCCTGCTCTCCCTCCCCTCACCACTCCCGCCCCATCCCCCCATACCTCCCACCCCAATTCCCAGAGTCCTTTCTTGTGCATGCCTGACTCTCCTCTGGGCCCTCCTCTCTGATGACGTACAAGGACCCAGTGGCATTTCCCTGAACCCCTTCCTGTGTTCCCCTTAAGCATAGGAACACTACTGTGGCTGTCAATCCCTTGCCTCCAAGGATCTTGGTGCCTTTAGCTGATGCTAGACTTTGTGAGGTCAATAGTGTGTTGGACATTGCGCCGGGCATGCAATGTCCAATTATGATGGCTTCGGCCCTAACTTGTGTGGAGTATCTTGCAAATCATTGCTCCTCCCATCCTTTTGCTCTTACACTCTTACCGCCCCCTCTTCCGCAAATGTCCCTGAGCTTCAGGATGGGGAGAGATTAGGCTGGCCTAGTTCTAGGTGGTTGATATAGAGTCTCTGAAGTTCTGGATAGTGGTTCGTTGATTTTCTCTTGCAGTTTTGTTGCTCCTGCAATGCCCTTCACTCCATCGTGATGGGCACTGTATGTCACCCCCTGGCCAGAGACAGAAAGCTGTTAAACTGGAATCTTATTATAAGAGCACATTCAAGGGTAGATGTAATACTTATACCCAAAAGTGGAATCGCAGGGTCATATGGCATTTGGCAATGGGAGGGGTCAATCACCCATTTGCAAAATGGTCACTTTTTAATCTGCCGGACTATGTGCCCTCCCCTTCTGGTGAGTTCATACCCCCTTAGTTGTAAATGATCAGGAACGAATTGTGAACTTAACTAGGTGTCACATTACTTTCTTGCAGTCCTTGATGGAGGCCTATTTTCTCTACTGTACCATGGTCACTTCTCTCCTTGTTTCTGGTGTGGCCCTCCAGCCACATCCCTCCTGTTCATAATCCTTGCAATTATTGTAGGTAATATATAGATTTACCTATGAGTATCTTAAGATGGGCTGGGTGGGTTTGGTACTAGGAGCCACCTATTAGGGAGTGCATACGGCGCTTAATTTTCTGGGTTTGGGATACTTCACTTAATATAATTGTTTCTAATGACATCCATTTCCCGGCAAGTTCCAGTAATTCATCATTTTTGATGGCTGAGTAGTACTCCATTGTATAGATGTACCACAGTTTCCTTATCCACTCGTCAACTGTTGGACATTTGGGTTGATTCCATGACTTTGCTATTGTAAACAGTGCTGCTATGAACATGGTCGTGCTTGTGCTATCGAGGTGAACCTCTGCTGTATGGGGGGTTATTCCCAAAAGTGGAATCGCAGGGTCATATGGCATTTCAATCTTTAATCTCTTTAAGAATCTCCAGACAGCTCGCCAGAGTGGCTGTATGAGCCTGCATTCCCACCAGCAATGTAGAAGAGTTCCCCTCTCTCCACATCCTCTCCAGCATTTGTTGTTGTTTGTATTGTGGATTTTTGCCATCCTGACCGGGGTGAGATGATATCTCAGGGAAGTTTTGATTTGCATTTCCCTGATGGCTAAGGAAGTGGAGCATTTTTTAAGATATTTGTTAGACATTTTAATTTCATCCCTGGTAAAATTTCTTTTAAGTTCCAGGGCCCATTTTTTAATTGGGCCATTGGTTTCCTTGATGTTTAGTTTTCTAAGTTCTTTGTGCACTCTGGATAATAGAGCTCTATCAGATATGTGGTTAGTGAAGATTTTCTCCCATTCTGTGGATTGCCTTTGAGCTCGTGTTACAATCTCTTTATCTAAACAGAAGCTCTTTAATTTCACAAGATCCCAACTGTTGAGAGTTGGTAGCAGTGACTGTGCCATTGGATGTCTGTTTAGGAAATGTTGGCCTAGCCCAATCAGCTCGAGAGAGTTCCCTATCCTTTCAACTATGGTTTTTATAGTCTCTGGCCTGATATCAAGGGCCTTGATCCATTTGGAATTAAGTCTTGTACATGGTGACAAGTATGGGTCCAGCTTTAATCTTCTGCATGTGGAGATCCAGTTTTGCCAGCACCATTTGTTGAAGATGCTGTTCTTTTTCCATTGGATTCTTTGGGCCCCTTTGTCAAAGACCAAATGGCTGTAATTTTGTGGGCTTATATCTATCTGGGTCTTCAATCCTTATCCATTGATCTGTGTGTTTTGGAGCCAGTACCAGGCTGTCTTTATAACTATGGATTTGTAATATAGACTAAGGTTCGGTATGGTAATACCTCCAGCAGTGTTTTTGTTACTCAGGATTGTCTTTGCTATCCTGGGTCTTTTGTGCCTCCATATGAATTTTGAGATTGTTTGGTCAACTTCTTTGAAGAATTGCTTTGGGATTTTAATTGGTATAGCACTGAATTTGTATATTGCCTTTGGTAGGATGGTCATTTTTATGATGTTGATTCTGCCAATCCAGGAACAAGGGAGGTCTTTCCACCTTCTGGTGTCTTCTGCAATTTCTTTCTTTAGGGTTTTAAAGTTTTCATTGTAAAGGTCTTTTACCTCCTTGGTTAGGTTTATACCAAGGTATTTCATTTTTTTAGGGGCTATAGTAAATGGGATTGTTTCTCTCAAGGCTTTTTCACTTCTTTCATTCTGGGCATATAGGAAGGCCTCTGATTTTTGCACATTTATTTTGTATCCTGCCACCCTGCTGAACTTCTCAATTAGTTCCAGAAACTTCCTGGTGGAGTTTTTGGGATCACTCAGGTATAAGACCATGTCATCCGCAAATAGGGATAGCTTGACTTCTTCCTTGCTGATTTGAATCCCTCTTATGTCCCTTTCTTGTCTTATGGCTTCAGCTAAGACTTCAAGTACAATATTGAATAGAAGTGGTGTGAGAGGACAGCCTTGTCTACTTCCTGATCGAAGTGGGAATGCTTCCAATTGTTCCCCATTGAGCAAAATCCTTGCTGTAGGCTTGTTGTATATAGCTTTTATTATATTGATAAAGGTTCCTTCCATTCCTACTGTCTCTAGCATTTTGATCATAAAAGGCTGTTGGATCTTGTCAAAAGCTTTTTCTGCATCTATCGAGAGTATCATGTGGTCTTGGACTTTGGACTGGTTTACATGATGAATTACATTTATTGATTTGCGTATGTTGAACCAACCTTGTGTGCCGGGGATGAAGCCTACTCGGTCCCCGTGAATAATCTTTTTAATATGTTTTTGAATCCGATTTGCTAAGACTTTGTTGAGAATCTTTGCGTCTGTGTTCATCAGAGAGATCGGCCTATAGTTTTCTCTTTTAAGTGAGTCTTTAGTAGGTTTTGGGATTAAAATGATATTAGTTTCATAGAAGGAATTTGGTAGTATTCCTTCCTTTGCTATTTGATGGAACAGTTTAAGGAGTATTGGTATTATTAACTCCTTAAATGTCTGGTAGAACTCTGTGCTGAATCCATCTGGTCCAGGACATTTTTTGGTGGGAAGATTCAAGATTACTTCCTTAATTTCCTTATATGTTATAGGACTATTTAAATAATTCACAACTTCCTGATTCAATTTAGGTAAGTTGTATTTACTTAGAAATTCATCCATCTCTTTTGTGTTTTCAAACTTCACAGAGTATAAGTTTTTGAAATATGATGTTATAATTCTCTGGATTTCTTGGGTATCAGTAGTGATAACTCCATGTTCATTTCTGATTTTGTTATATGTATTTCCTTTCATCCAGGGATTTAAGGAAATCAATCTGAAGCTTAAACAGCTAAATAGATTTATTGTACATATATAACTATTAAAAGCAATAACTCAGAATTGCACTTATTACCACTGGTCTATTAATTTAGGGTGAGACAGGTTTTGGTGAAAGACAAAGTATAATAAACATCTCATTTATATAAAATATGTGAATTTACATTGAAAGAGATACGGATGTCTTTAAAGACATTAACAGTTGATATCACGGTAATGGAGGAAATGTTTACTTTCCTCTTTCTACAAAATACTATTTAATTTATAAAAAACGGACTCTCACATAATCCATACTTTATTTTTTGAACATTTTACTGTTTTTAACTTGAGATAGTTTCCTGCATCCTAAACTCACCTATACAATCTGCTCAGTAGCAGAGGATGACCTTGAGCTTCTGACCTCCTGCCTCCACCAGGGTTGCAGGAGTGACCAGCACGCCCACTTACGTATGCAGTGCTAGGAGTCAAACCCGGGGCTTTGTTCGTACCAGACAAGCATTCTGCAGTAAACCGAGTCATGTCCCAGGCCATGATTTTTTTTAATGTGTCTGTGGTGGCATGTATGTGTTCGCAGATATGCAGGTGTACATGTGGGTAAATGTGCATGCATGTACGTAAAGCCCAAAGTTGATGTCGGCTGTCTTCCTCAATTACTCTCCACTTTACTTGAGACAAGTGTGTAAAATGAGCCCAGAGCCTATTGATCAGCTAGTCTGGCCAGCTAGCTTGCCCCAGAAATCCCACACGTGCCTCCCGAGTGTTGACACTGCAGATGGCTGTCACACCTGCCTTGCTCTGGCATGGCCTCTGTGGACCTCAACACAGGCCGTCACAACTGTGCAGCCAAGCTTCATCCAATGTGCTCTCTCCCAAATGCTCACTTTTTAAATATTGCCAGGTGTTAGCCTTATGTCCTGGGGGTGTGTCTTCATCATCCAGTTCTACAAAAGGGAATCTCTGGGCCAGGAAGATGGCTCAGAGGGTTAAAGGCGCTAGATGGATAGATCCAATGATCTGAGTTCAGTCCCCAAAGTCCATATAGGAGGAGAGAAGAGACTCCCAAAATTTGTCCTCTTGACCTCCACACACACACACCACAGCATACATACATCTACTCTCATATTACACACATAAAATAAATATAATTTGAAAGAAATGGAATTTATCTGCAGAATTATAATAATGCAGATCTTCCTAATCGATAGCCAATTTAAATGAAGGGTAGACAATGAATGGTAGATTTAGAAATAACTGGTCAACATCAAGATGTCTGTCAACCTGTGCACATTTCTAGAGGTAGAGAAATTTGTTTAGATTCCTAGCAGAATTCAGTCTCCTGCAGTTCCAGGAATGAGATTTCCCCCTCATGTATGTGCTAACTGTGTACTCAGGGCGATACTCAGCTTTTGGAAACTGCCACCTTCCCATTGCTTATGGTCCTCACAGACTGTCTCCAGGTTAGCAGCTCCCTGCCTGCTCCCCTGGTTTAAAGGCTCACCTGGAAAACCCATCCCAAAGACACTTGATAGTTTCATAATTTTACAACCATTTGAGTGGCAATTTAAACTCTGTTTTGCAAAGTATTATACTGACAGGTCAGAATATGAACATTTACAATTATTCCACCTATCAACCGGGGGTAAAAAAAAGGAAATATTTAATAATCATGAAGTTAATCCTGAAAATAAGAACAAAAAGCCTCCTCTCTTCAGTTTTTATGTGACTGCCGATGTCTAAGACCTCGCCATTAACTAGTTAGGCACAGGTGTCAACTTGACAGTTGAGGGTTTGAGCTCCGGACACATTTGTAGAGAATTAATGGTTGAGTTAAGCCCAGAGCAAACCTGCAAGAGACTGTCTAGCTGATGGGGAAGGCCCAGTTCATGATGGGTGGGACTAGGCCCTGAACAGGTGAATAAAATACTGAGAGCTGGTTGAGGAAGGTGGCATCCTGGTCTAGCAAGTAAGGATTGTCCACCTCTCAGCTGTTATGTGGTGATGGTGTGTGGCCAATTCCTTCGGCCCTGGTGTTGGTGCGTGCTCACCGTCAAGCTGGACTGAGAACTGTAACTAAGAATCATAAGAGAAAATAAACCCCTTGCTCCCTTATGCCATTTGATGTCATTTATCAGCAACCATGCAGGCTGACTGCAACAGTCATGTGTTGATTTTTAAAAAAAACTCCCATCATACTAAGAAAAAGTTTAGCATTTGGTTAGCATGCAAGATGGCTCATATTCAATCCCTTTTCAGAATTGGTGGAACAGTCAATTTCCTACCAAAATAATTTTAAGGGCTCAGCTCTATAAAGGTACTTGCCAAAAACCCTGACAATCTGAACGCAGCCCCAAAACAAACATGGTAAAAAGAGAGGAGAGACTCCCAAATGTTGTCCTCTGACCTTCACACGTGCACACATGCATGCACACACATACGTACACATGCATACACATGTGGGCTAAATACATTTTAAAAAATTAAGTTATTTCAAGACTTTTTTTAAGCCAGGTTAATCCCTGAACTGGAGAGGTAGAGGCAGGAGGATCCAAACTGTGATGCCACCTCACACTACATAGTGAGGTCAAGCTAGCCTGGGCTACATTATTGAGACCTTGTCTCACAGAACACAAACATTTTCAACACCTTCACTTAGAAGAATGCGAGAAGCTTTTCTTCATGTAATCTTCATGGCTACTGAATCATATATTTCAAATAGAAAGAAAAACAAACCTTTACACACGTCTCTTGAATACCATTTCTCTGAGAAGATTTCGGTGATGATGCTTCGCCATCCACACAGCATTCTTCATGTTTCACTTTGCTAAGGTGATGGTCTGATATCCAGTCCATGAAAACAACTAGTAGTTCATATACTTGTCCATTCAGTGGTACCTATGTGTCAATAATTAAGTCAAAACATTACTTTAGGCTCATAACTCCCTAAAGATGGAAACACAGGCTTTAAATTCAGTGGTTACAGAATAATTTACACAGTGTTTTGTCCATGTTTCAGACCAGTGTTTTAGTGTTTCTCTAAATGGGAAAAAAAAAACCAACTCCAAATCAAATATTCCCAGTTAATGTTAAAAATCATTATGGGCTGGCAAGATGTCTCAGCAGGAACAAGTGCTACACCTGAAAACCTGAATGTGATTGTTGGAATCCATAAGAAGTGCTTGATGCCATGGCTGGCACGCCAGCATTCCTGCCGTGAGACGGGGGCAGAGGCAGGGGAATCCCTGGAAGACCCAGCTGTGGCTGACTGAGCAGGATGCCTCTTCCACCATGTGCAGACAGACAAGGACGCCCAATGCATGTCTTCTGAGCTCTTCCTGTGTCACATCATGCACATGCTTACGAGTAATAAAGCGCAATTTTAGTTTATTTTATATTCTTTATTTATTATTTATTCAATTGTGCGTGTATGCATGTGTGCGCGTGTGTGTATGTATGTGTGTGCGCGCGTGTGTGTGTGTATGTATGTGTGTGTGTGTAGAACCACGGGTGAATTCGGGAACCACCACGGACGCCTCCACCTCCTTGTTTACTCTGCCCTGGGATTCACAGGCTCCGCCCACCAGGACCAGAAGCGCAGGCCGCCCCCGCTTCTGCTGGTATCTATACGTGGGATCTGGGATCCGAACTCAGGACCCTCTGCCTGCAAGGCAGGGGCTTAACCCCTGAGCCACCTCTCCAGCTCTAAAGTACAATTTTAAAGAATAAAAAAAAGTATATTGAAAATATTAAATGTTGGCTGTGATAAGGCAAGATAATAAAGAATTTCCAGAGGCTGCAGTAGCCCTCATCTCTAACCAGCACTAAGGAGGCTAACGCAGGACAGTGAGTCTGAGGGGCAGGCTTTGAGACCATGTTTTTAAAAAAAGGAACACTTTTTTTTTTAAAAGAATTATCACAAAAAGTTTATGGAATGCCATTTGGTAGAAAGTCACGTATAGGACTGCTCTCCTGTGGCTGGTGGAGATCTCAGATTTAGATAAGCATGAGAAAACCAAGGCAGTTAAAGTCATGAACTCTTTGTGAAAGTAAAGTACAGAATGTCAGGCTGTTCTTCTGCAACAGAAGGTATTTACTAGAAAAAAGCACAACTGGGCAAAGGCAGAGAATCAGTGACTGGATGCTTGGATCTAAACAGGACATTAGGCCAGCCCTACTCTCAGTCCAAGACTGAGGGAGCATCAGCGTAGGGGTGGTAAGATTGTAAGAGCCTGAAATAGGACAGTGATGGACTCCTGGAGATGACCCAACATTTTTTAAGTTAAATGAAAGAAAAATTATCAAAGAATCAAAGAGCACATTCTGGCATCTTATTAGAGAAAATAAATGTCATACCTTAAAAGGTTTTGAAGCTGATACTTTTTCTTGTTTTGAACTTTTGATTTCATGAACAGCATGGGAATTTCCTTTCAGTCTCTGTATTGTCATAAACTCATACTTTCTCTGTAACACATATTCATGCATTAAAGAATAATAATAAAAAGAAGTCCAAAACAAATTATTTAAAACTTAACCAAAGAAAAGCAAGCAACTTACCTGCAAGTTCTCTAGTCGAGCTTGGACTCTTTTAGCCTGAATCTCCATCTTCCTGTTTTCTTCACTGAGTTCATTTAGCTAAGGAAGGGAAAAGTTACTTCAACATAAACCTCAAACTGGTTCCACACTAAAGGTTTCTCAGTCTATTATCTAATCTGTCATACTTACAAGTAATGTAACAAAATAGTTAAGAATCCTTGTTTCCCGTGACCATGATGTCACAGTTGTCAAACTAGACAAAATTTAGATTCACCTGGGAGGAGGTCTTAGAGCACACTACATGTGTGGGTGGGGGAGGTTGTCTTGATTACAGTAATGGATGCAGAAAGACCCAGCACTCCCGAGGCAGGGGGTCCAGGACTGTATGAAGATGGAGGAGCAAGTGAGCAAGAGTAAGCACGCATGCCTTGAGCCACTGCTCTCTGCTCTTGCCTATGGGATGATGTGACCAGTTCCCTCAGGTCCCTGCCACTGTGCCCTCCCTGCCATGATGCACCATAACGTGCACTTGTGAGCTGGAATACTCAACAAATGAGTGTGTATTGCAAAGTTACAGACAATTATGTAATGTATAAATATGCATTTATATATAGAATATAGAAGAACTGACATGGGATGATATCTTCAGTTATCAACTTAACTGGACTTAGAATCACCATAGAAGTACTGTTGGGTGTCTCGGAAAGTATTTCCAGAAAGGTTTAAACAGAGTGTAGACCCATCCAAAAGTAAGTGGCACAATCCTATGGGCTGGAATCTTGCACCGAATGAAGGGTTTCGAGAAAGTGAGCTGTAAACCAGTGTTCAGCTCTCAGCTCCCTGACTGCGAATGCTTTCCCTGCCGCTATGGACTCTACCCTCAGACTTTTAAGTCAAGAAAACCCTTCTTTGGGGTGTTTTTGTTAGGTATTTTGACCCAATAAAGGTAATGCACGACACCTACATTATTGAATCTTCTCATCAATGAACATAACATTCTTCAATTACTTAGGTCTCCTTTATTTTTACTTTATAATGTTGAGAGGCTTTCACTATAGATGTATTTCATGTATTTCTTTAGATTTAATCAAGATAAGCCAATGGCTTTTGAAAACAGAACCTATATGTTTACTATCTGTGTGTGTGTGTGTGTTTTGGTGTGTGTGTGTATGTATGTTGGTGTGTGTGTGTGTGTGTGTTTGTGTGTGTGTGTTTGTGTGTGTGTGTTTGTGTGTGTGTTTGTGTGTGTGTGCGCGTTGGTGTGTGTGCATGTAGGTGTGTGTGTGCGTGTGTGTGCGCGCTGGTGTGTGTATGTTGGTGTGTGTGTGCGTGCGCGCGCGTGTGGTTGTGTGTGTGTGTGTTGGTGTGTGTGTTGGTATGTGTGTGCGTGTGTGTGCGTTTGTGTGTGTGTGTTGGTGTGTGTGCGCGCGTGTGTGTGTTGGTGTGTGTGTTGGTGTGTGCGTGTGTGTGTTGGTGTGTGTGTGTGCATGTGTATGTTTGTGTGTGTGTGTTGGTGTGTGTGTTTGTGTATGTGTGTGTGTGTGTTGGTGTGTGTGTGTGTGTTGGTGTGTGCGTGTGTGTGTTGGTGTGTGTGTGTGCATGTGTATGTTTGTGTGTGTGTGTGCTTGTGGTGTGTGTTGATGGACAGCGTCTTCCTCAGTTGCTCCTTGTCTCTCACTGAACTTGGAGCTCACTGATTCTGCTGCACTGGCCGGCCACCAAGTCCCTGGGATCCTCAGTCTCTTGATTCCCCTTCGCTAGGATGACAGGCATGCACAGCCACACCAGGAGTTTTACATGGATGATGGGAATCTGAACTCAGGCCTTCATATTTGTGTGGAGCACACACTTCATTGACTGCGCTATTTTCCAAACCTATGATGTAATTTAATAAGCTGCGAAGACTACTAATTTGCTTTCAAACACAGGAATGTACTTGACTTCTGTATATTGAACCTGCACTCAGAATCTGCTAAATTTATTAACTCAGTTGCCTATAGACTCTGATACCTATATATACAATATACTCATGTCATCTGTGAACAGCTGTGATTTCTTCCTTTACAATCTTTGAATTTTTTTCTACATCCCACTGCTTTGGACTTTTATTACAATGCTAAATGCAATGAGTGACATGGAAGAGCATACCATTATAAGTGTGCCATGTGTATATACACAGGTAATATATCCTCAGTCCTCCAAGATTTACAAACTATAGTCGGCTCTACCTTGAGGATTTTTTTTAACTGGCTATTGTTTTTGTTTGTTGTATTGGGTAAACACTACTCTCAGGCACCTCACGGTAAGAAAAACCTCTTGCTATTTTGTCACTAAAATTAGTCACAGCCCTTCTGCCACACGCTTATTGTCATATGGCTTGACATCAGACGAATGACGCCTTCCCTCCAGATTCTCATCAAGCTATGCGTTTCCAAAATCCTCAGACCTCACGTCCCCTCATGTCAGGTGGAGACATTTGATCACTAGACAGGCAGAGACTATATCCCCACTCGACAGTACAGAAGTTTCAGTAATGGACCTTTGAAGATAATCAAATCTTAAAATTAAGAACTGAAATCTCAGAGGAGAAAACTGAGCAGGGCAGAAAGAGAAAATTAAGGAGACATGAGAAGGTAAAGGAGCCCCTGACCTTGAAGTTTGGCTGAAGTTTCTTGACAGCTAAAGGTTTTTGGTACAACCGATAAAATTTGCTGTGAGACTGGCCACACCAAACAATATCCATTTTTATAGAGGCACTTATCAAATAAGAGTGCTAGAGCAGCAATGAAGCTTGAGTACCTGTGATCTGAGTTTAACCTTACTCCAGCAGGCATCAACCTGACTACTGAGAACTGAGCCTTTACGCACATCTATGAAGTTACGCAGCTAAGGCAAGCCCTGAGCAAGCCTGAGAGGATTACCTCTAACTGAGGTGGGAAGACCCAGCTCACAGCGGGTGGGACTATTACCTAGACCAGTGTGTAGAACAGAGAAAGAACTCGTTAGAACGGCAAGCTAGAAGGCATGCTTTGGTCTTCGCCCTCTCAGCATTCCCACAGGAGCATTCCCCTGACATGACGATACTTTCCAACTGAAATTCTAAGATGGGGTGCAAATTCTTTGATCCCCTAAATTGTTTGGGTAAACTGTTCGTTATAGCAACTGAAAGGTGTAACCATGATAACCAGTTTTCAAAACTTCTTGGCTGTTAACAACCATGATGATTGATCTTGATTGTCTTCCAGGCTGAATCTAGAATTACCTAAGAGACCGACTGTGGGGAGGTCTGTGAGGGCATTTCCAGAAGGAGTAACTGAGGGGCCAAGACCCTCTCCCAGAGCGGCTGGCACCTGCCTGCCTGCACTTCTCCTGGCCAAGTGTCCCATCCTATTGTCGCAGCGGCCACCGCCATCACTGCTGCCATTAAAATCCAGTTTCCTCAACATTCCAAAGTAGACCAAAGACTAGCAACTTCCTGGGAAATCCAAAGCTCTTTAGGCCAGACTGACATGCTCAGGCCTCCTGCCCTGTGGCCCGAGATGCTCAGGTCTTCTGCTCTGTGTGGCCCAAGATGCTCAGGCCTTGAATCCTGTGATCTGTGCAGCTGTCAGTTCTTGGCCCCTCCAGCTGCAGAGAGCATCAGACTAGAAGGTTCTACCTCTCTCTTCTTCGCCTGTACTACTTAATGCAACAGGGCACTCACTGGAATTCTCTCCAGAGGATGCGTCTCGAGTTCTTATCTCTTCAGACTGCTAAACCCTAACAGGAAAATGTTTTCAAATTATTATGACAAGACAAATTCATATCTGATGCTGTCATGAATCACTATATTAGCCAGTTACAGAAATGATATGACTTTATATTCATTACTTTCAAAGCAGAATTGAATCACCATGACAGATGACTGCAGATGTGAGGTCTACCCCATGGACCTCGAAGCCCCAAATATTTCTTATCTAATGTTTAACAGGAAGTTTGCTGGTCGTTGGTATATTCTGAACTAAAGAATTATATAAATGCATTCTCCTACTTACTAGCAAAGAGTTTCTGTCAAGCTTCTTCAGTCTAGGTAATCTATTAACAAATTCTATCACTTAATAGTCCATATATCTCACCAAATATTCGTGCAAACATAAAAAAATTATTAAGGATTATAAAAATCTAAGGAATGACTATGAAAAAAAAAGACAAAGGGCTAACAAGTAAAAAAGCTTTCTTAAAAGAGGGTGGTAGGTTGAAACTGCAAAGGGAAAGCAGTCTCACCAGAGGTAAGATTGACTGTGACAAATATCAAAGTCATGAACTCAAGGAAGTCCAAGACAAGATCAAGTAAAAAGTATGAAATGGTTATCCTTGACAAGGAAGCAAGTTATTGCAAGTAAATCAAATTACCGCAAGGGAATCAAAGCAGAAACAAATGGAAGGACAAGGCTCTGACTAACGAACTCCCAGAGGCAAGTTACTTCTGGTGTCTAAATCTACCTACACTTTAAAATCCACACAGTCTCCTAGGGCAATGCTTTCATTTAAAGTGACTAGGTTTACCCCAATTTCTGCCCATCCATTTCTCCCCAAGCAAATACACACATGTATATGTCTTCAATCATACTCCCTCATTTTTTCCTCTTCGGTCAAAAAAGAAAAAGATATGACTTAGGAAAAATTATTTCTGCTGCATAATTTCAGAATTAAGGACTGACAAAAACAATCACAACACACACATACATATGAGTAAGTACAGTTCAATGTCCTCATGAGAAAGATAATACAATACTCGCCATCTAGTAAATGCTTAGCTAAATAAGTAGCAGTGTGCATGAGCATTTATGGTAAGAATTTGAGCCAGGAATTAATGCCTAAAATTTTGTTAGTTCTCAGGCCATCAAGTTTGTCCTTTTAATTTTAATCTAGTAATGCTCTTTTATTTAAAAAAATTCAAATTGTCAAATATATCAGTTGCTTGCTAAAACAATGAAAAATAACAAATATTTTATTTATATTTATATGTATAATAAAGCTAATCAACAATCAAAACTCTACCTTAAAAAGTCTAACTTAAAATATGTTAAATAAATATAAGTTTTAGGTCTTCTAATCTAATGCATATAAAATAGCTTTACCTGTTTCCTTAAGTTATCATTCAGCTCCTTCAGTGCATCAAAAGAAGATTTCAGTCTCTTGCTTTCCTTATTCTTTTCCTTAAGAGCTTCCATTAAATGCTCAACTTCTGTATCGTGTTGCTAGGAGAGGGGAAAAAAGTCATCAAAAATTATCTAAAAATCTTGCATCATTATCTAGCCTGCCTAAAGCCGTAAGGTAAATTCTACACATACACATGCATGCATGCGCAAAGCACAGTGCACATGCACACAAGCACAATTTAAGAATAAAAATAGAATGTTTCTGAATATATATTGAATGGAAATTTTTTTATCTCACAATTCTAATCAGTTTATTTAAGCATGGGTGACTGTCTGAAGCTGTATCTTCTCAGTGTTATAATGAATGCATGCCCCAGCAAGGTATGGGAACAAGAGCTTTTTTCACAATCACGATTCTAGGCTCTGCTAGTTACAGCAGGAAACTTACCAGCAGGAGCCGAAGGAACTGCTGCACCATGGCCGTGGGAAGAGCTACGAAGGGCAAGGACCAAAGCGCACTTCTAGTTTGCCACCTTGTTGCCTGTCAGATTCTAACAATCTCCACCTTACGGGCCTATCCAGGGAATGATCCTACCCGCTGTGGGCTGGGTCTTCCTACACCAACCAGACAATCTCCTGCAGGCTTGCTCAGAGGCTTCCCTCAGCTAAGTATTCTTCACAGGTGCTCTCAGCTCTGAATTGTCAAGCTGACACCTTCAATCACCTGGCACAGTGATTAATGTGGCAAATAACTTATAAAAACTGAAGCAAAAACAAAATTTCAGTGGAGGGAGGGACATTTGTGAAAAGAAAAAAGCCCAAACAAATTAAGTCACAACAAATCAACTTTTTGTGCTCAGAAGAATCAAACCATGGAAAGTTAATCAAAGTATTTTCTATTTGACATTATAAACTAATAAAACAACAAAGGAGTTCTGAAGCAACAAGATTATTCATAATACTTAAATGTAAGGTTACTATTACCTTAAAGAACACAAGAAATAATTTATAGAGCTGATGCTGTAGTTTAGAGGTAAAGAATTTGCTTATTATGCACAAAGTTCAAGGTTCCATCTAAATGAAAGACAGAAAGAGAGAGAGAGAGAGAGAGAGAGAGAGAGAGAGAGAGAAAGAAAGAAAGAAAGAAAGAAAGAAAGAAAGAAAGAAAGAAAGAAAGAAAGAAAGAAAGAAAGAAAGGAAGAAGGAATGCTTTATAGGTACAGCAACTAATTCCTTTGGTACGTATGTGGTATATATGTGATGTATGGGCTGCATGCGGTCTAGTCCATATTTCTGAAAAACTGTGTGTCTGTGTCTGAGCACCACATGCACACATGTATAAGAGTGCGCATGCCTGCATGTGCTTGCAGAAGCTCTGTTATGCTCCACCTCATTCCTTTGAGAGTCTCTCACTGAACCTGGAGCTGCACTGGTGGCCGACAAGCTCAGTGATCCTTGACTCCATCTCTGTAGGTGCTGGGATCTGAACAGCAAAGTCTCTTACCAAGTGAACCATTTCTCTGGCTTCAGTTGAAATTTTTCACACCAGCTTTACAACTCAAAATTTATTAAGTACATGATAAAATATTAAATACAAAATAAAATTTCTAAGTCCCATACTAATAGACTTTCCCTAATTTCAGAAATAAATAGAATCAGTGAATAGAATCAACTTCCCCTTTAATAACATTTAGATGAGGATATTTTAATTAAGATACAAATATTTCTTTCACCTTATACTCTTCAATTTTTTCAAAAACTATTAAAGTAATTCCACAAGAAATGAGAAGTTGAATTAATTTCCTTCTTCCAAGTAATCACATAAATATACTTAATAGGAATAGCAATCCAGTAAATCTGAAGAGAGAATCAAGAAAAAGTGGAATGCAAAGAACCAGACATGGTGACAGACACATGTAACCCAGCACTCGGGAGTCCGAGGCAAGAAGATTGCCAATTGGGGCACACAGCTGAAGACCAGTGTGAGCTTCACGACAAGGCCCAGTCAAGAAAGCAATGGCAGGGACAGAGTCCAGAGGCGGAGGGCTTGCCTAGCAGGCCTAGGGCCAGGCCCTCCCTCGGTGCTACCAAAGCAATCTACATGCACATCTTGACACAAAGAGACTGAATTTGATCATTTTAGTACCAAATGAAAAAAAAGGGTTATAATATTTTTATATATTATATGATTTCTTAAATAATAAGATAATAGTCTCCATAGCTATTTTAAAACTAGTTTAATATTTTTATTATCTAATTCTTCCAAACCTAGAAGATATTAAAAATATATAATGAGAATTTCATCTCCAGCATTCCTAGATAAATCTAGTGTACTCCCTTTTTCCTATTGATGTCAACTAACCCTGGTGAAAATACAAAGGGCGAAGTCAGAAGCACTAATATAGCAGATGGTGGCAGCAGCCCACGGTGCTGAGCGCGGTCACCTGGGGGTGGGGAACTATGGACACTGCTGCTCAGGCACAGGACAAGGCAAAACTAGCAGAACTAAGTCAGATTTTACGGATTACTAGTCTCAGACTACGCTTTCAGCGGCGGAGACATAAAATAACCTCAAAGCATCACTTCGATGGCTCTGAAATCTGAGCTAATATGGGGCCCTATGTCCACAGAGGGTCCCAGAGACCTGTGATGGGCCAACAACGTGGCTCAGTGCCGGGAGGCAGCTGTGTGCAGACCTGTGACCTGAGCCCTACCCCAGGGTCCACACCACGGGAAGAGCCGACTTCCTGAACGTCTGACATCCACATGTGCACCGAGGCACAAATGTGCACTCGCTCGCTCTCTAGGTTTTGTTGTTGTTGTTTTGTTTTTCAGGCCCAGTAGCTTTCTCCTCTCTTTTTGGGTCTGCGCTATTAACCTATAAAAAAAGAGATTTTGTTCTGTTTTTCCCATCTTTTATTCTCTGTTCTTCAGACTAGGTCATTTCTATTCACCTGTAAGCTCACTGTTTCTTTGTTTATCTCTGTGTAGCTTTAGCTTGTTTGTTGAATTTCTATTTTTTGTAAAGTTTAGAGTTTGTAGTTAGGTTCTTTTTAAAATTTTTGTTTTTCCTCATAAGAACATGTGTCTTGGAGTTCAGTGAGTAAAGGTATTCATGTACAGATCTGACGAATTGAGCTTGAGTCCTGGATCTTTTGGGTACTATACTGTGTAGATTGTGTCACACGTGTAATAATCCTCTGGTGAACAATGTTGTTATTTTCACGTATTTAATCAACCCACTAAGTTTAAGCCACAGGCTTTTATTTTGTGATATTTTCAGAAATATTAGCTGAAATCTCCCCAAGCTTGCCAAAAAGCATAAATCTATAAATTCAGAAAAAATCATGATTAAAAGATGAATTCCAGGAAAAGCACACCAAGGTATATCGCAAACATAAAGGGAAGCCCTCAAAGAGAGAGGGCGCAAGGGCCGGGAGAGTGACAGATGAGCGAGCGGCCCCCAGCCTGCGGACGGGGACGCAGACTGCAGAAGCCTGAAGAAACTGCCGAGCATCGGGGCTACTGCTGGTGCAGCAGCAATTACAATGCTACATGCATTCTTCAAACTTGCAGACAAGTGCTCCGAGAGAAATGAATTTTACTCTACAACGTTATTCCATCACAATATTAACTGATGTCAGTATGAAAAATTATACCATCCATATAGTATTCTTTACAAAAAACTTAATATTACATTTAGAAAACAGCTACTGATGCATTTTGGATCCTGAATTCTCTAACATGAGTTAGAATATTAGAAAATGTTAGAAAACAATAGGAAAAATTTATCATGTGATTTTCTCTATAAGATTGTTGAGCTGGATTCTTCAAAGAAGTTTCACGAAAGACAAAACAGGGTAAGGTCAAGTGAGTACTTGACATTCACAGAAACCAAAAAGATACAATTACTAAATATATGTATGAATTTCAACTCATTTCTTGATAGAAAAATAAAATTAAAAAATAACTTTTGGAGGCTAACTGGGAAAGTGTACATTGACCATACATTAATTATATTTGACTAGCATTGATTTCCTGATATATAAGGAACATCCTTACACTTGAGAGACTCATGCTTTATGATTTCTTTTACACATAGAGCTGTATGTCATATGTGTGTGCTTTTTTTTGTGAGTGTGTGTATAAGAGGGCACTTGAATGCCTGTGCTTGTGGGAGGTCCAAGGGTGACATGGGAATCATCCTGGATTACTCTACTGCCCTTTGCTTTGCTCTGAGGTTTCCCAGACTCTACCTTCCAGGACAGGAAGTGCAGGCCCCTGCTATTTCCCCCCAGAGTTCATTTTACATGGATTCTGGGTTCTGAACTCAAGTCTTTTTTGCTTGTGACACAGACTTACCCCTGAGTCATCTCTCCAGCCCTATATCATGATTTCTGAGAGCTACAAATCAACCAACAAAGAGGCATATAAGTGTATAAACAGAAGGAAGCTGAGAACAAAAAGCAAATATGGCAAAATGGTAAGAATTCATGACTAAAAAAGAGAAGACAGTACTCCAAAATCAAGTGCCGCATCATTACCTCTTTTAAAATCTGGAATTTTGTGAGGACCTCTTCTTTAACACCTTTAATTTTACTCAAGGCAGTTTCATGTCTGTAAAGTAGCTGCTCTCTTTCTACTAAGTAGCGTTCCCGTTTCTGAAGCTCTTCGGCAAATTTCTGTTGTGCTGCAGTTTCACACTGTTATTAAAATGCATGATTTAATGGTTGTTAAAAGTTAGTTCTCGAATTCTGGAGATCCTTATTCACTGGCACTAGTTTGATTAGATGATTTTTAACAATACACTGGTACCGCTGGCCACAGTAGACTAACACAGCAAGTAAACTAGCACAGAAATTCTGTCTTATTGAGCAGGACACTGGAGCAAGATTCTACCATGGAGAATTTGGCACCCAAAATGGATCAGAATTCATTTTAAATTCTTTAATCCTACTTCAATTTCATGGCCCATCACATCCTCCTGATTGTTACTTTAATCCTTTGTATTACCTCGGGCTGAGGTCCCAGGCCAGCATCATTACACTGCACATTTTCCCCGGGCCCCATAATAAACACAGCTATATGTTTACACACACACACACACACACACACACACACACACACACACACACACACACACACACTAATGGGGAAATATCACCATACAAAGTAGTACCAACACTGTGAATTCATGGTCTCACTCCTCTGCTGAGTTCTATGAGCAGTCCAGAAAACTTTTTACAGCTCATTCCAAACCTTCTGTATTTTCTCCTAAGTTTGAACACATCACTCCCTCCACATTGTGTGCTGATGGTTTTCAGTTTCTAGCATTAGAACACAGAAGATAGTGGAAGAAAACAGTCTCTGAGCCACATTATCCTTCCCTAACACTGCAAAGGGACACTCAGAATAAGACTGCAGTCCTCTTGAGGGGACTATTCTGTCATTCCTTTAGTTTTGAAAATCTCTCATTCCATTTTGATAAAATCTCATGGGGTCCCATGCAAGTATCTTCTTCCCCCCAAGAAAACTCCTTACATTTGCTAGGCTCTCTTTCCCCCTCCAACTCTAAGCTTAACCAACTTCGGCCAACAGCCCCCAAATAAATGGCATGCCTATGCACAATAAAGGATGCTCGGGGATGGGAGGGGAAGGCACTGGGGGATGGGGAGAGGGGGAGGGGAGGGGGGCACAGGGAGGTGAGAGGTTGGAGGGAAGGAGGGGACCCAGTACCTGTTAAATTTTATATAAGTGGAAATAAAAAAAAAAAAGAAAAAAAAACCAGGGCACATCTAAGCTAGTTCAAATAAATAGATGTCATCATAAAAAAATAAAATAAAATAAAATAAAATAAAATAAAATAAAATAAAATAAAATAAAATAAAATAAAATAAATGGCATGCCTAGTACTAAATTTAAAGGTCACTTTTCTGGCTTTGTTTCCCTGAGTCTCTGAGCAGTACTTACTAAGCTGACTAGCTTTCAGGATATAGCTTTCTCTGGTTCTGAATTCTCCGGCCTCCATTGCAGGCTCACTTGTCTTTTAATTAGCATGTCCGTTAAGGATTCATGCTCAAGACACTCCACCCTGAATTCCTGACACTCTGCTTGGTAAATTGACTCCAACTGTTCCCAATCTACAAAAGTTTGGTTTCAAATTCCAAACAAAACTCTAAGTAGTCTTGACACTATTTGTATGTATTTAGTAAGACGAAATAAGTCAAAAATTAATTCACACTCAGGTTCCTTCTGATATACACACACAAATAGCCAAAAAAAAGAGAAAAAAGTGAATTTAATTTGACTCGGAGAAATACAAGCAAAACCACAAGTCACCACTTCACACCTGCCAGAATATCTAGAGCCAAACTGACAGAAAATAAGTGTTTTTTCATATTTCTATTTTTTTCCTGTGTGGAGAAACTGTAATAGTGTAGTCATTTTGAAAAATAGTTGATAGTTCCTCAAAAACGTTATATCTGACTTCCAAGAGAAATGCAAACATGCATTCATATAAAACTTAAGAGAAAAATCTCACGGCGACATTATAGTAGCCTAAAGTGGAAACAATCCAAACGTCCAGCAATTAATGAATGAAGAAAATGTGGTATACAGTGGGGTAGAGTTACAACAAAAAGCAGGAACTGACACAATACAACATGAGTGAACTTTAAATATATTCTAAGTGAAAGGACTAATCACAAAAAACCATATACTGTTGGAAAATATCAAAAAAAAACCACATCTACAGTGGCAGGAAGCAGGAAGTAGATTCACGCTTGTCAATGGCATGATCTCTATGGGTCAGGGTTTCTTCTTGAGGTGGTCGGAATGGTAATATTCTTTGAACATATTAAAGATATACTAAAATATTAATGAATAGTGAATTTAAAAAACAAACTACAAAGTCCCCTTAGTTTTCTACTCAGCAAAAAGCTACATAGTGAGCTCAGGCCAGTGTTGGCTATATGATCAGACAGACAGACAGACAGACAGATAGATAGGGACTGGTGAAATAGCTCAGCAGGTAAAGTGCCTGCCTGTGACCTGCTGAACCTGAATTTAATCCTAGACAGCCCATGAAAAATGACTTCTCAAAGCTGTCCTCTGATCTCCATCATGGATGTGTGCACTTTCTAAAATAATTTTTTTTAAAAATTGTTAAAATTATATGGGTATTTATGATTTGCTTCTAATAGGCAACACCTTGCAAGGACCACATATATTGTATTCACTTGTATTGTTTTAGCTTTTCTACTTGTTACCAACATAAATACCTGCCTGATACAAACAATAGCTCCTGAGTCCAGGTTGCAGTCCATCACGGCAGGAGAGTCAAGCCAGCATCACGAGCTGAGATATCACAGCCACAGCCCCAGCTAAGGGCAGAGGACCAGCTAATGGGGCACACTAGCTTGCTGCCTGACTGATAACAGTCAACTAGCCCGGGGATGGGGCCACTTCTGGCTTGCTCAGAGGCCTGCTTTACTAGGAAACTCCTCATGACCGCTCAGAGATCCAGCTCCCGGTGTCAGGTTGACAGCTAAGACTGACTATATAACACATATACACTCAGCATGCAAATGTATACCGACAGGTACTCAGATATTTATGAGTGAATAAATCACATGGTGCAAGAAAAAGGTCCATGACAACTCAACATTATGGAATAAATTTCAAAATAAGATGAAATTATATCTTAATTAATTCACATTAATCCCTATGCAATTCTTTACTTTTGTGTGTGTGCATATATGTTTACCTGTGGAAGGACAACGGGAAATCATTCTGGATTATTCTATCTCCTTATTGCTTTGTTCTAAGGTTTCCCAGCTCTGTCTTCAGGGTTGGAATTGTAGGCCATTGGGATTACAGCCTGCCACTACTTCTTTTTTATTTCTTTTCAACTTGATTTATTTCGTGCATGCACACACATTTCCACCTGGTGTGGGACCTAGGATCTGAACTTAGGACCTTCTGCTTGGGAGGCAGAGTCTTAACCCCTCAGCCATCTCTCCAGCCTGGTTGCCACCCAGAATTTTCACATGGGATCTGGGGATCTGAACACAGGTCCTTTTAATTGTGAGGTAAAAGCTTTTAACACCTGGACCATTTCCCGAGCCCCCTACTTCTTACTCTTTATTTTTGTTGGCAATAAAAATGAAGTATCCTTGCAAGGTCACTTATTCTTTTTCAGCTTATTCTATTCTTTTTTTTTATTTATTTATTCAATTGTTCGTATGTGCGCGTGTGTATATATGTGTATGTATGCGTGCGTGTGTGTGTGTGCGCGTAGAACCACGGACGAATTCAGGAACCACCATGGACGCCTCCACCTCCTCGTTTACTCTGCCCCGGGATTCACAGGCTCCGCCCTACCAGGACCAGAAACGCAGGCCGCCCCTGTTTCTGCCCAGTGTCTATATGTGGGGTCTAGGATCTGAACTCAGGACCCTCCACCTGCAAGGCAGAGGCTTAACCCCCGAGCCACCTCTCCAGCCCAGCTTATTCTATTCTTTGATAACTATGTGCACGCATATAAATACTGTAAGTCATCGCCACTTCTTATCCATTTCCTCCCCCTCCTCCTTCCAGTGAACACCTTCTTGTCTCCAACCATCTCCTTCCTCCTTTCATGTCTTCCTACATGTGTGGGAGTCTGTACTGACGGTGCCTGAGCACTTGCTGGAGGACAGAAAATATGTCGTTATGCACATCGCTAACGAGCACCCCTTCCCACAGCCAGCATTACTACCTTGGTGAGGGGGTGCCTCACGGGGTCCTTCCCTTCTATGATGAAGTGTTAACAGGCCAAATCTTGGGTGGGTCTTGTCAAAGTTTGCTTACTCTTTTATCCTACGTAGTGCTAGCCACAAAATCTTCCAAAACACTATTTTCGTTGCCATTTCTTTCATTAAAAACATATAAGACAGCCAGCATACATTTCACTACTGATTTCCCTAGAGAAACTGCTTAACTTCCATGCTAATATCGTTCTTCTTAACCGCCGCTCCTTCCTGCTCTGTGTGCCAGAATCTGTCCCCACTCACCCGCTCTCCCAATAGCACCTCTGGGTGAAGGATCAGACCCAGTCTTACTCTAAACTTCTACTGGTGATTTAGGTTAAAAGAGCTTTTTTCTTTAATGTGACAGTAATTATAATTTTAATTATTCTGACCAGGTATGATACTGGCTTTAAAAAGCATTGAACTAAATAAGGTATTTTAACTATGTGATCTGTATAAAATGTGCTTCCACTGAAAATAATTTCAAGTAGAATTGTGTACTGGATGAAGTGTATCCTTCTCTTTGTAGATACTTGATAAACACATAAATTATACCCATTAGAAATCTACCCCAAAGACATGTTGCTATACCCATAGAGCACTCGGTACTTAACCTAGAAGTTTTCTATAACAGGTTTTTATTGCTGAAAAGCACGATTTGCCAACATGCAGAAAATGACTGATTATGGACTGCTTGTCCCTAAATAGGACATAAACCTCTCCCACCCCCACTCCAAGACTCAGGGAACATCAAGAAGAGGAAAAGGCAAGAATGTCAGATCCTGAAGTGGAACGTGGGGGGCCAGACATGACCTCCTAGACATGACATGGTCATGATAGACAAGATTTCACGGCAGACATGTATACGTAGGAAAGAGTTACATGTGCATTGCCTTATCAACATCTCATGAAATCAGAAAGATCTCAAGAAGCTCCACACCTCTCTGAGAGGCTGGTGAGGACTGGTGCTGACGGGGAAGGAGAGGGTGCTTTCCTCAACATGTCCCCTGAACCGTGGTACTTGCTGGGCCATGGGTCGCGTCAGGCACACGCTGTCAAAGACAAACTAGATGGAACACAGCGGGCCGCACAAGCAAAATGATTTATGGCTAGCAAGATGGGTTGTAAGGGGAAAAGGAGGGGGATGGGATTTGGGACTAAGGGGTGAAAATATTATAAATTCATGATATTCATGTATGCAACATTACAAAAATGAAAGGATAAAAAAGAAATTTAACCCAAAAATAAATGCCAATTTTCAGAGCTGAATTTTGGTGAGATTTGATAAGGGAGTTGAAGTATATATAATACTTCAAGGAATGAATTTGGAACACCTTCGAAGGGCACATTTTTATCAACGCATTTTGTTTGTGAAGGATGGGATGAGCTAAAAATAAACATTAGACAGTCTGAAATCTGAGACAACAACAAATAAACTACCATTCTTTTCTATTTTTTTCTCTACCACTATATTTTTTAATCATTAAAGCATTCTTTTAGTTAATAACATTTTCTAATGACTTATTTCACGTACACTATACACCAAACATATTTAGAATTCTTTGGTTATATTTTTTCTTCAGTTGATTTGGCTTACTTTAACCAAAAGATTATGGTATTTAAATTATTGGGGCTCTATACTCTGTTTTAGTTTTTAATTTTTTTATTCTTTGACACCTTTCATTCATAAATACAATTATGTGTTTTCATCCTTTACTACCAAATCCCATTCCCCTTCCTGTCCCACTTCAGCTTTCTCCTTTCCAGTGTTCCCCCTACTTCACATCTTTTTGCATGTGTGACTCACCGGTTTTCTACTGGGATGTCTGCTTGAGTACTTGGTGGGGTGTGGTTGACTGTAATCAGTGGGTCAATCATTAGTAAAGAAGCTCCCCTTCTCTTGTCTACTATTAAGCTTAAATAGTCTCTTGGGGAACTGCAGTAGTATTACTTGAGATCTTCCTTCATCCATGGTAAAATACCAACAGGCCAACTATTATGCAGGTCTAGTGGAGGCCACTTACATTTTCTATTTTGATAAGTCCTATAAACTAAATCTGTTCTCTTCTGACCTTGCCTTGTGTGGTTTACCTATAATTCAAATAAAACCTCTTATATTGAAATTTTGCAAATGCTTATTCTCAGAACACAAGTATTTCTTAATTCTCAGTTCAGTATTTAATTCTTTTTTTTTTTAACCCATGTGATCCAAAGGTTTCTGAAGTTCTCGATGTCTTGTCTTGGCTTCCCCTATCTGTAAAATACAAGCATAGTGGTGGCTTCCCTGAGGACTGTTGTGATTACCACGTGGAGCATTGGGAATGGAGTTTGCACAGAGATGACAGCTGCTGCAGGCTACCACTCGTTCCCTGCCCACCGCATGAGAGGGCTAGGGAACCCCCTTCATACTCATCATCTCCTCCACCACCAACAATCCTGTGAGGCTGGGAATGTTGCTTATGATTCCCTTGGGCAAATGTAACAGATGAGAGAACGAGAACTGACTCCCAGGAGACTGTTCTGTCTCTTGAGGCTTCTTCTTTATACCCCTTTCTATGCTCTACACATGACAGATGCTCAGTAAAAGCTGACAGTGCTTCCTAGTGCCTGTGAAGACATCTACTCCTGAGCAGGATCAGCAGTCTCTTCATATACCCTGGGTTAACCCTCAATTCAGACAGTATTTAGTTCTTACCTGTAGTTTCAGATGTATATGAAATAACTCATCGTATATTTGATTTATTTGATGTGGAAGTAAACTCTCCTTGTTTGACACTCTGGATTTTGGAGAGATGACACGTTGCCAAGTAGAGTCATTGACATCGCTGCAATGCTCAGTCCGTGGCCTCAAGGAAGCCATATTGGTTGATAAAGCAACTGCAAAAGTTTTAAATATTCTTAGAGTAGTCTTCAAAAGAGTTGCTTTAAATAAAAATCACTGTATTGTTTAAAAGGGAAAGAATGATGCAACAAAAATCATAAAATGGTATACTTCAGAGTATAAAGCATTTCTTTATACAGTGTATAACATTTCTGTAAATCTGAACTTAACTTTAAAATAACAACATGTATGAAAACACTCATCCCTAATTCCTACGCCTATGCCACAGATCAGACTGTCACCTCAAAAAGCCCTAATCACTCTCTCCTCTAAACCAAACTAAACACTAACCCAATTATATTGCTAATCAGTTTTTACTTTTCAATTTCCACTCCCTACTTTTAAAAAGTCCTTGTTCTGCCTATTTTAGACTTTATATGCTGTAGTTATACAATTTCTATAACTTCCTCCTTTAAATATCAGCATATTTTCTGAAACCTACCTATGCTGACTTCAGAATGATGAGTTCAAACTTAGAATCATAAGAAAGAATAAAATTCCTTGTTCCTTTAAGTTGTTTGATCACGAACTTTTTGGGCAACATGTAGACAAACTGCAACATTAGCTATACCACTTTTGAGAATTTACCTGAAGGATTATAAGTCAATGGCCCACAGACATACTTGCCTATCAGTATTTACTGCAAAACTATTCACAATATCTAAGTTATAGATATCTAGGTACCTGTCAACAGAATGGATAAAAATCTCACACGCACTCACACAGGACTTTATCAGCTATAAAGAAGAAAACTGTCGTTCCTAGGAAAATAGATTTGATTGGAAATTATCATATACTAAGTCAATTTTAGAAAGACAAATATCATGCCTTCTCTTACACAGTCTAGATTTTATATAGATACATAAAATATGTATTTACATATACCATGCAAGTCAAAGTAAAACTTTCTAAGGAATGAAAGGGACTAATAGAAGGGAAAGGTGCTGGGGGTATGGAGATAAATATGCTTAAAGTATATTATACACATACATGAAAATGTCACTTTGAAACCCGGTAATATTGCAAAGGATGTGTACACATATATACATACATATATATATATATGCACATATATATAAAATAAAACCCATAATCAATTAAAAATCCTCTATCAAAGTGATTTTAATTTGTATAATCTTCTTGGTTCTTCGATTTTTGGGCAGACCACAAAGCAATCAAATTCAAGGGCAGCCTGAATTACATAGTGAAACCATGAATGAATGTTAAAAACATGAATGTTAAAAACAAAATGAGGTCTGGAAAGATGACTCAGCAGTTAAAGCTCGTGCTGTGTAAGCAAAGGAACCAGAGAGCTCAGATCTTCAGAGTCATGCAGAATGCAGGAAGGGTGTGACAACCCACTTCTCACTCTAGCCATGAAAGGCCAATACCAAGAATTCCCAGAGCAAGCTGGCGGGGCTGACTGGCTCCACGAGCAAGCTTGACTAGAGACAAAACTCAGAAGAGTAACACAGAAAGTCAAGGGTGACTCTTGACATCAACCTTGGGCTTCTGCATGCACATGAACCAACTCGCGTATGTGCCCATATCCTCCTCACACAAAAATAAAAATGGAAAACAAATGAACTTTTTAAGAAACAGTATCTGCCAATGCTGAAGAGTTCATTTAGTGCTCTGCTTGCCCTAGTTTCTCGACTCACTCGTCCCTGGCCTGAGCACTGCTTACGTCTTTGGCCAACCTTGAAATCATTCTTCTAAAGTCATTTCTCTTATGTTTTCAGTGGGAATATTAGCCACATAATGGGAAAAACACAAATACAAACCCATTAAATCGCATCATCCTTAAATGCTGAGCCAAATGTGAGAAATGGTTCCGCAAGAAGGCAAGGAAGTGAAAGAGCTGTGTGGACACTCCCAGAGCGGGACCCACCGGCACTACCAGTGGGGCAACAATGTCTTCCAAACCCTGCAGCTAACAGGGCAACAGTGCCCTCTCTGCTTTCCTCCCCTACAAAGCTGACGAGACTGACAGCCAACTACTTAGTGAGGTCTACAACTCCAGCACCAAGAAATTCACACCTTATGTGACCTCAAATATCTTCTCAGAATATTAGAGGTCAAATTCTACCAAAATATTGTCCTAACTCTCAAATAAACACATGAAATAGAACTGAAACCATCATAAAAGTATTCAGATAATGATTATCGTGGTAAGTTTTGAGAATGCAAGTATACTACTAGAAAACTAAGTTTATTTTTCTTTTCTCCTTAATAGTAAGTACAGAAACCATCTCCAAGTTTATTAAAAATTCAGAATACAGAAACATATAGACTCCAGTATTATTTGATGAGGTGAATATTGTATGTTATAGTGAACAAAATTACTATAAATGAGTATTTCTTTTACCTTTCTCTACTTCTTTAAAAGATTGCTTTGTACCTTTGGAGGTACTATCTCTATGATCCTTCTCAATTAATTCTTCTGTTTCTTGTTTCTTCAAATCTTGAAAAGAATCTAATTCATCATCTAGGCTTTAAAAAAAATTCTGTCACAGAATCTAGAAGTTTTCCACTACAGTGCTTGAAATAACAGAACTACTTCCAAATGTTAACAGTATTAACAAATAAAAACGTAAGAATAATTTTTAAATGGAAAAATGAGCATGCAAAAGATAAAAATTAAGTACATTTTCTTGAAAAAAAAAACACTACAACCATTTTTCACCCATTTTCACACACTAAATAGACCTATTTTAAAACCAGATTAAACTATGACTGTAGGACTCTACTAAACCAAATAATTCCAATTCAATAGCTATTATCTCTAATTTTAACTGAAATAATTAATATTTAGCATAAGAAAACTGAACCCTAAAGTCAGCCTGGGCTGGATGAAATCCTGTCTTGAAACAAGCAAGCAAAAATAAAATAAAATAAAATAAAATAAAGCAAGTGAAAGAAAGAAAGGGGAAGGGAGGGGAAGGGAGGGAGGGGGAGGAGAGGGGGAGGAGAGAGAGAGGAAGACGGGGGAGGGGGAGGGGGAGGGGGGGGGGGGAGGAGAGGGGAGGGGGGAGGGGAGGGGAGGGGAGGGGGGAGGGGGGGGAAAGGGAGGAGAGGAGAAGGGGAGGGGAGGGGAGGGGGAGGGGAGGGCGAGGAGGGAAGGGGAGGGAAGGGGGGGAGGAGCGGAGACGTGGAGGAGAACGAGCAGGGAGGGCGAGGTGGGAGGGAGGCGCGGAGAAGGGAAGGGACGTGAAGGAGGGGAGGGTGGGAAGGGAGGTGGATGAGGAAGGGAAGGGAGGAGAAGGGAAAGGGGGAAGGGGCGGGGAGGGAAGGGAAGGGGAGTGTCAAGGGATGGGAGGGAAGGGGAGGGGGGGAAGGGAAGGGGAGGGGAAGGGAGGGGAGGGGGTGGGAGGGAGGGGAGGGAACGGGGAGGCGAAGGGGAGGGCTGGGGAGGGGAAGGGAAGGGAAGGGAAGGGGAGGGGAAGGGAAGGGGAGGGGAAGGGAAGGGAAGGGAGGAGAGGAGAAGGGAAGGGAGGGAAGGAGAGGGGAGGGGAGGGGAGGGGAGGGGAGGGGAGGGGAAGGGAAGGGAAGGGAAGGGAAGGGGAGGGGAAGGGAAGGGGAGGGGAAGGGAGGGGAGGGAGCAAGTCTTCATTTGGGATCCTAAAATAATAACCATAAAAAATTAATAAATCAGCATCTTTGACTATTCATCAAACTCCACACTAATTTTCTTCCTCTTGGGAAGCCACCAACATAAACAAGCTGCCTTTTTCCTTGCTCAGTTTGCTCAGTTTACTGATCAGATAATGACAGTAAGAATTGAGAGTATCTTACCAATTCACATTTAAGTGTTTGTGTGAAATGCATAAAGGTGTTGCACAATGCTTTCTTTCATTACCATCACATCTTAATGATGAACCAACTTTATCTCCAGAACAATAGATATCCAAATCATCTGTCAACAGAAAAGGTTTCTTGACATCAGATACTAAAATTATCATTTTGCCTAAAATCAGTCACTGATTTGAGTATTTAATAGAAATTTAAAGACAACTCATTAAATATTGTATTTAAATTACATTTTATTGAGTACAAAAATATTTTTCTTTTATCTTATCTGACCATGGCAATTGCCTTGTGAAGCAAGCAGAGTTACAGAACTGATGGGATCCAGATGGCACCTGGAAACCGAGGAAACAGCCTTCTTGCTGGTGCTATAAGCCAGCCCAAAACACCTGTGGAAGCAGAGGCCAGGTACCTTTTTGGAAACAAACTACTAAAGTTTAACTATAAAGACATGCTATCAAAGCGCCACCTACACAGTTATTTCTTATGCCCATAGACACAAGAGCTCTCGACACTCATCCTAGATGCTCCCTGAAATGGAAGGTTTTAATGCAGAGAATCACAATGACCAAACAGCAGAGAATAGGTGACTGTGGACTGCTCAGTCCTAAAGAGTTCAATCTAAGTCACCTCCACTCCATGGCTCAGGGACACTGTGTGGAGGAGTGGGAGAGGGGCTACCAGACATTACAGGGCTACTACATCTGTGAACTCACTGCGCTGGGTCTATTTTCACGATATGACCTATCAATAACTCACCATGGCAGGGAAAATATCTTAGGAGAAAACACACCTTCTGGACAGAGTATGGAGGGGAGGAGTTGATCAACACAGGCAGTCACAAAGGGTAGGCTTTAATGGATTAGTCCCACCCTACCTCCAGGAGAAGTCTGCCTTTGCAGCAAGCAGTCTGCAGCTCTCAGCTTCCAAGATGTCTGCAGTGACTTAGCCTCCTCCAGCTTTGGCCAGCCAGCCATGCCTCTGCTTTGAGAGACTGTCCCTTCCCTCTGGAACCGTAAGGTGGATAAATCTCCTCTTTGTCCCTTAAGTTGCTTGACTTTGGATGCTCTCTCACAACAGTAATTAAGAGTAACCATTACAGAGGGAGACTGGCTGGGAAGATTTTCAATGGGAAAGGAGAGGACATAAGATTAGGTTAAGGAATACAATTTAAAAATTCACTGTGCTCATGTGTGAAATTCCAAAACAATAAAAAAAGATAAAGAAAAAAAAACAAATTTCTTTGCTCATAATATGATGCTTTGCTGGTCCTGAGAACTAAAGAAGCTGTTAGGTTCTGTCTAAATCCAGGGGAAAAGAAAAAGAAAACGCCTATGACAAGAAATTTAGATATAGCTATGGCTTGAATATGAGATGTCTCCTATCATGCTGTCATATTTTAAGCATTTGGTTCCTAGATAGTGGGTGGCACTATTTTGGAAGGTTCTAGAAACTTTAGGTGATAGAACTTAGCTAGAGGAAGAGGCCAAGGAGGATGGACGTTTGCGGAAGTCTTGTTCCCGGCTCCCTCTGGTACTGCTCTCTGCTTCCTGCCAGCACGCAGCCAACAGCTCTCCTGCACCGCATGCTCTGCACACGTGGCTGGAGCTCGCCAAACACAGACTGAGCCCTTAGAAACTGCAAGCCACGGATACCAGTTTGTTTTCAAGTTCTTTCCTCAGGTATCTGGTAGTAGTGACACAAAAGCCTATCAGAGCTATTTCTGTTAAATGCGTGAACCTTTTTCTAAAATTTATTTATTACCCTCTAAGAAACTTAATGAGCTATATACTCCTTAGTTGTATTGGGTTTGCTTCTATTTTCAGAAGACACTAAGTTTCAAGGCAAATTTCAAATTAAAATAGAATTTTAATATAAGATATTTTAAGACAATGGACTCGAGAGAGAGTTCAGCAGAGCTTGCTAAGCAAGCCTGAGAACCTGCCTTTGGATCTCTAGCAAGCACCAACATAAAACAGGTGAATGTGGTGGCTTCCATGTGTAACTCCGAGGTGGGAGACGGAGCTATCCCTGGCTTCCCAGCCAAGCAGGCGAGCCGGAGTCGATGCTTGAGTATGCACACGCATACGCTACACACATACACAAAACACAATGGATTTAGTAGTAACTGGAATTCTTTTTCATTAGAAAAGAATGTTGGACAAAAATGTTTCATACATCAATTCACTTCAATTAAAAACAAAATTTATCAGGCCACTATTCGGTATAATTCACCACAGCCAAAAATCAATGAATTATTTACATTTCATAAAAATCCAAACTGGGCTGGAGAGATGGTTCAGGGGTTAAGACTGCTTCTAAGCAGAAGGTCCTGAGTTTGAACCAAGATCCCACATAAAAACAAAAAACAAAAAAACAAAGAAACACCAGGCAGAAACAGTGGCCTGTACTTCCTGCCCTAGTGGGCAGAACCTGGGAAATCCCAGGGTGAAGTAAAAAGGAGGTAGAAGCAATCCAGGATGATTGCCAAGTCACCGCTGGTTCTCCTCAGGGACAGAGAGTGCCCTCTGATTCACACACACACACACACACACACACACACACGAGCGTGCAAACTAAATAAAAAGTAAAATTTCAAACTGGTTGGGTGTTACAGTGCGCATCTAATATCACAGAAACTAGCAGATGGTGAGACGATTAAAAGACAGAGGACAGGGGCTGGAGAGACGGCTCAGATCCCCGAATTCCACATAAAAATGCCAGGCGGGTAGGGTGGTGGCTGCAACTCCTGTGCTGAAAGGCAGAGCCTTCAAAACCCCCCAGCAAAGAAAGAAGAAGTAGAGCAATCCGAGCATCCACTCTCAAGTACCCTCTGGTACACACACAAACGCACACATGTACACACACGCATGTATGCATGTGTGATCATGCAAGCGCATGCACAAAAAAAAGGTTGAGAGAACAGCCAAGACTATATAATAAACTACTGTTTCGATTTTTTAAATTTTTTTAAATTTATTTATTTTTTATTTATTCAATTGCATGAGTGCAAGTGTGTGCGCGCGCACGCGCGCGCGTGTGTGTGTGTGTGTGTGTGTGTGTGTAGAACCACGGGTGAATTCGGGAACCATCATGGACGCCTCCACCTCCTTGTTTACTCTGCCCCGGGATTCACAGGCTCCGCCTACCAGGACCGGAAACGCAGGCCGCCCCCGCTTCCGCCCGGCGTCTATATGTGGGGTCGAAGATCTGAACTCAGTATCTTCCGCCTACAAGTCAGAGGCTTAACGCCTGAGCCACCTCTCCAGCCCGTTTCGATTTTTTAAGTGACAAAATTCAAAATGTAATAAACAGAAAAATATTAACTAACCAAATAAATCATAAATCATCTGATTTAAATATTTAATAATTTAATATCACAAATTCATAACTTTCAAAAGTATAGAAACCTCTAACGCACAGCGTAGGTTTTATAATACAAATTCTCATCCCTAATGCTAACCCATTAAGCATCCTAAAACATAATACACAAGAAAAAAGAAACAGAAAGAAAATGTACAGTTTATTAACTGTCTTTATTTTTTCTTTTCACATATGTGTACATGGGATGCATCATACATGCGTGTGTTACATGTGGGTGGGTGTACATGTGTGCAGGCACTGGGCGGCTGAGTGTGCTGGGGGTAGGTAGTCCAAGAGTGACATCGAGAATCATCCTCCTCATGGCTTTGTCTGGGGTTCCGCCTCCAGGACTGGAGTTACAGGCCACCATCCCGTCTGTCTGGCATTTTTATGTGGAATGTGGGGATTTGAACTTGGGTACTTTTCCTTTGAGGTAAAGGCTTTAACCACTGAACCATCTCCAAGTCCATCATTCATTTTTAAAGAGGCACATTTGATCAAGTTTCCCCAATTGTTATAATTAAAATAATTTAAAGAAATTCTCCAGTTAGGGAACAAACACAATTTCTCTTCAAGTCTTATAACCTCATACCTGGGAGAGATACTAGTTGCCAGGATAGCTGAGAAAGAGACCAGCAATTTTATTAATGCATGAAGTGTACATCACACACGCGAAACCTCAGTGAAAGGTAACTCAAAGCAGTGGCTTAGAATTCTGGTTTCAGGCCACCAAGAGGGCTCAGCAGACAAAAGCATCTGCTGCCAAGCTCCACACATGAATTCGAATCCTGTAACCTACACGGCAAAAGGAGAATTATCCCCTGACTTCCTCACTCGAACTGTGGCAAATGTGTGCTCCCTCTCACATAAATAAGTAGATGTTAAAAAAGTAAGAGTATCACGCAGATTTGCTTCAAGCCAGCTCTAGAGACCAGTCTATCGGTGAGCTCACGGGCTGATCTGCGACTCTACTTCAACAGCATGAAGCTTAGGAGTGACTGAAGATGATTCCCATCATCAACCCTGCGCCTTCACACGCACGAGTACGCATGCGCGTGCGTACTTACCCACATGTATACCAACATACATGCAAACACGAATACACACATACGAATTTGGGGAAAAAGAGAGAGAACTCGGACTTTCACAGGATCGTCAATAAATACAAGCAGCGCTTGCTTCTAGAGGTGGGACCAGAGGGAGGGAAATGCAGAGGAGCAAACCAATGACATCAAGTTAGTGGTCCTGTGTGGGAACTGACAAGAGACGTCAATAATTAAATTTTTTCCTTGTAAGTAAATGTTAAGGACACTTACAATTACTCTTTTGAGGCAAATAAGAGGAAGGCAGGAGCTTTTCTTCCTTTTTTATAGTATGCATGCGTTCACATAGAGTTACTTGTGTGAAGGTAATATGCATGCACCATGCTGAGATCAACATGGGATGTCTTCCTCAATTGCTCCCGCCCTATTTTTGGAGACCGCGTCTCTCATTGAGTCTGGAACTCGCCAAGCGTGCTAGACGTGCTGGCCAGCAAGCTCCCAGAGTCTCCTCTCTGCCTGCCCAGCACAGCGATCACAAGCTCCTGCCGCCATATCAGTCTTTTGGAACCCGAACTCAGGTCCTCATGCTCACGTGGCAAGCACGTTACCAACTGAAAACAACTCCCCAGCCCCACCAAGTTTTCTGACTTTCATTCTTAATATGCTTGTCAAAGAGGCATATTTTGGGTGGCATGTTTGTTTCCTTCATACCATACAGAAATACCACAAAATGTCAAAGTATCATAGGCAGACAACAACTAGTTGACAATTCTTTTACACAGACAAAATCAATAGAAAAAAACTTCAAATACTAGCTATATCTTAACTATAAGCCAACAGTAAAAGCTATCTGAACATTGCTCAGAAAGGCCGAAAAATTGTTGGTCTACATTCTTTTACACAAAAAAAAAATCAATAGAAAAAAATTTCAAATATTATGTATATCTTAACTATAAACCAATAATAAAAGCTAACTGAACATTGCTCAGAAAGTCCAAAAAATTATTGGTCTACATTCTCTTGAAATGCTTCCAGACCCTCACTCTAATACTCACATTTCCTTTTACCATTCAGACTCCGGGAAACATGAATGTGCTCGCAGAATGCTTAGAGTCAACACCAGTGAATATACACTATAATTTATCACCATACATTTTTAAAATTTATAACCCAATCCTTTGCTGATTATTAAAGCCTTTTCAACCTCTCTTTTTAGCTTTGTATTCTCCCTTAAGGTCTTTCATATTATCTCGTACATTCGATTCCTGTTTCTTTTTTTTTTTTTTTAAAGCTTTTCCTTGAGCAATTAACTTTTCCTTGAACAAGGTTATTCTGCCGTCAACCATTCTTTCTTCCTCAGTTTCACAGAGAGCTGTTCTGAAAGTGTTTTACTGGAATTCTTGGAGGCATCTCAGGACCCCCGCAACTGACAGTGACTGTCACCGAGGGTGCTTTTGAACCTACTCCCAAGGTCACTGATGCTTCCTGAAGAGTGTTAGCTGGTCCTCTGCCACTGTGTAACACCAGCTGTCAGACCTGAGCCTCACCACACCCCACAAACCAAGTACAGCCACCAGTCCTCAGGGCTAGCTCCTTGGCTGACAAAAAAAAAAAAAAAAAAATTTAAGTGTTGTGTGTGTGTTGGTGTGGTGTGTTGTGTGTGTGTGTTGTTGTGGTGTGTGTGTGGTGTGTGTGTGGTGTGTGTGGTGTGTGGTGTGTGGTGTGTGTGTTGTGTGTGGTGTGTGTGTGTGTTGGTGGGTGTGTGTGTGTGTGTGGTGTGTGTGTGTGTGTGTGTGTGTGTGGTGTGGTGTGTGGTGTGTGTGGTGTGTGTGTGTGTGTGGTGTGTGTGTGTGTGTGTGTGGTGTGTGTGTGTGGTGTGTGTGTGTGGTGTGTGTGTGTGTGTGGTGTGTGTGTGTGTGTGTGTGTGTGGTGTGTGTGTGTGGTGTGTGTGTGTGGTGTGTGTGTGTGTGTGGTGTGTGGTGTGTGTGTGTGTGTGTGTGTGTGTGTGTGGTGTGTGTGGTGGTGTTGTGTGGTGTGTGTGTGTGTGTGTGTGTGTATGGTGTGTGTGTGTGTGTGTGTGTGTGTGTGTGTGGTGTGTGGTGTGTGTGGTGTGTGTGTGTGTGGTGTGTGTGTGTGTGGTGTGTGTGGTGTGTGGTGTTGTGTGTGTGTGGTGTGCTGTGGTGTGTGGTGTGTGGTGTGTGTGTGTGTGTGTGTGTGTGGTGTGTGTGTGTGTGTGTGTGGTGTGTGTGTGTGTGTGTGGTGTGTGTGTGTGTGGTGGTGTGTGTTGGTGTGTGGTGTGTGTGGTGTGTGTGTGTGTGTGGTGTGTGTGTGTGTGTGGTGTGTGTGTGTGTGTGTGGTGTGTGTGTGTGTGTGTGTGTGGTGTGTGTGTGTGTGTGTGTGTGGTGTGTGTGTGTGTGTGGTGTGTGTGTGGTGTGTGGTGTGTGTGTGGTTGTGTGTGTGGTTGTGTGTGTGTGTGTGTGTGTGTGTGTGTGTTGTGTGTGTGTGTGTGATGTGTGTGTGGTGTGTGTGTGGTGTGTGTGGTGTGTGTGTGTGGTTGTGTGTGGTGTGTGTGTGTGTGTGTGTGGTGTGTGTGTGTGTGTGGTGTGTGTGGTGTGTGTGTGGTGTGTGTGTGGTGTGTGTGTGATGTGTGTGTGTGTGTGTGTGGTGTGTGTGTGTGTGTGTGTGTGTGTGTGTCATTTGGGATTGCTTTACCTTCTTACCTGCCCGAATCACCATCTCTGCCCTGCATTTTTATGTGGGATTGGGATTCAAAACAATGCCCTTCTGCTTTCAAGACAGTCACAACCCCAGAGCCATCTCTCCAGCCCCTATCTGGTGAGCTGAAAAACACTATTTATGCTGCCATTATCCCAAACTTTAATGATTATTATTTCATACTAGTAAAAGTATTGGCTGACTAACAAATTAATGGTTAATGCATATTACCACAGAAATGTTTCAGGTTATCACAAAACAGTTCAATCCACTAACCCACAGTATTATTGTTTCAAGTACATGTATTTGGTAAATTTCCTCCTTTAGTGTAGGAATTATTTCAGGAACTCAAAAAATTTCAGTGCAGCTTAAGGATGCAGCAACCTCTCAGAATAATTGAGGGCTTCGGCTTGATCCCTAGTACTTCAAACGAACAACTTAACAAACTTTGCCAGTTAATTTTAAATGTTAGCTTGTTTGAAAGCGGAGTCTTTAAGCACATTGACGAACTTTTTCAATAGGACAAGCCTCTAGCAGATTATCTGGCTGATGTTAGAAGACCCAGTCCACAGAGAGTGGGATCACTTCCTGGGCAGGTGGACAAGACAGAAAGACGACAGGTTGGCTCTGGCAGACTTAAGGCTGGAGTCTGCCTTCCGGCCCTGCCACGCTCAGCTCTTCCAGTGGATTATGGTGCAGCCAGTTCCCTTGGCTCCTGACGTCACTATAACTCTTTCCATAAAGGACTATCTATATAGTATATAACTTAGAACTGTGACATGCATAGAGCCTTTGTTCCCCAAAATAGGTCACATATTCTTCACAGCAACAGCAAGAGAAACTAACACAGCCCTTAAACTCTCACATATTTATCCCTAAAATGATGCTATTAAAAGGCCATTAAGAGACTGAAAAAACTTAATTATCACTAAGCATAAATCTAAACATTCATAAAAATCTCTAATCCATTAAAGCACGCAAACATAAAAAATATTCTGTTGGCTTACCAGGAGAGGTCAGAAATCTTCTCTTATACTTAGTGTGATCAAAGCTGGAAAGCTCATACTAAGGGGGGAAAAAAAGGACATAATTTGTGTTCAAAAAATGAATTCGCTTTCTTAAAATATTTTCCCATAAACTGAGCCAGTGAGATGTTCAACAGATTAGAGCACTTGCCACAACAGGTCTGGTGACCCAGGCTAACTTGCAGGAGAGCAGGAGCCAAAGGCAGTGATTTGCAGTACAATCCCTGCACTCCCACGGGAGCCAGGGGCAGTGGTTTGCACTACAATCCCTGCACTCCCACGGGAGCCAGGGGCAGTGGTTTGCACTACAATCCCTGCACTCCCACGGGAGCCAGGGGCAGTGGTTTGCACTACAATCCCTGCACTCCCACGGGAGCCAGGGGCAGTGGTTTGCACTACAATCCCTGCACTCCCACGGGAGCCAGGGGCAGTGGTTTGCACTACAATCCCTGCACTCCCCGGGAGCCAGGGGCAGTGGTTTGCAGTACAATCCCTGCACTCCCACGGGAGCCAGGGGCAGTGGTTTGCACCACAATCCCAGCACTCCCACGGGAGCCAGGGGCAGTGGTTTGCAGTACAATCCCTGCACTCCCACGGGAGCCAGGGGCAGTGGTTTGCAGTACAATCCCTGCACTCCCACGGGAGCCAGGGGCAGTGGTTTGCACCACAATCCCTGCACTCCCACGGGAGCCAGGGCAGTGGTTTGCAGTACAATCCCTGCACTCCCACGGGAGCCAGGGGCAGTGGTTTGCAGTACAATCCCTGCACTCCCACAGGAGCCAGAGGCAGTGGTTTGCACTACAATCCCAGAGTTAACTTGCGGGAGAGCAGGAGCCAGGGGCAGTGGTTTGCACTACAATCCCTGCACTCCCACAGGAGCCAGGGGCAGTGGTTTACAGTACAATCCCTGCACTCCCACGGGAGCCAGGGGCAGTGGTTTGCAGTACAATCCCTGCACTCCCACGGGAGCCAGAGGCAGTGCTTTGCAGTACAATCCCTGCACTCCCACGGGAGCCAGGGGCAGTGGTTTGCAGTACAATCCCTGCACTCCCACGGCAGTACAGCAGGAGACAGGCGGGCAAGCAGGCCTGGAGACCAGAGACAAGCAGCTCTCAAAAGCTCTCCTCTGACCTCCGCTCCTGCACTGTGCCAAGTGGGCACCTGGGCCGCACACGCATCATACAGACACAACAAAAGCACAAGTCTAGTGGGCGCCCCTAACCAAATGATTAAAAGATTAACATTAACTAAGATAAATCAACTAAACTAAGACAAACCAAAAGCATGTACCTGTTTATCCGTTAGAGCAGCCCACACATCTCTCATGACATATTCCTGCCAAAAACACGTAACCAGAATTTAATCAGAAGGTGTCCATTAGACGAATTCTAAACTGAGGGTCTTCCTACTAAACAACGGTTTTTTACCTTGGAAAGACATTAATCTTACAATAAACAATGGGCCCAGATTGAAAGCAACAAGAAACAACTAAATGCAATGTTCACACCCCTAAATTTTAACTACACCAGGACAAAAAATCTTCCCAAAGAAAGATCATTGCGATAATTCGAGAAATTTGAGTGTGAACGGTAGACCTCGTGGTACGATGGCAGCAGCGCTACGAGTCCTGCAAATCATGCTGGTTGTCCAGAGAACGCGGTCGTTACGACGCATTTGCACTGGATACAGCGGCCACCGCCCGCAGTCGGGAAGGACGCCGAACGCGACCCAATGCCAGCAGCTGCTGAATGCCGACCTCCCCGCGCCCGGAAAAGCGGCCCGAACTTAGGTGTCGTCCGCCCGCGCCGTCACCTCCATCCGACAGCTCCCCGCCAGCCCGTAGCGGCTCTTGAGACGCTCCACGATCAGATCCTGCCCCGGCGGCTTGACGACCCGCGGCTCCATGGCTGGCGGCGGCCCCGCCGTCTCCGCGGAAACGCGCTCAGCCCGCCGCGCCCGCCGCAGCGCGCCGTGACGTCACGACGCAGCACGCCCTCCCCGGCGCGCTGGCCCCGCCCCCCGGCGCGCTGGCCCCGCCTCCCCGGCGCGCTGGCCCCGCCCTCCCCCAGTGCACGCGGCCCGCAGAGCCCTTCGCAGACGCCAGCAGCCTGGAACTCGGTCCAATGCCTGGGAGGGCGCCCCCACGCCCCGTCCTGGCCGAGACAGTGCCATGGCTTCCCCTTCCCGCTGGCAGCACTGCCCAGCCACTGGGAAGACACTGGGCAGAGGCCCAGCACGAGGCAGGTGACGCTGCGGGACCTGCACGGTGGACACCTGCCGCCGGACCAGTAAGTCGTGCTCAGGGCCTTAAGCGTCCTGTGTCCAGCGCAGAAACGGCGGGCTGCACGAGGAGGCTGGCAGACAGGAGGAACGGCCAGGGCCTGGCACACGCCAGGCATCCGAGGAAGTCAGAGGCCGGCCGCAGCTGCTCGGAGATCCAGTCTCCGGAGAACGAACCCTCCTCCAGTGCTAACAGCGAGGGCTTAACACTTGGGCGCTCGCGGTGCCGTTACTGGCCATGCAACTGAAACCACTAGGCTTTTCTCTGGACATTTAAGCAGGTGTGGGCCTCTTACTATTTTTTGATTAAGTGCACAGCTATATGAACAATTACCAAAGTTTTGTTATATTTATTTAAAGTTCATAAACGTCCAGATTTTGACTGAAACATCAGCAAGGAGATAGCAAAATTATCCAGAAATCATTTAAACAATGCTTCTCTGCCATAAAATATTACCTAAAATGTATTTCACTGCATTTTAAGATTTTATGAGCATACAAAATCCATGGGTATACATGTTACAATTAAATAATAAGTCACAATGTTCTGAAATGTGACACCAAAATATGGCTCAAACCATTTAAATATATCATTGTCCTTAACAATACGAGGAAAGTCAGTTTAGCATCTATCTTGTCAAGTTTTGTATCAAAACTTCAAAGATGTTTAGCCTATATATTTAGATATATAGTTTCAGAATAGCATAAAATGTGAAAATTTTCCTTGGAAAGCATTTACATAGTGAGGCATTTTTCATCAGCATTTGGGAGGGGAGCAAAGAGCATCAGAAGTTCAAGGAGATCCTCAGCACAAAGCAAATTCAAGGCAATTCTGTGAAATGAGACCATCTTTAAAAGAGAAATTAAAAGATATCTTCATTTACTTAGAATTTATTCTAAAATGATAGCATCGACTGTCCTGGCTCAAAATTTGTAACCATTTGACATCAATCTGTATTACACTGGCTCAGTTCTAAACACTAAATGAACAAGTACATAATTCTCTGGGCCAATTTGGGAGTAGGTTCCATTTCAAGTACCTGACTTTGGGGAAAAGTGTACTAAAAATGTCGGCAATGCTACTCCACCATTCATTACACAAATCACACATTCTCTGGCCTAACCTGACTGCAGTTTACAGGTAATTCATTAAAAGATGCCAAATTTTCCAAATTACAATTACTTAGGAAACAATCTCACCATCTTTCTCTACTCAACCAAATGTGATTATTTTCACTAATGAGAGAAAAGGGAGTCAATATTCATGCCTGGAGTATGGGAAATTTTTGAGCCAAGTCAATTCTTTTAAATTTTACACTGAGAATATCCCCTGCCAAGAGCTCTAGGCAATGCTACTGAGTCCTTACACCTCATCAGAGAGGAGAACCCAGAGGGAAGTTTGACATGCACACTAAAGGATGCTCCAGGAATTGGAGGTGGGGGGAGAGGGAGCAAGGGGATCCAGGGAAGGGTGGAGGGAGGGAGGGGAATGGGGTACTTATCAAGTTTGCATGAGATTATTATTAAAAAAAATATCCCCTGTCTTTAGCATTTTTCCCAACTTTTGTAACAAGCCATTTATGAGAACCTATAATGTACCAAAACTTGTGAAAATTATGTAGTTTGAGTTTGCAGTGCTGAACTTTTACATCTAATTAATCAAATGAACAGACAAGTTAGATGCACAAGTAATGAATTTTTAAATGTCATGGCTGTTATCAATTATCACTTTATTTCTGCTACAAAATTCACCAGAAAAAGGTACTGCAACAATCTAATATAAAGCACATCTTTAACCAAAGAACATGGTATAGACCTTTGAAAAATATTCATACTTTATCACAATAACTAGAGAAAAATTTGATTCTATCATCAGGACCAAGCTGAAATATCTGAGGTAGTAGAGACAGATAACAGAAAAGTGAAAGGAAAGGAGGGAGGGAATTGCAGAAATAACTTGTCTTAAAATGTAAAAATTAATACCTTCAAAAGGGCAGAGGAAAATCCGTATCTTAAGAAAAGACAATATTGTACTTGCAAGTTAATCAGCAACTGTACAGGAGGCGTAAAGATTACAGAAGAGCACTTTGGAAGCTCTCTACCTTCTGGGGCTCCCCCGTTCATCAACTGGTCTCTGTACTTGAACAAGCACAGGAGCAGTTAAGATTACCTCGTATTTAAAATCTAAAGTAGTGCTGTCCAAGCTGTGGTCCCTTTATTCAAATGGCCAATATATCCATGCAGGAAGTCCACATGTCTTAACAGGAATTAAAATAAAATTGCATATATCATAGTCCTTCAATATGTCTGGAAAGGTCTATTGCTTTTAACAAAATTAGTATTATTCGTTCTAATACAAATATGTCAGGAGTACATAAACACGAGTACACCTGAAATACACCAGTGTTTCATTTTTTATTTCACGCCATGCAGAATCAATTATAATGCATTAAAAAGTGGCAACAGCTATAAGCTGCAATTTTACATTTATACATTGGAAATGTCCATTTTTAAAAGCTGAACATAATTACCATATTGTCTATAACAAGAAAGCTTCAATTCAACTGCTTATATGGTAAAATTGACCATGAAAAAACGATTCTACAGCTGTCCACATTCGGTGATACTAATTGTTCTGCTAACAGTCCCTTTGGGAGAACCGAAGGATTCAATCTTTCTCACGGTATCCATGCCACCCTTAACAAACCCAAAGACAACATGCTTAAAGTCCAAACGTTCTGCTTTCTTCAGTGTTATAAAAAATTGAGAATTATTAGTATCTCGACCCCGGTTGGCCATGGACAGTAAGCCAGGACCAGTGTGTTTCACATTGAAGTTTTCATCTTCAAATTTCTCTCCATAAATGGACTTTCCTCCCGATCCGTCATGTTTGGTGATATCTCCCCCCTGGGGGAAAAAAGATTTTCATTATTAAGAATAAGGGCTTGACATTGAAATACACATAGAAATCATCATTACAGAATAAATGCCAAACTGCTTCTTTAAGCATAAACTTTGAAAAATAAATACATTATTTTTGAAAAATGACAAAATAAAAAGGATTTTTTCCTAATCTCAGTTTTTAGTAGATATTAGGTACGAGACATTGAAATTTCTGAGACTAAGGCTTTGAGTGGAGGTAGAGAGGAGACAATGCCAACTACTGTGTTAGAATACTGAAAAATCTTAAGAAGCCTACTCAATGAGGTCAAGAAGAAGCATATTTCTGACTTTGTGTGATAAAACACTCCTAGATTTCAACTGTGATACAAAGTAATACTTACTTGGCAAATAAAGTCTGGAATTACCCTATGGAAAATGGAGTTCTTGAAGCCAAAGCCTTTCTCACCAGTGCAAAGTGCCCTGAAGTTCTCAGCAGTTTGAGGGACAATATTTGCAAACAATTCCATGGTTATCCGTCCGAGAGGCTCACCATCCGCACAAACATCAAAAAACACCACAGGATTGGTCTCCTTTGACAGTTCTGCTGTAAGCGATGCCTGTCCATTCTGGGGTTTCAATAAGTTACTCTGACATTCTTTGAATTTTTTTTTAAAGCACTCGGCCATTTCTTTTGTTTTAAATCTCACTGCAAGCTGTTCTACTTTTGCTTCTCCATCTATTGGGGGGAAAAAGTGATTTCAATATTAAAGTAACTTTTAAGCTATTTTGTTGTTCCTAGCTTAGGAAAGAATGAAATTAAAAAGGAGCATCTTAAAGAAGAAACTCACCAGCATAATCTGAGGCAGTCCAAACTAAAGCGTTATTGGAAACATTTAAGGGTTTTAACTCCATTGTCTTGGTAATAACATGGTTGGCACACACTTTAAAGACCTGGTCTCTTCTCATCAGGATCCGATAATAGTTCTTCACCGTGTGCCAGAGAATCTTTATGTCACCAACCCCTCGCTCCTTCCACTGACTGGCATCTCGATCCCATCTGTAAAGTTTAGCTCTTTCTTTGAATAAAATTTCTTCATCTTCTTCTCCAGACTTTACTTCTACCTATGACAAAATATCAGAAGAAAACATATAATGTTTACAATAGATTCCTTAACAAGTGCTAACAGTCCAAAGTATCATGCTAATTAATAATATACTAGGACTTCGACTACATCTGACTTGATAAACGAAGATCTGCTTTACTGTTAAACACTTTTCTTTTACTTAGTAATCATTCTCTATGTGAAAATAAAATGTCTTCTTTAAAGGTCAAAAGAAAGTCCAATGTGCTGGTTCTTTCTAGGTGTGTTGGTAACAACTAGAAACCCAGCACCCATGTAGTGCAGGCAGGAGAGTCAAAAGTGGTGGTTCTTGCAGGGGTGAGGGCTCAAGTCAGTAATCCTAGCACTCAGGAAGCTGAGACAGGGAGACTATCTTGGATTGGATAACTCCCTGGGATACAAACCAAGACCATTTTCAAAAACAAACAAACAAAAACACACACACTTTAAAAAGGTGGTTTTTGTTGTTGTGTATATGTGTGTGATAGTACATACACATGGAGGCCCAAAGTTGACCCCAGGTGTCTTCTTCAACCTCTCCGTTTCTATTATTAAAGAGGGATCTCTTGATTCAACCCACACCTCACCAATTCCTTAGACCGCTGGTTTGAAAATGCTGTGCCTGCCTAGCTTTTCTGTGGGTTCTGTGGACCCAAACTCTCGTCTTTGTACTTGCAGGGGAAGCACCCCATCCACTAAGCTCTCTCCCCAGCCCAGAGGTACTGCAGAGTGATATTTGCTACCCAATTGACATTTTTTTAAAAAGGAGGGTAATTTTCCTAAAAATCTTTGTCCAGAGAGTGTAAATGTTATTTTTATTTGTCGAGTACGATAAATATTATATCTCCTCTTCAAACTATTATGAAAACAAATGATATTCTATCAAGAAAAGTATTTTTTTTACAACTGTATGAACAATTTACCAAGCAGCATTTATAAAAACCTCAAGGTAAGGCTAAGGTGGACCTCAGTTGGACCTCCTCCTACGAGGAGCAAGGTCATGAATACAATATGACAATCACATACAAAAATTCAAGAGAATTTATACTTAAATGTTGGAAATTTAAAAAACAGAGCATAAACTGTATTCTGCAAGAAGTGAACACAACAAAAAGTCAAAGATAAATTTAAAACTTAAAAGTGGAAAATAAAGTTGGGGAGGTGTACCAGATCTGGAAGGACAAGAACCCATTTAGCTTCTTTGGCAGGTTCTGGGTTTGATGAGAAATTCTGTCTCAGAAAGTAAGGAGGAAAATTCCCAACATCAAACAAGGAAAATTCCCAACATCAAATTCCTGATTCTACGTACACGCACACGCACAAAAAAGAAAGTGGAAAATAAGTCACTAGTAAAATTTTTACTTGACATTACCTCTGGTAGTGAGACTATTGGCTCGAAGTGAATATCTTCATTATGAACTACTTCTTCATCACTACCATCTTCATCTTCACCAATTTTATTGGTTGACTGGGTTCCAAACACAGTTGCACCAGTGTTTGCCCACTGGAAATTTTTATCTGATGAATAAATTAGGATGTTAAAATTTATATATAGTTTACATTATATATAAATGTTATTCACTGCTTAAATTTCGACACCAATTTCTAATTTAGAGTAATATCCTGGTATTTCCAACTCCTACAGAAGCAAAACTGATTGTAGTGATTTATAAGGTCAAATATTATGCTTAGAAAACGTAACTTAGAACTGCCACCAGGCCACTGCCATTCTCTGGTGCCAGTGCTCCTCTTGCTGGAGGAGCTCCAGCAGAAGAAGGGAGGGGTAAGTAAGGAGGTCATTACATCGTGGCTCTAGTAACAGACTGCCTGCAAATCCACCTGTGGTAAAACACCCAGGAAACAACTGACTTGTAAGAGTGTGCCTTCCACTGGAGGAGGGAGGGGGGAAGAAACCTCATCATTACAGGCCCTGTACTGTTCCACTTGGTGAATTAGATGATACCAGAAGTCCACTACACTTCTAATTTGTAACTCTTCCTTCCAGTATCTGTTGTGAGAAATTGGTCAGGACTCCAAAAACAGATCTGTGCTTTCAGAGTGCAGCTATTGGTGCTTTGCAGGAAGCAAGTGAGGCCTATCTGGGTTGGCCTTTTTGAAGATACCAACCTGTGTGCTAATTCATGCCAAACATGTAACAATTATGCCAAAAGATATCCAGCTAGCACATTGCATGAGCGGAGAACGTGCTGAAGAATTCAGTATGATGGGAAACATTTAAGATTAGACAGACAGACAGACAGACAGACAGACAGACAGACAGACAGACAGACAGACAGACAGACAGACAGACAGAATTCCTTCTTCTTCCTGTTACCTGTAATTCTGAATGTTAGACAGTTTTTTTCCCCATGGGTCAAAAGGTACTTAAGTATATGATTGGAAGTTTTTCCACTTTCATTTGTGTGTGAATTTTTAACTAAATGGTTGATGCTGAGCACTAATGCAAGTCAAATTGTTTCAGCGAACAAGTTTCAGCAGCTCAACTTCATAACAATAATAAACCCTGCTAAATTTTTCTGAACAATACCAGCATTTGGGTTTTTTTTTAAAGTTAGCTTCTTTTTTTTTTTTATTTTTATTTATTTATTTTATGTGTGTATGTGTATGTACACATGTGCGTATCAGAGGGCACTGTGTGTCCCTGTGGAGAACCAAAGGTGACTTCAGGAATCATCCTGGATTGCTTCTTATAGACAGAAAACAATAGTACAAGGAAAATAAATGATACGACTAAAAGATGCTTCTTAGAAAAGATAAACAGGAAAGAACAAGACAGTGAAAAATGAGTAAGGTAAGTAAGGGACGAGATGCAAACAGAGAAACAGTAGAATTTAGTATGAAGCAAGGCTTAAGTCTTGTCTTTTACCTCTAGGTGACAAAGCATTTTGAAAAGCCTACGCTGAGTCATAAACAAGTATCATTATCAGTTTTCATTTGCCAATTTTTGCAGATAATTACATCAAGTGTAACTTTGCTCACTTGCTTCCAACTATTTAATTTCAAGCTGCTTATAATAGGTTAAAACAAATGCAAAAAGATTTGGTATCAGTGGAGTCATAAATCCTAAAATCGTATTTGAAACTAATTTCTCAAGGTTTAATGTGTGGCATAAGTTGTAAAAAACGAAGAAGTATAAAAACGTGAGATAAAGCAACAGAATTTTTGAATTGTATTATTTTAGTACACTGTCAATAAGTCATTCTCCAATCAAATGTATTCAATAATTCGCTTAGTGTTTTAAATGTAAACTAGTAAATACAATTTCTATTTAGAAATGTTAGAAAAGTAATTTTAGAATTGTAATTGATAATAAAGCACATTACTTAAAAACTTTTTGCTAGCACAAATAAATATGTGTAGCCATGAGTCTTGAAATATTAAAGAATCCAATCTAAAAATATAGAATTAAAGGAACAATGTTACCAAAGTCAGGATTATCCCCAAATTGAGAAACATTAGGAGGAGATTCTCAGCATGATCTTGCATCATATTAAGAAAAAATGTTGTATCACAGCTAACAGAATGTTGAAACCCTTAATTACTAAAATAAAAAGCACATCAAGGACATAGCACTTGATAGTTAAGAGGAACTGCTTATTTCAGTTATGCCAGATTTTGTGACATGATCATTACAATCCTTCCTGATCTTACCTTTAGAACCAAAAGCAAAGTCCCCAGAATTACTGGAAGCTAAGTCTGCAAACGACAACCCTGCACGCGCACTCCCAAATCCAAAAGAGAGTGTTTGGTTTTCCACTGTCAAAAAGAAATGAATAATTTACTGTGTCATTTAAGATACACTGAACTTCAAAGCATCATCCAGAAGGAATAGTAGGTGTCCTACACTACAAGGAAAGGAGAAGCTACAAACTACATTGTATTAAGTTTCAAAATACATATAACTCTGAGTTTCTTCAGTAATAACACTATAGGTACTATTCCCAATGAATACTCTAAAGCATGTCAAAATTCAGTTAAGACGTAGAGTTATCCAAACAAAGGTTGACATAAAGCTATATAATTTCTGCTTTGAAGACATTTCCATTCTAAAACAAGCAATCAAAGGCAGGAATTTAGGAAATGCTTGTAATACATTTTCTGTGTATGTTTTGTACTCTGTAAGCTCATAAAAACCAAATGTGCATGCAGAGGAATGTGGGAGGATGACTGTCTGGAGAGGACATGTGGGGCATGATGGGAGGGGTGGAGGTAAATTATAGGGGATGAAGACATACGAATTTGCTGTATCTGCATAAGATAGTAAAAAAATGTGTCACATATACTCAGGTCATCAGAAGTTGAAGTCTTTCAAATTCTATCAATGTGTGGTTTTATGTTTTCTGCAATTGCTTTGCTTTACTAAATTCAACTGAAAATGTAGTTTTTTAATACATGTGAAGCTACTATCCTGTTTTATTAAGATTCAAAGGCATGGCAGTGACATAGCTCAGTGAGTAAGGTGACTGCAAACCTTGCTACTTGAGTTTGATCCCTGGAAGCCCACATGGTTATGGTCATGGTCACGGTCACGGTCACAGTCACGGTCCGTCTCTCTCTCTCTCTCTCACATATTTTTTTTTTTTACGTGTACAATAACTTTATTTTTAGTAAAGAAATTCTTAAAATGTTTCCATGGGATAGATTTGAAGATTTTTTTTTCCCACTCATACAAACTTAACAGGTACACCGGTCCCTTCCCTCCTTCCACCCCCCCATCCCCCTGTGCCCCTCCTACTCTCCCCCTTCCCTCCCCATCCCCCAGTGCCTCCCCGTCCCATCCCCGGAGCATCCTTTAATGAGCATGCCAAACTCTCCTCTGGGTCCTCCTCTCTGATGAGGTGCAAGGACCCAGTGGCATTTCCCAGAACCCTTTCCTGTGTTCCTTTAAGCTTAGGGACACTACTGTGGCTGTCAATCCCTTGCCTCCAAGGATCTAGTGCCTTTAGCAAACGCTAGACTTGGCGGGGTCAATAGTGTGTTGGACATTGCACAGGGCATGCAAAGTCCAAATATGATTGCTGCGGCCCTAACTTGTCTCTCACACATTTTTGAAGAAGGCTCAAAAGGGCCCACAACTGTACTAATTAATTGTGACTTGCTTAGGACTACAGATAATAAAACTGTTGACAATAAAGCTGTAAACTATTTTACGAAGACAATTGCTCCACTTGAAAATGTTTTTATAGAATGATGGTAATATTAAATAGTAATTACTGTAACTGAAAAGGTTGAGTTGATAAGCTTTGGGGCTTGTACAGATTTAAGTAGTATCATATAAATTTTAAACCCCTATTATAAAAGTTCCGCTTCATAAAACTACACCACTGTGAATAAACTTGATGGGCATTAATATAATTCAAACAATGGCCAAGCAGAAACACTCTCACCCAGAAAATAACTATGTAAACAAATAATTTTTATGATTAGGCAGACAAATCAGTTACAGTGCTTTTTATTGTCTAATAACGACAAATCTCATCATAAAGACATGTCCATTTACTGGCTTTTATTGCCAAAGCATAAGATTTTTCTGAAAAATTGTTCAATTTTTTTAAAAGGCTTTACCTTTAAAGTTCTATCTATGACTAGGAAAAGGGTCAATGGTTAAAAGTACTTGCTATGCAAACACAAAGACCCTCGTTCAAGAGAACCCGTGTAAAAGCTAGATACATAAAAGAATCTACATAACAGCCAGACACATAGCCCAAGTGTCTTACACACACACACACACACACACACACACACACACACACCTATGTTCTCAAACATATAGACATTATCTAATTTATTGCATGACATAAACACTAATCAACTTTTACCTTGGCTTGTAGGTTCTGCATCGGTTTCCTTTCTAGCAGACAAATCTACAGGCTTGTCCACAGTCTCAGAAACAGGAGATGAACTGACAGGTTTGGTAGTAGAAGTGGATTCTTTAGACTCACAGAAAATGGATGTAATCACTTCAGATCCACTTGTCTGCGTGTGACTAGTATCAATTACTTTCTTACTCTGGGATTTCTGCAAAGGAGAAATAAATACTGTACCATTAAAAAAATAAAAAGGGGCTGGAGAGATGGCTCAGGGGTTGTGACTCTGTCTCACGAGCAGAAGGTTCTGAGTTCGGATCCCAAGTCCCATGTTAAAAAAACAAAACCAAAAAAATAAAAAGGAAATAGAGTAAAAAGTTTCTGAAAAACAAGTCTGTATAGTTTTGTATGTGTGTATATCTCTACAGCAACCACTAAAAAGCAGAGACGAATAATACAAGGGGCAAATACAACTAGAAATAAAAGAATAAATTTAATAAAATAAAAATAAATTTAAATAAAATGAATAAAAATAATCTAATTACTTAAAAAATGAGATGATCCAATTTTTAAAAAGTTGGGTGATTTAGTTCTCTATTAGACTGCTTGCACAATATCTGCAAACCCTGGGTTTGGTTCAGCACCTGGACAATACCTAGGACACTAACTCACTGCTGAGCTGGTTGGCTGATGGAATATAATAAGGATAAATGAAATATTAAGTGAAAGATTGAAAAAACTAACACTACATATTTACATTGAAAAAAAGAAGATTGTATCATCATCAGACAAAACTGACTTAAAAATTACAAGGAATAAAAAGTGCAATCGGGCTAGGAAGCAGCAAAAAGGCCTACAGTTCAGATACTCACATATGAAATAAAAAATTCCAGGCAGACACGGCGATAGCCTTCACTGGAGAGTGAGAGGGCTAGGAAACCCCGGAGCAAGGATGATTCCCGTTATCACCCTCGAACCTTCAGAGGCGCACATATCCAAGTCCCTTCTGGGTATACCCACCCGCACGCAACACACACAGAGTGAATCAAAAACAGTGACCAAGCTAGGAAGATGGTTTCACTCACAGTAAAGGAGCCTGGTGAACTGAGCTTGATCCCTAGCACCCATTTGAGGATGAAAGAGCAAAGTGCCTCCAGACTCCATAAAATTGTCTTCTGATCTCCACATATGCACTGCAGCACACACACAAATCATAAAATCTTTCTTTCTCTCTCTCTCTCTCTCTCTCACACACACACACACACATATATCTTGTTTTTTCAAGGTAGATCTATAAAGCAATAAAATTACTAACAAAATTTTTTTAAAAACTACTGCATCAACTCTGGAAATTAACAGAAAAATACAACCACCTGAGTCTTAAAAAAAAAGTGAACTTCAATTAAAAAAAAAAAAGCTGAAAGCTACAAAGATGGCTCAATGACAAAAGCATTTGCACAAGCCTAAGGACCTGAGTTCAGATCTATCATCCAGCTAACAAGCAGGATGTGGCTCCATGCCTGCTCATAATCCAATGCTATGGGAGGGCAGAGACAGAAGGATTGCTGGGCATTGTTGGCCACCACCTAGCTAGCCCCAAATTGAGAGACTGTACCAAAGGAATGAGGTGGAATGTTATAATGGGAAACCCAGTGTCTTCCACACTAGCAAACACATGTGAATCTACATACCCACACCCACACATACCTGCACACGCGCATGCACACACCTACACACACATACACAAGCAAGCAGTGGCCTTGAATCACTGACCTACTCACTTCTCTTCTATCTCCCTCTAGCTCTCAGTCCTTGTTCTACAGAAGCTTACAAACCAGCCAGACGATCATAGCAAAAAATTGAGTAGTTATTTAAAATGCAGTCACAGCTCATAATGAAATTAAACTACAAATCGGTAACAGAATACATGGCAAATCACCAAACACTATAACATGGTGTACAACTATCTAATGCACACATCAAAAATAATGGCAAGGATGAAGCATGTGAGAGGCTCAATGGGTAAAGACGATTATGCAGAAATCTGGTCATCTCTGCTTCGCCCCAGAGCCCCTGATGGAAGGAGAGAAGAGACTACTAAAGTTGTCTTCTGACGTCCACAAATCCACCAGAGTGCTGAGCTCTCTCAAAATGAAGTATTTAAACACCAGACTGGCAAAAAAAAAAAATAATAATAATAATAAAGTGTATTGATCTGAATTAAAGTGAAAATAGCATATATTAAATTTGTGATAGACAAATAAATCTTAGTGGGACATTCCATTATTTATATTAGCAATGGATGGTATTAAATCCATACTTGAGTTTCCACATTAAGGAAAACAGAAAAGAACAAAATAAACCTAAAGCAAAATAAATAATTAAAGAACAGAAATCAATGAATTCAACTGGCAAGAAAAATCAATGAAGACAAAAACCTGTTTCTGTTAGAGTACCACCCAAACCAAAACGAGTAACAACAATAAAAAGTAAGAGAAGACAACGGAAGACAAGACAAATGCATGAAACTCACAAAGCTTTAACAGGGAAGACGGGATATTCAATACTGAACCTAGAAATACTAAAAAGTTAGTTGGAACAAAGCTCTGATCCCAGTTTAAGACACAATGAACCTCTGAACCACAAGGCCATCTTGTCCTACAGTATGAGATTCAGTCTCCAAAAATAAAAGACTAATAAAAAATCATAAAGAACTCTATACATATCATATTTGAGAATTCCTTCAAAAATAAATTTAAAATTCTATCAGAAAAAAATAGGGGGCTGGAGAGGTAGCTCAGGAGTTAAGCCTCTGCCTTGCAGGTAGAAGGTCCTGAGTTTGGATCCCAGATCCCATGTACAGATGCTGGGTGGAAATGAGGGAGGCCTGCGTCCTGGTAGGGCGGAGCCTGTGAATCCCGGGGCAGAGCAAACAAGGAGGTAGGTGGTAGAGGTGGTCCATGGTGGTTCTCGAATTCGCCTGTGGCGCCACACACACACACACACACACACACACACACTCTCTCTCTCTCTCTTTCTCTCTCTCACACTCACATACATACACACACACATGCACAATTGAATAAAAAAAATAACAAAAGTTATTGAGTCATTTTGAATAGCATTCTATAATACCTTTTGTAGGAGTTAGTTTCAAGTGTCAACTTGGAAAAAAAAAAAAAATCAAGGAAACAGGCTAGGACATACTTATAAAAACATTTAGAGACAGTCCTCTGGATCAAGTCTGTAGGCGATAATCTAATTGATGTGGAAAGATCCAGTCAACAGTCTTTTTTCTTTTTTAACTCTTACAGAAATTTTAATCCTGCTTGTCATAAATATATAGTTCAATTCTGGGCTTGATATCCTAGTTTGACTATCTCAATACATAAATGAAGTGTGGCTACCCACTTAAATCTTCTAATCCACCTGCTTGTCAGGGTCCATTACTAACACTTGATAAGAAGGGTTCATGATTTTCACATGGGCTCATGCTGACCTGCGCCTCCTGCACTTTTTGAAGCTCTGACTGAAAATCCTCCCCGCTTCCATTGTCTTCATCAGTATCACTGCAGACTCCACAGAAAAATGTAGGGGGAAGCTTTAATGTATCCGCTTTGGCCTTCTCTTCAACTGTTGGCTTCTTTTCCCAAACAATAACACATTCCTTCTCATTATCTGTAAAATCCATACAAGTAAAAGATACAATTACATGAAATTCCATCACCCAACAATAATGGTCAGCTTCTAGGGTTTTCAGTGTAATAAAAAGACATAAGTGACAAAGCATGTGAATTATCATGGTAACTGAGGACCCCCAAAATGCCTGTGTTTTTTCGAATAGCATTACTTTAAATGGCCACGTGGCACTGGCATGATTGCTAAGCAGGTAAAGGAGATTGCACACGCGGCTGGCAATCTAAGTTCAATCCCCAGAGCCTACGTGGTGGAATGAGGTAACTTCCAAAGGTTATCCCCAACTTCTACACTGAAGCACATCCCTCCCTTTCTCTTCCTTCCTTTCTCTTGCCCTCCCTCCATCTCCTTCTGACAAAAAAAAATGACTAAGAATATATTACATAAATAATCAGAGGTGCCTTTTACTTAAAATATTAAAGTTATATAAACTTAACATACCTGCCAGATTGTCTTCTGATGGACTACATTTGTCTGAGTCATCCAGATAGAGTTTTCCATTAAGTTTCTTGACAGCTGCTTCAAAGTCTTCATCTTCAAACGAAATTGATGTTATTAAATACAAGAATTTTAGAAAATTGAAGGTTTTTCATCTACAAATCAAGCAATGATCTTCATGGTGTTCCTCACAGTTCCATATGCACACAGACTAGAACATACTGGTGCACCTCTCCTATTTAAGATCTTTACTTCTGCTGTCCTCGTATTTGAACACCATGCTATCGTTTCAACATAACTCCCCACTCCTGATTCTATAACACGACATCTATACCATTGTCCAACTGTCTCACTGGGACTTTGAGATGTGTGTAATCTACTTAATAATCCTAATATAGTATACAATGAGTTCCACTAATAAGCCATCTGCCTTATCTTTTGTTTACACTGGAAAGATGATTATTTTCAATCTAAACATCTGTCTAGCATATGATGTCATTTCTCTGATCATTATATCCATAGACAACTTACATATACATTTAGGGCAAATACCTACTTACAGTGGTAAGTTTCCAAACATCACTCCAATGGCCCAAGCTATCCTGTAACCATATACTTCAAACTAGCCCCAGATTCATAACAATCCTAGCTGGGATTACAGGCATGAGTCATGATGTCTAGAAAAAGTACTAAGATAACCAGAATAGAGTGACTGTAACAAAAGATTTACCATCCTCCTCTTCTTCACTAACATAATCTGGCTTATTCTGGTAGCAGAAGAAAGTTGGAGGAAGCTGAAGTTTGGTTGCTAGGGCCTTTTGCTCCACAGTTGGAGTCAGTTCATACACAATGACAACATCATCATCTGAAGGAGGATCTTCAGATTTTTTCTTCTCTTTTGCTGTAACAAAAGTCAAAGATATTGATAAGCCAAGGTGCTAAGTAAATGTTCGCACTGTCTAAATGAAAAAAAAGACCATAGAACTTTTTGAGTTAAAATAACACTGTGATAAACATATACATACTCTTGTACAAACCAATTTTTATAATAATCATGAACTAAATTAGCGACTTGGTTTAGTATTCTACTAAAAAAAAAAACCTTAGAGAATGAAAAATCTTGCTTTTAATCAATAATTGAGAATTACTAATTCTTATAATTTCAAGTGTTGCCATAATCACATTCAGCATATAAAATCAAAGTTCAGCAAGATATCCAAGCACTTACAACTGAAAGAAATCTTTACAAGCAAAGATCATTATACACATGACATAACCTAGCGCTAACCTTGATGAATTCCTAAGGAAAGAATGTTTTAACAACTGCCAAGGATGGCAGGCTTTAGAGTCACCCATTTTTTGTGTATTTCCAAGTGTGAAACTAAGTGAAATTTAAATTATCATCCTATAGGCAGCAACATAAGAATTTTAAAAGGATCTGTGGCTGAAAACATAAGACTCCTTGTAAATATATGAAAAAGGTAAAAAATTAGGGCGAGAAAGGAGTCTTGTATGAAATCTCTTCTGATACATAAGAAAGGATTTCTAGATAAAGGAACTGATGAAGCAAACCAGTGCCAGTGAGTGCTAGGGAAACGGTCTCCGAGCTATAATGTCCACTGGTAGGCTAGATGCAACAATTTAACATTTAAAATGTGGCTAAAGCTTACTAAGGCATGTTATAATAAACGTACATGCTGAATTCTAAAGGCTTGGGTTTAAAAAACAATGGACAGAAAGTAATGTATTTTGTGTACATACAATAAAAATTGAATGTCACTAAACCGGACCTATTTTCCTTTTATATTATTTCTTTGATTTTTTTTGTGTGTGTAGATACCAGGAAAGAAAAACTTATTACAAATGAAATTTCTATTGGATGACACTACTGCAAGGAACCTGTCCTCCTTCTACAGGGCTACATTTACCTCTCTTCTTCATAACGAACAGAAACTTCTTAGCCAAGGACACTATAAAGGGGCACTATTAAGACATTTTTCAAGTCATTTTTATTTTGAGGTGTATTCTTGTATGTGGGAGGCCAGATGTCAGGCTGAGTTTTCTTCCCCAATCACTCTTCACTTTATTTTTGAAAGTCTCTCACTGAACCTGGAGCTCAGCAATTCTAATCCCAACACTGGGATTACAAGTGGATAGACCAGATTCTTGCACGGTGACACCAATGCTCTGGCTTGTACAGCTAGCGCTTTGCCAACTGAGCCACAACCCAGGCCCAAGATTTAGATTCTTGTTCCAGTTCAGCTGATAGTAAAGTGGTGTTGGGTGTGTCAGACAGCCTTTATGGACTCATGTCAAGTCTTTCTTTTTAAGAAGTGCACGATCTGTCCTGCTTATGGACAAATTACTCTTAGGCCAGGGATTCTTAACCCAGAGTGCAGATATTGTACACAAATATAGAGGTGTTGTGTCCACTATAAAGAACATACTTTTAACATAACTTACCAAATTAACTTAAAGTAGTTTTCTAAGAATTTCCTTGGTTAGTAATCACTGGCATACTTGAAAGATGAAAGAAAGCGCAGGCAGGAGAATTGGTTCAATGGTTAAAGCCTTTGCCTCACAAGCAAAAGGCCAGATTCCATATAAAAATGCTGGCGGATTTCTATTCTAACACTGGACGGTGAAACCTGGGAACCCCGAGGAAAGCAGCAGAGAGGCAGACACTCCAGGATGATTCCCAGTGTCACTGCTGGACTTCCACAGGCACATCCTCAAGTAGCCTCTTATGCACACACGCACACAAAGAAAAATGAAAAGGGGTGGTATTGGGGAGAAAATTCACTAATATAGTGCCTATTGTTCAAGAGGACCATCTGAGTTCTGAGCTTCAGAATCCATATTTAAAAAGCCAGATAATGATGGTACGTGCATAAAATCCTAGTGCTGGGGTAGAAGAGAGATGAGTATCTGGGCCGGCCAGCCCAACCTATGTGGACAGTTCCAGGCCAGCAAACGTTTCGATAAAACAGAGATGGAACTGAGGAACACCACCGGAGGTAGTCATCTGGCCTACCGACATACATGTAAAAACATACTTAGTTTTTAAAAAAAGAAAAGAAAAAGGCAGGCTGCAAAACTCAAGAACCATCATTCCTATCACTGAACTTGTTTGGCCTATGTTGAAAATGTGTTACTGAACATGGTTCCCTCATTTTTCTCTTAATTAATAGATTCTATGTTCCTATTGCTTTGGTCTTGCAGCAACGCATTTTTTAATAGTATTATTTTATGTTGGGCAGGGTTTGTGTGTGTGGCATCCAGGGGTCAACTCTGGAAAACTGGCTCTTTCCTTCCACCTTTAGGTATGTCCCAGAGACTCAGGAGTCATCTTGCCAACCCCCTGTAGTATGTAATACACAAGCTATAGAATGGTGGTTGTTAAAACTGAGGTCTCCTCTCAAATATACCTTTACAAGCCACAAGCAAAAAGAAATTTCCACAAGGACTTGGTATTGTATATATGCTGCCATCACATAGGAATAGTGGCTGACATTAGCGGCTAAAAGCAAAGATTAGGGAAAAAAGTTAAGTCTTCATAAAGAAGCTGAATATAAGAATAAAGTAAAATACAGCAAAAAAGAGTAAACAAATAGCAGTCAAGTATTTTTAAAAATAGCATTAAAGGCCGTTATACCACCATCCAAACAATATGCTACTTCAAATGGCATTCTTTAACATGCAAGTTTCAGTGTTAAGTACTAAATTTTATACAGCCAAGTTACTTTGCTAAAGACTACTAGCTACGAGTCACCTCATACTGAGAATGCTAGCTTTGTACCTTTGTTCTCAGTCTGTGAGGTAGGAATGCTGGTCCAAAATGCCATTGGATTAGATTTAAAAAGGCTAAAATTAAATCCTAGAAAATAAAGAGTATTTTATTTTTTAACAACTTGGGAAACAAAATGATGATTTTAAAATATAAAAAGCTAGAATCTCAATGTATATCAACCTTATCTTATATACTAATTTATCCCTATGGTTTCTTTCTCTAATTTGCTAAATGGTGGCAAGACTAAGTCATATAAGAGTGTTTAAAACAAGAACACATAAGAATGAACACTTAAAAACTCAAGTCAGCACTCAAAATCCAACTATATCAATCTTTGTTCTGTACTGCCCTTTTCTGCTGTTTCGTAGGGATGGGAATATCTTCTGGTTACTAATGTCATAATTTACCATATAGTCTGTTTATTTGAACACTCACAGGCAAATTTACTTAGGAAGAAAAATGCTCAAATATTTTTAGGTATTCACAAGCCAGTGCTTATGATACAACTTTGCTTTTACTATAGATTCTGCATCAAGATAAATGTAAAAACATACTTACACTCTAACAAGTACTTACCCTTTTCTGGTGTTTTAAATGTATAATTAGTCGAAGACTCTTCCTTTGGAACAGACACTGAGAGACTTTTGACTTTGCCACTGGAAGACTGTCTGGCATCAGAGTTTTGTGGCACTTCACATTTGCTAGAGTTCACTTTTCTTTCAGATTCACTCTGGACTGAGGCTGTTTCAATATTATTTTTCAAAGGTGCATTAAAACTAAAGCCAAACAAAGAGCCAGTGGCTGAACTGTTGCCAAATGCAAATGGCTTTGATTTTTCACTACTGAAAATGTTTTTCACAGATTCTGAGCCAAACACAAACTTTGGAGGAGAAACCACTGCTTTTGGCGGTGTCTCGGAAGTGCTAGGCATTTCTCCAACTTCTGATGTTGTATCTATGGGATCATCACCCTGAGTTAAGTCTGTTCTCTCTCTGGTGGTTTCCTCTAATACGGCTACAGCGATTTTGCAGCATGGGGACTCTCTAGGAGTGCTCAAATGAGGAACATGGGGTGCTATCAAACAATCTTTTTCTTGGGCTGTTTTTGCTTCATCAAAAATTTTCTTAAACGAGTCTGCAACATCTTGTAATTTAAAACGAACAGCTAAATGTTCTACTTTTCTTTCTCCATCTGCGAAATCACACGCAGTCCATACCCACACTCTTTCCGTCCCTTTCATGCTTTGCAAAGCCATGTCTGGTGTTATCCTGTGATTGGCACAAAGTTTTAATACCTGGTCTCGTCTCATCACTATGCGGACCTGCCTGTTATCATAATGTTGTAAGATCTTTATATCGCCAATGCCCCTTTCTTTCCATTGACCAGCATCTCTATCATATCTGTAGAGTTTTGCTCGATGACTGAAAACCACCTGTTCGTTTTCCTCACCACTGGACACTTCGACTAGATCAGGTAGAGGCACGACGGGTTCAAAGTACTGTCCATCTCTCTCTTCTTCTTGAGTAACATCTGATTCTTCATCGGTGCCAAGTGAAGCCCCACTCTGATTCAACTTGGCAGGAGACTTAGATGGACTCAAAGCAGATTTAAAGCTGAAATTAAATCCTGTAGTTGACTCACCAAAGCGAAATAGGTTTTTTCTTACAGGGCTGCTTGCCGGTGGAGAAGCATGAACTGAACTACTGCTTACACTGTCATCCAAAGCATCTTCCCTTAAGTCATAATTATCCCATTCTAAGGTAGGCCCCGTGTTTTCTGTATTTTGCTGGATTGTTTTATCTGATACATTGGAAGCATCACCACCTGAACTTGGACTCTCTTCCTCAGTGACTTTTACTTGATCATTTGTTAAAAAAGTTTTGAAATCTTTTAGTCCGCTCTTCATTTCCTCAGCTCTCTGTATTAACCTAGCAGCTCTGCCAGTATCTACAAGCTTATGAGGCGTCTGAAGTGGAATATCAAGGAGAAGCCGTTGACATTCCTCAAATTTCTGCTTAAATTCTTCAGCTAGCTCTGGCGTTTTAAATTTTGCTGCTAGCTGTTCAAGTTTGGCGTCGCCGTCAGAGAAGTCGCTAGCCAGCCACATCCACGCTCTGTCTGATCCCGAGAGCGGCTTCAGGTTCATCGTAGTGGTTATCCAGTGATTAGCACACACCTTCAGTACTTGTTCTCTTCGCATCAGCATTCTCAGCTTCCCATTGACTTCATTTTTGAGAATTTTTAAGTTCCCTAAGCCCCTTTCTTTCCACTGACTTATCTCAGCATCGAATCTAAATAATTTTACCCGTTGTGAGTACAAAACTTTCTCATCTTCTTCTCCTGTCACAAGTTCTACTTTTTCAGGCATTTGCACTACTGGCTCAAAATGAATATCATCCCTCTCTTCAGTCTTATAGGCATCATCATCTTTCTCAAGATCAGCAGAAGTATTTGCTCTTTCAGCTGTCTTACCACTTTGTGATGAGAATAATTGTTGTCCTGCACCTGAAAATCCCTTAAAATTAGGATCTTTCTTACCAAATTGAAATCCTTCTGAGGTTGATTTTGCAAGGTCTGCAAAGGTGAAAGTGCTACTTGTTTGACCAAACATCATACTACCACCATTCTTTTGACTGCTAGTATCATGAGCCTGGAAGCTGTCACTTTCAATATGCTTTTCACTTTTTTCCTCTTGATTCTCCTGTTCCTGAAGGCCAAATTTAAACCCATCAGGAGACACAGGAATAGAAAAACTAAACCCTTCTTTTATTGACTTAAACTCTGTATTAGAAGAACTCTGAAATGCAAATGGTGTCTTTTCTGGATCCACATGCCCAAATTTAAAACCCTTTTCTGAAATACCAAATTTAAAATCTTTTTCTGGAAAACTGCTTTTAAATCTTGTTCCCACCTGACCTCCAGGAGACTCAGTTGACTGCATCTTTGCGCCCAGTGTGAAGGCTGAAGGAGCCTCAGCCACAGGTTTAGGAGCTGGATTGGGGGCACTACACGCCACACATTTAAGGGAAGAACACTCATTTTGCACAAGGCAAACATTACAATTCCACTGTCCTTTTTTGGTGAACAATCCTTCAAATCCAGCCTTTGGAGCCTTGCTTATCTCTGAAGAGGGAGGAGCTGAGGCAGCTGCTGGAAGCGGATTCTGTTTATATGGATGCTGGCAAGCAATGCACTGGGCTGCACTTGCCTCATTTCTTATTAGGCAGACACTGCAATCCCATTGTCCCTCTTTCTTAACGAACATCCCCTCAAATCCGCTCTTGGAAGTCTTGCTGACCTCGGAAGTATCAAATTTGAAAGAGGAAGGTGCTGGAACGACAGAAGTAGATGGACGTACTGTAACAGGACTCGGGCAAGCGAGGCACTTGGCAGCACTTGCTTCATCTCGCACTGCGCATGAGCTCCGCTCCCACTGTCCTTCCTTCTTGCCACCAAACACATCCTCAAAACCACTCTTTGAAGACTTACTTTCATCTGAAGTACCCAACTTAAAAGAGGCAGGTGTGCAAACAGTAGTAGTAGGTAGATTCTGTTTCCTTGGACTCTGGCAGGAAACACATTTAGTAGAGCTTCCTTCATTTTGTACCATGCACACACTACAATCCCACTGTCCTTCCTTTGTAGAAAACACAGATCTGAAATCACTGTTAACTGATTTAGGAAGATCTCCCTGGCCAAATTTAAAAGAAGTCTGAACGAATGAAGATGCATTTTTGGTAGCAGACTTTGTGTTTTGGCATGCAATGCACCTAGACACAGTGGGTTCATTTCTTACTAAGCATGTAGTACAATCCCAATGTCCTTCTTTCTTTGGAGTCATCAATGGAAATCTATCTTGAGCCTTTTCTGAGCCAGTTTTAGAAGAAAAGCCACTTTCAACTAATGGTGACCCAAGGAGCTCCACATTGTTTGGGTTTAGATTCTGGCATGACACACATTTCTTAGCAGTTGCAGCATTCTTCAATGAGCAGCTGGTACAATGCCACCAAGACCCTTCTTTCTTTGCACCTTGGAATTCAAAATTCAAGTTCCCACCATCAGATGTACAAAAATCCTTGGTATCATGATTTGTGGGTACTTTTACAATTCTGACAGTATGATCTGGTGCAGTGGCTACATTTGTTCCAGAAGCTTTTAAAATATTCTGTGCCTCTTCAAATTTGCACTTAAATAGTGCTGCTTCCTCAGGAGTTTTGAATCTAATTGCGAGCTGTTCTGGTTTTGGCAACTCATCTGCATAATCAAGAGCATGCCATACAAAAGATCTATCTGAGCCAGCATTTGGGGTCAACTTCATGTCTGGGCTAATATAATGATTTGCACAGATTTTCAACACTTGTTCTCGTCTCATTAGAAGGCGAATTTTACCAGATGTTTTATGCCTTAATATTTTTACATTGCCTATGCCTCGTTCCTTCCACTCTTTGGACTCCGCATCAAAACGGAACAACTTTGCTCGATTGCAAAAAAATTCTTCCTCATCTTCCTCACCAGTTTTTACTTCAATTTTATCAGGAAGAGGCACAACAGGCTCAAAGTGAGGGCCATCATCCTCATCTTCCCCATGAGCACTACCTCCATCTGTTTCATGACTCTTATTTGCCGGCTCTGGGGCAGATGCTCCAAATATGGATTTCCCTGGACCATGAAAAGCAAACATATCATCACTTTGACGAAAACCTGAATTCTTTTGCTGATTTGGACCCATGTTTTCTGTAAAAGAGATTGTAGGCACATTTTTACTTCCAAAACTGAATGTATTCCGAGGTCCAATGGTTTGACTGGGAATTGGTTTTGGTCCACAATAGGCATCTCCTTGCAAAGGCTTATCTGAAGTCAAAAGACCCAAAAGACTTTCACTATTGTTGTAAGCTGTGGACGAGGGCTGGGTAGCAACCTGTGGTGAAGAAAATGTGAAATCGCCATCATTTGATTTGAAATTTGAGTTAAATTTAAAAGGAGTTGGCTGTGTTGTATGCGCTGGTGTTGTCAAAGGTGGCCTTATTCCTTCAGTAGGCATGGGCTGAATAAAATTCGTTTTTCCAAATTCTATAACCTTTGATTCTGCTGATCTTGAAGCATGAGCTACAACTGGTGGTTTTGTGAAGTATCCTGGTTCTGGCAAAGGAGGATTTGTGCTTGTCTGCTGAACATTGTAATTAAAGTAATCATCACCCCTGGGTGATAGAATTCCTGTTGCAGGAGACTCAAAACGCAAAGGAGGGCCATACATATCCTGAGAGAACATGCAAGCAGAAGAGCTTTGCACTGGTGGTGTGTGCATCTGTTGTGAATAGGCATAAATATGCTGCTGAGGTGGAAGCCTATTCATACCATAAACTGGACCCTAAAAGAAAAAAAATTTAAATATTTTACAGACTGTCCACAAATCTATAGAAGCTTACATAAAAATTACTAGGAAATCACTTTATGTAGCACATCACTAAGACATTACTACAAAGATACTTGCAAATGTGTGTTGTGTATGAAATAATGAAAACTAGTGATATCATCTTTAAAAAATTTGTATCTATAATAAATAGAATATCTTCAATTGCTAACCGATTATTCAAATGATGTTAATAGTGATGATTGAATTTATCTTATTATACACTTATCAATATATCAATTAAGCACTGATGTAAGTACTTTAACTTGTTTTTTATTAACAACCATATTATTTTAAATGAGGCCTAAGATGTAGACATAGGTTAAGAAACTTGCCCTAAGTCACAGTAAGATCAAGGGTCTAAATATAGCCTTAACCCTGTCTCCAAAGCCATCTCATTCAAATATTTAAGTTGTTACCTTTGTGGGAGTAACATTGGCTGCTGGTCTGAGAAGATACTGAGAATTATATGCTGGTGACTGACTATAATATACAGAAGGGCCAGTAGTTGCAACTAAAAAAAGAGAAGAGTACAAAAAACTTAAAAATCTACCTACAGCTAAAAGACTATAATAGACAAAAACTATATATACAGAAATATTATCAACCAAAGATCTAAGTACACAGATCATTGTTTCTACATCTCAAAATGTACCAAAAACTGATTATCAAATGACAAACTAGAAAAAACTGCCATATAACACAAAGAAGGAAATAGCACAGACACTGTCAGCAAGAACAAGGGTCTAAATAAGCTCCCAGAAAGGAATTATGAATATACCAGTCCATCTAAAAATAATCAAAAAGATGCAAAAGAGAATAGTCGCATGCAGCACTTGAAAGAATAAAAATAAAGAAGGATTTAGGAACCAAAATGTATCTAATAGTCTAAAGTTCAAAGAAGGACTGCACAGTGTACACATAAACTATTACTAAGAATGCCTTAATAGGGCTGAGGAGATGGCTCAGTCACACACCAGAGTTCTGATCCCAAGATTCCACATAAAATGTGGATGGATTAGCATGCAGCCTCTAACTATAGTCTTGGAAAGCTGAGACTAGGAATTCCCCAGAGCAGGCTGGTTAGCCAGATGAGCTCAACCTTTGCGCTCTGGGTTTGATTAAAGACCTTACTCCAGGATGAATAAGGTGGAAAAGTGAGAATAAGGGTTCCGCATGCAATGAAGCTGCTTAAGTACAGTTCTATGAAAAAGCCCAGCTTAAAGAGCTGTGAGAGTTTTCTTTTTATGTACAACCATATTTTAAAATAAATCTCTTATTAACTAACTTTTATCAACAATTCTAAAATTAATTTCTTAATTAGATACCTTGTAGTACATAATTATATGATTTAACATTTTTCACTCTAAGGAATAATCTTACCTTGGGCTCTGTCTAAGATATACATGAAAACAATCTTTAAGCTTTATCTGCATAAGGACAAGTAAGATTTGTTTCTGCTTAGAATTATAAAATTTTCAGCAGTACTAATAGGTTTTGAGAGAAACATGTAAGAAGATATATACTGACATGCATGCAAATACACACAGATAAACTGATTGCACAAATCATCTATGTAAACGAGGAGGAAGTAAGATGAGGTGAACTGGTGGCATAGCCAAATTTTTCTTAACCAAGAAATGTAAGGTCCTGAGTCTAATTGCCAATACTGAAAAAAAGGGGGGGAAGTAATTTTATAAAACTCTGAGAATTACCCTGTTGCCAACTCACCTGTTAATGGAGCCCCATGAAAACTCTGTGAGCCCTGATAGCCGTCAGGAACTGTGTCTGGTCCATAATTTTCTGTAGGCCAACGACGAGGGGACGCTGAACTACTGCTATTTAGCTTCAATTCCTGCATTTCTTTCTGTTGACAGGAAAAGAACAAGGAAAACAAGCACTTAATTATATAATGCCAGAAAAAGACTAAGGGCTAATTTAACATATATTTTAAATTTAAATATTTGATGGTATCTTTTAAGAGACTATTATTTCCCAATAAAATCTGGGAATTAAAAAAATATTTAATTTGTTAAAATTGATGTTTCCATTGCTATCATCTACCAATTCATTCAATTTAATCTAATAACCAACTTCTGTCTCAATTTCCATTCTACACTTGTTGACATTAACCTTAATATTCAGCCCAGCCAAAACCACGTCCCCATTCAAAGAGACAAGACTGACAAATTATACTATCTGAAAATTACCGTCTTGAAGTAGTTTATACCTTACCTAGCTTCCAAGGTTTTTCTTTCCACACTACTATATTCTGCAGGCCATCTCTCGCCTACCCGATACTCAAAAATCACGTTCCCAGTATTTATCTATATGTGAGGCAATTCTCAGGGCGATGACGAATTAACAACAAGGGGGAAACAATCTGCTCAGAATTTATTATGTACATACTATACTCTTAGTTAATCCTGACATGCTGTTGGTGAAGAATTACCAACCTATACCGTAAGTTTGAAAAAGATGTACAAAGGCTATAGCGAAGGGAGATGCCTCAAGGATTAAAACCTCTGCCTCACAAGCAAAAAGAGCTTTGTTCAAATCCCTAGATACCATGTAAAAATGTCAGACTGAAATGGCAGCAGACCTGAAGGGGAGCTTGGGAAAACCCAGAGCAAAGCAGGAAGATAGAGCAATAGAGGATGATTCCTGATGTCTCCTGTGGGTCTCCACAGACACATGCTGGGGTGCTCTTTTGTACATACGTGCAAGCAACATGTACAAAATAGGCACAAAATGACAAGAAGCTGATCTAGATTTAACTCTAAAAACTACAAGCAACACATTTCTCCACCCAGGAATCAAACAAATGACAACAGACGCTTTCTGGGGAGCCGGCTCATCTTGTATCTCAATACCTGGAAGAGGATGGTTACAGTCCAGCTTAAACTAGAGGTCCCACCTTAAAATACACAGAGAATGTATCTCAAAACTATAATTTCAAGTACTATTTCTCTATCTCAATTTCTTAAGTATTCCTTATAAACTCTGTCAATGCTGCATGTCACAAGAAAGTGGCAGAATTCCTGGGTCACTGGTATCTGGCTCATAGTTTTGAATTCGATATGGAGTCTGAATACAACTTTTAATATTCAAAGCGGAAAATATGATGGTTAGTGGTTTCTCTCACTTCACAGATGAAAATCAAATAAGAAGGAAGTGAAAGGTCCAAATCAGTCTGCACAGCACCCAGTTTTCCAGGACAACAGAACAGTACTGTACTACACTTTCAGGGCGCCTCGATAGTGAGTGATGCTCACATGCAGTATGGTAACTGTCACAAGTTTACTTTCATAAGCTTAAAAATTGTAACAAGTGTCCACAGTCAAACACTGCTGACCACACATAACATAGTAATTACCACAAATCAAAATTTCCTTGATAAAAATTTAAAAGTAATTTAACTCATGCTCAATGAGCATAAAAAAAAAACCTACTGTATATCTAAATCTGAAGAAGTAAAACCTTGAAATATAGCATAAAACAGTGCTGCACTACCTCCTCGCATGGTAAAGTCATTCGTATGAAAGCATTCCAACAGAAAAGTTTTAAGCTCAGAATATTTTTCAATTTCTATCAATAATTTGACATCTCATTAACAGCCAAGTTGAGAAATGAACTGAGACCAAGGCATGATTGTGTATTTCAGTAATTCAATCATGTATGAAAATCTATCAAGAATCATGGCATGTCTTACATAAAAGTTTTACTTTGAAAGACATTTTACAGAAATGACACCTAAGCAAATTAAAAAGCACAGTAAGAATCAAAGAGGTACACAGAAAATGGTATAATAGAATCTATTTAACAGTTTAGTAAGAGTCATTTTGATCAACTATGAGCAAATGAGAAAACCTTCACACAGAGAATAATGGAGTAAGAGGTACAATTTAAATTTACCTTAATGGCCTCTACTTGCTCACATATCAATTTCAGTAAAGAATTTTGATCTTCTGCCCACCGAGGTGGTGTTTTGGGAGAATACTGGAGGGGGGAAAAACACAGATAAGTAACAATATAACAGTAATGAAAACAGAAAAAAAATTCATAATGGAATGACCAATCTTGTTCCTACTTGCCTTATAACTTTTACTTGGTGATAGAGAGTACTTGGTAGGAGATGGTGTAGAATGTTTAATTTCTGAATCTGCATTTCGCAAACTATTTTTATAAAGAGTACTTCCTTCACTATAGTCTTCAAGTTCCTGCATAACGGAGTTAAGCATCTCTTTTACAGACTCAAGGGGAACAGGTAACTAAAATCAAAAGGAATTAATAAAGGGCTTTAGTTTGTAAAAATACAAAAACAAGAACCTTAAAGTAAATATAATTCTATCTTAATACTTCATTTAAATTTCTCTCACTTTTCCTTCTTTCTTAACTTGCAGCCCAGAGTAGTCTTGAATGCTCAGTCCTCCTGCAACAGCATGCTAAATGCTAGGTTAACAGTGTGCAGCACATCGTACTTTTTGGGGGGGGTGTTAATTTTTGCATGTATGTGCATGTATGTCAGTGTGTGTGTTAACAAAGGACACTTGAGTGTGTATCTGTGTTTGTGGAGGCCTAAGAATGACATAGCAATCCTCCTGAATTGCTCTACCCTCTTTTTGCTTTGTTCTGGAGATTCTGAGGTTCCGTCGTCCTCTAGGGCCGCAACTACAGGTCATCACCATATGCTTCCTGGCATATTTATGTAGGATCTGGGGATCTAAACTCAGGTCTTTTTGGTTACAAGGCAAAACTTTAACCCTAAGCCATATCCCCAGTTCCCTCAGCACATTTTTAACAAACCCTTTATTGTGCTTTAAAAGTAAAACAAGTATAAGAACACTGAAAAATCTAAATTCTTCTGCATCTAACATTCATTCTAGTTCTATTACTTCTGTAAGCCAAAGAAAGAGTAAAGGAATGAGACTTGGAAGTTTTTCCACATGAACAAAGCAAATTATTGACTTTTTAAAAGAGATTTTAAGCAAAAAGTGAAATACAGATGATGAAGCTGTTCTAGATAACAAAAATTCTAATCTAAGAGCACAATACAAACTAATCAAGAAAACACACAAAAAGGTTAAGCAAACTGAACACAAGCCATGAATCTCAAGCTGCTGACAGGTACAGAAGTCAATTATCAAATGACAATGACAAGAAAAACGAACTCTGAATTAATGACAACATTCCACTCCACCAAAACTCAGAGAATGGGAATGAAAGTTTCAAATTACATTAGAAATCTTTTCTAAGTACACTAATCTAAATATACACATATACTCCTTATACATCATAATGAAGGATTTTGCAATTACCAAAACATAAAACCAATGCAACTATCAATAGTACTAAACTACAGACAACTTTCAACTTACTTTCTGAATGACAGAAAGATTCGAATCACTGTCATCTAAAATCTTTATAAGGTAGTCCCTGCTTTTCCTTAGGTAATTTTTGCATTCTTCTTGTTCCTCAGGAGAAAGTGAATCATTTTCAATGTCTTCTGCCTTCCTGTAAAAAATCTGTAAAACGTGCTTTCATGAAACAACTGTCAAAAAAAAACCCAAAACCTTCTTAATTCAAGTACCACATCTACTTACCAGTGCAAGATTCCAATAAGAAATTACACTTTTAATAGATTCAAAAGCAGCCATAGCATCTTCTATATTTCCATTAACAGCATCTAATATAGCAAAAGTTATGTGTGCATCTTCTTCATATTCACTAATTTCAGATGCCTAAATAATCAAAGAACTGTTAATTACTTAAAACCCAAGTCATTTTTAAACATTTTATAGTATATAAATGAAATTAATATCTTTTTTACTCTATTATATTCATAAGCTAACTGACTTGGAAAGCAATGTTACCATTACATTGCACAGTATATTTATTGAAGTACTTAACATTTCTACTTTTTCATTTTAAACTACATTGGCAATTGAGTCATCAAGAATCCTCTATTACCTGAATGTCCACACTGTGAAAATGTTTGAACAGAGGATCATTAGGCTCAGGAATACTGTTCTTCTTTTTGATTGTCTTCAACAATGGCAAAACTTTTCTCCAATAATGAACACTTCTGCCTATGTATTCTCGTTGATCATAAAAAGAATTAAGACCATTGCCCTAAAATAAAAAGTCAGAAAACCAGTATTTTACAAAATGGTATTAAGAACAACTAATTAAAATCTTAAATTGAAACCAAATAGAATCTCAAAAACCATTTACTTGACTTCCTAAACACTGGAAAAAAAAAATCTTAATCTCAGATATTCTTGATGGTAAAGCACAGTTAAACACTTTCAGTATTACTACCCAGTGATGGAGTCCAATCTTTTTTTGAGTTGCTGTTTTTTAGAGCAGGCACTGTGGCCTACACATCCTAGCCTTTGATAGGCACAGGCAAGAGGATTAATAGTTAAAGGTCATCCTCAGCTACGCAGCAAGTTTTAGGCCATCCTGAATTACACAACAGACTGCTTCACAACCTCCCACCCCAAATGATGACATTTTTAGTCAAAAATCTGCTTCTGAAAGTATCAGCTTGGTTAAAAGGCGAAAACATCTAATCCTAATACATAGCACATACTAAGTGCTAGATGATGTTCTTGCTGATTATATTTAAGTATATTAACTCTACAAAGCATTAAATTTTACATGGCATAATGAGCAAATTGCTATTGTTTATGTTCATGGTTTTTCAAAAAGGCAATGTTTTGTAAAAATTCATGCTTCCAGAACTCACCGTCTTCTGAAGGCATTTTGCCCAATGCACAAGGAGAGCAGGTTGAAGGCCATGTTTTTCCTGGCCCCTCAGGGTGTTTATCTCTCGCTGAACTGTAAGTCTTAATTTTGCTGAGTTTCCAGGTCTAAAAAAAGTTGTATTTAACAGAACTGCTTTAAAGAAATATAGTTCAACACATACACATATAGTAATTGTTACATAAGTTGAATCAAATTTTAATTGAGAACCTGATAAATACAATAAATTAAAACATGTTTTTGTTTTGTTACTTACATTGCTTTTCTATGAATTAGAGTACAAACTGCATCCCACCAGGACTTTTGTCTTTCTGTACAAAGTTGTTTGCATATGGGAAATGGCAAACATAGAGGCTGATAGGAGCTGTGGTGAGAATTACACTTCTCCTTTAACTGCAAGTGGCTGGTGTATATTACTCCAAGTAAAAATACCTATTTAAAAAAAAAAAAAAGTAAGCTAAATTCATAAACAACTAACAAAATTTAAAATGATTAATTTGTTCCAGTTTTTGCTTACTTCGAGATCTAAAATACAGATTGATTCAGGTGCATTTGTTTCAAGCCTTGAGGTTTCCTGAGGCAAATGATGAAAAAGCTGTTTTAGCCATTTTCTGATTGCCGGTGAGGTGGGCAGTGAGTTCCACTGTAAGCCAAGCCAGGTGAGGTGCTGCAGACCACCATTATGTGCTTTAATGGCACCTGAAATAAAGGGGAAAAACTGACTTAACAGTTGGTAAATGTAGACGGGGAGGGAGGGAAGGGGAGGGGGGAAGGGAACTGGTCCACCTATTAAGTTTGTATGAGCGGAAATAATAATAAAAAATGTTAAAAAATTCATTGGTAAATGTGTGCCTTTCGTTTGCCAAAAACAAATCGGAAATACAAATTGCTTTTCTACATCAAAGAAGGGGGATTTACTAAGCAAAATATCTCATTGTTTAATCACATTCATTTGTACTTCATGAATTTTAATAAAAAACAGATGTGGTTGAAAAAGACTTTTCTAAGACATCTAAGAAAATGAGGCTACACACACAAACACACACACACATACACACACACACACACACACACACACACCAATAAAACGTATTTGATAGCATAAAAAAATTTAAAGCAATGAATGGACTTTCCCTAAAAAGTCATTAAATGGAATACCATCATATTGCTTTACCAGTGTAATAAATAGTTTTCCAAGAGCAATTCATAACTGAGGTGTGTCTGAAAGTGTAAGAGGTTCCAACAAGGCTGAGACTGACTCAGTGCTTTAGTATTTGATATACCAAAGGATCAGAGGTTCAGGTTTATATCCCTGGATCCCATACAAAAAAAATGCTTGGTGAATAGTGTCCCCCTTAATTTGAGCCACAGAAGGTAAAAACTGGGGACTCCCAATATCAATCATGGCCGCTACATTGCTACCACACTTGCAAATGCATCTATACATGCATACATATACTTCTTACACATGAAAATGAATGAAAGAAACAAGAAGTTACATATTTTCTAGCATTTTAAGTGTTTTGAAAGAGGCAAAGGTAGTCATTGTCTATGCCTCAGCAATTTAAGGAATCTCTACATGAATAATTTAAATGCAGCTACTTTCTACTATTGTAACAGTTAAAAAAAAAAAAAAAAAACCTTGAAACAACTTAAAAATGCACAATAACAGAAAGAACCAAACAATCACACAAAGGAATGGGACAGTGGATGGAAAGAATGTAGGTGTGATGTACCTACATCATACGTACATGTAGGTGTTATGAGAGAAGGTTGGTGGTAGACAGTAAGGGATGAAAAAGACACAAATTCATTATATTTGTATATGAAAGCTTCAATGAGTTAAAAAAAGTACTAAGCAAATTATGACTAAATAAGATACCTTTATATAGCAATCATAATTCCAATAAACACTGTGGAACAGAAAAATTCATAAAAGCCACAAAACTATATAATATACTATCAACTACTCTAATAGAAATATATGCCAACCACCGCTCTAAATTCTCCCTCCCCTCCAAAATAAACCCTAAGGGAATACAGTAAAATATTAAGTCATTGTCTGATATAGGATTAAGATGTAGAATATTTCCTTTGAAAGATACAACTTACCAATATCGTATCTAGCCAAGTCATCAAACTCTGGTACTTGCACATCAATGTTTCCAATGTCATCACTACCAAGGAAAGATCTACCCTTAGACGACTGTGTAGAAAATAGGGCATCGTGAAGAGCAGACTGGCCACTTTTATTAGCAAAAGATTCCACAACCTCCTTTAAAAAGTCTTGCTTGCCACGACTTAAGTTTAACAACATATGCCCTGAAAAACGAATTATTTTGATTACTTCATGACAAAACACAGACTCTACCTACTCATATTCCTTACTCATTCATTAATACACCCAAAAAGGAAATGGCATGATTATTTCAGATTTCATCCACCAAAGCTGGGTGTCAAAAAGGGTACTTGCATAGAAAATAAATAGAACACAAGTTTCACAGCATCTCTGTCTACATAACAAAGTGAAATAAAAGAAAATGTTTGAAAAGTGACAAAACATTTACATTTTAGATGGAAAAGTATAGAATTTCAGTATCTTCAGAAGAGAGTAGAGCCCACTTCTCTCTAAACCTGGCTTATCAGAATCTGGGAACTTTTCTTTGTAAGAAGTATTTACTTCCAGACTATTTGTTAAAATTTTCTTAGTCCACAAGGATCAGGAGATTGGGAAACTGTTGAGCAATTAATAGGTATGAGATTTCTTTATAGGGTGATGAAAATGAAAAAGCGTTAGGGTAGGCTGTACAACTCTGTGGATATATTAAAATTCAGAGTTTATACTTATAAACAGATGAAATTATGTCGTAAGTGAATCAAATCTCAACTAAGCGCACAAGCATGCACTCTGCAGGTTAATTCTCCTAGTCAGCCAGGTATAATTACCACCGGTCTGCTGTCTCCCAGTAAACTTGGAATACCCAAAGACAAAAAAGTTTACTAAGTGTGGCACCCTGTAAAGACACTGTTAAATGCCTTGCAAAAGTGAAAGACTCATGGGAAAAAGTGAAAAGTTACCTCATTAAGTCTGTAACTCCCACAAAAGAAAAACAATTGTTCGGAAAACATGGACTGAAGCTCATGGCAACTCTACTATTTCTTGCACTTTTAGATAAAATAGCTGCCTACGTAATTGTGTTTGTTAATTTACTAATTCACTGGTTTCCTGACCTTAAAGTCTGAACCCTAGCAAAACTGAAACAGTATGTATGGATTCAAGCTAGGAATATATAAATTTCCAGGGCCTAAAAGAGTATGAGTATATACTTCCTATCTCATTGCATTCGCAGCATTTTTAAAAACAACTTCAAATTCTATTAATATTAATTAGGTAGTACCAGTTACGGAGCTCATAGATAGTACAGATATGGAGGTCAAAGGCGATAACCTTTGTGGAATCAGTTTTCTCCAGTCATCTTTATACATGGTTTCCCAAGAACTGACCTCAGGTTATAAGGTTGGCATAGCAAGTGCTTTTATTCTCAGCTTTTTAAGTGACAGATTCATATCTTCATAAACATTTTTACTGCTAGGTATTTTTTTTTTCTATTATCCTCCCTTATGCTATCATTCCCCCAGTTCCTTTCTCAAATAGTGACCCCCTTTTGCTTTCAGGTTATCTTCATGTATGTGTCTGGATCATGAAAGAAAATTATCAAGCAGCTGGTACATTAAATGGCTGGCGAGTGAGATCTGGCTCAAGTAATGTTGAAGTTCTAGAACTTAGACGAAAGAGTTAACACCACCTAGCAGCATACAATATCAAGTAAGTTCTTTTCAAAGAATATAATATTTTTATTACATTTCCACTAACCCTGCCATATATACCATTATGTACTGTGACAAAAAAGATACAAGTAAGTATGACAAATAACTTCTGGACTGAAGGAAGATTTTAACATAAGATGTAGCCTAAAAGAAGTATTTTATTTTTTTAAGATTAAATCAGCTAAAATATTACAGTTACCTGATTGGCTAAGACGGTCATGGGCCATCATTTCCAGCAGATTTTGTCCAGCTTCTCCTTTGATTAATTTAATCTTTGGTCTTGGAACCTGACAATTTTAGAATAAAAACATCTTAATTCATCTGGGGAATCTTCTCGGTCAGCAGAACAGCCTATCATACACAGGTCCCGAGTTTCATATGTGAACTGACTTAAGTTTATTAATTTATTCATTGAATTATTTGAAGTACAACAGCAAAATAAACAAAGACATGCAAATAGCGATGCTATAGTTAAGAATCTTGATTTTATTTGCTTTGGGATCCTGTTATTTTCCTTTAAAAAGTACATCCATACCATACAATATATGCAAACAGCAAAACTAATGATGTATTTTATAAACTGATATAGAATGAATAAATTTCACAGCAATAAACTCAATAAAATGTTTATAATGTATTTAGAATTATTCCCAATGTTGCTCTTGGGTCTCCACAGGCATATATACTCGTGCCCACATGCCCACATAACATATGTACACTCACCCACATATCAAACACACGTTACATCCACCACGTGCAACACACACACATGCATGCATATACAAAATAAAGAATTCATGATTGAGTATTAAGTTTCTACAGGAAAAGAGAACAGATAAAAAAAATCTTATCTTTGCATGTTCCACTGGAATTTAAAAGCACGTCAATAATTGATTTACTTTCCAAATATAGTAACTCTTCAAACTAGTTTCGTTATGAACCTAACCTTCCTGGTTTAAATTGCCAAAAACATTAGTTTGATCTTTCCTACCAAGTTTTATACACATGACAAACTATCATTTACAGATGCTTAAAACAGTAAAATGCCAAACAAGCATAAACTGCTGCTTGCTTCCAAACTAACCTCTACCACAAACCTGGCTTATTTTATAATGTTATGACTGCAAAAGATGACGCAGTAGTAGCAAACTTGCTGCACTTGCAGGAATTCAAATCTCCACATCACATGTAAAATGTGGGACACGTGTCACCCCCATGTAATCCCAGCCTTAAAAGACAGAGCCTGGAAACCCCCAAACAAGCTAGTTAGCCAGACTAGAAGAGCAATCAAGGACGATTCTCAGTATGAATTGCATGAACACCCATGTACACAGAAACAGAAGCAGCCACACACATGCTAAATTTGCATAAATACACATGTGCCACAATCACAAACATATACACACTCATGAAAATAGGAGGAAATATCAAAGAACTGATCCACTCAGATGTTTTCTCATGTCAGGCCTCACTTTCTCATGTTACTAAAATTAGGATTCTTTATACCATGGCATCTGGTCATTCACACACACATACATTAACTTTTTTAATAAAAATAAATTTAGAAAAATGTATTAGGATGTTAGGAAATAACCACTTTTCTCTCATCATATTCTATGTATAAGCAAAAAGTCTTGCACTTTCATAGAGAAACAAATATATAATCACGTCATATATGACACGTGGTATGTTATCTATAGATTTTAGTTACCATGTTAAATTAGCTACTTTATTCTTCTATCATACCTTAATCATGCTCCTAAATTTGCTATTTAAGTCACTATTGTATTTAAATCTGATCTTTTGAGACAGGCTTCCACTGTAAAGCCCAATCCTGCTTCAAAAGTTTGATCCTCCTTGTCTCAGCTTTCCTGTGTAAGACTAGTTAGGTGTGCAAAATCTGCCCAGTGTAGGATTAAGTGCGCAAAACCTTTCTAGTCTAGGATTATATAAATGTACAAAATCCTCTTTGTCGGAGATTCCAGGTGTGCATTATTATCACAGGCTCACAGGTAACTTTTGAATCAAGCTATACGCACACTTGATACTATGTTCTTACCATTACATTCCGAGATAATGGCACAGTAAAAAGATCAAACTATGGTTTTTGAATAAATCAATCCAACACAGACTGACAACAAAAATGCACCAACATACCTGAGTTACCAGCCTAGCCAGTGTTTTGTATGCCTTGCTATTTAACCCACCAAAATGCCATCTTAACTTTAGTTTTACATGTTTGTTTACATATTTTCATTATGTTATGACATATTTCTGTAAGAAATACAGAAAAATTTTTTGTCAAAATGTCATTTGCACTTAACACAAGAACAGGCTTACCTGAAAGGCTTTGAGATAGCACAGTGCAGCCAACTCAGAAAGAGCTCGCCACTGGATGTCACTATGCTGGCCCATCTTCAAAAGCAGAGAACCAGCATGCATGTAGAAATGTCCTTTCGTTTCTATGAAAGTAGCTGATAATTCATCATTTCCACCCACGGAGGATTTCACAGACTGAAGAGCACTATCAAAACTGCAATAATATTAAAATAAACAGGTGTAGCTCCATACCTACCACATGTGACCAATGTGTAGTTTGATTCAAAACGAAATAAAGTTTACATCAAACTTCATCTTCCACATTAAAACTCTAATACTGTGTTTATTCCATAAAAGCAATAAATGAACCACTTATCAAAGATGAAATAGCTAGTGGAAATTTTCACTTTCCATTCTTCTTATACTTTAAAACCCTCTCTACGATGACAACTTATAAAAGTCCATTTTTTGCCCTCTAATATAGAAATGATATATCAAATGAAGACTAATCATAAAAGGTACATAAAATCTCAGTAAGTCAGGACAAAGATCAGAAATCACTTTGTAGGGCCAGCAAGATGGCTAAGTAAAGACACTTGCCAACAAGCCTAACAATCTGACTTTGATCCCCCAGGATCCAAATGGCTGAAGAAATGAACCAATTCCCACCATGCTGTCCCTTTATCTCTGCCTGCGCACACGCACACACATGCACACACCACACACATGATAAATGTAAGATTTAACATTTGCTACTTTCCTCTTGACTCATACAATTTCATTATTTAACTCAAAGTTGGAATATTTCAAATCAGACATGTTATTTCTAAATTATATTAAATATCTAACATATATTGAATACTAATAATACAGCTGATTTCTACAAGTTAAACGATATTATTTGCAATATATACATTAGTGCTTTTTGCTAATGATCCTTAGAATCTTCACTTTATTAAACAAACAAAATAAACACTAAAATGTGAAGGATTATTTTAAAGTCGCTTATAAATCAGAAAAATGTCTTCTAGTAAATGAAGCGTGAGGATTTTCAAAGACCTTGTAAGTGGGACCGCTAAGGTTAAAGCCTTTGTTGTAATGATATATAGAAACCTTTCACACTTATTTCTCATGGAAGTACGATGAATGCTCCAGAGACTTCCTTACATCAGCAACAGGCTAAATGACAAAAGTTGATGACTCCGCTTATATTCCACAAGAGAAACTTCAAAAAAGCGAAACAATGCCACTGCTCTCATGACTTTCTGTTTCAAAAATGATTTTTCATAAACAATGCTATTACTGCTAGGGGTGTCTATTTTTCAGTTTCAATTTCTAATGTAATAAATATTGATAGAAATAATCCACAAAGATCTCTGAGGTCCCCAAAGGATCCAATTTTTTACTTTCAAAATCAAGCAGTGGTCCATCTTTGGCCCATAAACTCTAATCAGTCCCTGCTTTAAATTAACAACCCTTTACGAATCCAAGTAATATTATTTTTGTTCTATAAAATTTATTTTCATAAGCTATACCCGATTCCCCACATGGAAGTTTAAAAAAATAATTTGAATTATTTTGTTCACAGACTAAATCAGTATTTTCTCAAACGACAGTGATACCAAGTACTTATACTAGAATCAGTCATCAGACAATGAACAGCCTCATTTTTAAAGCACGAAATATGAAATAACAGAATATTCCTTTTAAGGTCTGATTATTTCTTTAAACATGCCAAAAGAAGCCTACATTTTAATCAAAACTGTATGAATTCTTTAAAAAGAATCAGTCATATAAAATTGTAACATTCTCATATAACAGTAAAAATGTTTTTCCTAAGTGTTTTGTTGTATAAATGCAACTTCTTGGTAAATTATAGAAATGATGACACTGTAAAGTAACTAAGACCAATAAAACCAATTATTGCAAAAGAAATCTGAAATTTGCACTTATGAACTTTCTCAATATTAACATACCTTTTCAGTAGTTCTCTACTTTCCTGCACATCTCTAGTGGAAAGTGTAAGAAGCATAAAGTTTGCATAGGCTACAAGTAAGTCTTTATTGGTTGCTCTCCAGTTACTCTTATCAGAATCAAAACAATGCAAAGACTCCAAATATTCCTATTTTGTAGGCAAACAAAAAACAGTAAGTTATAAAACTCAAAGAGTTTCCAATTTAAGTTAAAACAATTCTGGTAAAATTTCACTGTACAGTTGTTCTATGTTAAGGAAAGAAACGGGCTGACAAGACAGCTCAGCAGGTAAGGCACTTGCTGGCAAACCTGATGACGAGTTTAATGCTGGAAGCCCACGTGGTGGAAGGAGAACTGACATCCATCCATGTGCCATGGTATACTTGTGCATGCCTTCTCCCTCCCTCTCTCCCCGTTCCTCTCAAAATAAATAAATGAGAAACTGAAGTGTTGAAAAGCCCCGCTTAAATACAAAGAGCTGTGTAATAACCACTTGTACAGTTTTTTCACTCACCTGAAGGGTCTGTACAACACATGAATTCCATTCTAAACTTGATCGCAAAGCTATATTCCTCTCTGCCTCATGGCAGTGGGCCACGGCATCCTTCAACCTTTTATTTGAACGATACAGCTCCACCAATCGGATATTCACATGGATATCATCAGGTCTTGCATAGAGTTCTGACTGAATTAAGTCAAAAAGCTTATTCCACCCATCTTCACCTTTACAATCTAAAAGCTGTTCCTATTTGGGGGGAAAAAATAATTTAGAGTAACACCTGCACAATTTTAAGTAAACATGATCTAGACAACAATCCACTATGACTAGTTTTAAGGTGCCATCAAAAGTACCTCTTACATGTCTTATTAACCATTCTGAGTTGTTTCCAGATGCCAAGGCTCAAGTGCTTTGAGTACAGAGTAACCCCAACTATTGCAGTAACTGCTGTTGCCCGTACTTACCTCTGTGACAAAGACTGTTTACCTCAAGTCCCATATATCTCAGTCAGCACCACACAGCCCAGGCCCTCCCAATCACGGTTCACCACCAAGACTCTCTGTCTCTGAATCTGACTTAATCCCCGTCCCAATGTTCACACTGCTCTACCTTCCTCATCTCCAAGCCTGCTGACCAACTATCATGTCATAGCAGTCACCACCGCCTTTGAAATAACAGCTTCCTCTACCAGCCCACAAACACATAATGGAATTCATGTCCTCTTTACTTTTCACAGCTACCCTAAGATCGTATCCCTCATCCTTTTTTAAATAAACTTTTCTTGGAGTAACGTCTTCCTCCATAACAGCTGACACAAACAAGTCAAAGATAACTTCAGATTTGATTCGTTGGAAACTTAACAATCATTTCTTAACCAGCACCTACCAGTGATAGTGTTCTTCATTCCAAACTCACATCCCAAGTGTCATTGACACAGATCTGTGTTTTGTGAGTAAAACCCACTTCTCTGGGCTCAAGTATTCTCACTGCTGTATACATAATCTTCCACTAGGAAACCTCCTTTAATATACTTATCAAATTTTAATTATCTACAATATAGGCACATTTTCCCCTCCTTCATCAATTAAAATGCATATTAGTAGCTCATTTAATAGTGTATATGCCTAACAATTCATACATATAACTCATTAGCATTGTGTAACAACATAAATTTAAAATATTCACTAGACACATTTGAGTAATTAGAAATTATGAGTAATTAGTAATTACAAGTAGTAGCACAAATATTATATACCAGACATTCATGGGTACATCAGTGCCACAGAAAAATTTTAAAAATAAATCTCAGCTTCATTAGTCACATAACTACAAATATATTGTATAAACTATAAACTATTATTCAAAAATCACTAAAATATCAATTATTCAAGAAAAGCAAATGAGTTATCATATCACTTGCAAAACACTGCCTAATAAGACAATAGACACTCAGGTTTTGAAGAGATAAAAGAAAAATTTTAAAGGAAACATAAATACATATTCTTCCATTTAAAGTTTGCTACTGAGATAATTTAAACTCCAAATATTAAAAATGGCTGTGCATACTTTTCTCTTTATTCTTTCAGGTTCAGAATTTTTACCTTTAGCTTATAAACTGCAGGACTTCCTGGGAAAAGTTTGGCTGCTCTTTCAACCCAGTATTTTGCTCTTCCATCAGTAACATTATTTTTACAAAGCAATTCTGCAATCTTTAACACAAGATCTTTTTGTGTTGGATTTAGTTCCACCGAACGCTGATATCAGAAAAGCAGTAACAAGAAAACAAGAATAAGTTGTACATGAGTATAAGAACATATAGTCATTCATAAGCTTAAAAAAATACAATGTACCCATCAAAAATTTTATTTCTAGACAACAATGTTATTGCAAAGTTGTAAAGATCTCTGGTACTTCTATGAAAATAAATCAAATAAAATTCTTTAGGGTTGGAGAAATAGTTCAGCAGGTAAAGCACTTTCCACACAAACCTAAGACCTTAGTTAAGCTACTCAGATCCCACAAGAAAGGCAGATGCAGTGATGCAGGTACACACTTAAGTCCAAAAGTTTTCAGGCTAGCAGGGTTTATATAAACAGCAGTAATGGAGACCCAGTCTCCAAGAACACAGAAATGTGAGAACCACCATCCACAGTTATCCTCTTGATCTCCACATGCATGTGGTGGTACACGCATGCCCACACACTTAGACACGCATACAGGGTGTTTTAATTAGGTCAATGGAAAAGGGTGTATGCACAAGATCACCTCTAACCTGTTAGACTTAAATTCTGTTTTGCTTTTAGACTTAAATTTTACAGATGCTATATTACCATGTGCTTTGGAGAAATAATTTTAAATATGTTCAAAATCCTGGTACTGTTGCCTACACTAATTGATGAAATACATGCATTACTTATAATTATATAGTGCAGGCATCATGTATTTGGCTATGAAAAAAGATTTATTTTAATCCCATAATTACCTTGTAACATTCGACAGCTTTGTCTGTGTTTTCTTCCACTTCATAAAGAAGACCCAAGAATCTGTGAGCTTTAGGGTCCCTCTCTTGAACATTAATATAGGTAGATATGTATCTGTTTTAAAATAGCAATATAAAAGTAAGCTTATAATTGTATTTAAATGTGCACATTGTTTCACAATACAAAATGCTGAAAGAGTGCATTCTAAACGAAAGCAATCACCCAATTATTTTGTTACTTAATTACTATTACTTACTTGCTAATATGGAATATGCAGTTAAATATTCAGTGAAAGTGGCTTACACTTTAAACAAACAAACAAACAAATCGAATACACATAGAACTTACAACTTATTCATCTGACCATTAAATGCTACATATATCAAATCTATTTTCTATTGCTACTGACAGGTAAGAAATGAACACTATTTCTCTTTCTAGTCACATCTGGTAAAACGGCAGAATTTTTTGATAGAAATAAAAGTATTACAATTCATCAACTATCGTAGTTTTAAAGCTTTAACACAAAAACACTAAAGAACAACAATTTTCTAAGTAAGAATATATTTACTCAGTTATCTACAATGTTGCAGATAAATTGGCTTAAAGGACAAATAGTTTAAGGCACCAAGGTTTTATTCTTTCTTCTAATTCTTGATAACAGTTCCTTGTCTAACTTTGTGGGAGAGCTCCTATCAACACCAGGGGCCAAGGAAACTGCCCACAACCATATCCACCATATCCATTATTACTAAGAAAGGGACAATCTTCACTTGCCAGACCACCATGTATGACCAAGAATACCAAAGAATGCCTACTTCTTTAACATGCTCCCTCCATCCTATTCACCTGCACAGAAACTAGCTCCACCGACCATAGGCTGGGTAATCCCCATCAATTAGACAATCACCTACAGGCTTGCTCCAGACTTTACTAATTTCTTCACAACTGTGCCCAGAGTTCAAGTCTTCAATGTCAGGTTGACACTTATATCTAACCATGACACCATTTAAACAAAAAAATAATTCTTTTAAAATTTTTTTTATTATTCAATTGGGTGTGTGTGTGTGTGTGTGTGTGTGTGTGTGTGTGTGTGTGTGACGAATTCCGGAACCACCATGGACACCTCCACCTCCTCCTTGTTTACTCTGCCCCGGGATTCACAGGCTCCGCCCTACCAGGACCAGAAACGCAGGCCGCCCCCGCTTCCGTCCGGCGTCTATACGTGGGATCTGGGCTCCGAACTCAGGACCTTCTGCCGGCAAGGCAGAGGCTTAACCCCTGAGCCACCTCTCCAGCCCCCCCAAAAATTCTTAAGTACTACACTCAGCTACATTTGAACAAAAGAAAAATTACATTACCAAGCAAAAGTAATTTCCATCTCTTAAAAAAACTAAAAATAATACCTTCTACATCCTTCTTTTCCCCTCCCTTCCTTCATTCTAAATTATCAAACACAGGGCTCTTGCCTGTGCTATAATGAAGAAATTCATCAAAGGTCAATAGACAGCAAAGGAACATAAATTGTCCTAATGGCACCAGAGCCAATCCTGATCCTGTTCTTTCTCCTTTCCCCATGATGTTTTCAATAATCTCTATCCTTCTAATTTCCAACTTTAAACTGCTCCAAGTAAGGAAATCAAAATCATCACGTTCTTTCCCTTATCAAGGAGACATCAAATACCAACTGTTGGCAAGTTAAAAAGTTGTTAAATAAGCTTTTTATCTGCCCTGTTGTCTAAGTTTAATTTTGTATCTGATGTTTCCTTTCAGCTATTTGAAGTAGCAGCTACTAATCTGGAAGAAATTAAGAGACAAGTATGACCTCTTTCATAGTGCCTCCCATGTCAATTTTTAGAAAGTGTTTTAAGTCAAGTAATTTCCTGCCCTAGATCAAAACAGTAGCCTATAACACTCTAGGCTCAACATCAATTTGAGAGTGATGGATCCCTTATTCTAGGATATACTGAGGTTTAAAAAAGAATCAGTAATAGTTCTATTACAAAGAATATGATATAAGGCATTGTTGAAAATTAAAGCATGTTTACAGTTTGAGACTTACTTCTTAGCAAGATCATATTCCTTAGCTTCATAGTACAGTTTCGCAAAATAGAATCCTTTCATTGACTTCTAAAAAAAAAAAAGTAGTTATGTTTTTCATATTTTGATATATCATGCAACTGTTCAAAAGATAAAAACTGTCCTACTGGCATTCTAATATCAATTACATTAACATCAACATTAGTTGTAATATCAAAATGCTTTTAATACAAAAGGTAAAAGTTTACCTGAAAAATGCATACAACATATTTTAATTAATGATTACACATTTTATAGTTTTATCATAAATAGATAAATAAATCAAGGGCCAGTGAAATAACTCAGTGGATAAGGATGCCTATGTGCAAACTTCATGACTTGAGTTCAATTCCAAGAGGCCTTCCACATGGTGGAAAGAGAACCGACTTCTGAGAGATGTCCAGTCTTCCAAATGGCAAGCTGCTCCTGCTCACATTCATACCCTCCCTCTCATAAACAAACACTGCAAGTTAATTCAAATGAGCCATGGAAACCTTGGGCACACTTCACACTGGTCTACTAAGTGTAAGGGAAGATGGGTATACAGGATACTTCTCCTTTGCTGTCCGTGAGCCTCCCAGAAAAACAAACAAGTCCTTCAGATCTCTTAAGGTTCTGGAAAGTTCCTGGCCCACATACTATTCTCTTTATAAACCAGGTTTTATTTATTACAAGGACTTAAACAGGTAGAAATAAAACTTAAGATTCTTCTAGGAATAAGCCAAGTCTATCTTTATTTCCAAACTCCCAAATCTAGAATTCAACTACACACAAAATTACATTCTGGTCACAGAGTGATTAAGTTTTTAAGTATCAAGCATCACATTTTTGAAGCCTACACAAGGCGATGGGAGCTAAAAATGGAATGTGCAGCTATATAGGAAACTGCTCATTACCTTGAACAATAGAATTATAAAGATTTTTTTGTAGTTCTGAATTTTCTATAATAAATTCTTAATATCCACAACAGGTATCAATATTATGCAACTTCGGTCTGAAAACTTCTGGATGTGCTCAAATGTAAGGTATTAACTGAATATATTTTTAGAAATTTTAACCTGATTTTAATGACATTCTTAAAAAAAAAAAACTAGAACTTGAGAGAAAAGAAACAAAACTTTTCTTCTTGATTTAGAGCTATTCTATAGTTTCACTCCCTTCCCTGGGAAGATCACATGGTGGCAATCGCTAGCATTATGTGTGAAGCGGTATCATTTTAAAACATAAGCACAGCATGCCATATGTATTTTCTATTATGCTGAAAATATTCAAATCTCTCTCTCACACACACACACACACACACACACACACACACAGATAATCTAACAAAGCATTTTTCTATTTCTCCAAGAGCATTTCATCTATCCCTGGCATATTATAGTTCTGCCAGTGACTTCTATAAAAACAGGAAGTATCTCTCCAACTAGTACAGTCCTGAAAGTCCAAAAACAAAAGCCAAAAGCAGGTATATGTTTTTAAAAATCTGAATATGTTTTCTGTCCATCGATCTCAATATTAGAGTAGAAAAACTCAATAAACTTCAAAGTAACCAAGAATCTCTACAAAACAGCCAAATATCTCATAAATTGTCCTAGGGAAACCAGAGTTAAAAGAATGGACATCAGAAAACTGTATTAAAGATTCTGAATATGGCTCTTTGGTCGCGGCGGCAGAAGCAAGATGAGGAAGGGAACGTCGTCGTTTGGAGAGCGTCGAAACAAGACGCACACGCTGTGCCGCCGCTGCGGCTCCAAGGCCTACCACCTTCAGAAGTCGACCTGCGGCAAGTGTGGCTACCCTGCCAAGCGCAAAACAAAGTATAACTGGAGCGCCAAGGCCAAAGGCGAAATACTACTGGAACCGGGCGGATGAGGCACCTAAAAATTGTCTACCGCAGATTCAGACACGGATTCCGTGAGGGAACAAGGCCGAAACCCAAGAGGGCAGCTGTTGCCGCGTCCAGTTCATCTTGAGGAATTCAGCGACGGGTCATAATAAATGCTCTGGTTTCAAAAAAAAAAAGATTCTGAATATGAATAGCCTGGTACCATGAAAAGTTAAAGCTGGTACAGAATGAGGAAAACCCTTCCCCAGAAGTCATGTGTCCCTACCTCACACCCCCAGGAAGCAGCTGGGTTCAACCGAGCTGCCCAAGGACACCAACAGGCACACTAAGACACGCCCGAGGAGGCAGAAAGCTGGACGCGCCTCACCTGACTCTCGGCATGCTTCTCAAGTGGACCTTCCGATTATTCTTTCTCAGTCGTAAGAAAAAGACTGTCAGAAGAGTCAACCACGGCCTGCATTGGCACCTTTTCTGTACTGTCGGTTCTCCCTACCCCTGCTAATGTACCCGAGTGGATTGCTGCTCACTGACAGAACAGGGTTTAAAACATCTGTGGGAACTTTAGGCTCCACACTCCTACTGAAGGTTGTATCTGTAACAATCCTTCGGGAAGAATAAAAAGGAACAATTGAGCTAATGAATCTAAAATACTGCCAGGGATTAAGTTGAAGGTTTCAAAGAAACACACAGAGGGAGAAGGGAGTCTCGGCTGATTTCAGAAAGCCACTCATCACGTCCCTGCTATGACGCGGCAGTCTCTTTCTCGCTCACCACAATTCTTTTTATTAACAGCACTGATGACACAAGACCTAATTATTCTTACTGTTTTTAGGTGTTTGTCTTGCCCTTAAAACTGTAGGGTACATTAAGGTAGGTGACTTACAGCTACCTAAGGTTACTACCAAAGAACACAGAACATTATCAAGAAAGTGGTAAATACGCAATATGTAATGAAGTACACGTGAATTTGTATTCCTGTTATTATGTCCTGAAGAAAATTTAGATAACTAGTTAAAACAATTTCCATTTTCCCTATACAAGTATTACTTATTTTCTTCCAGTCTGTTCTACTCAGAATTAGAATATCTAGGAACGGCAGGTTAAAGGTGCCCTGGCACAAGCCTGAGAGCCTGAGTGTAATCACTGGAACCCACATAAAGCAGGAAGGCCAGCTAATGAAATTTCACAAAGTTGCCTTCTGACCTCTACATGAATTATACCACATCACACAACCCTCAATAATGAACAAATAAGAGTTAAAAATAAGGACATACATTCTTTTTTGATATTTTATTTGTGTGTGTGTGTGTGTGTGTGTGTGTGTGTGTGTGTGCGCGCGCGTCCCTATGGAGGACCAAAAGTAACTTCAAAAATCATCCTGGATTGCTTCTACTTCCTTCTTGCTTCACTCTGGGATTTTCTAGGCTCTGCTTACCAGGGCTAGAACTGCAAACTGCTGCCATTTCTGTTTTATGCATATAATCTTCAGAACTGATTTTTTTTCCCCTTTCACTGACCTCTACTAATTTAGTGTGCAGAAGAAAGAAACCTCTGAAATAATTTGACATTTTGCTATAAAGGCCATTTTATATATAAAATGAAGTAAGTAGTATAAGTTCTCTGGTATACTTTTATCACGGACAAGTGAGAAAGCAGGGATAATATCATTTTCCTTTATTCCTGAGACAGATCTGATGTATCCCAGGCAGACACTGAATTTCTGATCCTCCTGTCTCCTCCCTCCAGGTGTGAAGATCATAGGCAAGGGCCTGATACCCAGTTTATGAAGTGTAGAGGATACAACTCAGTTTAGGAATTAGCACATGCTGGGTACTCTAACAGGGCTATATCCCACCCCTCGCTAAGGAGTCTCAGCAACACTGATATTTAAGGTTACTTGGCAATTTTCCCAGATTATCTAGTTGTCAGAGTGTTAATGTATTTGTGAAACAAGACTTTGGTTTTAAACAACAAAAAAAGTGTTTGCTACTCTTCCTGATTATATGCCAAATATGCCAAAGAAGCCCTTTCTCATTTCAGGTCCATGAAATTTTTATTTCTATTTTCTTTCAGTTTCTCAAATCTTCAAATCTGACAGCTTTGTAAATAGTATAAACTAGACCATTTGTTTAAAAAAAATCATTAACCAGTGATTGTTCAAGGAATGTCATTTAAACAACCCATCTTTTTCTTCATCAGTTTGGATTCCTCCCATTCTTACAAATTAAAGACTGTGTTGAGTGCCAGGCAGGCATGGCATGTGAACTTCTTTGTGCAAGCACAAAAACCCAAAGGCCTGAGAGTATCAAGTGTCCCGCTCTACCACTCTCCTCCACTGCAGTCCCTTGAGACAGGGTTTCTCACTGAAACAGACGTAGTAGGTTGATATCCAGCAAGCATGAGCGATTCTCCAATCTCTATCCCAAATGGTGCTGGGACTATACATGAAGCTTGTTGCGGAGGTGTTTGAGAATCTGAATTCTCTACAACAAAGAATCTTAATTTATTAAAACCTCTTTCTGAGTTGGACATACAGCTCAGTAGACAAAAGCACTTGCTGCAAAAGTTCAATCCCCAGAAATCCACATAAAAAGCCAGATGTACTGATGTGAATCATTAATTCCAGCACTCCTGTGAGATGGCAGAGATGGAGAAAGAAGAATCTGCTAGAAGCTCACAGGGTTGACTAGCCTAGCATAAACTGTGTGTTTAAAGAGACAGAAACAATGAGACCCTATCTCAAATGAGGAAAACAAAATACAACTCCCAAAAGTTGCCCTCTCTCACACTCACTCACACACACACACACACACACACACACTTAAGAGGGGGTTAAAAGCCCTACCTCTGTTAAAGTCCATGTTTAAAAAGGTTTTTTTTTCCATCAAAATGCACATGTGCTTAAGGTTTGAAGGACGTTTAAAATAATTTAATTCTGTGCTAGACTGGTAAGTAGTGAAGCAGAAATCTGGTAAAGGCAAGACGATCTGAAATTAAAGATCATCCTCACCAACAAAGTACTTTGAGATCAGCCCAGGTTATAAAGAATTTTTTTGTATTGATTTCATACATATGTATGAAACAGTGGTTGGAAACCTTGGGATATCCTTGAATTTTCTAACATAAAAAGACCATTTAGAAAGTCCAGGTCATCACTAAACTCAAAGGCTGGAAACTCTCTCCTAAAGAGCATAAAAAGAGCTGGCACAGTCATCATTTCTACTTAACGTTGTGCTGCAAATGCTAAACAAGATCACTGGAAGCAAAAGAAAATAGAGGCTTGCCAGAAAGATGGCACAAGCCTCTGCCCTGAAAGCAGAAGGTCCTGAGTTCAGATCCTGAATCCCACATAAGAAACAATACAGAAAAGGTGGATGCTTGTACCTCCAACCCTGGAAAACAGAGCCTGGGAAACTCCAGAGCAAAGTAAAAAAGAGGTAGAATCAATCCAGCATGATTCCCAAAATCACTCTTTAGCCTCCATAGGCACACACATACACAAAATTTTAAAAAGGGAAATAATAATAATAATATAATAAAGGCATCCAATTAGAAAAAGGAAAACCATCTTTTTGTTCTTTTATTACTAGAGCTAAAAAGGTTCACACTTAGAAGCTGGATGTCCCACTTTCTCAAGTGATTTCCCTTTCTACCCTTTCCAAACTATCCCACAAAATCCCTAAGCAAGCCAGCAAACACTATTAATTCAGGCTGGGGGAAGAGGGGAGAGCCTGGAATACAAGATCCTAGGTTCAATCCTAGCACTGCAAAAATGAATGAAAAAGTAAAGTACATAGTCCAAAATCATACATAAGAAAAAACAATAAAGCGACTTAAGCTGGGGATGAAGCTCAGTGGCACAATGCTTGCCCAGCACTGAAGAGCAGTGAACCTGAAGAGAGGGATGCAATTGGCAGTGCAGAACATCCAGCTTCTTTTTTTAATCACGTAACTGATAACAAATTAAGATGAATAAAGTTTGAAACAGCAGCATTTCTGTTCAAAAATGTGCCATGTCATAAAAAAAAAAAAAAAAAAAAGGAGGCAAGCACAAGAAGGGCAGATCTTGGATCTGTTTGGGAACATGACAGGTTAGAAAACCCAAAGAAATATATGCTTAAGAGAAAAAAATATCTTTACTGGCATTGAAAAGGCAACAGAAAAGCGTATTTAACTCAAAAAAGTACCAAAGGATAGACTACTCAAGCTCTTAAAAGCACTAGCTCCACAATCGTGAGTTAGAATTCTACCACCCAGGTTAAGAAGCCAGGTGCCCCTCAATCTCAGAAGAGGCAGAGAGAGAGAGTGGCTGGGGTGGGCTGGCTTCCAGGCTGACTGAGAAAATTTAAGTCCCAGGTTCAGGGATGAGACATGGATCAAAGGAATGGGTGGAGGACAGAGGACACCCATTCACCCTTTTCTGGCTTAGGCATGCATACACCATGCACACAAATAAGCACCACACATGCACATACACGCATACACACACATCAAACTCTTTATTTTTAAAAGCTGCAAGTGAATAATAATCACCGCCTCATTTATTAAAAAACCGAAGTTTCCTAGTCTTAATCCCTTTTTCAATTTTAACAGGAATCTGACCAGTAAATGCTATTATCACACTCCTGCTTTTCGTTTACTTGTTTGTTTTAATTTTGGGGGGCATCTTGTTTGTTTGACAAGATTTGACTGTGTAAACTTGCTATGTACCCAAGGCCACCCTCAAACTTGTAATTCTTCTGCCTCTGACCAAGTGCTGGGATTACAAGCAAGACAGCTGGCTCATCTTTTCCTTTCTAAATATAGTAGACATGACTAGTAATGTTTAACGGTCCATAAAGGGAAATGTGATCTCAAAACCTACTGGAAATTGGTTATTATGAATATATTTATGTATGAAGGAAATCATTCTCTCAGAATAAGCAAGACATGTCTATTTCAACAACCTGCTCTAGTTGCTGTATGAATATAAAATGGCAATGTCCACTTGACCTCAAATTATCCTCTGTGTAAAATGCTGCCTCTTGCTTACAAGACATTTTAGTTGGCTTATGGGCACCAGTAAACAAAGAATACTTAATTACTTCTCACAATTAGAGATGATCTCATAAGAAGAGATGTTGAGGGCCAGCGAGGCAGCTCAGCAGGTAAAGGCACCTATGTGCAATCCTGATGACATGAGTTCCACCCCAGATGGTAGAAGGAGAGAACTGACTTCCAAGTTTTTAAAAAATGAGATGCTTTGAAAAAGTGTATGTGAAAAGTCAGCATTTTAAATTTTACTTTTCAATTCTTTAAGTCAGACAAAGTTATAAATTCAGGCTTACCTTTAAATATTCATTCAAAAAACATACGAATTGGACAACCACCATGCTGCTTGGTGGTGCCTCTGTGAACTCAGTAGAATGACTTGAGGAGATACGTCACTAATGCAATTTTGTAAAGTATGTGCTAAGATTTAAGAGAATTTAAATGAAAACAAAATGATAAAGATAAGAAAATGAAACCCCATAAATTGCTGACAGGAATGTAAAACAGAAAAATCATTATAAAAATTTTTGAAACATGGACTCAACATGTAGCCCAACAACTTATTCCTAGGTATAAACCAAAGGAAATTGAGTTAAGTACTCAGATACTTGTACACTAAGTTATTAAACAACCAAGTATACATCAAAAGGTGAATAAAATATGGTATGCATACACACAATATATACATACATAGGTTACTGGATCATTATTCGGCCATAAAAAGGAATAAATTCCCATCATATACCAAAACATGCTCTAAAACATGGATGAATGAATCCTGAAAATATACTAGGTGAGATGGACCAGACATAAAAGGACAATATGATCCTACACGGATGAAACAGCTAAGAGAATCAAATTCATAAAATACAAATACTGAAATAGAGGTTACCAGGGGTTTGTGGAAAAAAGAACCCGTGGTATTGTTTCTTAATGGTTACAGAATTTGTTTGGAGCAATACAAAACTTTGCAACAATGGTAATAGTTCAACGGCACAATGTGAATGCTAAGTGATCCCACCAAAAAAAAAAAAAACGTTTAAAAGCTAATTATGGCAAACTTTGTAATAGTTGTCCTTCTCCATATAAATATTTACCAATCAAAGCAGTCTTGGAACAAAAATGTTTTGAGGGAAAAAACTACATCTGAGTATCTTCTGATTTCATTTGCTAGTGTATATTGTGAAAAACATTTTAAACACTACACATGTACAACACATTACATTCTACTGGTTTAGTATTAACAGATGAAATGTTTGGCATTCCAATTTTTTTCAAATTCCTACTTATTTATTACATGCACACAATCTTGGGCACACGCAAGTTTAAATACGAATGCATTTCCTTCACATACACCATATGCACGTAAATCTGAAGGTGGACGCATTCAACCCCTTTGGTGTGCTGACATTTTGATGTTGACCCATCTAGGGAAAGGAGATGCAGATTTTCTACTTGTAGCGTCACACACCTAGATGCTAAGCTACATGCCAGAGAGTCATTCTATACAAGACGCGTGGCGTCGGTGCACTTCGGTGCCTGCGAGCGACCGCGCCCCCGATCCCCCAGGTGCCTGCCCTGGAGACCCCCAGCAGCAACGCGCCCCCGATCCCCCAGGTGCCTGCCCTGGAGACCCCCAGTAGCAACGCGCCCCCGATCCCCCAGGTGCCTGCCCTGGAGACCCCCAGTAGCAACGCGCCCCCGATCCCCCAGGTGCCTGCCCTGGAGACCCCCAGTAGCAACACGCCCCGCACGAACTGCAACCGCCGAGGCCTTCACGCGCGCAGACACGTGGCTCCGACCTACAAGTTCGACCGAAACCCTCGCGCTCCAGCGGCCAGAGCCCCGGCGGCGCAGCGCCGGGCCGGTCACACCCGCAGCGCCGCGTAACCGACCGCGGGAGGCCGAGGCCGCCGCTTCCCCGCACGCGCGCCGCGGGCTCCGGGCTCCGCGCAACAGGGCAAGACCTGGAACAGCAGCCTCGAGCCCGCCAGGGAGGAGAACCCCAAGTCGCGGGCACCGCGGTCGGCCCGGACACTCGCCCTGACCGTTCGCTTTCCAACTTGCAGCTTCCCAAGCTCTTCGAAGCCGGGGCGCGCCCGAGGTCCCCGCGCGGCCGCCCCCCGCCGCGGCTTCCGTGCGGTCCGCGCGCCCCGGGCCGGAGGCGGAACCCGCGCGCCCCGGGCCGGAGGCGGAACCCGCGCGCCCCGGCTCGGCGGCGGCGGAACCGCCAGGCGGCGGGACCCAGCGCAGCGCCGCCGCCGAGCGAGCGCCGCCCCGCGCCGAGCCGCAGCGCGCCAGGGAGCGGAGGCCGCCGGGAGCCGTGGGCCGGCCGCCGGGCCGCCGCGCACTCACCTCTCGAGGAGACGGCGCGGAGCCCTGCACCGAGGCGATGTACCGCTCCACGTCCGCCTTGCTGCGCCTCATCTCGCCGCCGACCCGGCTCCCCGAGCGCGGAGGCCTCCGGGGGGCCGAAGCCGCCGCCGTCTCCAGGAGCTGAGCGCTCGAAAGCCTGTGACGCAGCGCCGTCCGGCGCAGGGGCGGGGCGTGTGCGTGGCACGTCATCCCTGCGCGCCACGCCGCCGCCGGCCGCGCGAATATGCCGCGTCATCTCTGCGCGCCTCGGCGCGGCGACACGCTCCCCGGGGGCTCCGCCCACAAGCCTTCCTGGCGGAGGTCGCGGCTGCGCACTGCGAGGCGGCCGCCTGGGGCGGCTCCGGGCGGCGCAGTAACTGCTGACGCTGTGCGTGAAAACTGTCAAAGGATTAGAAAAGGAATCGGAAGGGAGTTTTGGGCGGCAGTGCTTAACGAGATCATGTGATGCTATGCAGGGGAAACACGGGCCATTTTAGCTTTAGTGGGTGTAAGTGGAACAAACTCAAGTGCGTGTGAGTACGAAGATACATTTTAAAATGCATACTGTTTTAAATATATTGCATGAGAAACTTAAGAACACTAAAAAAATAGGTTGCCAATACTGTCCTTGGAAGATTACGATTTTTTTAAATGGATATAAATAGCTTTTCCCACCAAAAAAGCTTAATATATTTCATTAGCAGAATAGGCTGTAAGAATATTGAATAGTATCAAGAGTTATAGTAATGTGCCTTCTCCAAATGCTCAAAAACGTTTCTGTGGGGGTCCGAAGAGATGACGGTTAAACCTCGGTTAAACCTCTGTCCCACAAGCAGAAGGTCCTGAGACGTCAGATCCCACATTTAAAAACGCCAAATGGGACTGGCCGCAGCCTGGCGTGCAGACCTGCAAGGCAGAGCCTGGGAAAACTGAGCAAAGCAAAAAGGTAACACGATGCGGGGTGATTCCCGAAGTCACCCGTAGGTCTCCACCAGAGCGCGCACACACACATCCAAACTAATTAAACAAACAAAACTCGTTTAAGCAAAGCTTTAATAGAATGTTTTGAATGGTAATGACATTTTAGACTACAAAAGCTCACATATATGCATATACTAATGTCTTAAATACATGATAAAATATGAAATTAAAATTTAAGCATTTTAATTAGGTGTTACAAGTAATTTTTACTTATTTGGATTTTTCTAAATTACAGTGAAGAAATGCCTTGATAAAATAAAATAATACCTTGTTCAGTGTGTCTCAGTTCTATTGAGTGAATAGCAGAAAAGGAAAACATAATTCTAAGGGTGACTTATGAAGTTATACACACCAAGTGATAGATGAATCCATAAATTTGGTCTGAAAAGTGTGTTAACAGCAATAACTGGGTAAGTAAGCACTTGTGTGTCAGGCTCTTAAGAACTTCACAGGTAGAGGCTGATGTGATTCTACCAGTTTACTATGAGGGTACTCTTCCTTCATGCAATAGATAGTTTGCAATAGATGAGGAAACCAAAATAATGAAGAGTGATACGATCTTCTAATACCAAGCATTACTGAGGCAGGATTAGAGCAACTATGCTGGGCTGGGTCTCCCAAGGTGTTTGGAATTCTTGAAGGTCGTTTCCCACTGCTGGAATCGCCCTGAAGGAATATCCCTGCTGAGGAACTGACTGTAATCCTCCCAGAGATAAGATGGCCAACTTCCCTATGAAGATTGTGGAGAAGAGTTCTCCATATCGAACAAACAACTTGATCTCTAGCCCAAGAGCAACTGGCTTGGACCCCAGTGGGAGTTAACCAATGAGAAAAAGCCAGTCTCCCGGGCTTATCTAGGTGAATAAATATGCCTGGCCTTGGCAGCCATCTTTGGCTCTCTAGTGCCGTGAGTCCATTTCTTGCTCCTTGCTCCTCATGGACTCCATGCCTAGGGTCCATGTGTTCTCCAGCATCCTAGCTCCTCATGGCACTCCACGTCTGGAGTCCATGAGTTCTATCCTTTCTCTTTCTCTCCTCTAATAAACTCTACCTTAATCCTCTACACGTGCTCTGGTTTCAATCTTCAACTCCGGAACACAAGAATCCTGCAACATTGGGACAGTCGATTCCTGTCCCTGCATCATTTGGTATCCCGGGTGGGACAGCCGAAAGACTGTTTCCCTGCAACATTACCAATAGTTTAAGTTGAATATACTAAAAAGCAGCGGGACATGGAACCCATTTGAGGGACTGAAGCCTTAGGGTGTAGCTTAATGGTAAAGCCCTTGCCTGGAATGCATAGGGTTCTGGATTCTGATCCCCTAAGGAGCAAAAGAAAATGGGGCGAGGCTTTTACGTGCATGTGTGTGTGTGTATTTTTTATGTGTGTAAGTGTGTATGTATGTATGTGTGTGTGTATGTGAATGAAGACCCTGGCGTCAGCTCTGGGTCCTGTACAAGGGTTACTCCAGAAGGAGCCCAGGACTCATGTAACACGATGGGACAGTTTCCCAAGAGTTTACTTAGCATTTCCATCACTTCTTTCTGATGCTTCTCTCTCGTTTTCCAGGCAGAACCTTGAGGAGTGGTAGTTATCCTACAAAGAACTGGAGGGCAAAGTCAAGACAAGTTTCATGGGTGTTTTGTGATCCGGAGATCACAGCTCTACTAATCTCTGTTGTTCTGACTCTTGGTCCTGTTGGTGCCTCAATGAGAGTCCAAATCCCACCAAAATCCACCTGGGACTGAGCACCACTCTCACCAGCCTTGGTGTCCAGAGAAAGGCATCAGGGAAACTCGCTTTCACAGGCTGCCTCAACAGTTGGAGATCAACCAGCTCTGTAAACAGCCAAGGATCCAAGCTGTTCTGGCCCAATTTCAGTAGCTCACACGGCTAAACACATCTTAATTTATTGGGTGTCTTTGATTAAATTCCCAAATGCTGAAACGGTCATGTCTGTTTTGTTTCTGCTAAATTCAGAGAGATGCTGCTCTCACTCCTTCCGTCAGGGTGGAAATGTTATTATTCCTTAAGCCATTTGAAGATGATAGTAAGACAAGTGAATAATTTGAGATAATAGCAAGACTGAAGATTTCTGCAGTAGTAGTAATTGTGTGTATGCATGCCTGTGTGTGATTTGTGTATACATATGTTCATGCGTCCGTGTGTGTGTGTGTTTATGCATGTGTAGATAGGTTCATCTTCACAAGTCATGGACTGTCCCTCGGAAAGTCCCTGAGACACTGCCGCACACTCAGGCCCTTCTGTCTTGAAAGCTTCCTCAAGTCTCTGTGACTTTCCCTGAGGTGGTCTGGACTTCGAGATGTTGTGTCTTCCTCAGTCAACACCGTCATTTTTCTGCTCTTGGCCTGGAATTTTCTGTGTCTGCCTGGGCTTCCTGGATCACATGTGGCTATTGGGTGAACATACAGAAATTCCAATGCAGAAAGGAAATCACTGACCCATTATTGCGAGATGGCCTTGAGAGCTGTTTAGGAAACATGAGTGTAAATCCTGCGCTCAAGTGGCCCAGCAGTAAACATTCCATCCAGAGTGTTTCCCCCTACCAGGCCACACTCCGCCTTCGGTGGCGGACTTTCTTGAACCACTCTCTTCCAGGCTGCTCACCTACTTCTACCCTTTGTATTTCTGTCACTTTTAATGTCCTATTCCTCTGACATTCAAGCATTGAAACATCTTTCACATTTTCAGTTACTCAGTGGCAACCATGGTCTAAAAACACTAAATGGAAAATACCAATGAGGCTTGATGTCTCATGCACATAATCGCAGCACGGGAGACCAAGGTAAGAGGATCAGAGTTCAAGGCCACCCCAACTAGATATGAGTTAAAAATTCCAGAACTAAGTCATAAGTTTTAAAGGGCGCAGCTTTCCGACCAGCATAGTAGTATAATCTCACACCGTGCATCCATCCAAGCAGGATGTAAATCGTCCCTTTGTTCAAAGTATCCCTGCAGTGCCTCTACTCAGTCCTGCAGCAACTGTTTCCATACCAGGCACATCACCTGTTGTAGCTCTTACTTTGCTGTTACCCTCAGATGCTGATATGAAAACATGCCTCAAGCAATTTAGGACAATAGGAGTTTATTATTGGCTTACATTTTCTGCTTCCAGTTCATTATGATGGTGAAACTTAATTTTTTTTTTTTTTTTGGTTCTTGTGTTTCAAAATCAAAGATTGAAGCCAGAAGACATGGTGAGGTTAAAACAGAATTTATTGAAAAGGAGGAAAAAGCAAAAAACTCTTGGACGCTTGGCTGAAAAGGAAGCCATAGTTTAGCCTTAAGCTTTGGAGAGATTATTACAAAAGAGGAGATAGCCTAAAGTGAGAGAAGAGGGAGAGAGCTACCTTGATGGCATGGTGAAAGGAGAAAGCTTCTATAATCGTGATCACATGGCCAGAGAGCAGGGGAAGACAGGGGATAGGTGGAGCTAAAATGTTTTATAGTTTAAGATATGGCTAAGGAGTGGCCCAGGAGTTATTAGGAAAGTGAAGACTGGAAGTGTAATGGGGGTGTTTGTCACAGGACCAGATATTCCTAACCACATTAGCTGTCCAATAGAAATCATTCTATTATTGGCAGGAGAGTTCATAGTGACATCAGGAGCTAATGAAACTGGTTGTTACATCCACAGGAATAGCTGAGGGGGGCTTACTTTCTGCAAAGCCAACCAGTTCTCAATCTTGTCCACATGCCTAGGGTTAGGTTCTACCCACAAGGCACTGGATCTTTCCACATCAATTAGATGATCTCCTACAGACTTGCCATAATTAAATAATTCTTTATGGTATGCCTAAAGGTTCAGCTCTCAACTGACATCTAAAACTAACAGCCACACCGGTATACTTAATGCTTCCCAAAGTTCAAGAATAGCAGCACAAAGATAGCACTGGCACTTAAATATGAAAGGGCAAATTAATTCTGACACCATGTGACAACAATTCAGAGCACACAGGAGAAAAATCATAGTATCTCTAGGGTTCAGTATTCTCTGGTCGGTCTTGGAGCAAACGTCTGCGCTGTGGATGGGGGAACTGCGTCTTTTCTATTTTCTCGTGCTATCTCTATTTGTGATTGAAATGGCTTCCAAGGGATACCTGGTGACACAAGTCCTGTCCAGAGTCCAATCCCGGTCTTAGATACTTTTGCCATCTCTGGTAGTTAATCTTGGTTGTTAACTGACTATACCTGAAATTAACTGACACCTGGCAGACCATCTGGAGAGATTATGTGGATCAATATATTTGCAACACAAAGATTAACCCTAAATCAGTAGCAGACCATAAAAGGACTCACAGGACAGAATTCACTGTCTTGGGCTGTGCTGCAAATTCATCCCCCCTCCCCCCCAACACCACCATCAGAAACCAGCTTCTTCAACGCTTCAATGTGACTGAAGTCCAGAGACACTCCAGGAATTATCCACCTTTCAGTCACAGACTGGAACTGCTAAGATATTCAGCTTCTAGACTGAGCAGCGGCTGGGAACCACTGTTAAGACTACTGTCATAGGTAGGCACAGGTATCACCTTCATACTTGAGGGTTTGAGCTCTGGGCACATTTGTGGAGAATTAGTGGTTGAGTTGGGCCCAGAGCAAGCCTGCAGGAGATTGTCTAGTTGAGGGGAGGGCCCATCCTATGGTGGGTGGGATTAGTCCCTGTAATAAAAGATGGAGGGCTGGTTGAAGGAGATGGCATCCTTCTGTACACAACTAGACATGCTGGTCTGGCAAGTAAGGATTGTTTGTCTCTCAGCCATTATGTGGTGATGGCGTGGCCAGTTCCCTTGGCCCTGGTGTTGGTGCATGCTCTCACATCAAGCTGGACTGAGAACTATAACCAATAATCTTAAGAGAAAATAAATCCCTTTAGACGGTCACTTATCAGCAACCATGCAAGATGACTGCAGCAACTACCTAGACATGATCTGAAAAGCTGATCAGTTATTCAGCAGACATCTCTTAACCACCTCTGACATTTCCCTGAAATATAGTTTCATGCACCACTCGCTCTTCATCAGTCCCCACCGAATGGAGCTTCTCGCAATTCCAGAGCACAGCAGGCTCTGAGAAACGCTGCCTTTGCTTAGGAATCCCCCCACTCCCTTCTCCATTTTTTACACACTAAGCTTTCATCTCTTGAAAAATCTTTTTCTAGATGCCTTCCAAGTACCATGTTCTTCTCTGACCAGTGTACGAACCTCACTCATGCCAGCTTCTTTTTTCTGTGGCACTAAGTATCAACCCAGAATCTCAGTGCTAGACAAGCTTTCTATCACCGAGCTGTGTCAGCAACGGCTGACATTCAGCGTTCCTTGAATTTGCTTACCTTCAGCTGACCTCTATTTTGCTGCTTGCCATGGGCCTAGGAAATTTAGTGAGCTTGTTAGAATTGTGTAGAAGTGAGTGATGAATAAGAGCTAAAGGATTCGCTAAGAGTAAAAGCAGAAATTTTAGTAGAATTTTGTTTTTTTAAGGCTTTATTCCTAATTTTGATGTGTGTTCTGATTAAAATTGCAAAGAAGATTCCAACTAGTTTATATCACATTATAGGTACACAGGAAGGCCCTCCTGTGAAACCATTTACAACTTTGCAGAGGGGGAAAAACTCCATGTACAGATTTCAAAAGTGGAAATAATTAATTAAAGCAGTATGAATAATGTTGAAATCAGGGACACCTTTGATTCATAATCTCCTTTTGGGGTCCAATAAGATGCTAAACCTGGGCTGGAGAGATGGCTCAGGGGTTAAGACTCTGCCTCAAAAGCAGAAGGTCCCGAGTTCAAATCCCAGGTCCCACGTAAAAACCCCAGGCAGAAATGGTGGTGGCCTGCACTTCCAGCCTTGGTAGGCAGAGCCTGGGAAATCCCAGAGCAAAGGAAAAAGGAGGTAGAAGCAATCCAGGATGTTCCTGAAGTCACCCTTCATCCTCCATAGGGACACACAATGCACTCTGAGACACACACACACACACACACACACACACACACCAAATAAATGCATTTTTTAAAAAAAGATGCTAAACCTGTGATCCCCCTCCTCCCCCCCAAAAAAAATCAAAAAACCTCCTTTTGAAAAGCTGTTTTTAGTCACTTCTGTTCCTAACACTTCTGGAGTCTACTTGAGCCATAGACGTTTTCTACTTTTGGAGGCCTCTAGCTTACCACATAAGATGCACATGTTGCTGTAAATTTGCCCTCCTGAGCTGCGCCTAAAGGCTTACGACTGTGCTGAAGCAGAATCCACCAGATATGCGTGGCGCTGGCTGCATGAGTTGCATGTGTGTGCTGTCCTGATGTCAAGTGAGGTGGAAGCCAGCAGGCTCCTGGAACAGAGGCCCTGACTGGTCAGATGAGCTTCTACATACCCCTGGGCTTCCCTGATCCTGCCTATGGTCAGTTGGTGCTCCCCTTGGCACAGGCTAAGGACACAGGCTGGGAAGAGGTACAAACAGAAGGAAAGAGAAGGAAAGAAGTGATGCAGGAACTCAGCTAGCCCAAGGATGGTGGACAGAAGTGACCGAGAGCCTCACATAAGACACTTTGCACAGACCATCATGACTGACCCTATTGCTATTGGAACCTAGCTCTTCCAGATCCTCCAAGCCCCTGCTGGACACAAACTGAATCACAGTATATTTGATGGTCCTGGGAAAAAAAAAAAAAAAAAAAAACTGAAGAGAGTCCAGGAAAGGTTTGACAACCAGTTGTGTGTGTCACATGTACAGGGCTAAGGAAGTAGACTTGACAAGTTTGAGAATACACATGGAGGTCCTCAGTGCTCAAACCTGGACTTCATCCTGATCCCAGCCTTCAAGGAGTACGTAATTGTACCCCGGCTTCACATGGTCTTGGAAGGTGCTCGAGTGTCCAGGTGATAGAAAGACAATGGGAGACCCCATTCATGCAGCTTTGGGGAGCAATGGGGTGGAACTTGATGGGACCACACTCCTCTAAAAGTTCTTCACTCATATTCTTGTATGAGCCCAATAAACTGACTGGTTCACCAAACTACACTTTTATAGAGTAACTCCTCTGGCCTGTCGTTGACGCTTATTTAGGGGTGAGTAGACATTTATCCACATCTCTCCAAGAAAGTTGTTTATGCATAGTAATCAGGTCATTTTCTTTTATTCATTTATATGTCTTCATTACATTATATTGAATTTGAACCTTTAAACAGAGGTCATTGTGATCGCTACTGCTGTCAGCCTACGACAGTTACTATTGTCTCCAGGCCCAGCTGGAGGGATTCTCTAGATTAAGGTTGACTTCTGGGCATGTCTATAAGGCAATGTGTGGATTGTATGATTGATGTGGGAAGGCCTAACCCACTGTAGACAGGACCATTTCCTGGGCAGGAGATCTAGACTGTATAAAAATGGAGAACCCTAGCTGAGCATACGTGCCCAAGTAGGCATGCATGCACATGTTCATCCTTTGCTTTTTTGACAGTGCATGTGTTGTGACCACTTCCCTTAGTTCTTACTGCTGTGACTTCCCTGCCATGATGGGCTGCAGCCTGAAGCTGTGGTTGGATTTAAATTTTGCCCTCTGTGGTATTTGGGGCAGGTATTATGTTGGATCAGCATGTAATGAAACTAAAATAGTCACTCAAAGACAATGACACATAATAGGTAGCAATTAATAATTATGAATATTTATTAAGCACCAAAGATATACTGCAACAGTTGTATCATAAAAAGCCTAATTATTGATACAGTTCCCTGCTATAAAGCTTACAGTCTACAATAAAACATCAGCCTACCTCAAAAGTTCCTTAACTTAGAAATGGCTACTTTGGCAAACAGATGAGGTAAAATGACCTATTTTAGGTACATTGTTGATAAGGCTTTGAATGTGATCCAAAGAATTATGATACTTGTATCGAATTGTCCCAGTTGTATTAAGCCAGCTAACAACAAAAGAACACTTAGAAACTGAATTTTTCAGATTCCTTGCTAGGACTTAAACAAGATGCTTACTGGCGCTGTCAGCAGTCAGGCACATTTAATGAACGATATGAGCTAGAACAAGTTTGTCATCTACTTCACTTAAATCTCCCCAATGTCCTTTGCCACACAAAGGGCTCCACAGAAACTCCATTGCATCTACACCCCATGAAAGCCTAACAAGGTTCAACCTCTAGGAAAGATTAATTCATATTTGAAGAAGCTGACGCAAGTCAGCCGCAGGGCCTCGGGATGTAGACACACTTGGCTGTGCGGATGTGTAAAGCAAAGGCAATCAAGTTTAAGCCATGCATCTTTGAAGTGATTAAGAATGTATAGAGTCTTGCTTTTCTGTTCCATATTTCTGGCGTAGGAGTACATAAGATCTTAGCATCAAGACCCTATACTACAAATTCTACTTTGCCTACATTTCATGATTATATTTCATAAGTATATTTCATAAATACTTGCAAGATTCACTGCTGGTCATTATTAACTGATAAAGGCACATGGAAGAGATTTTGATTCTTAGTCAAAGACAGTTTTGAACTACTGAACAAATTATAAACCATGTAATGATTATTTTTAATCATTTATAATTCTCTTTAACTCTAAAAGAATATTAAACAATAAAGTAATTGGTTACATGTTATCTAAACACTAAACACAGTAACAGTATTGGTAATACGCATGATTAAATATTTTTAAAATTCGTGCATATAAGTATTTTAAAGGCAGAGTAGTAGCATCCTGAGATATCCCTTTTTTGTATGTGTGGGGTGGGTGTATGTATGTGCATGTGTGAGTGCATGTGTGTGGAGAGTAGATGTCAACCTGGGGTGTCATTCCTGGGTTGTCCAATCTTGTTTGTTTTTTGTTTTTAACAGCCTCACTGGGATCTTAGGCTTGGTGGCTGCCCAAGCGATTCCTAGGGACGGCTACCTCCACTGGATTACAGAAATGTAGTCACTTCTGTTTTTTTTTTTTTTGTTTTTTAAAGTGGGTGCTTAGGATCAAACTCAGGTCCTCATGCTTGCACTGATTAAAATATTTCTACCCCCCTGAGATACTCTTTATGGCAAAACAATAGGCTAGCTTGTTTGTTTGTTTGCTTGCTTGTTTGGAGACAGTTCACACCTTCCCCATATTGACTGCCAATTCAAGACAGTCTTCCTGCCTTAGTTTCCCAAATGCTGGGATCACAGGTAGGAGCCACACTCCCACTCATTTTCATCTTGGGAACATACAATCTTAGCAACTATTTTTTTCCCCCAGCGGTAATATAGCAGCAGCAGAAACATGAAAAAAATGTTCTTATCTTTGCATTAACGAGTTTAGGAAGAAATGTTTGGACATTTCAGGATTAAAACTTTATACAAAATAGACTAATTCACTAAGTTGGATCTAAATAAAACCTCTTCCAATTTAGAAGTGTCATTCATACTCTTTACTTATAGTGAATAAAATCCAATTATGAAATATAAAATGAAAAAGTTAAAGCCTATCAATATCATTCTAAGATAATAGGAATTAATTTCCATGAGCAGAAGAAAAAAAATTGAACTCAGTAACATCAGTGGTAAATTAAATTTACCAATCTCAGTCATTATATGCATTATATGAAACAACTAGAATTCCTGATTAGGCTATTATCCATGGCAAGGCAAGTTTGATTACACATGAAGCACAAATATTAGCACAGTTATAAAAAAGCAATATGACATACATCCCCCTTCCCCCGCTTTGAGACAGAATCTCATATAGCTAAGGCTATCCTCAGACTTACTGTAGGACTGAGACTGGCCTTGAACTCTGGATTCTCCTGCCTCTACCTCCCAAGTGCTGGGATCACAGGTGCAAGACACTGCACCCTGCTCCTCCAATCTCTTTAAGATGATACATTCCAAGAGACATTATATTTCAAATTTTATCTACTATTCAAATACTATATATTTGGCAGTAAGTTTAAAAGCATAATTGTGTAATACATTAAAAAGCTTCATTTTTCCAGTACTGAAAATTATGCTGTATTTTCAGATATCTGCTAAAATTTGTTTTCTGCACAAACATTTATAAGATATTCTACTTGGCTACAAGTATATTAAGTAATTATATGAAAGAAATTTATAAAGAATAAAATAGAAAACTAATTGTACTGATTATTGTGTTTAGCAACAAAAAAAGTCAGGTAGTTTTGAATATATTTACTTAAGAATTTGTATATGTACTTTATAATTAATAATTTGATAAGCACACTGAGACTGTATAAGATTTGTTCTTTTTACTTTTCTTTATACCCTCCCTGATGGTGGAAGGAAGCAATTTTCTTTTGATTACAAAGGAAAATAATGCTCACAGATTTTTTTTTAAATCAGAACTATGTAAGGGCTGACTACTTTATTTTTTATGTTACATTTAACTTGGGAGACTTAATTAAAAATTTGCATTTCTACACGTGTTTTCTACTATATAGCTTATATGCCAATAAACTGATATAGCTAAATAAAGACAAGTCTTGATTTCATTTTTTTACATAAAGATTACGAATTTTTCTTCTTTTTTAATGAGAAAAAGGAAAATAAGAAAATTATTCTTCTCTCTCAAATGCTTTGACATAGCATTAAATATGTGATGAATGAGTCAAGTAAGTTGGTAATCTATCTCTGAAAGGTCAAATACAGGAAATTACTTCCTTCCTAAGGTCTCCGCTAGTTTCTTAAGTCTCTTCTTCAGTTCCAGAGGAAATTTCTCATAGCACTTCTTACAGACGGGCTTCATGTCAAACTCCACAAATTTATTCCTAAAGATAAGAATTATAAAAAATTAGTGGAAATGCATCATAGATATAATAGCGTGTCATCAGTAGAAAAATTGTCTTATAAATTAGTCCTATATATCTACATGCAGAATACAAAATGTTTACTGTATCCATCTGTAAAATAGAGAATGTTTACTGTATCTTAGTGCCATGTGGACAGGAAATCCAATGTAATGAAATTAAGTCAGTTACATTTATTTTTAATTAATTTTATTTATTCATTGTGTGTGTGTGTGTGTGTGTGTGTGTGTGTGTATCTATGGAGGATCTCCCTTTTGCTTTGTTCTGGGATTTCCCAGGCTCCACCCACCAGGATCAGAAGTGCTAGTAGTTGCTGGTTGCACCCAGCGTTTTAACATGTGTCTAGCCTTCAATTACACTAAAAGTACCGGCAGAAGAATGCTTCCTTTTAGGTTGCTGAGATAAAGTTTTGCTGTGTGGCGCAGATGGACATGGAGCTCACAGCAATCCTTCTGCCTCAGAATCCTGAGTGTGCTGGGATTATAACCATGAGTTATCAGATCCATTCCACAAGAATACTTTCAAAGAATATATTTACTCGAAGTAAAGAAATGGCTTATAATGTGAGTGATTTACTGGAAGCAAACTTGTATTTACTAGTATTCTACGTCACTGTATAAATGATTTTCCTTCTATCAGAAACAATAAACGACCTTCCCCAAAGCTCATCAACACCACAATTTTTTAAAAATTAATCTTAAATTTTAAATTAAATTCTTAAATTTCAGCTATCTGACAAAAGGGTTATAATGGAGATATTGGATAGTTTTTTATAAAATATTATTCATTTAGTGTGAATGTGTTGCTGTGTCCCCCTGAGCCAGCCGGGGGGAGGAGGGGAAACAGCAGGGCTTCGGGGGTGGAGGCGAATGGGCGAGCCGGCGATGGGGTCCCCACCAGACCCCGGGAATCAGGCGAGAAGCAGCAGTGGACGAGATGCTGCAGATTCAGAGTCATTAAGAGTGTTTGGGCTTATAGTAGTGATCTTATGCTTAAGGGGAACAAGAGAAAGGGCTTATGGAAATGCCACTGGGTCCTTTTATGTCATCAGAGAGGAGGACCCAGTGGAGAGTTAGGCGTACACAATAAAGGACTCTCTGGGAATTGGGGGGGAGACACTGAGGGAAGGGGAGAGGGAGGAGGGGGTTCGGGGGGAGGAGGGGGTTCGGGGGGAACTGGTAAAAAATTTTAAAATGTATAATTAAATTTTTAATAAAAAAAATTAAAAAAAAAAAAGAGTGTTTGGGCTTATACAGGGTCAGGGTCCAATCAGGTGTTGCCATCCCTCCTTGGGAGGGGGGGGCAGCCACCAGTCATTTAACCGTTTACTAGGTGCCCATTGCAGGTGCAGGTTAGACGGCTGCTTCCCATTGGTTGTTCATCCCTCCGCCCGCAGGGTCCCCTGTTGGGAGATGTCCGTACATCCAGGCTTGTCCTGAATTCGGGAGTCGGGCTAGGGCCTCCTTGAATCGGTAGGGCCACATGAATGTGCATGCATTCATGTGTGTGCGCGCATGCCAATGTACATGTACCACGCTGCACATGTATGTGTAGAAAGGACAACTTCCTAGAATTGGTTCTCTCCATTGTGGATTCAGGGGATTAAAATTAAGTGGTCAGGACTTGCTCTTCCTATGTCTTGTCCACCATTGGAAAGTAGCACTCACTACGGGCTGGGTTCTCCACATCAATTAAGCAAGTCCCTGAAGACTTGTTCAGGGGCCTGCTCCAACCACTGATTCTTCACAGCTGTGCCCCAAACACCTGCATCTGTCAAGTTGATACTCAAATCTAATCGTAACATGAGGCTCGGCAGCAAACACATTCACCCACTAAACCAGCTTGCTGGAAGGTTTCATCACTCTTAAACACCACGGCAACCATGTAACTACCTAGTATTTTCTACTGGGGAGCTGTATGAAGAACTCTGTTCTTTAGTGCATTTCCAATAGGCAGCATAGGACTTATTGTTAGAATCTACAATCTGTTAGTATATAACTTCATAACTTGCTCATTTGCTGTGAAATTATATTTAAGGAAGCATCTGTGGAACCGGCCTAATAATATACATGGCTTCCAATGATAATAACCATAGAACAGGCTGACATCAATTTTAATGCATTTTAAAGGTATACTAGACTATTTGATTTGAGGTAGTTTTAAAGAACATCAATAGCAAAGTTAATTCAAACCATACTTTAAGTGATTTTTCTCCCTATTTTCTTTAATAACACTATATTAGTATGTACTTGTATAGTCCAGGTTGACCTCAACTCAGGGTCATGCCCCTATCTCAAGTTTTCTGAGTTCTGAGATTAAATTGGTGAGCCTGACTTTCTGTTTTTCACAGAGAAACTAACATTGATCTAAATCAAATGCTTCATTTTGACTAGAAAAATCAAACAAATATAATGAAAGTTAACTTTGGTTGAGCATTTAAATGAAGTTTTTTCTGCTACAGAGACACTACTTAGCAAGTACTGCGTTGTTTAAGTTTGTATTTGTGATTTAATCCTTCAATAGAAGGAAACATGGAAACTGAAACAATAAAAGCAGTTTTAGAGTACAACAGTATGAAACCGACAAGCGATTAGCAAAAATGTTATTAAAAATTAATCAAAGGGCTGGAGAGATGGCTCAGAGGTGCTTAGCCTCTGCCTCTCAAGTGGAAGGTCCTGAGTTCGGATTCCAGATCCTACATAAAAAACATTAGGCTGAAATGGCAGCAGCCTGCACTTCCAGCCATGGTGGGTGGAGCCTAGGAAATCCCAGAGCGAAGCAAGGAGATAGAAGAGATCCAGAATGATTCCCAAAATCACCCTTGGCCCTCCACATGGACACACACACACACACACACACGCACACACACACACATGCGCACACACACACGCACACACACAAAGTGAATAAATAAAAAATTTAATTTTTTAAAAAAATGAATCAAAACATAAGACCAATACAATGGTAACCATGAGGCAGAGAAATGAAATAATTCTGCCAGTAATCCAACAGAATGTCAAAGAGAGAAGTAGCTCTTATAAAAATCAGGAGCATGAGTGTGAAAACAGCAAGGAAATGAACTCCTAGCAGTGATGGCAGCAGCAGAACACAGCACTGTGGTAAGTGCTCACAAACGTAAGATAACAATTACTTCTTACAACCTGGAGAGAATTGCTGAGATGTGACCAGTTAAATGAGTTTAGGCAAAGATCCCAAGACCATCAGTTATTAGACAGAAATATGTTACAACTGTTACTTCTATAAATTACCAGACTGGTAAGAAACAGTCTTAGCAAAAGCTGAGTCTGCAGACAGTCCATCTGTGTCAGCAGCCAGCACTTGGCATGGACTGGTCAGCCTTCTAATAGCAAAGCAAAAGGGAAGAGAGGACAGAATGGAGAAGAGCACATCTGAAAGGACTAACCAAAGAGAAGCAAGGAGAGCGGTGCAGGGACAGAGAAGTTACAGACAGACTGGCTTTTTCTTTTTCTGCTTGTCCTTATCCTTCGCTTCTCTCTCGCGTTTGGCAAGTCGCCTCTTAAATTCTTCGGGCATTTTCTCATAACAGTATTTGCAGACTGGTTTTAAATCAATTTCAACAAACTTATCCCTTTGAGTGGAACAAAGAAGGAAAAGAAGAACAATAAACAATTAAAGGAAGAACCTTTACTTTCAGAACGCCTCCACAGAAGAAATAGGAATCAGAAGCATTCTCAGATGTCACCCCATAGCTTTGAGCCCAGGAGCCCTGGTGACCCCGACTTACTTGAGTGTTAATTTTGTATTGCAGGTCGAACAGGCAAAGCAGCTCACGCACCAGGCCTTGTTGAGGGCAGAGACCACTAGGGAAAAAGAGAGACTGGGTCACATGGAGACACTGTGCTACAAAAAGAGGTAACTTCAGTCTTCAATCCTGGCACAGAACGAAGGTTGCTCCAAGGCCGCAGGAGGACAGCCTCAAGAATCTCTTTCAAGAAGTTCTTTTACTTTACTTCATTTTACTTTTGAGACAGGGTCTTACCATAGCCTAGGCTGGAATAGAATTTAATATCTTGCCTCAGTTTCTCCAGCTCTGGAATGACAGGTGTGCTAGGTACTTTCTTACGGAAGACTTACAGCTGAAAGCTCAACGCCGTAACAGTGCTTCAATCAATCTAGTTTACTAGCCTGCTGCATTTGTCTACTTCGTTCTATTTCACTATCATATGTATACGTGTGCGTGCGGGCCTTCACACGCCCTGGCACGTGTCACGGAAGTCACGGGGCAGGGGTGCCGGCGCCAGCCACTGCGTGCAGGCCTTGGCAGGTCGGGGGTTCGATTCGGGCTGATGGGCTTATGCGGCATGTGCTTCACCTGCTGAACCATCTCTAGGGGCCAAGTGATTAATAAATGACCTTTTTCTCTTAAAAATTATATTAAAAATATAAACCAGATGGCTACAGGCTTCAATTCAGGGGAAATTATTTTTGCCCTTTTCAAACTCTAACTCCTTGCAACGGACTATTCTTCCTCAGCACTGCAGACGGGAGCGCACGGCCCACGTCCACCATGCTGCTCGGATGAGCTTTTCGGATGCTTTATAGATCAGCACGCTCTCCACTGTGTCTGGACATCCTAGTGTGACCAATAAAGAAACAGCCAGATACATTTCTGAAACTCCAGACATTAACTTAGCATCTGTAAGAGGCTTTTCTTCTCAAGTTGATAATCAAAAGCAGCCACCTTCACTACCTTCCCCTTCCCCAGTCTGTCTGATACAGGAGGGAGCTGAGTTTTATTTTCTGTGGCACTGATTGTGTGAAAGCAATGCTTCACAATTTCCTGTTTAGGGGATGGCGGCTGGGAACCATGACAACAGGGCTGGTTAAAGCTTTGTCTGGAGCTCTCTGGCACGCGGCTGCTTCCTTTCTGCTCTGGCCAATCTGCCTTCCCTAGTTACCTCACCATGTGCTAAGTCCTAGCAATTCCTGCATGTAGCTGCTGGCTTTTAGCAAGGTTAAAATATCTTTTCACATCAACAGATTAAGTTGTTCTGAAAGCAGCAGATTAAGTTGTTCTGAAAGCCAACTATGCCAGAGCTTCCAAAAACCAGGAGAGTCTCATGGTCAGCTAGGAACAACTCCCACACTGCGGGTCAAGTGCCTGTGGCCATGGCATCCTGCTGCAGGTTACTTGGAAACATGCCAAGGAAAGAGGAGGGGAAAGAAACTGGATAATGACCACATTATCGACAATTTCAATTTTCACTCCACCCAAGTGTTTTTATAACCATAGTCACATGGAGACCCACAGACACTCACCATCACCTTCTATGACACGGTTGCAGTGGAAACAAACATCGCCAAACAGCTGGGGACGAAAGTCAAGTGGTAATTGCTCAAGATTAGAATTAGGTTTCCAACACCAAAATTCAACATAATTTCTGTCCCATCACTTAAAAATAGCTGACAGATAAAGTTAGTAAAAGTTAATTGACTATTATAAAAGCCATTTTTATAATAAAAGTTATTCACTTCTCATTACTTAGAAAAATATTTCCAGGTGACAAATTGAGCATCAAAATAATTAGTGAAAAACACAGGAAGCTTGTAAGTCAGATAGGAAATGGACAAATGACTCTAGGTCTGGGAAAGGAGGAAGGCTCTTTCCTGTTCAACAAAGTGCTGATGGCTAACCGAGTGTGGGGGGCCCCAGACTGGAGAGCATAGTTCACCAAGAGCAGGCAACCGCATCAAGGGCCAAATCTAGGGGGCACTGTCGTGAAGAGCAGGGCATTCATTCACCAAGGCCAGGAAGTGACGTGCTAGATGAAAAGAAGGGGGAAGAGTAACACACCGTGTAGAGCTGGGCAGCACCAGGCCTGGGAGGGCATCAGGCACAGTGTGCTCAGAGGAGGCCAGCAAGCACACCACCGCCTGCTCAGTGTTCTAGCCAAGAACTTAAAGCCTCAAGGTAACGATGGAGAACCAGCAGAAGGGCCCAAGGGAAAAGCAGGTTCATACAGCTACCAAAGTTTCCACATTTGAGGAGGCTAAAGAAACAACACTTGGAGTAGAAAAAAAAAAAAAAAAGGCACTAGAACACTACTGGGTCAAGTGCTAGGATTTCAGCACTTGAGTGGCTAAGACAGAAAGGTTTTCAAGTTTGAGGACAGCCTGAGCTATACAGTGAGACCGTCAATGAATGAAATGAATAAGCAAACAAAGCTCCAGTGATAAAACTGGAACAGACAGGTAAAGTGTTATACCAACGCCATTCATGGTTATGTAAAAGAATGGTGTGTTCATTACAGAGTAATTATATGGTTATTTTTGCAATGTCAAAAAGTGTTTCGGATTCTTTTCTACGTAAAAGAACTCCCTCCCAATTCTGGTCCCCTCTGCAAAATGCAAAATGCAAAATGAAGCATTCAGTGAATAGCATTTTATGAGAGTAATGCTGGAAGATAATCCACCCCTTTTGTTTTGAAGAGTTGAATCTTCTGTCCAAAGGTGATTTAAATCTTGAATGTGATAAATTGTGGCACGTTAACTTCAAGTCATGTGCAATACTTATTTCGAACTTCTGAAAGATCTTCGCAATGTAATTCTTTGTTTTTAATTCCAGACATTTAAAAATGTCATTTTCTATTAAGAGTAATCCTTTCTTGCTGGTGTTTCTAAAGAATCAGAAATCAATCTTTCTACGAATGTAAATTTGACGATATTTTAAAAAATGGAATAAAAGAGGTTTTGGTCAAAAAAAAAAAGAATTGTTTCCTTGGAAAATACACATTGAAACATTTGGGGTAAAGGAACACAAAATATTAAACGCTTATCATTAAAAAGAAATTATGCAGAGTTTTATGCATATATGTATCTGTACAAAAGAATGTGTTTTGTAAGGGGATGGATGGTTTTGTACAGCAAAACCAAGTGCATGCAGATGAAGCAACCAAGTGAACCTAAGTACAAGCAGTGTAGGTATTATCTCCGTTGCAAATAAAAAGTTAAAACAAATCTCTGTTGACCAATTGTACAATTCCAAAAAAATTTCCTGGGAGCTAAAATAGTGATGAGCTGTAATTTTGGTGCATCCGTCTCTGAAAAATGCAAACCTTACCTGGTTATAATGGGTCTCACAGTAAGCCAGGCCCTTTCTCTCATAATGGCGATGTCCGAGAAATGGCTTTTCACACTTGGCACACACAAAATGCTGAAAAGAAATTGATATAGATAATTTTTGAATTGTCATATCTAATAAAGTAGTCTCAAAAAAGGTGAGTTTATTTTTAGGAAAGATACATAATCAAAACTAAATAATTTACTTTTAGGATCTCAATTCTGATATCTCTGCGTGTCTAACAGGCTACTTTAAAATATAGCTTATTGGAAATGTACATGTAAGTGGGGCAGCCTGAAGAGAGGTAACCTGATATACCACAGAGCCTAAGCCCCCACAGGAGTAAGTCAGAGTGAATCTTGGGATGGGCATACAGGCAGGATGGGAAGAGTGGGAGGAAATGGTAAAGGAAAGGGAGGAAAGGGGAAGGAGAGGGGAGGGAGGGAATCTGGGATGAATACTAAGTATGTCTGTAAAAGTAGGAAAAAAATGTTTAAAAATATACAGCCTATTAAACAAGACAGTCAAAAGAGGAGATGAACAGTCGCAGTAGTATCTACTGTTCGAAGTTCACGAAATTATTGCTGTTCATGGCCCAAATGATTTAAGGACAAAACGGATGTTCTAAGTTATGCTGATGAAAGAACACTGCACGTTCTAGAGTCTTAGTTTACTATAAGTCAACTGTCCCTATGACTTGACCTCTAGACCGCTCTATTCTTGCTGCGTACCTACGGCACAGGAGCCCAAAGGCGTCGGCTATTCCTTCCCATCCTGCACTCACCTCCACGTGCCACTGCTTGCCCATGGCATTTACTACACGCCCTTCGATAGGTCGACGACAGGCGCCACAGATAGGGACCCCCATCTTGTCATGACACGGCAGGCAATACAGCTCCCCTTTCAGCTCCCGGGCATCAGCAGTGAGCTCCTTCCTGTCCCAAGAAAGACCCGCAGCTGAACACTGTCGCCGAGAGGAAGGGTGAACAGACAGCCAGGGCAGACACCAGTACTACTCAGAAGATCTCCAAAGCTAGCGTCATTTCTATTTTCTCCCATTACAGGTGATCGGAGTAACCCGAATTAATAGACATGAGTAGGTTTCAGATTGTTACCAGTTATTCCACAATAACGATAAGGTACATAAAGTCACACATGTGAAAGCATATCAATCTAGTATGTGTAAGACTCTGAGTGTAACACACACACACACACACACACACACACACACTGGATAAAACTGAGTTAGTCTGCCAGAGTAACAAGGCAGCTAAATGTCATCTTTTACTCTAATCTACTGCTGCCACAGTAACAGGGGCATTACGGTACCCGCAGTTGGCACAGTTGAAGTGGTCTGGATGGTAAGGATCATTCTTGAAGATCAGAGGCTGCTCATCGATGATGGCGTGGCACTTTTGGCAGATGTATTTCCCAAGGCCTCTGGCTTTCTCACGATTATGACATGGGCGACACAAGTGTCTACATGGACCAAAATGGAAATTTAAAATCTCAAGTTCTTTTTAATTACTAAAAAACATACTTTCCCTATCTCTGAAAATAAATTAAAGAAACTATATATACACACATAGTCTCTTGTGCTTATAAAGCAGACTCAAAAGGATCCCCCGCCCCCATAGCAGACCACCTTAGATCAACCAGCGCTGTTCACGGGCCTCCCTGCACCCGCGCATCCCCAGCACGGGCGGCTCAGTCGCCGCCGCCTGAAGCTCAGCATCACTTCCCAGCCAGCGGCTGGTTCTGAGTTCCCGCGCTCCACAGCAGCCTCGGGCAGTGCCCAAGGAAACTGCCACCCCACCCTCCCGAGGGCACGGATGGCACACGCCTACCTGCCAGCATTCTTGACGAACCCAATGTCTGCCAGCACCTCCTGGCAGAGGTCACAGCGGAAACACTCCGGGTGCCAGCTGTTGTTCATGGCTTTGATCACTCGGCCAATGATAAACTCACCTGCGGGGAAACGAGCGCGAGGAAACCATGCATCTTGTGTGTCAAAAGACATGATGGAACAAAGTGAGGAAAACCTTTCAAGAGGGGTTTTTCAGTATTGTGGATTAAACGTGCCTCTTCAGCTTTATCACTGAGCTACATCCTCAGCCCACTTTTTACCTTTTGAGATGGGTTTACAGCAAACTGTCCAGGCCGGCCTTGAACTTGAGATACTTTTGCCTCTGTCTCCAAAGCAGCTTGGATCACAGTCCTGCACTACTCTGCCTAACTATGAAGAAGAACTTTCAAACCATGTCCTCTAGAATAGGAACCATATAGGAAAAAAAATGAGCTTTATTTTATCTGAGTTCATGGTTTTGATTCTATAGCCTTGTTTTTGAGCTATCTTAATATATCTGATCTGACATTCCTTTTTAAATGCCCTGGTGTCTTTTGGTAATCTGTAGTCATTGGTGACACAGACAATTGAAATCTAAGACACTTTTTCTCCTTTTTCCCCTTTTTATTTTTATTTTTGGGTAGGGAATGAACTCAGGGCCTGCTCTACCGCTGCAGTCCCTATCCACGTCTCATAATCCAACTTACTTTTTTCCTTCACTAGACCTTTTTGACATCGTATTCAGGTTTTCTAATCCCTAAAAACCTTCTCATCGAGTTACCAATAAAGCTGCCATACTGCACATGAGGTACCATGTGCATATCATGCAAGCGCCCAGCAGGTACCGTGAGTCACGGGACTGAAATCTTCCTTCCCTCTTCCCTGGTCAGATCACAAGCAAGTTGACAAAGGTTGCGCTCAAGAGGGAAGAGTACTGAAGATGACCCAATAAACTTATTTTTTATTTATGTTCACAGTAAAACTTACCACACTGATGGCAGCAGGGCGCAAAGAGCATCTGGAAATCATGCTCGCAGTACTTCCTTCCTTCAAACTAAAACAAAGTGAAGCACCATCAGTGTGGAAATGTGAGACAACACAGGAGGAAATTCTTTCATACAAGTATACACAAAATGACTTTTGTTGCTCTTTTTGTATTATGGTGTCTAGGATTGAACTCAAGGCCTTGTGTACGCCAGGCAAGTGCTCCACACCGGAAGTGCAACCCCATCCCTCACTGAAGCCTTTTGCTTTGATTTACTTATCTTTGTGTTATGCATGACGTATGCATGCGGATGCACACGGTACATGACCGCACTTTCTGCCGTCTTTTCCCCTCCTTCCCTTGAGGCCGTGTCCTCCCACTGAACCCAAAGCTCAATGTCTTGGCTAGTCCAGCTGCCGTCAGCTTCTAGGCTGGTCTGTCTCCACTCTCCAGCCCCCACTCCCACTTTTATAGGATGCTTGTGGCTTGAACTTAGTTCCTCATGCTTGCGCAGCCATTCTTACCCACTAGGTACCCTCCCCAGCCCCACCAAAGTATTTTTTTAAAAAGTGGTCTGTCCTAGGAATTTAAAATTTTACTATTTTTGTTTATTTATTTTAAAGAGAGGTGGAAGGGGAAAAGGAAAGAGAGGAAAGGGGAGGAGGGGGAAGGAGGGAGGGAGGGAGGACATACTCACACATATCATTTGATTATTAAAATCCATTTTAATGTCAGTTTTCAACCCTATTACCTCTACAGCTGCCACTAAAGGGGGAAAAAGGCTACCACATTGTATGAAACATCCACCACAAATAACATAATTGGTAAAGTCAGCTTCCATTACCAGACTAATCAAAGCAGAGTTACTTTTAGGCTAGGAAATCTTAATTTTTTAATTCAAATGAACACATCCAAATGTGTTCATTTTTGGTCAGTTAACAAGTGATAAAAGCTAACAAGCCACTATCAAAAATTCTGTCCAATACATTGTAATGTATTGCAAAAGTTGTAAGGAAAACTCGTTCTATTTCTGATAGTTTCAGCCCTGGGGAGGCTGAGGCAGGACACTGAGTTCAGCCCAGATATGTTCACCTGCATGGTTGCCAGTAAAAATCACCACCAAACGGCTTATGTGAACAAGGGGTTTATTCCCTAACAATAGTCTGATTACAGCTCTCAGTCCAGCTTGATGGGAGAGCTCATACCAACACCAGTGCAAGGGAACTGGCCACATCATCTCTACATAATGGCTAAGAGAAAGACAATCATAACTTGCCAGACCAGCATGTCTATCTAGCCTAGTGCACACAAGGACATCAACTTTCTCAATCAACTCTCGTATTTTATTCCAGGGCCTAGTCCCATCCACCATGGGCTGGGCCTTCCCCATCAGCTAGACCATCTCCTGAAGGTTTGCTCTGGGCTTAACTCAACCACTAATTCTCTACAAATGTGCTCAAACCCTCAACTGTCAAGTTGATACCTGTGTCTAACTACGACACCAAAGTTGTACAGAAAGACCCTGTCATAAACCAATATAACCAAAACCTAGCAGCTGGGACACATACTATGTTCACTAAAAGATGTACATCAAATATTAAAAAAGTTCATTATGTGAACATTTAAAATGGAAATTATAAACATTGTAAAATATTATAAAATGAAATAAAATTAAATCATGACCAAATGTGATTTGAATATTCTTTATTTTCTTTGGATATTCTCACAGATGTTAGGGGAGTGCTCAACCACTGAATATCCATGAATAAGTCTCTTAAGATCTGAGTCAAAAGAGTAAGACATCCTAGCAGCTGTGCACATTTGCTATAGCTCCAAACTATGTTTCTTTAAATATTGACAGCCCCACTGCTGTGCTGAATGACCTCAGGAAGTTACTGACCCTCCCAGTGCCTCTGAGTCATGACCCTGGCTGTTCCTTTGCGCTCACAACATATTTGTCAGCAAGTATTTTTGCCGTTGTTCTGTTTTGGCTTGAGAGCATCGCCATCTCCATCTCCCTCCCCTCTCGGCCCCTCCCCTTCCTTCTCCCCACCTCTTATATTGACGCGTATGCATGTTCCACATGACACGTGGAGAGTTCAGAGGACAACCTTGGGGGTCAGTCCTCACCTTCCACGTTGAGATAGGGTGTCCTGTTCACTGCTGTGTTAAACTTTCTGCTGTCCAAATGGCCCACAGGCTTTGAGGGATTTTTCCTGTCTGCCTCAGGAATGATGTGTTTAGATTTACATGGGCTCTGGGGATCCAAAATCAAGTCATCAGGCTTAAGGAACAAGGGCTTTACCCACTGAGCATCTCCTCATCCCATTCTATAGTAACTCTTCCTGAAAAACAAAGAATGCAGTTTGGGGAGATGGTTTGGCAGGTAAAGCACCTGCCATGCAAGGGTGAGGATGAGGTTCAGAAGCCCAGAAACTGTAAAAAAAAAAAAAAAGCTAGGCAGTTATGGCAGTTGCCTGTAATTCTAGAATTTCAAAATAGACATAGGCGAACCTTGGGGGAAAGTAGCTAGCTAGCTTCATTAGCTGCAATTAATTTAGTAAAAGAGACACAGCCACAATAAATAATTCAGGAACTCCTGATGTCAACTTCAGTTTACTTTTGCATGTATGTAGCCACACATGCAAGCACATACATACATGCAAAAAAAAAAAAAAAAAAAGAGGATGGGGGCTGGAGAGGTGGCTCAGGGGTTAAGCCTCTGTCTTGCAGGCGGAAGGTCCTGAGTTCGGATCCTGGACCCCACATATAGACGCCAGGCGGAAGCAGGGGCGGCCTGCGTTTCTGGTCCTGGTAAGGCGGAGCCTGTGAATCCCGGGGCAGAGTAAACAAAGAGGAGGTGGAGGTGTCCATGGTGGTTCCCGAATTCACCCGTGGTTCTACACACACACACACACACACACACACACACACACACACACACACGCGTATACACGCACAATTGAATAAATAATAAATTTTAAAAAAAGGACGTGTTCTTTTGACATTGGTTAGAGGTTCACAAGCAAATCCTCATTTCATGACTACTCTCCACATACCAGAATAAAGAATACCCAACAGAGCTCTCAGAGCCTAGCTCCCTCCTTCATGAGAAAATTCATGGGACTTGGAAAAATACAAGTCTTAAAGACCTATGGTCCTCCAAATGACTTCATTTGAGAGATGTCTTAGAAAAATTCATCACAATGGGAATCTCCCTTTAAAAATGGAGAAACAAGTCCTACTACGAACACAAATATATTATCGGGCAAATGAAAAGAGACCCTGAACCTGAGTCCTTTTGACAAGACTCCAAGGATTCAGGAAGTCTGCATTACAAATCCTGAGTGACCGTGGGGTATAAAACCCAGCACGAAGGCTACCATTCTGACTCGGAGTTTCTGCTATAATGAGCCTGTTTTCACAGTGCACAGGAACAAGCACACATAAACTGTTTCAAGTTGACTGAGAGTAAAACTTCAAGATATAAAATGAAGAAAATATGAACAATCATAAATTTAGAAGAATCAAATTTCCATATTCTTTCTTGATAACTACACATTAAACTCTCAAACTAATTAAAACAGAAAATATAACGAGTCTATAAGAAAGTTTAATACTGCACATTAGTACTGTTTAAACTAAGTACCCTAGGGTCTCATGACCTGAGGAAGCAAAGTACAGGAAGAGGAGCTCTATCCAGCAGTAGCTCTGCTTTTAAATGTTAGAAGTGTTTTGGTTTCTGGGAAGAACAGTGCTGGAAATTGGGTTGATGGTCTTATTTCAGGACAAGTGCAAATGCTAAAAATTCATTTCGTAACCTAGACATTGTCATGCACTGTTCTGAAGCGAGTAGGTCAGCAGGGATGTAGCAGCCACTCGTGGGGCTTCTTTTAGTCTTTACTTATGTGGTCCAGCCTTCCTGAATAATCAGCATACAATATTAGAGGAAATGAGTGAAGAAAACATTGTTACTGGTCTTTCCACTGCACCATTCATTACCAATGGGTCTTTCCTGTTGCTATGTTAACAGAGCCCAGCCCTGACTATGTCTTACTACGCAGCCTACCACAGCCCTGTATAGCTTCTTGGATTTTGGCTCAATCTAAGTCTGATTTAAAATTCCTGGAATCATATCACTGTGTAACTATTGGCTTTAATTCGCTTGTAAAAACTTACTTGCTGAAGGAAATAAAATTAGCATTCCTATAGAGTTAACCAAGTGTCACAAAGCTAGACTGTAAGTAGCATTAGGACCTCTGATGAAGACCTCCTCAGAAAATGGTGTTTAATTAGCTTTTCCATGTCAAAACAGAATCACCGTATAGAGTCAGTCACATAACCTGGAAGATGACTGGAGACACTGAACACAAGACAACCAGCATGGATCCCTTTAAACATAAGTACAGTACCTAAAGTCAGTACTCCTCAATACGCCATACATTTACATAGTCAGTCTGAAAATGATGAAAAGAACCATGAGTTTTACAACATCACTGTTAAAAATGTCTATACTCCTGGGCCCAGGGCCCAGGGCGGTCCACACAGCACGCCGTGCAGGCTTCCCTTTAGCATTTGGTCAGTGTGCAAGCGAAGTGGCAGTGATGGGTCTGCACCACGTGCCAGCAACAAGCAGAGCATCACAATGCAAGCAAGCACCACTGCTGAACTCGGGGGATCACACTTGCCACTGTGCAAACGACACAGACTTTGGTTGAATGTATGGCAGATCCATACGTGGATGAGTAACTGTCAACCTCAGAGCTGAGGCTCTTTGACATTCTCTTCTTCCTTGCCTTTCAGGTCCCTGGTACCCAAGGCATACTGCTCAGGTATTGTGCATCACAGGTTTGTTTTACATTTCAGATTCAGGTCATGGATTTTGGAGAATATTAACAAACAGACAATAATGTACAAATGGGTTGATTTTTATTGGGGTATAAGGTATCACCAGGACTGACTCTGATGATATCAATCTTGTTCACTTGGTTAATGTCTACATTTTACTTTCAAATGTTGTCTGTGTATATGAAATATGTATCTCAACTTTTCTGGGAACTTTTAAAATTTCAAAATTAAAAGTAAGGCCATTTTGGGGCTGATGAGATAGCTAAGTGGGTAAGGCACCTGCTTATAATCTGGAGACCTGAGTTCAATCCCTAGAAGCCTACATGGTAAAAGGAGGGAACTAACTTCCCAAAGCTGTCCTGCGACCTCTATCCATGTGTCATGACATGTATGTATGCAACTTCTCAGTATCTTTTTCTCATATATTTTTTAAAGTAGGAGCATTCAACAAAACTACATCAGCCTTAGAAAATATCCTTAGTGTTTCAGATATTGTTCTGACAGCTTATTAGTGCTCAGAAAATTGATTTGGTAATCTCTGATTTCCATTTAAAAAGTGTATTTTGGGGGGAATCTCTGATTTCCATTTAAAAATGTATTTCTTAGGGATAGGGAGATGGCTCATTGGATAAAGTGATTGCCAGACAAGCGAAGAATCAGAGTTTGGATGCCCAGAGCCAGTGTAATGTTCATCGCGGTGGCATGCGTCTGTAACCTGGGGAGGAGTGGTAACCTTGGAGAGAAGCAGATCCTGGGAGTTCACTAGTCGCCAGCCTAAGAAAGCATGAGCTCCAGGTTCAGTAAGAGGACCTGCCTCAAAAATGAGAGGGAGAGTGACAGAGGAAAACACCCGATGCTGTTCTTTGGCGTCCATATGAACACACGGATGAGAGAATACCTACATACAGACTCCCCAGATGATGCGTTCCTTGTGCCACACGTGCATACCTACAACCCCTCATCTTGGACGACAAAGACAGGGAGAACCACCACAAGTCTGAAGACATTTACATAGTGAGTTGTAGGACAGCCAGCACTTACATAATGAGAACTGACATCAAAAAGCCAAAAAGAAAAAAAAAAAAAAAACAACTTTTCATTTCTGCATATTACACACAAGCATAATAAAGCTTAGACAATATTCATATAAAAGACAATCAGAACTAGGTAAAGAGACTCAAGGTTCTGATGCATAACCCAACAATGTTTAAGTTAGATATCAAATCATGGGCCAGAAAGATAGCTCAGTTGGTAAGGCACCTTACTTACTTGTTCACAACATGGAGAGCTTTGGTCCCTGGAAGCCTACATGGTGAAAAAGAGAACTGACTTCTGAAATTTGTCTCTTCTACACATACACCATGGCATGCGTATGTTCTCTCTCTCTCTCCTTCTCCCTAACCAATACTTAAAAAAAAAAAAAGAAACTGATCAACATGAACATCTTTGTGCTCAAGGTATTCAAAGTTAGATGGGAAACAAATATATTACTGAACACTGTAATAGAATACGGGTGTGCTGCATATTAGAGACACACAACAGGCTGTGTGGACACAGAAGACACACAGAATGAAGCAGACAGGTTTAGGGTGGACTTGTTAGTAATGATGTCCTACAAGAGCAAAAGGCAGTGCTTGGTACCAGCTATCGTGTTTCTTGGAGTTGTGTGGGAATCAGGAGTTGTAGTAAGTCCTTTACTTAGAGTTCCCAGGAACTTAGGCACTTTGAAATAGATTTTTAATGTCTCCAGAGAGCCAAAGAATATGAGGAAATCTCTGCAGTTTTGGGGTACTTTTGTTTGTCACCAGCTGCCTGTGTGCGGTTTCCTCATGTGGCTAGTTGGCTGTCTTCTGCAAGCTACAGAAGGCAGAAAGAAGTTTGCTTTCCTACAGTGACTACAGCTCCTCTCTGGGCAGCGGCTGGCGGCAGTGGCACGTGATGGCTTGCAGCGGCTGGCGGCAGTGGCACGTGATGGCTTGCAGCGGCTGGCGGCAGTGGCACGTGATGGCTTGCCTACAGTGCGTACTTGGGTACGAGTTTGCCTAGCCCACAGTTCCCTGCTGGAGTGCTGATGAAACCTCTTTTCTGATTCCCAGATGCTGCGTCTTTAGAAATCCTAGAAGAGTTTTAAGGTCTACTTAGGGTGACTGGTAAAAAAGACAGGTCCTTGGGGTTGCTCATTAGATGAGTTCTGTAGTGTTCAGAAGTGGTCGGCAGGGTAACAGAAGATTCCTATGCTCTTTATTTCCTTAACTAATTCCAAGATCGTTTCCATGCCATCATCTTACCTGAAAGTCCTCATAACATCTTATAAGAAACCTGCTGAATTTAGATGAACTAGTTCTCTTGGTTGAGCAAAGTGTGGGATAGATTCCCACTTACGTGAAGAATTTTAGGTTGATGTTTCTAAATGTATTTATCTTTTTATTTATTCATTCGTTTAATGTATAAATATTTGTGTGTGTGATGTGAGTATGCACAAACTACCACATGTATTTGAGGTCAGAAGACAACTTCAGATGTAAGTCCTTACCTTCCACCTTGTTTGAAACAGGGCCTCTTTTTTTCTGCAACACACTCCAGGCTGGTTGATCTGCAAGTTTCCAGGAATTTTCCTGTTTCCACCTCCCATTTCCTCTTAGGAACTGTGGATTTACATATTCAAAGGCTACCTGGATGTCTTCAGTTTCTGGGGCTTTGAACTCAGGTTCTTACATGTGTGGTAAACACTATTATTTCAGTCCCTATTTTGGTTTCTAATTTTGTGCTTCTATTTTTATTTATCATTATATCATGTGTGTATGTACCTGTATGTCTGAGTTGAGGACACATGTGACATAATGTAAGTGTGGCAGTCAGAGGATGTAAGTGTGAAGTTCATTCTCTCCTTGTGTTCTAGGGGTCACACTTAGGTTGTCAAGTATGTGTTAGTAAATGTGTTTCCTGCCGAGCCATCTTGCTGGCTCTGGGTTCATGTTTTAAATTATAATCTAATGGGGAAAAAAGGTCACTGAGAACAGGTGGCCAACAGCATGATAATTTTGGTACCTGCTAGGTCACTTTTTGCCGCTTTTTGGTTGCTCCTTTGCCGTTCATGCCACTATCACATTGAACACCTTTTGCCCGGGCGATTGTGACTGCAACTTGCAGTTTTCACAGACTGATGAGACTGTTGACTGTTTGTCCTCCAGTAGCTTACACAGTATTATCCGGTACTATGAAAGCTGTTCCACTGGTGTTTTTGTCCACATCCTATGTGCTTTTTTTTTTTTTTTTTTTTGAGAGAGAGGTTTGCTATACATCTCAAGCAGGCCTCAAACCCAGGAACTCACAGCAATCCTCTTGTCTCAGCTTCACAAGTGATGGTACACAAGTGTATATTATCACACTTGGTTATTTATAAATTAACATCTTCATAGCTAGTCTTCTAAGGAGATGAAAGAGTTAAACAACAACAAAAATATACAGTGAATAAGATGCCCTCTCCTCTGTCAACCTCTGGACACTGAATCCAGAACCAGAGAATGGTAAGCAAATACTCTAAACACCAACCCACATGCCCAGTCCTGTATATGTACGAAGACTGACGCATGCAATTCATGTTTCTAATGGAATCCTGCCTGCAACCCCAACACTTGGGAGGTAGAGGTAGAGTCTTGGGCATTCAAGGTCACTTTCAACTACATAATGAGTTTGGGGCAGCCTTGAATACATAAAATCCTTTAAAAAAAACAGAAAATACAAACTCAATAGAATGTAAACCAATTAATTAAAGGAAATTTCTATAATTCTGGAAAATTTTTCACTGATGAGTATAATTGAAAATATAGGCTACTTAATTGGAAGCTCTGGATAGCTTTGTCACTAATTTATCATTTAACCAGAAGCAAAGTTCTTATTCTCCAACTACAAGTTTATACATTCCTGGCCTGGAAAACGAGTTTACACAGTATACATTATAACTAAAATAGCTGTATTCCTTAGACCCTGGAGGACTCAGTTGGGCAGCAGCCCACTAACGCCCACTTCTGGACTCCTAGTGTCTCTGAAATAATACTAGGGAGGTATTTATAGTCCAGAGTGAAGAGGAGTAGGAGTGAGCAAGAGGACAGGATGAGTCATGCTTTATTCTGCTTGATGCTGTTTCCAGGCCTCTTTCTGACCAAGTCCAAGTGGCTTTCAAGGGGCAGGACCACATGTAGAAACAGGTGCAGAGGAGGCAGCTGTGCTGGCTAAGGAAAGGAGCTTCATACTTATTCCCAAGTGGAAGCTAAAGGACAATATGACAGTACAAGGGTGAAGAGGCACTGGAGTTTCACAGTCGTATCAAAGGGTGGAGCAGACAGTAAACTAAGAAATTGCTGGGAAATTGTTCAGTGACCTAAGAGTTTGGTGTGTAAACCTGATGACCTGAGTTCAGATCCCAAGAGTCCACATGAAAGCTGGAAGCAGTAGCACAAACCTTTGTAGTCCTGTGTGTCCCTACCTGGAAATAGGAGAATTGCTGAAGGCTTAAAGGTCAGGGAGCATAGCTTGCACAGTGGAATAAGAGACCCTGTCTCCATGAGGGTGAAGGTGAGCATCTACACCTGAGGCTATCCCTTTGAGTGCACCACAAATATAAACTGCATTTTCTTACATCATATGTACAGCTTAGTCACCCTGGGTATCCCCAGTTCCACACTCCCCAGATTCTTAGTGTAACTGAGCCAGGGGTCTGTCTTGCATCATTGCCCCTGACAATCTCTCCTCCTCTGGTCAACCACATACACTTTAAGTGGTCTTGATGACTCCCATATCCACCATGGGTCACTTGGATAGGTATATCACAGTAGGCACATGTCAGTCATACCATGACCTTCCAAAACTTGTGCCTTGTCTGCTAAACCCACTGAGGAAAACCCTCCATGGAAGACCTGTTTGGATGCCATACATAAAGCTTTGGCCCATGGACTCCCCATCTCTCTCATTTTTGTTTCCCTAATCTGTATATGATGACTTCCAGATGTGAATAAGCAATGAAAGCTTTACATCATCTTCCACCGCCTCTGCAGGTATAGTATAAAAGCAAGAGACCCTGTTTCAATCCAGTTAGAGATCTGAGAGCTTTCAGTCAAAGCTTTATGTGTTTAGGTTCACTATAGTAAACTGAGTGACAACAGCACCTAGCAGCGAACCCCCACCACTCCCACCGCAGGACTCTGGCGTCAGTTACAGCACACCCTGCCTCAGTGTGGCCTCTGAGCTGCTACCACCATCTATACACCTTGGGAACTCCTCTTCAGCTTCTCTTCTCTCCTGAACTTGGACTGGTTTCTCCTGCTCTAGTCCTACTCCATGACTGTCACTTCACATCCCCAAGGCCATTCTTACCAAGCCTTTATCTTCCTTCTGAGAGATTCTTTGTGATAAAGAATGCATATTTCTGGGACAGAGAGGAAACAGTAAAAATAAGTTTCATTTCCTGATCAAATGCCTAAAGCCACATCCTCACCTTGGATTAATAGACAAATAATTAACAGACAAATAATTGATTGGTGTTTCACAAGCTCCTGAGGGGCAGATGGCTTTCTATAAACTGGCCAGGAACTCTCATGGCCAAGATTGTTTTCATGGAAACATGCTGCTTCAGTGGTAATAGTTCATAATGACTTTATGAACTTCCTTTCCTTCCTGAGGCATGACTTGCAAGGAAAATCTCAAAGTCTGACAGACTAAAGATGGCTGCTCTTTGATTTTGGAGCAGCCATCCTTAGTGTCCCATAAAAGCACACATTCGCAAATCTGCTAAATGGTCCAACAGGAAAGCAACCTCTCATCACTCTCAGTGGCATGAATCTTCTAGACTTCCCCAGAATACACATTCACCGTAAGAAAGAGTTTCAGAAATGGTAAGAATACTGACTATGGACAAAGGACCACATGGGAACATCAATAAAAACAAGTGTTTAGAAAATAACTTAGAAGCACAGAAAGTGAACCACAGCATGCTGTCCCCAACACTTATTTCCAAACAAGATCCTCCTAGGAAAGCAAGTACATGGCAACTCCTGTGTGTGGCCTAGCAGTCATGGTATAGGTAACCAGACTCCTCAGTGGGGTAGGTGTTCAATGGTACCCTAAGAAGGATGGGAGCAAGCAAGGTTCATCCAAGATCAAGTGTGTGGAGGGCCCAGAGACACTGGTGCAGCAGGTGCTGGAAGGATTCCATGCTTGAAATGGGTTCTTAGGTCTGTCAGGACGTTACCAGGCACTGTAGACTTTTAAATAAGAGTCTATTTGACTAGGGTCTCACCAGTCAAAAAGACCAGAGTTTGAATGGGCATCCTACTTAGATTGTGCCTTATGTTTCATATGATGACATTGCTATCCTCCTGCGTACTTAGTACCTCGAATGCTTGTGACGCTTTAACACAATTGTTGACAATGAACTCCAATGAGAAAGAGACTGGCTGACCCACATCATAGAAGAGTTGACAGTGAGCTCCAATGAGAAAGAGGCCGGCTGACCCACCTCATAGAAGAGTTGACAGTGAACTCCAATGAGAAAGAGACCGGCTGGCCCACCTCATAGAAGAGTTGACAGTGAACTCCAATGAGAAAGAGGCCAGCTGGCCCACCTCATAGAAGAGTTGACAGTGAACTCCAATGAGAAAGAGGCCGGCTGGCCCACCTCATAGAAGAGTTGACAGTGAACTCCAATGAGCAAGAGGCCGGCTGGCCCACCTCATAGAAGAGTTGACAGTGAACTCCAATGAGCAAGAGGCCGGCTGGCCCACCTCATAGAAGAGTTGACAGTGAACTCCAATGAGAAAGAGGCCGGCTGACCCACCTCATAGAAGAGTTGACAGTGAACTCCAATGGGAAAGAGGCCGGCTGGCCCACCTCATAGAAGAGTTGACAGTGAACTCCAATGAGCAAGAGGCCGGCTGACCCACCTCATAGAAGAGTTGACAGTGAACTCCAATGGGAAAGAGGCCGGCTGACCCACCTCGTAGAAGAATTGACAGTGAACTCCAATGGGAAAGAGGCCGGCTGACCCACCTCGTAGAAGAGTTGACAATGAGCTCCAATGAGCAAGAGGCCGGCTGGCCCACCTCATAGAAGAGTTGACAGTGAACTCCAATGGGAAAGAGGCCGGCTGACCCACCTCGTAGAAGAGTTGACAGTGAACTCCAATGGGAAAGAGGCCGGCTGACCCACCTCATAGAAGAATTGACAGTGAGCTCCAATGAGCAAGAGGCCGGCTGGCCCACCTCATAGAAGAGTTGACAGTGAACTCCAATGAGCAAGAGGCCGGCTGACCCACCTCGTAGAAGAGTTGACAATGAGCTCCAATGAGCAAGAGGCCGGCTGGCCCACCTCATAGAAGAGTTGACAGTGAACTCCAATGGGAAAGAGGCCGGCTGACCCACCTCGTAGAAGAGTTGACAATGAGCTCCAATGAGCAAGAGGCCGGCTGGCCCACCTCATAGAAGAGTTGACAGTGAACTCCAATGAGAAAGAGGCCGGCTGGCCCACCTCATAGAAGAGTTGACAGTGAACTCCAATGAGAAAGAGGCCGGCTGGCCCACCTCATAGAAGAGTTGACAGTGAGCTCCAATGAGAAAGAGGCCGGCTGGCCCACCTCATAGAAGAGTTGACAGTGAGCTCCAATGAGAAAGAGGCCGGCTGGCCCACCTCATAGAAGAATTGACAGTGAGCTCCAATGAGAAAGAGGCCGGCTGGCCCACCTCATAGAAGAGTTGACAGTGAACTCCAATGAGAAAGAGGCCGGCTGGCCCACCTCATAGAAGAGTTGACAGTGAACTCCAATGAGAAAGAGGCCGGCTGGCCCACCTCGTAGAAGAGTTGACAGTGAACTCCAATGAGAAAGAGGCCGGCTGGCCCACCTCATAGAAGAGTTGACAGTGAACTCCAATGAGAAAGAGGCCGGCTGACCCACCTCGTAGAAGAGTCCTTCCGGGAACTGCTGGAAGCACTGGGCGCACACGAAGCATGGCTCGTGGTACAGCTCGCCATTGCTGTTCACAATCTTCTCGGCAGGCGCGAAGCCCCCCTTGCAGCGTTCACACGTGGCGCTGGCAAGGGCATTAGCCATGTTGCTGAAACACATAAAAGACAGAGAGTCACAGAATGTTGGCTTTTCTTAAAGCAGCCCAAGACCAGAAGACACAAAGAACTGAGGTCAAATTCTATCTGATCACAAAATAACGACTGTATCCAGAAAGCCTGGTTTCTTGCTTATCTTCAAATACTCTAATTCAAAATGCCTCAGTCTCTTTACTGGGCACCTCAGATTCTAAAAGGGCCTCCCAGAACATTCTTGACATTCCTCTTGTTTGTACACTAAAAGTGTGTGCTTAAAGGGAATTAGGTTTTAGGAAAAAAGATCAAAGTCAAGGTTGCCCTTAGCTTCACGCATAGCTCAATTAAGTGAGAATTTCTCATAAACACCTATTTTGTTTCTGACAGAGAAAGATCCCCATGCTGAGCAGCCACAGGCCTTCACAACCTCACCTGTTTGGTTTCAGAGTCCCATTCAGAGTCAACAGACTCAAACAGTTCTGCCCTCTCCAATCAACCTTATCAAGTAACCATCAAGTAACCATGGCCCTGACAGCCTAATTTACACACATCCTAACTAAGAGACTCACCCCTGTCTGTTTTGGCAGTGCTTCTTTGTCCACTCAAAAGAAGTAGTTCTCCCATTTGCCTTCTTCCTTCAGATGTTTCAAGACAACTCTATTTTAAAACCTTGTGTAAATAAGTGCATGTGAAATTCCCATGCTGGCCAGATCTTAACCAAAACTCAACTTTATGTAGAAGGCTTAAATGTAAGATTGAAATGTCACTGAAAAAAGGAAGAAAAAAGGGAAGTAGCTTTGTGCTGGGAAATCTGACCTAAACTTTATAAAAAGAATCCCACTTTGTCATTTCTGAATAAGGTGAGATGGGAGAGCTGCAGTCCCTCCCTCAGGTGAACTAGGGCAGGGTCAGCAGGCTTCCCGGAGACAACTATGCACATTCCTTTGTCCGCCTTGTAGTCTGCAGGTGCTGCTGAGTAAGGAAAGATAACAAGCTCCGTATCTGTCCCAGTAAGTTTCAAAAATTGTTTTGAGAATAAAGTAATGAATGGTTTAGAAAGCCATTTTGGAAACCAGGGTTGCTTCTAAAACATATTGCTTTACAATTAACTCTAAACTCTCTCAAAGGACACCCCAAATTTCAGTAATCTCAATGCAAGTCCCAAAGAGCTGAAAGAGAGCACCCTTGAATATCCTGACTAGGGGCTACTTCAGCTACCAGAGGACAAGGTCACCAGGACTCTCTGAAGGGCCTGAAAAGGGCCTCTTTCTGGACGTAGGATACAGAAGCAAATTATGGAAAGTAGTTTTTATTAAGATTTGCAAAAAATGTAAGCGATGTCATTCTTTCCTCTATATTATCAGCATTTAACAAGCTTACCGTTACTTTTAACTGTTACTTTTAAGTCAATCAATAATTTGTCTCAGTTAAAATTCCTTATATGGTGAGTACTGATAAAACTTATGAGAATTTCAGTAGTTATTTTTTGAAGGGAGTTGCTGAAACAGTATACAGAGATTCCTCAGATCAAAACACTATTACCATTCACAGACTTGCCAATACCCAAGTAGAATTAGCAAAATAGGTACGTACATTACAAAAATAAGGATGGAGAAGTTATTTCACTCATGCTGGCAAAATGGATTGTTTTAAAGAGAATATCACACACACACACACACACACACACACACACACACACACACACACAGCTTCAAAAACATTCCTTGTAGTTACAAAGTGGAAAAAGAAGCGGCGTCACCTTGTCTTCCTACTGCCCACTGTGGTTCCCTTTCCTATTTTTTTTCCTGTTGTTTTGTTTTATTTGAGATAGGGTCTCATATAGTCAAGAGTAGGCTAAACTCTGTTCCTCCCCCTCTAATGTTGGGATCATAGGCACATACCAACACATCTCCAGCAGTTCTTGTCCTGACATTCTGGCACTGTGACTTTTTTTTTACAGTTGACTTAATATTTCACATGACAAAAGTGCCTATTTAATAGAATATCATTAGATTGCTTATAATTAACTGCTTGACTTCAGAGGAAATGTTTTCACTGAGCGTTGATGACAGAAAGCACAGGGTGGGACACGCTCCTAGCACAAGCCTACAGTACGGAATCCTGGCTGCCAGTTTACCAAGGTCACTGATTACTTCACGGATAAGCCTCTTGCAACACACGGCAATCATGTCCCACTTTTGCGAGTGTCTCATTCACTGCATATACGAAAGTATTTCTCCTCCTAAAATGCAACAATGCGGAGAGGGACTGGTGAGATGGGTCAGTGAGTAAGGCACCTATTTGCAAACCTGGTGACCTAATTTCAATCCCCAGAGGCACACTTGGTGAAAAGAGAGAACTAACTTCAAAAATGTACCACTATTAGGAGCCTAACTGAAGGCAAGAACGTCTGTTTCTGGAGGGCAGCGTCTTCCTCGCATCTGCCTGTCCTCCAGGGGAACTTTTGCTGGTCTCTCTGTAACAAGCTGCCCTGCGAATCGTCTGCAGAGCCACAGTATGCCCTGGAAAGCCCCCTAAGAAGAACCACATGAGCCTGACGGCTAGGGAATCCAGCGTGAAGAACTCTAGACTTGAGGAGAGTGTTCCGGGGAGACTCACAATTTTGCGTAAAAGTCACAGAACTCCTTGTAGACCTTCACGTCACTGTGCCTGCGCTGCAGGCTGGACACAGCCCTCTCGTCCTCATTCCCGTTAGCCTCGCTGCCCTTGTGGAGAACTGCCCTGGGCATTTCTTCGTGCTCCGGGATAGTGCAGGGACGGGCTCGGCCCAAGAAGGCCATTGTGCCAGCTTGAGCACTCACAGCCTCTGCCGAACAGGATGCACAGCAGAGAAACAATAATCCGAGCCTCCTGCTTCCCAGCCAGGGCCACGCCCACTGTTCCCACAGCGTCACCGCTGTCTGGGCCACCGCTTCATGTCAAGAGCTCAGAAGTACAGCGGTCTGGACTCCCGTAGGCTTTCTACAAGTTCTCCACATCACATGGCAGTGACAATTCTGTGCTGAGCAGCTCTAAACGCTGGCAGATGTCCTTGACATAGTCCAGCTGAGGGTCTGGAAGCCACGTCCAAGCTCTCCCTTGCCTTCCATCTCTGCTCTTGGCACAACAAAGAACTGAGCGACTGGATGTAAGTGTAAACAACTAGAGTCTAATTATAACTCTTCTGCATGATCTCAGAACTTTGTCAGGTTCATCGTTTGATGTGTCTTATGATGATGACGATTCTGTGATTCTAAACTAAGTCCGCTAAGCCACACCACCCAAGTCAAGAGACCAAAAGAAAGTCACATAGTCGGCCACTGTGGTCAACCATGCTGGCCACAGGGCAGTACGAAAAAGACAAGCTCAGACTGCAGGCTCAGATGACGGACACTGACAGCCACATTCCTCACTGCTCACCCCATCCCGTAAAGTGGGGGATAGTCACAAATGAGTAAGCCCAGGCACTAAAGGTACTGGGTAATAACAAGGAGTTGGGGTGCAAATTTAAGTCTAGGGCTCAGCTGCGACCCTATGTGAGAAAAGGGCTGAATGTAATCCCCGAGTAACAAAAGAACGCAAAGCCAAAGGAAGTGGATACAAAATGTGACCAGAAGCAAAAGGTGACACCGAGTCTCCCTGTTTTGAACCAAAAAAACATTAGAACACGGCTGGGAACAGAAAGGCTGTGGGCTTTAAGTGTGCCGAGGTCCGTGGCTGACAGAACGTGGAAAGAAACAGCTCCAGATTCAGCTCTATTCTATGTCTCCATATGCTCTTGACTTAGGTTCTGAAGGGCAACGTGAAGCACAGAATCAGAAGACGTGGCCGCTGACTAAACACCGGACGTTCCTTTATTTCCTCTGAAGTGAGATAGTACAGGAGCAAAGCCAGGAGTCTGACCTTGAAGCGACACGTGTGTGCACGACAGGTTTGCCTCTGACCTCCACACGCATGCTCCGGCAAGTACTCGTGTGCTTGTGAATGCACAGGTGCACACATACACACAGTATTTTTTTAAAAAAAAGTAGTGGTAAGATTCTCTGGTGTTGTATGGTACAGATATCTTACATATATATGGGTGAATTGTAATCCAAGTGTGGAAATCAGACATGCTATTGGTGGATGGGAAACTAACCTCAGGGCTGAGTGGAGGGGAGAGGAAGGACCACATTTGTGGATCTCGGTAAGGAAAAGTATGTGAGAGCCTGAGAGGTTTCATTCTGACACCTCAAGTAGTCTTGTGTGAGTGGGTCTAAGAGCTACCTTATGAAAGAGTGGAAAGAAGTGAAAACCATAGGAAAAGAGTGTAGGTCATATGCAAAGATAACCCTTCTAAAAGGCAAGCCAAAATCAAAAGACAGTTTATGATTTCCGTAACCACTTGGCTATTCTCCACTGTTTCCTGACATTTTCCCAATACAAATATATTTTTATATATTTATGTTTTCTCTACCATGTCTTTTCATTGCCTTTGATAAAAACAAGTTAGTTCTAGTTAGTTACATGAACTTATTCTGGGTCTTCTGTTTTGCTGGCGAGACTGTCTTTGGCACAGTCAAAGCTGTGGGTCACTACGTGGACGGTATTATCTTGGGTCCTCCACTCTGCTGGCCCAGCTGCTTTGGGGTCCGTCCCGTGTTGCTGTGGTCACTTTGTGTTGCAGTGTTCTGAAGTCATCACCGTGCTCTGCTGTGATCACTGTGCTCAACAATGCTCTGGCTACTTGGAGGTCTTTGTGGTTCCATTTGAATTTTGGGAGTATTTTTTAATCGCTTCTCGGGTTTTTGGCTAGGATCAAGTGTAATAGTGTTTTTTCCTTTGACAGAAGTTGTAGTCAAGCTGTAGTCACAGTGAATGCTGTAAGGATTTCAAACACGTTCACTCTTGCAATCTGTGAGGACAGTGGCTTTCTAATCTGAGGCCCTCTCCATTTCTTTCATCAGTGTTTTCTCATTTTCACGGTAGAAATGATTCCTTCTCATGCTTGAAAGATGGTCAGACTTATTCCTAAATATTTTCTTTTCCCTTTTCCCTCTCCTCCCCTCCCTTCCTACTATAAATAGTACTGCTTTTTTAAAATTTCTTTCCGGGAAGTTTTGTACTGGTATATACAAAAACTACTGATTTTTCTATGTTGATTTTGTATCCTGAAATTTTAAAAATTTGTTTATTGGGCTGGAGAGATGACTCACTAGCAAAAGATCCAGAGTTCAGATCCCTTGTAAAAGCACCAGGCGGAAACAGGGTCAGCCTGAACTTCCGACCCTGGTGGGCAGAGCCTGGGAAATCCCAGAACGAAGCAAAAAGGAGGTAGAAGCAATCCAGGATGATTCCCAAAGTCACCTTGGTCCTCCACAGGGACCCACAGTTGATACACATGCACACACAAACACACACACACACACACACGCACACACAAAGAAATAAATAATTAAAACAAAAAATTGTTTATCAATTCTAACAGTTTTCTTGAAGAAGTTTTTAGTTTTTTCTATACACAAAACTGTGTTGTTTACAAACCTTCTCTTTGCCTATTTGGATACAGTTAAACAGAATTCTTAAATAGATGCTATTTCAATATTAACTGATTTGATGATCAATGGTCTTATGTGGTATGGAAATATTTTACAATTGGTTTAATCAGCAAAACAGAATTTATGTACACATAAGATAAAACTGTGGCTTTGCCTTTTTGTTTGCATGTTTCCACAACATATTCTTTCCTCCAGCTCTTCCTTCCTATAATTCAGAAATATTCTAACTACAAACCACGGGGAAAGAAGGCTGAGGTGTTAAAGGAAGAAAAGATGGAGTATCAAAGGGCAAGAGTATCTCCGTCACACCTCCACTACATTAGTCTCTCAGTAGGACAAGAGATCAACCAGCTGATTCTCAGCATAAGCACAGGGAAATTTTCTGTGGGATTTAATTTTTTTCTGGTTACCATTAGACGCTTTGGAATTCTTTGTATGGTCTGTATATGGCAACTCGTAACAAAAGAGGAGCCAGAATGATGTTTCGAAGCCAACAGTAGATAAGACGTGGCCTCCTCCACTGCAAGACAAGAGTAAACAAGCTCTGGGACAAGGGCTGTACAAACCGCTGCTGATCCTCTACCAGCTGCTGCCCTGGTAAGGTCTGGATTGTCAGAGAAAGCCACCGATTACATTGTTACACTGTTTTCATCAGCACGAACTGTTACTATGTGCTCATTAACAATGCATCCTAGGAACGATCAAGTGATAAACCTCTGCTTCTGTGTGTAGACAATGCAGTCAGGGAAGGGTGCGTGCACATGTAGTCATTCTGTCACATACAAGCATGAAACAAGGCCTTCTACCTTGGTGCTCAGTGCACCCAATGAGGAGACCATGAGGCTGATGAGAGGGTGGCGGCACCTCGTTCCAGTCTTAGAGCAGAGCTAAAGAACTATGCTACGCTATTTACAAAGCGGTCAAGAGAGCAATTTAAGAGCAAATACACACTATTTCTCTATGTTTTTGTCCATGTATTTTATTTCTTTTAAGCCATTTTTGACACTTAACTATGCTATTCTCAGAATCCCAGATGATCCTTTTGGATACGGTTACATCCTTCAGAAGGCTATCCCAATAGTCCCTAGTGAGGTGGGTGCATACTTTTCACAAATGTCAAAAAAAAAAAAGTTCCGTTTTTCTGAGAAACACATTTTATTTGGGTGACTTTTGCTAAATAACTCAGGGTGTCTGAATCCTGAGTTCTTTCAGGGTTTCCTCCTAAGAAGAATAATCTAATTAACCTGCCTCATTACCAAAACTAATTGAGGTCTTTGGAAGATCCTTCGAGAAAAGTCTGAATCCCAGATGTTCCTTCAAACCACTCAAAGTGGAGGGATTTCTTTTTCACGAACTCATCAATGTGATCACTGCTGCACATCAAACTCACTCACCGGGGGCTGATTTGGGCTCTAGTTGATCATGCTTATTTCGGGACCAAACCACATAAGGTACATGCTACACAGCAAGCTGGACCACTCTGGTATCCACACCAGGCACCCTAAGATGGTCCACTCTGTTATCCATACCAGGCACACGGCATACTAAGTTGATTCACTATGGTATCCACAGGTACACAGCACATTCAGATGGTCCCACTATCGTAATCCCCTCAGGCACATGGCACATTCAGTTGGTCCACTCTGGTGTCCAAACTAGACATACACATTAAGTTGGTCTACTCTGGTGGCCCATGAAGATGGCTGCAGAGCTTCAGATTTCTCATCTACTAACTGCAGAATTGCAGCCAAAACTCCACCTCTTACATGAAAACGGCTGAAGATAAGTAACCTACTTAAAGATAACATACAAAACACAACAGCTGTTTCCAGGAGCTCAGATACTTAAAAGTCTAGACATAACCATGAACATAGTTGCCTAAGTAAAAGCAGTTTTTGGAGTGGATAGTGCTTAAACTGAATCCAGATCTTCACAAAAGCTAGGCAAATGCTCTATCAATGAGGTAAACTCTTTGTCCTGAAAAGCAGGATAAAAAAATTTTTTTAAAGAGTTTTTGTTTCTTTGAGATAGCCTAGGCTGGCCCAACCTCATGATCCTCCGTGTTTGCCTCCTGCTTGCTGGTGGGTGTGGTCACACCTGAACCTGGGACTGTACATCCCACCACCACACTGCATCCCAGCTCAGGATTTAATCTGTTGTTCTAAATTACTGGACTCCAAGAGAGTTGGCTTTTCCTATCTGGGGCTGGGGCACAAGAGAGGGAGTTGGAATTAATCCCCAACCATCATCATAAGCGATGACCATGAAGAGAGGTAGAAAAATGGATTTGCATAACTCATCTCTAAATAAGAACTCAGCAACAACTGCTACTAGAATGAAGCTTCTTCAGCTGCTGTCAACAATTTCTGTGTCACACTGGGAATTCAAGTTATTGAAATAGCCTGGTTAAACTGCCATTTGACAAAACGAGTTATTTTTGTTGTAATTCTCTATTCCATTTAAATGGAAAATTGAATCTGATTTTCCCCAGACTACTAAGAACAAAAAAACCATGATTTGCAAGTAAAGATGATAAAGATGGAAAATTCTCTTCCATTCCCAGTTTTCAGGACAATCACGCTGTGTTTTCTTTCAATGGACAATGAGGAAATAGACAAAGGCCAACCAGAAAAAGGAGAGGAATTTGCAATTAATATGCCATTATCTTCTCTGTTAAAATCATTTCCACGTTCTTAATTATATAAAAGCCAAAAAGAAAATTACCAGAGAGATAAGAGTTTTGAAAAAGCAGTAAAACACATTTCTTTCAAAGTAGCTTAAGATGAATAAATATGCTTTTATTTTTTTAAACATCTGGACTACAGTTGTTTACTAGGATTATCAAAGGGGTGGGGGCAGAGGTGCACGGTATGTTAAATACAACTGAAGGGATCAAGCGAAAAAAAAACAACACCTGAAATATGAAAGAATTCTGCAGCACCAGTTCCTGGCTCAGGTTATTATTTCTTAGGAACCTTAGTGTTGTTAAGAATTACCTTTCCAACAGAGACAGTATTGTATAACATCAACAAAGCTAATGATATTTTAGGAAGTATGTTCATTTCCTTCAGAAAGAAAGTAAGTTGAATGCTACTCAGTCACTGGAAGTGAATTCGTAGTCACACTTTGTCTTAAGATCAATAAATTGAGTACAGTAAATTCTGGCACTCTAGTGTCTGCAGAGACGTGTGGACATTCAGAAACTACAGGCCAGAAGCAGCCAAGGGCAGTGCACTGGAGTTCAAAGACTAGGTAGGGGCTTCTACTTTTGAGGGCTTGTGGTATTCCTGAGAGATGAGGAAAAACGTTACAATATAGAGTATTTGCTCTTCCTAACGTCACGCCCACTAAATGAGACACAGTGAGTACTGCGACTACTAAGCAGAAAAGAAGTTAACAGGAACTGAGTAGCATATTCTAGAACAGCCAGCAGACTACAGCTGAGCAGAATCCCGGAAAGAAAGGCAGCAATTTCATATCCTTTTAGGTCCTTAAATGGGAAACGTTGACCACTCTTCCAGCTCATACACCTTGCAAGAAGCCTGTTTTCACTTGGCAGATGCAGAGGACACCTAGCCGGGCCCAGGGCAGGAGGGACGCTGCCCTCGCTGACACCTCCACAGCTGATGCTGCACAGGACTCGCTCCCAGGGTAACTGTCTTAACTAGAATCGCTGCAGTGCACTGCCGAAGCCTCCTATGGCTTCTCTCATTGCAGTCACGGTATTAGGTCAAGTAAAATAATTCTTAAAAATTTCCTTCACAGGTTAGGTGAATGTGCTCTGACTTTTCAAGTCTTTCCCTGGGAAAAAATCCCTACAGAAACTCCTTCATTGCCTATCAATTCTTGCATTCTTATTGTGAGGCATTAATACAATCTCATCTCTAAACATCTTTTTAGAAAGATTCTATGTCCTGACCAAAATAACCACATTTGAAGCTTTAATTACAAAACAGTATTTTTAGCCGTGTTGACCTAAGAGAGGTCCAGATACCAGCGAAATCTTCCTTTACAAGGCTGTGGCAGCCATCGACACCAGACTCTTTGGCTCTGAGTGACATTCTTATTTTAGTTATGACTCAGCACAGCTATCTCACTGAACACTACTCTTTAGCCACACTGGGGCCGGAAGTTGGTGAAGTTTTTATTCTGTGCCTAAGCTTAATGGGAAGCCTGCTTTACTGATAAGGAAAAAAACCATGAGAATTTGAGCATGGGAGGACAGAAGTGAAACACTTCATTCAAGTCGCATAAAAAAACTCTTAAAATGTCAAACCATCTGCTTTTCATTCCCAGTCATTTTACACACACACACTCTCACACACACACACACAAAGAGGATTTTTTTTCAAAAAATGCATTAAACAACATTTTAACATATTGTCCAGAATATCAAACAAACTGAAAGAAAAATTGCTATGGTTAAAAAGATGTCTTCTCCTTCACGATCTTCCAGAGTTGTAAGTGCTCTGAGAAAGGCGGAAGTCGCGCTTGGGCTGGTGAAGGAGGAGTGGAGAGAGGCGCTACAGCCCCGCAGCTGGCAGGGCCCAGCTGGTGCAGCTGAACAGACACATCTCCCAGCTCCTGAGAGCCTGCAGACACGCTCCCCTGCTCTGGCTCCTGAAAGCGGCTCAGAGGGAGCTGTGACGCTCCTTGCTAGCCTGACATTCTTCTCAAGAGGAGCCCTTAAATCTGGCAGCAGTGTATAACTATGGCGACTGTGACTTCAGAAGGACTCACTTCCTCCTTTTGGGCACTGGCCATTGCTGCCTCTGCAGCTTTCTTGTTGGCAAGCAGCACACACGCTGTGCCAGCAGAGGGCGCTGCAGAGAAGCTGCGGGAAGGGGCGTGCGGGCTGCACAGCCCCGGGGTCCTGCAGAGCCGTCAGCAAGCTGCCTGCGGCAATTAGTGCGCTAGTCGATAGTTCTGCACGGTACGGTACCGGTGCTTCAGGTTTCCCAAACTCTGGGGAGATTTGACCAGCAGCTCTAGGTGCTTTTCTCCATTCTGTGACCTGGCAGTCTAGACCCTTAGGACCACAGCTGTCCTGCAGCAGCTCATCCCGCTCACCTGCTACTTTAAAAACACCCAGGAAGTGTTATTCCTTCCAGATACTAAGCTTTACTTTTCAAGTTATTGTGTGTGTTCTCTGCTGAAGGGACTCAGACTGATAGAGAAAAATCTGTGCTCAGTATTCTGCGGTTGAGGAGTTCTCATATTTTGGGGGACTTAATCCAACCAATATGAGGAATTCATGTCACTTAGAAACTTTGAACAGCCATATTTGTATTTGAAACTAGGAAGAGGTGAGAGGAGTGGGTTGCCAAGTTAAGGTGCATCCCAGAAAAATGGTCAAAGAGAGTCCATACAAGGACACAAAGCAAGAGGACAACTGAGTGCTACCTGCTTCAGCAGATGAGGAAGCGCAGTGTTGCAGGTGGTGTCGGGTGGGAGAGCTGGCCTGTGACGGGCTCGAGGCCAAGGGCAAAATGTAAAATGCACCACAACAATGGTATGAATTATTTGTTATGAGATGACATATCACACCTCATTTTCTCTTCTTTTTCTACCTCTCTCCAAGTCCCCCACGCACATGAACACAAAACTGAGCTATGGATGTGTTGGCTTTGTGTAAGTGACTTCACATGAGTGAGAAAAGTGAATGCCCTGTGAAAGACAGAGGCCTTAACAGAGCAGAAACCACCTCTGGGTCACTCCTTTCTCTTTCTCTTCATATACGTCATCATGGGGGAAGACCCACCTGAAACAAGATAGCCACTCCCACGCCGCCCAGAGAGTTCTGTCCAGCATACTTGCCTCAGTTCTGCATGCTTTCTGCTGCCCATTCTTGCACAGGTCTTTGAAGGCACTATACCCCCTCTTTTTACCCCTGCAAGAGGCCACAGGCAGGGTCCAATCAACCCACCACAACGCCAACCTCTAAGAACAGGGCACCAGAGAGAATTTAACCAAAGTCTGGGGTCAGAAGGTGTGATAGTTAAGCCTGGGTGTCAACTTGACATACCCGGCATTAACTAAGCTGGGCTGAGACCACCTCTGGAAAGGATCAACTGAGACTACTTGAAAGGATTATACTCGCTCCAGATCCTATCAGAACTCCAAAGCTCTCAAAGGATCCTCCCAGTACTGCATCATATAAAAAGGAGCCACCGGCCGCCCGATTTCTTTGACCTTCTAGTCTTCCACTAGATTAAGACTCTAGGAGTTCTCCAGCCTTCAGCTATCACCCATTTGACTACTGAACTGAGCAGCTAGCTATTGGCAGCCATCGTTGGAACTACCTCGGCTACTGGCAACCTTCGCTGGACTACCCTGGCCATATCTGTACGCCAACTCAATAAATTTCATATATATATATATACACACACACACACATATATTCATATTCATTCTGTGAATTCCATGACTCTAGAGAACCCTAACTAATATAGAAGGAGTGCTGAGAAGCTCAGGTAGATTATGAGCATCTCGGTTATTTCTGTAACTGAGGCACAAACACACATACAGCTACCACATGGGTCACTACAATGCTGTGCACATGGTGTAACATTTAGTTAAAGAATGTAAGATGAAGCTGGGCGTGGTAGCTCACACTTGTAACCTCAGTACTCAGGAGGCTGAGGCAGGAAGACATTGCAGGTTTGAGGTCAGTCCAGTTTACACAGTGAGTTCATGGCCAATCATGGTCAAAGTAGAAACCTGCGCGTGCGCACTCGCACGCACACACGCACACACACACACTCGCACGCACGCACGCACAAGTAAAATGAAACCTAAGCCTTTATAAAGAGCACAGTCACCAGCGGTCAGTGCAGAACAGTAGACTTGAATGACTTGAATGGCTTGGGGTCCACTCGGTCCTTCAGCCGAGCCTTGAACCAGCATTAGTAAAGCACAAGACAAAACACTCTCTTCTGAGACTACTGAAGGTTGGTGCCAGGCAGGGGAAAGGGTCTACTCGCCTCAGTGCTGTACCTACTAACATGTCATTCATGTCCAGAAAGTGAACAGATGCAAGCCTATCAGGCAACCCAGATGACCCGTAGGCCACATAGGCAAGAAGACATGAAACTACGGGACATTGGTAGGGAAGACTTGCAGAGGAAGAGGAGTAGGAATGAGATAGATCATGGGTGAAAATGACAAAAATTAACTGTATTCATGTATGAAAGTGCCAAAAATAAAAAGAAAATTAGAAAAGACAGAACACTCTTCTCAGCAATCTAGATAATAAAGCAAAAATAGAATAAAAAACTGATTTGTAAAATACTAGTCTGGAAAAACAGAGAAAGAAAAAGAAAAAGATAGGGAGAAAGGGAGGAAGAGAAGGAAGGAGGGAGGGAAGGAGGGAAAGAGAGAGAGAGAAAGAGAGAAAGAGAAAGGGAGAGAGGAAGAAAGAAAGAAAAGAAAAGAAAAGAAGGAAAGAAAGAAAAAAGAAAGGAAAGAAAGGAAAGGAAAGGAAGGAAGGAAGGAGAAAGAAAGAAAGAAAAGAAAGAAAGAGAGAGAAAGAGAGAGAGAGAAAGAAAGAAAGAAAGAAAGAAAGAAAGAAAGAAAGAAAGAAAGAAAGAAAGAAAGAAAGAAAGAAAAAGAAAAGAGAGGGAGGGAGGGAAGGAAGGAATGAAGGAAAAGTTTCAGGAAGGAAGAGAATTTTCATCTCTCTCTCTCTCTCTCTCTCTCTCTCTCTCTCTCTCTCTCTCTCTCTCTCTCTCTCCTCTCTCTCTCTCTCTCTCCTTAGAATGGACTAACAAGCCAAATGATTAATCACTCAAAATGGGTCAAAACCACTAATGAACTGTATGGACTGAGTATAAGTGGAAACACAGTCAAATCGAATGACAGCACGTGGAGTGAGAAGCTAATGACCTATGAATGGGATCAGCTAGCAGTAGAGACAGCCCTGAGTTTGATACCCAACACAATAAAAGAAAAGCAGAACAAAAAAAAGTAAATGGTCGGGGGTAGTGGTACACAACTGCAATCCCATCACCAGGGAGACGGAGGCAAGACTGGAACTTGAGGCCAGCCGGCCACTTGGAGCTATGTAAGGGACAGGAGGTGTAAATTTCACCTGATTTAAAAACAGTAGATCTTCCTTGGATGGCAGTATCTAAATAGGAAATGACTACATGATTGCTTTCAGAGACAGGTTTTCATTTCCTCCCCTTTTTTTGCATTTATTATTTTTATTACATTTTTGCCTAGTTATACTAGCTCAATAGGTACTGTCATAATTAAGCACAGGTGTCAACTTGACTCTTGAGGGTTTGAGCTCTGGGCACAGGTGTAGAGAGTTGATGGTTGAGTTGAGCCCAGAGCAAACCTGAAGGAGATTGTCTGGCTGCTGGGGAAGACCCAGCCCATGGTGGGTGGGATTAGGTCCTGGATACATCACAGAGAGCTGATTGAGAGAGTTGGCATCCTTCTGTTCACTTGGCCAGACATGCTGCCCTGGCAAGTAAGGATTGTCCATCTCTCAGCCGTTATGGTGGCCAGTTCCCTCGGCCCTGGTGTTGGTGTGTGCTCTCCCGTCAAGCTGGACTAAGAACTGTAACCGGACTGTCGTAAGAAAGTAAACTCCATGTTCCCTTAAGCTGTGTGATGGTCATTTATCAGCAACCATGCAGGTGGACTGCAACAGAATTTGGTACCCAGGAAGTGGGGTGTTGGTGATAAATCTGACTATGTGGATTTTGTGGCTTTTGAACGGTTTCGCTGGACAAAGTTGAAAATGCTTGAGAGTTTTCACTTTGTGGATTTACAAATACCGTTCTTCAGCGTTTAGTGGCCAATTGCTGAGGGAAATTGTTTGGGCCCAGTTTGTGATGAGGGGAACAAGGACTTTGTTTAGCTGGATTTAAAGATGATGGACTGGTTTGCTTGACAAAGGAGAGCTGTGTTGGCAGCCTTGGAGGTTTGGATGTGCAAAGGGCAGGCAGCAGAATATCTGCTGCTGTTGGACAAATGAGTATCAGTGAAGGAAAACCTAGTGACTTGCACTGAGAAGACGTGAAAACCACCGCATGGCAAGTTCCTGGTTTGGAAACTCAAATTTCCTTCAGGGGCGAAAGCCCAAGTTAAAGCTGTTTCTTGCCCTTTGCAAGTTTGGTTGCCTAGAAGAGAGGCTTTTCCAGCGTCAGCGCGTTGAAGTTGGTGCAGCTGTGGCTCCAGTAGACTAAGCTGCGTTTCAACCTCACTTCGGAATCTGGCAGCGTCCCTCAGGTGATACTGGTTTGGGCAAACTACTGAGGGGTTCATGGAGAGCAGCAAAAGCTTGGCACCAAGTGGCAGGCGTAGAGTTCCTGCAAGAGATGGTGAAGCTTAAAGCTGCAGAGGAGAACCCAGAGTTGTGTTTGAGATGCCAGAACTGTGGGACTGCTGCTGAGGACGACTGTGGGTGGAGATTCAGCCTGGTTCAGAGGAACTCTGCTTTTATAACTTCGAGCTGCAAACAGGGACTGGGAATGCCTCGAATCTTTGAGCCATCTTGACTACGTGATGAGCAACAGAAGATAGACATTGAAGTACAGGATGCGGTGATTTGCTGGACTTTGTTCTTTTTAATGTTTTCTTAAGATCTTTCTGTTTTAATGTTTTATCTGTTTTAAAGTATTTAATTTATTCTGATTTAAGAGTTTTAAGGTTAAGAAACTTTGAACTTTTAAAATATTGGAACTGAAGTTTTAATGAAAGAACATTTTAAATTTGTCCATGGAATGTATTTATATTTTAACATCTGTGGGGACAAGGGAAGGTTACAGTTTAAAAGTGCTTTTGTTTTTGTGTCAAGTTGACAAGGGGTGGAATGTCATAGTTAAGCACAGGTGTCAACTTGACTCTTGAGGGTTTGAGCTCTGGGCACAGGTGTAGAGAGTTGATGGTTGAGTTGAGCCCAGAGCAAACCTGCAGGAGATTGTCTAGCTGCTGGGGAAGACCCAGCCCATGGTGGGTGGGATTAGGCCCTGGATAAATCACAGAGAGCTGGTTGAGAGAGTTGGCATCCTTCTGTATACTTGGCCAGACATGCTGCCCTGGCAAGTAAGGATTGTCCATCTCTCAGCCGTTATGGTGGCCAGTTCCCTCGGCCCTGGTGTTGGTGCGTGCTCTCCCGTCAAGCTGGACTAAGAACTGTAACCGGACTGTCGTAAGAAAGGAAACTCCTTGTTCCCTGAAGCTGTGTGATGGTCATTTATCAGCAACCATGCAGGCGGACTACAAAAGGTACCCCCTTCTTCTTCCTCCCTCCTCCCTTCTCCCCTATGTTCCCCTATTCCATTCTCCCTCCCTTCTCTCTCCTCCCAACCTCTTTTCCTTCCCTCCTCCTCTGTTGGTGCTTCCTGCTTTCTCCCTCCCATCCTCCAGAGCATCTGTTTATGTGGGCATTAAATTTCCCTGAGTCGTCTACACTAGTGAAGGTTCAGAACTCAGTGGCATAGTTTGGGGTCCCTTCTTGGGCTGCCTGCTAGTATGGGAACTATGATTGTTTAACCCCTTGCCTCTAAGGATCCTACTGCCTGAAGCCGAGTTCTCCCCTGTGATCCATGCTAGACTTTGGGGGTTTGTTGGTATGTCAGTCATTGTGCAGTACAGGTAAGATCCAGTCACACTGTGGCTATATCCTGGCTGCTGCAGCCATGACTTGTGGGAGTATCTTGCTTATCATTGGTCCTCCCCATCTTTAGGCTCTTACAATCTCACTCCCCCTCCTCTTCCAGAAGGTTCCCTGAGGTTTAGGATGGGGAGAGATTTGGCTGGTCTGGTTCTGGGTGAATACTGTAGGGTCTCTGGTGTTCTAAATTATAGTTTGTTGTTGTTTTCAGTTTTGCTGTTCCTGCACTGCCTTGGCTGCACTCTGATTGGTTGTTGAGGTCGTCTCCTAACCAAAGATAAAAAGACTGTTTAAATGAAGATCTTAACGTAAGATGAGACTCAAAGGTAGATGGAAGAATAGGAGTAGGACACAGCAGTGAGCAGGGTCAGTCTCCTGGTTTGCTGGTTGGTTAACATCTAACCGCCAGTCCTTATACCCTCCCTGACTGGGGAGATCAAAGCTGTTCAGTCCCACGTGAACAGGAAGGGAAGTGAGAGTGAGCTGCACCAGATGTCTGGCTACTAACATGCAATATATGACCATGGCCTATTTTCTCTATTGAAGCATGTTCCCCTACCTCCTGTCTTTTGAGGTCCTCCTTCCCCTTCCCTCCTGTTTATAATACTTTGCAATTACATTGGGTATAATAGAGATTTACCTTTGAATATGCCATTAAGTGAGGTTGAAACTAGGATCCACTTATTAGGGAGTACATATGGTGTCTAACTTTCTGTTGTCTGGGATATTTCATTCAATATAATTTCTTCTAATTCCATCCATTTCCCAGAAGATTTCATTAATTCATCTTTTTTGATGTATAAATGCACATTTTCCTTATACATTCATCAACTTTGGGGCATTTGGGTTAATTCCACAGTGCTGCAATGAACATGTCTGTGCTCGTGTCATTGTAGTGAATTGCTGCATTTGGGGGGATTATTTCCATTACTGGTATAGCAGGGTCATACGGCATTTCAATCCTTAACTTTTTAAGAAATCGCCATACTGCTCGCCAGAGTGGCTGTATGAGCCTGCATTCCCACCAGCAATGCATGAGAGTTCCCTTTTCTCCACATCCTCTCCAGCATTTGGTAGTGCTCGTATTTTTGCCATCCTGACTGGGGTAAGATGATATCAAGGCAGTTTTGAGTTGCATTTCCCTGATGGCTAGGGATGTGGAGCATTTTTTAAGATATTTGTTAGACATTTCAATTTCATCTCTGGAAAAACTTCTTTTGAGTTCTGAGACCCATTTTCTAATTGGGCTATTTATCTCCTTGATGTTTAGTTTAAAAGTTCTTTGTGCGCTCTGGATAACGGAACTCTACCAGATGTATAGTTAGTGAGGATTTTCTCCCATTCTGTGGGTTGCCTTTTTGCTCAGTTTACAATCTCTTTATCTGAACAGAAGCTCTTTAATTTTATAAGATCCCATTTGTTGAGTGTTGGTTTTAGTGACTGTGCTATTGGGTTTCTGTTTAGGAACTGTTGGCCTAGCCCAATCTGCTCGAGGAAGTTCCCTACTCTTTCAACTAGGTTTTTATAGTCTCTGGTCTAATATTAAAGTCTTTGATTCATTTGGAGTTGACCTTTGTGCACGGTGATAAGTACAGGTCCAGTTTTAATCTTCTGCATGTGGAGATCCAGTTTTGCTAGCACCATTTGTTGAAGATGCTGTTCTTTTTCCATTGAGTTTTTGGGCCCTTTTGTGAGAGTGGACAGCCTTGTAATCAAAAGTAAAACCACAGTTTACACTGTTGTGGTTACATTCCTGATTGAAGCAGGAACGCTTCAAGTTTTTCCCCATTTAGTATAATCTTAGCTGTTGGCTTGTATACAGCTTTTATTATGTTGATATAAGTTCCTTCCTACATTGCAACTGTCTCTAGGGTTTGATCATAAAAAGATGTTGGAACTTGTCAAAAGCTTTTCTGTATCACCTTTTTTTTTTTTAATGAAACTGCTCTGAAATAAAATGATTCTATGCTGAAAATATAAATGAAAATGGATGAAAGTGGAAATCACTGTTAAGTGAAATAAATCATATTCAGAGACAGATACTACAAGTTTCAGAGACAGATACTACAAGTTTTCTCTCATATGTAAAATCTAGATTTAAAATGTGTATGTGCTCTTACAAACTGTGAAACTGGAAAGAGTACCCTGAAAGGGAAGGAAGAGCTGATGGGGGACAGGGAGAGAGAGTAATATAATCAGAAGTGTGACTGTCTGCGGGGGAAGGAAGGGACCCAGACAGAGGGTAGAGGCGGGGGAAACCAGGAAGAAGTACAAGCTAGAATAAAGAGAAATGGCATGCCTGTGTGAGGATGCCACAGTGAGACCCATTTCTTTATGTAAACTTAAAAATTTAAATCAATTAGAATTTCAAAAAAGTGTAATTAAGTAAAAAGACCCTACTAGATCAATTACCAAGAGTTAAAATGCAGGCAAAAAATGGAAGGAAGAATGGGAAGTAGCTCAAAGGTAAAACCACAGTTTACATTGTTGTGATTACACTTTTAATCACAAGTGATATGCCCGGTGCAGGTGCCATCTGCAATGAAGGAGGAAGTACACGAGGGTATTATCTGGTGCATCTCATCAACCTAAGCACAAATGTAAGCACAACCCAGGACTAGCAGGTAAGTGTCATAGTTCTCATCCAGAAGTCAATATGCACACAAGGAACCAACTCACATAAACGAACTTTAGAGGTCAATGTACTTTCCCTGTTGACTGAATCAGCACCCTGAATCAGTGCTCATGGCTTTGAACAAGTGACTGAAGACACATTCTCTTTACATAAAGGAATCAAGGTTCTGAGGAGGCCCAGTTCAGTGTCATTCTCTAAAATGCTAAACCAGTCCATGAAAGTCACTAAAAGAAATGCCAAACAATACTCACCTGTTCCATTTCTGAGATTCTTCAAGTTTGCTATGTAATGCATGTTATCATTCTGGAAGTTCTGTTCTCTGACATTTACAAGCTCTAAAAATGTTGATTCACTTGCCAAGATGACATGATATTTAGTCACTGCTCTTTAGTTAACTCGGTGCTCATAACTCAGTCAGTTTCTGTCTCTTTTCCTTGCATCTATCTAGGAAGATGACAATAAAGAACAGACTTTTTGGTAAGTCCTTTTTCCATCCAACCACGGGGAGACATTCCAAACAGACCAGTTATACATCCAGGCACACTGAACTTCCCTATAACGTGGCCATTTCTTTCAGTATTATTGGCAGCACCTTCTTTAAGATGCCTTCGACAACAGACAGGCTAAGTAAGGGGCAAAGTGACACAGCAGGTTTGCAGAGGGGGTGGGGAGTCACTAAGCCCTCGATATTCCTTTAGTACATATGGCCAATAAAGCTCTCTGGGTTTTTTTTTTTTCCAAAATCTTTCTAAAACAAATTTTTGTTACATTTATTTTCAGGAACAAATATATTGGGCAGAAGAAAGGGGTGGAAATTATTTTCAGGAACAAATATATTGGGCAGAAGAAAGGGGTGGAAAAACGAGGATAAAAATTCATTCTGTTAGTGTATGAAAGTTTCAAAGAACAAAAAGAAAAAGTGCTCATTAAAAAAAACAAATACATTAACATTTATCCATTTTCAAAGACATCAAGACACTAGTTTCATAGTTAGGTACACGTGTCAATTTAATAGCTGAGAGTTTGAGATCTGGGCGTATTTGTAGAGAATGGGTACTTGCGTGAGGCTCAGAGCTAACCTGCAGGAGACGTCTAGCTGATGGGGAAGGCCCAGCTCATAGTGGGAGGAACCAAGCCCTGGAGAGGTGAATAAATCCAGCCAGCCAACTGAAGAAGACATGCTAGCCTGGCAAGTAAGGATGATCCCTCTCAGCCGTTACGTGGATGTTATGTGGTCCACTTCTCTGGGTCCAGTTCCTTTGGCCCCAGTGCTGGTGTGAGCTCTCCTGCCAAGCTGGACAAGTAACTGTAACAGGAATCGGAGGAGGAAATAAGCCCCTTGCTCCCTTAAGCCACTTCGTAGTGACTTTATCAGCAACCATGCAGGTGAACTGTTACACACAGTCTGAACTCTTTCAATTAGATAGCAAGAGCCTTTATTGTGGGTAGAAAGAATTATAACTACAACTTCACACAATCTCACTTTTAAAATCTCCATGTATGCTAGAGTCTATTGTGGTGGGGGTGGTCTCATTATGACGCCCAGGCTGGCTTAAAATGCATGATTCTCCTGCCACAATCTCCTCTCCCAAGTGCTGGGGTTATACCTGTGTTACTTTACTTTTTTTTTCTTAATGGTACTTAGTTTGGAAAGGGAAAATCCAAATATTTGATTTAAATTTCATGGTCTAAAGAACAAATAAGTGATTCAGTAAACTACCCTCATAGCACATCTCATTCTTTTTCAAATATTAGCTGAGTATCCAGTAGTTTAAATAGTCACTAAATGAGTCTGGACTGACAGTCGCCTTGACAGAGGTGACAGGCAGGCCATGCATAGTGAAGAGCTTTGGGGAATGCTGAAGGCAGACATAGAAGAAACTAAGAGGCAGCAGTAACCATGAGGAAACCAAGAGGGGCTGTGCTGAATAGATAGAAGGGAGATGTTTTAATATGGAATTACTATTGCTATCAAGTTTTAGGGAAATAAAGAGGACATGATCTGAGTTATTATAGTAAGACCCTGGTACTGAAAAGCGGGATTCCTTCTCCTACCCCTGACAGGGAGATGACTTGGGCTCTCCACCCCATATTCTGGCCTGGGAAGAGTCAGGCTTCAGTGGTGACCCTGTCCTGTTCTTCCCAGCAACGGCTCCTAGCTATAGGTCTGCAGTCTGTTTTCTTTGGCCCCTGCCTATTCTAAGTCTGGTTCTTCCAACTTCTCATTTCTGCTGACTCTGAGCAAGCTGGAATCTTTCCAATAAAGTCATTCTTGGCTTAAGTTACCAGGATCTTGTTTTTTGTTCACACTGAGAGCAAAAGCAGACCAAATGATGAGGGCCAGTGGATCACAGTGGGGATAAATACTGAACTGCCAATTAATGATTATATAGGACTAGGTAGCAGAAGTCAGGGTGATGATGTCTGGGACCATCTGTCAATGAAAGAACAGTCCAACTGTTCTAAGGAGTGTTGAGTACTGAAGACTGGAAGGGCAGCCTTGGCAAAGAAGGAAAGTGACAGGAAGTGCAGAGCAAAAATTCATGGCTGTAGATGCCTGAGAGGGATGATGGGATCGAGGCTGCTTTCGGAGGGAAGTGGAACTGAACCTTAGGACAGGCCTCTGAGCACGAGGTGCAGCAGAGTGGTTCAGATACGGAGAATGTGAGGAATGTAAAACTATTGCAATTTTCATTTTTTTCATGTACATCACTGAACCTTCATTTCACAGTATCAATGATACTATTCAATATAGTAATATCTAATGATGAACAAAGAATACAAGATGAATTCAACAAGTGTATCTAATATTTCTTGGCAATGTTCTTGTTTGTATGCAGAACACAATACTGGACTTGAAGTACCTTAACCTCACTTTTTGGGAGGCCTGAGGCTGAGTTCAACCACAGAATCATGTCAGCCTTTGGTGACTGTATTTCCTCATACTCATATTTTTGTGTAATCCTGACTTGAGTATACATGGGATTTACTGCTTTTAATTAAAATGGTAAGCAAAAGTGATGACAGTTCATTTTCCAAAGTCTGTAGTTCCCCATATACCTCCATCTCTTCAGATCACTGGTCCTACTTGAGCCTTGAGATGATCACAACAACCTTCTGAAAGATCTCCAACCCAAAGGCACCCAGCTAGTACACAATTATTATTTTTTTCATATGTATGTGTGTGCATAGGGTTATGTGCATGTGTGGATGTGTTTTAGCATATGGGCACACGGGGGGGGGGGGAGTGCATGGATGTGGAAGCCCAAGAGTAGTAACTGGAATCATCCTTGATCACTCTTTCACCTTGCTATTTTGAGACTAAGTCTCTAATATTACCCAGTATACACCATTACGGCTAATCTGGCTAGCAGACTGCTCTAGGGATGCCTAGATTCCTAGACTTCCAGCATCAGAAGTTATAGGCAGGCCACCACATCTACCCAGCATTTTTGTGTGGGTCTGGAGATCTGAATTCCAGCCCTTTTGCTTGTGCAACAAGTGCTTTAACTGCTTATCAATTTCCCCAGTCCTTATATATATTTTATACTAACCTTTTTGTATAAGCACTAGGCATTGACTCTAGGGCTCACACATGGTAGGTCAAATACTTCATGCTACTGAGATGCATTATCCAGCCCTCTTTTTATCTGAGACTGGGTCTCACAAAATGTCCTAGGCTGAACTTGAACCTACAGTCCTCCTGCCTTAGTCTCCCAAGGAGCTAAGGTTACAGGTTTCTGTCATTAAGTACAGCAATAATCTTTTAAACCAAAAGCTTGGGACTTTTCCAAACAGTATACAAAAATCCCACATAAATCACGAAAGAAAAACACACTATGAAAAAACTTTATTTTTCAAAAGGCATTTATAAAAACTAGAAAACAAATTACTAAGTGAAAAGAGATTGCTATAAAATGTTTATTTGACCAAGAACTTATATATGGAATACTTAAAACACCATTGAGGCCTAATACCATAAGGAACAAATCAATAGAAGATACACACACACACAAAAAAAAATCCAAACATTCATTCTATCAAAGCTGACACACAGACTATAAATAAACATATAAAGTAAAACAACCAACTTTATGAGATATCAGATATCAGAGTGATTTTTAACTATCACAAGAGTTGGTGAAGATGTGAAAAGCTGGCTTTTTACACAGTACTGGTGAATATAAGATGGTAACAAGCTGTTTGGAAAACAATTGAGTTATTTCTAAAAAAATAAAATAAACACTAGGCCAAACCATTTAGTCATCCAAGTGACAGCACACATCTGTGCAGGATATGCGTGAATTTTCATAGCAGCTTTTATTTGAAATAGCTGAAAATTGCAAATAAATCCAATGTTAGCCAAAGGTAAAAACTAAAGGACATTCACAGTATAAAGCACTCAATAATAAACAAGATCAATTATTGATATTTTCACCAAAATAGACCTATCTCAAAATAATTATGCTGAGTTAAAGAAGCCAAAATAAAGAATACAGATGGTATGATTCTATTTATGTAGAATTGTAAAAAATGTAAACTAATGCTGGGACAAAACTGGAGCAGAGGTATCAAGATACAGTACAGAAGGAAGGAAGGGGATGGAGGACTACAAATGAGCATGAGGACCCCTGAGGACGATGAGTACATTATTTTGATTGTACTGATGTTTCATCTTGTAAAAATTTACTAATACTGATTAAGCTGGAAAATAAAATTGTGCACTTGATTGAGATTCAATATAGTGGTTGGTTTTTAGGGGGGAAAAACTGTGTAGTGGAACAATCTGTAATCCTATCTACTACTTATGAGACCATTGTGTTGATATACTTACTAATCTCTGGTGCCTGTGAATATTAAGATATAAGAAAAGGGGCTGGAAAGATGGCTTAGAGGTTAAGACATTGTCTTGAAAGCAGAAGGACCTGAGTTTGGATGTCAGGTCCCACATAAAGTCACTGGGCAGAAATGGTGGTTTGAAATTCTATTCCTGAAAGGCTGAGCTTAGGAAACTCCAAAGCAAAGCAAAAGGGCAGTTCAGCAATTCAGGATGGTTCCCAAAGTCACACTTAGGCCTCCACAGGTACACACAGTGCCCTCAGATACACACTCAATAAAAAATTTAAAAAATATATATATGGTAAAATCACACTGAAGCATCATGAGCCCTTAAAACAGTACGAACACACTTTATAATGGGGAAAGGTATGCAGAGAGAAGGCTTGTGATGAAAATGGCAGGGACTAGAGCGAGTTGCTTGCGACTCACGCACACCACACAAAGCTAGAAGCATCTCTCCAGGTTTCTGAGGGAACAGAACCCTACTGACACAGATTCCTATTCCTGGTGTCCAGAACTGCAAATACTAAGTTTAAGTTCTGCAGTTTGAAGCTACATTGTTTATGATGCTTTTGCCAGGGAAGCTCCAGGAAGCAAATAAAACTATTTAAAAAGATATTTAACATTTTAGATTTATGTGGAATGTTTAATAATTATTTTTTAAAATTCACTCTTTTTCTGAAAGAGAATAATTATGTTCAAAGTTTATTCTAGGGCTATGGTGTAATGGTGTACACCTGTAATTCCAGAACTTGGGAAGCAGAGGCAGACCCAGGAGGATGGATGCAAGGTCTAGGTCGGCCTGATGGTCAGGCCTACACAGTGAGTTCTAGGACTACAAACAAGATTCTGTCTCAACAACACAGAGCAAAAAGAATGGAAGTTTATTTTAATCACAACATGACCACTGGGTCCTCCCCAACCATGTTGCCGTATTTCTTAGATATGTGCACATAAATATATATGTGTGTGTACATATGTCCTGTTTCAATTTAATAACATCTGTCCAAAGTAATGAAGTTGTAAAGTATAAGTTTTGGTCAATGTTTTTGTGTGTGTGCAATTTGTATCTAAACTTCAACCTTATGTTGTAAGTAATAAGAAAGCAATTGTAATTTGAACCATAAGATTTACTATAGTAAATCATTTAGAAGAACCTGATGTGCGTAGAGAAAGTCTCAGATTCTGTTCAAGGTCAGGTACATTCCTTACTTATTTTATTATTAGCACTTTCGTGGTATTGTAGTAAAATCTAGGGCTTTGTGCATGCTGGGCAAGCATCTATCATCACACTGTACCTCAGTCCATATACTGATACAGCCAAATTCTAAAAAAGGTAGAAAGTAGAAAAAAGGACACATTTAAAAATTACTTAATATTAGCGCATGCACACAGAATCATAAAGTCTTCTCTTTACACCTTTTTGTGGATTCCAGGGATTGAACTCAAGTGTTCAGGCTCCCGTGGCAAAGGCCTTTTACCTCCTGAGCCACCTATTGACTTGAAAAGGGATTCTTTTCCAAAGACTCTTCATTATCCTTTATCAGACCTATACTTTTAGCATTATATTAATACCACTATTTTTGTCTCAGCATACATCTCTACTATGTAAAAACAAGTTTCCAGGTGGACAGGGGAAAATATATTTCCCTTTGGAAAATAAGTTTCCTCAAACTATTGAAATAAGGAAAACCAAATCATGATTTATATTCTGATACTAATATCCTTGCTTAGGACTTTGTGTAATGCTGTGTATAAATTATAATAATTTAGACAGAAAGTACAGTGTAATAGTTTAATCTGGAGTAGAAGATGTAGCTCTAGGTCAGCCAAGTTTCCCACCCACCCACTCACCACCACCCACTCACCCACCCACCCACCCACCCACCCACTCACCCACTCACCCACTCACCCACCCACTCACTCACTCACCCACTCACTCACCCATCACACCCCCACTCACTCACTCACCCACTCACCCCCACTCACTCACCACTCACTCCCCACTCACTCACCCACTCACTCACTCACTCCCCACTCACCCACTCACCACCACTCACTCACCCACCCACCCCCTCACCCCCCACTCACTCACTCACTCACTCACCCACTCACCCACTCACTCACCCACTCACCCACTCACTCACCCCCACTCACCACTCACCCACTCACCCACTCACCCACCCACCACCACCACTCACTCACCCACTCACTCACTCACCACTCACTCACTCACCCACGCACCCACTCACCACTCACTCACTCACTCACACTCACCCATCACACCCCCCACTCACTCACTCACCCACTCACCCACTCACCCACTACTCACCCACCCACTCACTCACTCACTCACTCACTCACCATCACTCACCCACTCACCCCCCACTCACTCACTCACCCACTCACCCACTCACCCACCCACTCACCCACCCACCTCACTCACACTCACTCCACCACTCACCCATCACCCACTCACTCACCCACTCACTCACCCACTCCACGCCTCACCCACCACCCACTCACCCACTCACTCACCCACTCACCCACTCACTCACCCACTCACCCCCCACTCACTCACTCACTCACCCACTCACCCACTCACCCCCCACTCACTCACTCACCACCCACCACCCACCCACTCACTCACTCACCCACCCACCCCCCACCACCCCTCACCCACTCACTCACCCTCACCCATCACCCACCCACTCACTCACTCACCCACTCACTCACCCACTCACCCCCCACTCACTCACTCACCCACTCACCCCCCACTCACTCACTCACTCACTCACCCACTCACTCACCCACTCACTCACTCACCCACTCACCCACTCACCCACTCACTCACTCACCCACTCACCCACTCACCCACCCACTCACCCACCCACTCACTCACTCACTCACCCACTCACCCACTCACCCACTCACTCACCCACTCACTCACCCACTCACTCACTCACCCACTCACCCACTCACCCACTCACCCCCACTCACTCACTCACACCCACTCACCCCCCACTCACTCACTCACCCACTCACCCACTCACCCTCACTCACTCACTCACTCACTCACCTCACCCACGCACCCACCCACCCACTCACCCACTCCTCACTCACTCACCACGCACCCACTCACCACTCACGCACCACTCACTCACTCACCCACTCACTCACCCACTCACCCCCCACTCACTCACGCACCCACTCACCCCCCACTCACTCACTCACACCACTCACCCCCACTCACTCACTCACTCACTCACACCCCACTCACCCACTCACTCACCCACTCACTCACTCACCCACTCAGCACTCACCCACCACTCACACTCACTCACCCACCCACTCACTCACACCCACATCACTCACTCACCTCACCACTCACTCACACACTCACCCCCCACTCACTCACTCACCCCTCACGCCCCCACTCCTCACGCACTCACTCACTCCCCCACTCACTCACCCACGCCTACTCACTCACCACTCACCCACTCACCCCCACTCACTCACTCACCCACTCACCCACTCACCCCCCTCACTCACTCACGCATCACCACTCACCCACATCACTCACCCACGCACCACTCACGCACCCACTCACCCACTCACCACCCACTCACCCACTCACTCACCCACCATCGTCACCCACGCACTCACTCACCCCACGCACCACACTCACCCATCACTCACTCACCCCACTCACTCACCACCCATCACCACCACTCACTCACTCATCTCACCCACTCACCCCCCACTCACTCACTCACCCACTCACCCACGCACCCACTCACTCACCCACCCACTCACCTCACACTCACTCACTCACTCACTCACTCACCCACTCACCCCCCCCACTCACTCACTCACCCACTCACCCACTCACCCACACCACTCACCCACCACACTCACTCACTCACTCACCCACTCACCACTCACTCACCCACCACTCACCCACTCACTCCACCCACTCACGCACTCCCCACTCACCCACTCACTCACCCCACTCACCACTCACTCACCCACTCACCCCCACCCCCCACTCACTCACACTCCACTCACCACTCACCCACTCACCACCACCCACTCACCCACTCACCCACCCACTCACTCACTCACCCACCCACCACACCCACCCACTCACCCACTCACTCACCCACTCACCCACTCACCCACTCACCCACCCACTCACTCACTCACCCACTCACTCACCCACTACACCCCCCACTCACTCACCCCCACTCACCCCCCACTCACTCACTCACTCACTCACCCACTCACTCACCCACTCACTCACTCACCCACTCACCCACTCACCCACTCACTCACCCCCACTCACCCACTCACCCCCCACTCACCCACCACTCACTCACTCACTCACCCACTCACTCACTCACTCACCACACTCACCCACTCACTCACTCACTCACCCACTCACCCCCACTCACTCACTCACCCACTCACCCACTCACTCACCCACTCACCCACTCACCCACTCACCCCCTACTCACTCACTCACCCACTCACTCACTCACTCACTCACCCACTCACCCACTCACCCACTCACCCACCCACTCACCCACCCACTCACTCACCCACCCCACTCACTCACTCACCCACTCACCCCCAACCCACTCACCCCCCCACTCACTCACTCACCCACTCACCCACCCACCCACCCACTCACCCACCCACTCACCCACCGACTCACCCACCCACCCACTCACTCACTCACCCACTCACCCACCCACTCACCCACTCACTCACCCACTCACCCACCCACTCACCCACCCACTCACTCACCCACCCACTCACCCACCCACTCACCCACCCACTCACCCACCCACTCACTCACCCACTCACCCCCCACTCACTCACTCACCCACTCACCCACCCACTCACCCACTCACCCACCCACTCACCCACCCACCCACTCACTTACTCACTCATTCACCCACTCACTCACCCACCCACTCACTCACTGACTCACTCACTCACTCACCCACCCACTCACTCACCCACTCACCCACTCACTCACTGACTCACTCACTCACTCACCCACCCACTCACTCACTCACTCACCCACTCACTCACTGACTCACTCACTCACTCACCCACCCACTCACTCACTCACTCACCCACTCACTCACTCACTCACCCACCCACTCACTCACTGACTCACTCACTCACTCACCCACCCACTCACTCACTCACTCACTGACTCACTCACTCACTCACCCACCCACTCAATCACTCACCCACTCACCCACCCACTCACTCACTCACTCACTCACCCACCCACTCACTCACTCACTCACTCACTGACTCACTCACTCACCCACTCACTCACTCACTCACCCACCCACTCACTTACTCACTCATTCACTCACCCACTCACCCACCCACCCACCCACTCACTCACCCACTCACTCACTCACCCACTCACCCACTCACTCACTCACTCACTCACCCACTCACTCACTCACTCACTCACTCACCCACCCACCCACTCACCCACTCACTCACTCACCCACTCACCCACTCACTCACTCACTCACTCAATGAGAAACAGATACAGAAGAGACCACTCACCAGCACGAAAGTGATGCCCGAGACACAAGGGGAAGAGGACAGATTCAGGCCTTGGAGAACCTCTCATCATGCGAGGGAGACCTTCTAGAAATGGCCGTGACCCAATTATTACAGAATAAGCACTTACAGATCTCAAACGCATAGAAGAAAGCTTTAATTTTAAAAAGTTAACACTAAAAAATGGATATCTCTTTGCACTAACGAGAAAAAGAATTGTTGGGTGACACGTTTATTCAGTTCAGATGATTAAATGTGCTCTCACTGAACCATTAAATAAGGAGAACAGGGGCTGGAGAGGTGGCTCAGGGGTTAAGCCTCCGCCTTGCAGGAGGAAGGTCCTGAGTTCGGATCCCAGATCCCACGTATAGACGCCAGGCGGAAGTGGGGGCGGCCTGCGTTTCTGGTCCTGGTAGGGCAGAGCCTGTGAATCCCGGGGCAGAAGGAGGTGGAGGCGTCCATGTGGTTCGCGAATTCGTCCGTGGTTCTACACAGACACACACACACACACACACACACACACACACACACACGCATATGCACACAGTTGAATTAATAATAATAAAAAATTAAAAAAAATTGTTTAAATAAGGAGAACAGGCAATAGTGAATGCTGTCACTCTTCCTTACTTTATGCAATACACTCTTCCTTACTTCATGCAATACACTCTTCCTTACTTTATGCAATACACTCTTCCTTACTTTATGCAATACACTCTTCCTTACTTTATGCAATACACTCTTCCTTACTTTATGCAATACTGCATCTTTTGCTTGTTGTTCATTCTTTGAGAAATGTCTTATTATGTAGCTTTGGCTGGCTTGGAACTCATTATGCAGATTAATTGACCTTGAACTCATAAAGACCCACCTGCCTGTGCCTCCTAAGTGCTGGTATTACAGGTGTATGCTGCTATGTCCATTCTTTGGATTGTATTTCTGATACTAAAATATAAACATAAAACTAAAAAAAATAGACTAAAAGTAGTCAGCAATATTTACATAAGGAAACAAATATCCTAGGTTGACTTACTCCAACCTCAACTCAACTTTGAACACTGGCTTATTTGAACAAAGGAAAAAAACCTAGTTATATAATTAGGATTGTCTTCATGAGAATTACACACACACACACACACACACACACACACACACACACACACACACACGTGTTATGTTGGTTATGAATTACTTAGAAACACACAATCTGAGTTTTCATTCTCAAACCAATGCACAGGCTTCCCTACTATCAAAGACTACTTTATATGCTATCTCTAGAAGAATATAAACTGAAAGGTTTATTCAATAACCAGAAATTAAAGATCAGAGTTTTTTTTTTTTTTTTTTGTATGTTCAGTCCTGGTTGTTCTGACCACTTCTACAGCAGAAGGGCATGACCAAAGCCCAAGAATGGTAGTACAATGCTAACCAACATACTCCAGTCATGACAGGGCTGCTGTATCCAGAACTCCTGCAATGAGACCCTCCACCACCAGATCTACACAACTGCCAACATATCAATAATCGCCCAAGAACTACCTCAGAAGAAACAACTGTACTAGGAGAGTATCTCTGGGGCAAGAGAAGAGGAACTTGCCTACTTATGACTTTGCCCACTGTAGAGCCACATATACTTCAACAGATTACCTGACTACCTTACCAACACAGGCACCCTAAAGGGAGCCATTTGATCCCCACATGCAGAGACACAGGAGGGTGGGAGGGACATGACTGGACTGAAGAGCAGAGGGGAAAGTGGGAGAGGAGAGGGTTGGATGGGGAGAGTGGAGATTGGGGAGAGGCTAGGGCATTGACAACAATCTGTTTTGTTTGTGTATGAAAAATTCTCAATAATAAAAATAACACATACATAGGTGCTACCTATGTCAGCTTTAAATTCTTATTCTTACCTATGTCAGCTTAAAATTCCAGCATTCAGGATGCTGAAGTAAGAGGATTGCTACAAGTTAGAGTCCAGCCTGTGCTACCTGGCTAGTCCAGGCTAGTCAGATCTGCATTAGCAAGGCCCTATCGCAAAGCAAACAAAGAAACAAAAAACACCCTTCACATTTTCACTGTGCTCCTAGGTATACGTGTTTCAAATGTGTAACACAGCCCTGCTTCTATTCAGGTATAAATTGAACTGGAACATGGCTGAATGGGAAAGCAGAAGCCCAAGAGAACAAGAAGAACAGGTCTGAGGGTTCTTTACTGTCCAATGAGGCCAGGGGTCAGCCTAGGTTTTCTGTACAGGGAACTTTCGTCTTTAAGATCGTATCGATCTGTGCCACAATTCAACTCTGTCAGTACAAATAAGCATGACTGTGTTCTACTAAAACTTCACAGACATGGAAATAGGAATATCATGCAATTTTATAGTCAATGAGCCATATGAAAAACATTAAAATGTTTTCAAATCTTGACTTCCGAATTGTCCCTACACTTATTGATCTTTTGTATTGAGGGGGAGCAAAGGTAACTTTGAAAAATTTAAAGATATTTGCTAAGATGTGTTGTCATTTAGGTTTCCTAAAAGTAAAAAGACAAACAAAAAAACACCAAGTTTGGGAGAAAAATAATTAGAGGAGTGAATAATAGCTAAGAAGCCTAAGTAGATTGTAGATTTATTTGGGGGGCCAAAAAAGGTTAACTCCCTCTGAAAAATTGAAGCTCAAAATGATTTTGGAGTCTGTTGGCTATCTAAAACCCTCAAATACAGATGGTAATGTTAATCGGATGAAGTAAACTAAAAAGGTAGTTTTTGGTCATATTTAATATTTAAAAAGAAAAACCTATAAAGTTTAATGTTTGCTGTGTGGTCTTTTACGTGTGGTCTTTTACAATATCAGGTTTAAAGACAGAATTATTTTTCATGTATGTTGGAGAGCTCTTTAAAACACATGCATTTTATATTTTACAACAGTCTTTTATTTAAACTTAAGTAAAAAATGTTTTGCACTTTCTAGTGTCTGATAATTTTTCTGTTAAGATGCCACACACGTGCCAAGAAAACAACGTGTGAGAAAGGAGTTAAAGAAGGAATGGGTCTTGTGCAATAGCTGAGATAGCCGACAGATGCTTGATACTCAAACATCACTCAGAGAAAACATCTGCTGGACATATTCAGAGCACCAAAGTATTCACATTCACCGGTGGACTTGTCGTTGCACAGAGCAAGCACTCAACTAAAAGTCGTTAAATGATGCAGTAACTCCTGGCACTATTAACTCTTGGTACTATTCCCAAGATAATACTGCCTTGCTGAGCTAATGGTTAGATGTTTACAATGGAAAGAGATGTACAAAAATAGTATTTTTTTTACCTACATTAAGAAGAACATTCCCTCCATCAAATGAAAGAACAATCTAGCTGAGCAGCTGAGACGTTGGAGCACCTAACTTCACTTGACTCCTAATTCACTGTTCTGATTCCTCAGCTAAAAACTGCTGTGTTAATATGAAAATTAGAAGGGAAGAAAAATCTCACCAGTCAAATCAATTTTTAAAAATGCATGGGCAAACTGAAAATTACCCACTTCTTCTGGCTAAAGTATAGTCCTACAAATGGAAAGTGATCACTGTTGCATTAGGAAAGGAGTAGAAATACACTGTGCATAAGTACTAGAGAACTAGCAAAAATATTTTTCTTTAACTTACTGGAACAAACAGCACTTAAAAGCTACTACTCTTAAGACCAGCAAGATGGCTCAGGAGTTAGTTAAGCCTCTACCTCACAAGCAGAAAATCCTGGGTTCAGGATCCCAGATCCCACTTAAAAAACACCAGCTGGAAATGGTGGCAGCCTATACTTCCCGTCCTGGAAGGCAGAGTCTGCGAAACCCCAGAACAAAGCAAATAGGAGGTAGGAGCAATTGAGGATGATTTCCAAAGTCACTCTTAAGCCTCCACAGGCACACACAGTGCCCTCTGATACAGAGAGAGAGAGAGAGAGAGAGAGAGAGAGAGAGAGAGAGAGAGAGAGAGAATAAAATAAAATAAAAACTACTCTATTAATTTAGATTCTAGTCTAGATTTCAGATCTGAAAATAATTATTACGGGGGAGGGAGGGTAACTTCACTCGAATTAAGTCTATAATTCAGGACCAAGGGGACAGTTCATTGGTAAAGTCCTTGCCTGGAATGTTAAAGCCATACGTTAGATTGAAACCCAAGCTTACACATATCACGTGAGTAAATCAAATTTATAAAAATTCAAACTTGAAGCTTTTAAATTCTGTAATCAAATGAATTCAAAGCTAACACTTCAAATGTAACTAAGTGTCACCTGCAAGTAACAGTTTCTGACGCACTAACTAGCACCAGTGGTTGTCCGCATAGCCTGCTTTGCTCTTCAGAAACTAGTGGAAGTCAATAATTTTCAAGTCAATATTTTTCTCCCAAAGTACAGATCCTGCACTATGCTAGCTATAATACAAACACAAACTTAGAAAAGTTGCAAAGGCGTCTCAATTTTTTCCTGTCAAATTTAAATAGAGAATTTAAAATAAGCTTTAAGATGAATTTGTAGGAAAGAGAACAAGTGTATTTATAAAGTATAGATCATTCTCTACCATTGATTCAGAATATTCAAATATGTAAACCGAGTCAAACACAAACTAAAGCATCATATAGTAAACTTCCTTTCAGAAACTCTCTCTTTAATTCGGCTTTCAGCTCACAGGAAAACACAACACTTTTTTCATCTAAGAAACAGAAAACTCAAACTTTTCCCTCAGAGTAACAGAATTATTTTACAGGGGTTTAATTTTGGGACTTTTCAAACCTCAAACCTGAAAGAAGGTTTTTACAATTTTTAGGTAAATTAACTCTGAAATCCAAACTAATACTTGCATGAACTTAATCTCCAGATTTTTTGATGTCCTTCATTCCCAGGTTAAGTTCAGTAGTCTCACTGCATTCCTTTGTTGTACTGTTTCAGTGATAAAGAATCCCAGGAACCTCTCCCAGCCCCCACATCAAACCCTACAAACTACTCTCTGTCTGTCTGTCTGTCTGTCTCTCTCTCTCTCTCTCTCTCTCACACACACACACACACACACACACACGCACGCACACACGCCCACATGCAAAGAGAAATCTTTTACAGAAACATGCTCTTAATAAATCCAAACAAACCACCTTTAAGGCACGAAGAAAACCAATAGCTTTCACTTTAAAAACTACTCCCCGGTGATATGTTTAAAGATGCATCAGCATCCCAGGTCTACAGACAAGTTAAGGCAACTCAAGGGCTTGTGAAGAACTGGACAGGGCTGTGGTCTCGGCTTCAGTGGAGCCCTGCAAACAAACTCTGGGCTGGGATCTCTGAAGCCAGGAACTAAACCAGGGACTAAGGTTCCTACCAAGGCGCTGTTCCCATCACTGCACCCACTAAGGCCTGAGTTCTCACTTGCAGTAACCAGCGAAGCCTTGAGCTGTCGCCAGCCCCGACTTTGTACTCACCTTAGCTCTGACACAGGAAGCCCATTGAGTCTGAGACTATCGGGGCGGTCTCGCCTTCTCCGGTACAGGTCTGACTGTGAAAGCTCTTTAAGCTGTAATGCAGTCATTGCTCTCTCTGCACAGCAATTACTGATGAGTTGCAGCGTTACGCTAGGCAAGCAGCTGCCAGCTCAGAAAGGCAAGGTCCCCTGCGGAAGAACCTTAGTACACCTGACTGGGGTTAGCAATCTCCAAGCACGGCAGGCCAGGCCAGTCGGCTGTAACACAGCTTCCTGTTTCTTGGTACACACCCTCCTCAGCAAGGCATAACTTGCCTTATCTCTGGGCCTTGCACCTTGGGGAAGGGGAGTCCGCGATCCACGTGGTCACCAGTGAGCAAAATTTCAGATGCACAATCACACCTACTACTTTCTAAGCCTCTACAGGGTTCTTTGGAATTAATGTCTAGCTAAAAAAACTCCAGTAAAATAATGCCCAAAGGAAAGTCCTACCCTGCTTTATGTGCCAGGAAACCCATTAACATTTCACAGACAGCTGTCATTATAACGATGTGCCTGGTCATCAGAAGGAAAAAAAAAGGTGACTTTTTCCTTAAAGAAAGATTAAAAAAAAAAGGTCAGAATTCCCAAGAGAAGCAGTCCCCCTCGCCCCTCCCCCTTACCACTGTACTCCAAATCCTCTTTAGAAGGGTACTTTCAGTCTAACCCCTTCCCAGAACATACTACAAAAACCTCGTTAACTGAAAGGAAGATGTTTCTAGTAATGTCCATTAAATGATATTCTGAATATCCCCTACCATATAGTCACCTTGGTTGGATCAGCACTAACACAGCCACTGAAGGTGCTGCAGGTGCCTGTGCAGCATGTATTTATCTACACATCTGATCTTGGGAAAAAAGGTCAAGGGCCTGCAGACCATGGAGGTCAAATAAAGTGCTTTGTCACCAGCTCCAAATAGTGAAGCATTTGTAAACAGAGCTAGCAGTAAGCCAGGCAGCTCCATCCTCAAATGTGCTCCAGTCCCTCTCAAGATCTGTAACCCATCACACATAGACTAGCAGCTGGCATTTCTTGGCCAAAAGTCTGATTTCATGATCATAGCAATTTCTTTTTGGACAATTCATATTATTTTTCTCTAAAATGAAGAAGGACCCAGGAAATTGGCTCTCATACTTATTTTACACTGAGAAGTTGAGAGTTAACTAACACTGGGTGACATCTGTATCCCTCCTTCCTTACCAGAACGATCCATAAAAATAAAGAAAAAAGAAAAAAATTAAAAGTCTACTAAAATGGTTCTGAGGGACTTGGGAACATGAACAGACAATTCTACATCTTTAGAACAATGAAAATATTATCTATTAAAAATAAGTAGAACTGGGCTGAAGAAATGGCTCAGGGGTTAAGACTGTGCCTCACAAGCAGAAGGTCCTGAGTTCTGATCCCAAATCCTATGTAAAAAATGCCAGTGGAAACAGCAAAGGTTTGCACTTCCGGCCCTGGTGAGTGGAGCCTGGGAAATCCCAAAGCAAAGCAAGAAAGTAGAAGCAATGCATTATGATTCCAAAGTCACCCTAGCTCTCCCACAGGGATAGGCCCTTTCATACACACACACACACACACACACACACACACACACACAAAATATTTTTTTAAAAAAATAAGTAGAAATGACTTAGAAGATCTACTTTTTTTGGAAGGCGAGAGGCTGTTGAGTATCCACTATAGTATCCTTTGCATACTAGGTAAACCCTCCATCACTGAACTACATCTCAGACCTTTTTTAAATTTCTTTACACAAAATCCTAAGGTCTGAAATACACAAAAGCTTAAGATATAAAACAATAGAAACATAACTTCTAGACTAGTTTTTTGGTCCAATCTTCTTTAAATTTCTTCACTGAGATCATCAAAACAATATTTGATGAGTAAAAATATATACCGACAATAATATCTTTTCTGCCACACAGAAACTACCACCTTAACTATGACCTGTTTGTGGGGCTAGAAGTATATACTTTGCATGTATAAGGTGCCGAATTTAAAACCAAGCACTCCCAAAAAGAGAAAAAGAGGAGGAAAGATGTGTTTCTAGAGAATAAAATAATAGAAAATTGTATTTGCAACGGTGTTTTCTAGAAAACCGATGCAGCATGCTGACAAAGAAGCAGCGCTGGCAACGCAGGAGCTCACTCAGACAGGAAACACTGAACTGTGTAGGATGGATTCTGCAGCTGAAGACCTAGGGTTAAAAGGATGTAAAGAAAGGAAGAAAACAAAACAAAATAAACCCAGTTTTAATCCCCGTAAAAAACAAGCTGTGACAACTCTTGCCCTCTGACTTTTTCAATGGCTGGTCTGACAAGTAGGAATTTCAGTACATCTATGCTTATGTGCCAATGAAATGGTTTGTAACAGTAAAATTAAATCCTGGGCCTCTGGGGAAGGTTCTTATGATGTCTTCATGAAGACAGAAGGAGAACGCTTCCCTCTCCCCTCCACCCATCTACGTGCACACACACTGGACAGGCTGGAGAAGGACATACAAGCACCCACAGGGGCTTCTACATCTGAAAACAAAATTCAAAAGAAAAATTGCTCCAAATGGGTTGGAGAGATAGCTCAGGGATTAAGACTCTGACTCACAAGCAGAAAGTCCTGAGTTCTGATCCAAATCCCATGTAAAAATACCAGGCAGAAATGGCTGCAGCCTGTACTTCCGGCCTGGTGTGCAGTAGCCTGGGAAATCACAAGCAAACATAAAAGAGGTAGAAGCAATCCAAGATAATTTCTGAAGTCACTCTTGGTCCTCCACAGGGATATAGAGTGCCCTCTGATACACACACACACACACACACACACACACACACACACTAAATTTTTTAAAATGCTGCAAATGACACAATTGACTAGCACTCAGCTAGCAGTCAGATACAACTGTCCTCAGACCACAGTGTGCGTGCATCAGCAACAGGAGGTCATACCCAGCACACGGCAGAGGTGGACAGGGATGGGAGGTCGCAAATCTTTAACTCTTTTGAAACAGGTCTCATGTATCCCGAGTTGCCTCGCATGACTCATACGCCAAGGATGACCTTGAACTCCCGATTCTCCTGCCTCTACCTTCCAGTGCTTAGATTACAGGTAGAGGCCACTACACGTGGTGTATACAGTGTTGGGGATCGAACACAGAGCTTCCTGAATGCAGACAAGCATTCTGCCTGCCCCACCTCACAAGGCTGAAGCACATCCCCAGGCCTCAGGTCTTTTCCTGTATACTTTTTCAAACATACTTTCCCATAGAAAGTGAGTTACCGCTGTGTCTGAGTTCTTGAATCAGGGCTATTTCAAAAGTTTTCAGTTTCAGACATTTATTTTTGCATGATTTTTATGGTGCAAGAGAAAGTCCTATATAAGTTCATTTCCTCATGATTCTAAGTAGAGACATTTATTTATTTTTGCACCCTCCTGTTCAAAGGACTACCATCCTCAGTTTTCACATGGTTTCGTCCCTGTGTAGTATCCATAACACGGGACTTTGCCTTTCCTTAGACATCTGTAGTAGTGACCACATCATAAGAACCCACAAGTCTAGTGTGAACCTCGGTATAACTTTCCATACTATTCTCCTTCTTGGGCTCCGGTTTGTACCTTGACTCCTGGCATTAACAGCAACCTGCTTCAATTAAACATCATCTACAAAGCTGGCACCTTGTCTTGTGAGCTCAAGTTCTTGACTGAAATGATGAAGAGAAAGTTCTGTGGAGCACCAGGCAAAAACCTCGTCTCCCTAGGCAACTAACCCAGTAGCTTTACTACTTCTGATGAAAGTCAGTGGCTCTTGCAGAAGACGCCTGTGAGCACGTTTTCCAACAGCCAGGGAAGGAAGTGACAGCCTGTTTCAAAACTCAACAGAGAACTACTGAGAACCTCCCGTTCAAATTGATCTCGCTCTTTTCTGAATATCTCCAATTCATACTGCAGGACTATCTACTTGAGCTCTGTGGCAGACCAGACACTATTTTAGAGAAATTCTTCTGTCTTCTCTTGATTTCCCTAGGCCTCCAAGCAGATCTTTCTGTTACCAATTTTCTAATCTATTCAAAACAATCTTCTAAAATACAGATCAATCATTTATTGACTCTTAAAAAAAAAAACTTTCCACAATTCCACTGCCTTTATGACACAGAACAAACAAGGAGAAATGAAGCAAGCCATCTGGTGTTCTCAGGACAGACTGTGTTCCTTTTCTGTTCCTGCAGGCAGCCTTGCAAATCTGGAAGGATCCCAGGAGAGCTAGCTCTTGGGCACCCCGTGACTATGTCTCGGGCAAGCACCAGGCAAGACCCACCAAAAACAATTCTAGAGCTCAAGAGCCCAATCCCTTTGTTCTAGGGGGTCCTTGTACCCCTCTGTGATCACAACCACATGGCCTCACCATGTAGCCCATGCTGGCTTCACACTCATGGTTCTTCTGCATCTGTCTCCTGAATGTGGAGATCACCAGGCCCATACCAGCTTAGAATTTTGGAATTTTTTGTATTTAACATTCCATATCATCTTAATGATATTTTTAAAAAGGTATGAATGACCATTTTGCAGTCTTAGAAAAATATACTTGCTGAGATTTAAGAGTCTGTAAAAACTGAAGGTTTCCTAACTATGGAGTTCAACAGTATAATACCTTCCCCTGAGTATAAGTGTTTATGAGTCAGAATAAAAAAACAGGGATATCAAGATGGCAACTTGAGCTCAGTCCCTAAAGTCTACCTGGTAAGAGATTTCTGGAAGTTGTCTTTCATTTCCACATGTTCACTGTCACACATGCATGTGCATATTCTCTCTCAAATTATAATATATATCACCTAATTATGTTGCCTAATTATATTATATAAATTACCTAAATTTTCACTGAAACTTTGCCACAGAATCATTTAGGTGAAGGGGAAAAGAAACCTGAACCCTAAGAACCTAAATTGGTCATCAGTGCTACTAAATAATCTTTTCTTTTCCCTAACAGTTAGAGAACTACAAAGCAGCATCTACGGATCTTTACCAGTACCATTTACACTAGGAGCTAAAGGTCTATAAACTAAATGAATAAATGTACAATTCCAGGCCATTAACTAACTTCCTTGTGTGATACACAATAAGAGAAGAATTTTATTTCACAAGTAACTTTGGACTTGACAGATCCAGCCATTTTTTTTTAGCTTGTTTTATTTCATGGATAATAATTTACAGAGAAAAAACATAATAAAGCAAAAATACTCCTTGATGCTATTTCCAACACACATTTTGCAATGTTTGTTGGCCAGACGTGCTGTCTTCCTAAATGAGGTTTTCCAAGAGGACTATCAGTGTGAATGAGGGGTCTAGTGTTGTTCAAAGACGCACTATTAGAAGTGGTTCATGTTCAAAGTAACCAGAGCAAAGAATATGAGAAGGCAGCATCAACCAAATGTGTTTCAGATGCAGATGATAATGCCATTGTCACCATGTGGGAATGCTCAGTGGGTAAAGTGCTTGCCAAGCAAGTCTGAGGACCTAAGTTCATATTCTTGGATCCTACAGAAAAGTCAGATTCAATAAGTGTTTCTAATCCCTATGCATCAATCGAAAATGGGAGTCAAAACCCAAGAATCCTCACAAGCTGGAGGCCAACTCGGCTTACAACACAGCGGTGAAGAGACTTGGTTTTCAACAAGATGGAAAGGTGAGGAACAAAATGTTGTCTTCTGATCTCCACACATCTCTACACATGTCACATTCATATCATGGGAACTCGGACACACACGGACGCCCATATTCTCCTGTGTGTCCAAGCACACATAGGTACATATACTCATGTGTCCACACACACACACACACACACACAGCTCACAGGTGTTTGTCATTCTAAGTCAGAAACACAGCATTGTTTCTCACAAGCAGCAACATGGAGTCACTTACAATCTTCTGCTAGAATAAAATAGCAAGTAACCAGACTGGAGAGATGGCTCAAGGGTTAAGACTCTGCCTTGCAAGCAGAAGGCCCTGAGGTCAGGTCCCAGGTCCTACATAAAAATGCCGGGTGGAAACGGTGGCATCCTGTACTTCCAGCCCTGGTACCCAAGTCAAAAGGAGATGGTAGAAGCAATCCAGGATGATTCCCAAAATCACTCCTGCTCTTCCACAGAGACGCAGGGTGCCATCTGGTACATATAGACATATACATGCGAAATAAATAAAGTTTAAAGAAATAGCAAATAACCTAGCACAAGACAGGATAGTGGAAAAGTCAAGAGGAAAGAGGTATGTGACCTCAGCTGAAAACTCCACTTGGGGCAACTTACTTGTTTATGGTTATCATACAAGCACACAGAAAGTCGGTCAACTACCAAAGCCCTCAGGCTTTCCTTGGAAAACAGAAGAAGAGGCTGAAGTAGAAGTGATCCCCTTAATGGTCTTGTCCCCTGAAGAAGCTGGAGCGATAACTCGAAGGATAAAACACTCACTGTGTAAATATGAGGACTGAGTGTGACCCCCAGAACTAAGTAAAAAAAGACAGGTGCAGTGGTGTCCACTTCTGATCCCAGCATTGGGGAAGTGAAGACAGCCTAGCTTAATGGGTAAGCTCGAGCCAATGAGACCCAAAAAACAAGATGGGAAGGTTGGTGAGACAGCTCAGTGCATAAACTTGGAGACCTGAGTTCAACTCTAGGAAGCCCATAAGTTCACATGGTAGAAGGAGAGAACATGACTTCCAAAATTGTCCTCTGACCTCCACCCATGCATCATAACCTGGATACATGTTCTTTCTCTCCAATAAATAAATGTCACTTTATTGTTAAAAATGCACAAAACAAAACAACCAAGATGTGGGGGTGGCTCAGTGGATAAAACACTTCCCACGCAAGCAAGATGACCTGAGCTCAGATGCCCAGGGCCCAGGTAAAAAGCCTAAACTGGTCATTTGCATTTATGTGATGGTTAGATTAAGGTGTCGACTTGACAGCTGCAGGCTGTTCAGGGCACAGCTGTGAAGAATCAACAGTTGGGCAGGTCCTTGAACAAGCCTACAAGTGACTGTTTAATTGATGTGGAAGATGCAGCCCACAGTGGGTGCTGCTTTCCTGGGGTAAACCAGATAAAAAGAAGTGCGAGGAGGAGGGACTGGATCTTCCTAATGGAAGTGACGACTTGCTGAGGAGCCCGCTGCTGCTGCTTTTGCCACCACTGCTGGCCTTGCCTGCTCCTCACTAGCGCTGGGCCCAGCATGTCTGCCTGGCTGCAGTCCTTTTCTGACAGAGCCTAGCTGCTTCAACCCTCTTAATGTGATTGAGGCTCAAGACTTCCGGGGAGACTTTGATCTTATGAGACATTTAGTTCAAGAACTGAACAGCTATGAGTGGCTACTCTGAAGGACACTGTTTTTATTTGAGAATTGATTTAATGCAGTTACACATACACACACACACCACCGGGCATTATCACATACATGTGCATATGCACTGTGCACCCAGGCCCCCTGACTGAGCAAGTTTTCTCCTGCTTTTCTTCAGTTAGATAACCTACTCCTGAATAAAATGGTGACCAAGGGCAAGTCGCTCAGCAAACACTTCCCACAGGTCTCCTCCATGGCCTCCGTACCAGGCTGGCGGTACAGAGGCCGAAGAAGGCAAAGAAGAGAAAGACAGGGAGAAGCTCTGACTTCTCTTTCTCACGGTCACCTGCTCACTTTCTCCTGGGGATGATGGAGAAGCATGATGGAGTCATGGCCTTCCACGGTTCTCAGAAGCCACATGGGGAAGATCTGCCATCACTCATATCATAACGTACAGAACCTCACAAGACTGGATGAACACAAACACAGCTGGACGAACGGCAGGACTCGGACACGGGGCGGCAAACACCATGTCTCTCCATCCAGTATCCAACTCTCATGCCTACCACATGTTCTGGGCGCTCAGATCCTCTGGGAGCCTGCAGGCTAAGGGGGACATAGATCGTGATCATACAACTACACAAGTAACCTTGTGTTTTAAAGCATTTCAAGTTACAGAAGAGTTTCTGGAGGATGTAACCGTAGGAAGGAGAGCAAGACAGCAGGTACAAGTTCCCTGCATCAGAACACTCCTGAAAGGAATGGAAGCATGGTGTTCAACTATGTGGCCGAGCGGGAAGGCTGGAGATAAGAAAAGATTACTAGGGGCTGGAGAGGTGGCTCAGGGGTTAAGCCTCTGCCTTGCAGGTGGAAGGTCCTGAGTTCGGATCCCAGATCCCACGTATAGACACCGGGCGGAAGCGGGGGCGGCCTGCGTTTCTGGTCCTGGTAGGGCGGAGCCTGTGAATCCCGGGGCAGAGTAAACGAGGAGGAGGTGGAGGCGTCCATGGTGGTTCCCGAATTCCTCCGTGGTTCTACACACACACACACACACACACATACATACACATGCATACACGCACAATTGAATAAATAATAAATAAAAAAATTAAAAAAAAAAAGAAAAGATTACTAGTGCGATAGGCAGTGACATGTTTCAAACAGTCATGTTCTGGATCGTAAGAGTGACATGAAGCTGCTGTCTGACATAGGATTGACAAGATCAAATGTGGGCCAAGGACCAGGCAGCGCAAACGAGTCCAGTGTGGAAAAACAGAACATGGGAACAGACAGCAGTTCGACAAGGACAGTCGGCCTGATGGAAGCAGAATGGTCTGAGGCGTAGCAGGAAGCACAGTGGAGAAGTCAGGGTTAAGATCTGCAGGAGGGGAAGAGAGAGCAGTGGGCGGCTCTGAAATTGCTAACATTCTTCTCCACATTCTTTTATCCACATAGCAACAAAACAGACGTAGCAAGAGACAGTCTGAGATGTACTTAATACAGCCTTTCGGTCACTGAGAGGCCAGAATTCCAAATCTACTGTGAACCTAAAGACAGACAGACAGACACAACTGTAATTCTTTGAAACTTTAAAAAATTTGACAATATGTACTCTCTACCTCTCCAATGAATACATATGATGCTTAAAAAAAGAAAGAAATAGTTTCAAAAGAATTAAAGAACAAGACCTAAGGCTATAGCTTAACTGGCTTGAGTAGCAGGCCTGAAATTCTGACTAACACCCAGCACCTTGCGTACACTCGAGGCATGATGCGGCGCTCCTGTAGACAGAAACCTGGATGAAAACTGTGCTTGGTGACAAATCTATAATTGCAGCATTTGGGAAGTGATGGAAGGATGACCAGAGATCTAGGGATGTCCTCGGCTACACGGTGAGTTCAAGGTCAATCTGGGTATACGAAACCCTGTGTCAAAGAGGTTGGGTGAAGGAGGTAGGGAGATAACTCTGTAGGCAAAGTGTTTCCCTTGAAAGGATTCGGACTTGGCCTGGGGAGTGGCTCAGGAATTAGTCTTAACAGTGCAAGCAAAGGGATCTATCTGAGGTTAGACCTCCAGAGCCCATGTAAGAAACGCCAGGTAAGTGTGGTGGGCACCTATTATTTATTCTAGCCCTGAAAGGCGGAGCCTGGCAATTCCCAGGTTCATACGGTAGAGGAGTGCTCATCCTTGAATCAAGGATGATTCCCAGTATCACCGATGGCTTCCACAGACACACGCACTCAATTATACTACTATACAAAACACACACACACACACACACACACACACACACACACACACACACACACTTAGAAAGAGTGAAGACCCAAATTCAACCTCCAGAACCCATGTAAGAAAATGGTGGATGGATCCCTGGGATTCGCTGACTAACCAATTTGGCCAGCTTTTAAACGTGTGTACCCGCATGTGCACACGCGCAGAGAAACATAGTTCACAAAACGTTCACCTCGCACTACTGTGAAGCTCAGTCTCACACACTCACCTACCGCGATTGCTGCTGACAGCTGCTCCTTGGGTGGCCACTGAGCTCCGTAAGTGTTCACTGGCTTTAATCTTCACTCATTACTGAAGTGATGCTCATCGTTCCACGTTACAGAGTGAGGAAACTGAGCTTCTTAAAGCAGTTAAAACCATCTAGCCTGTGACGCTAAACACAAGCGCAGCCATTAAGTCATACAGTCTTCCTCCCAGACCATGTGAGGACCATCTTGGAATGGCAGTAGCTTCTAAACACTTACAAAAACTAAGTTGAGAAGCCATGGGAAGCCCAGATCATGAGCACCCAGGCAGTTCCACTGACAACACAGGACAGAAGGGATGGAACCTTGGCCAGCCACACCCAAACGGACCAAACAGTCATGAATAGTCTGTCTGAGGGTTTGGGAAATAGACTCATGGAAGGTTCACGCACAATCCCTACTAACCCGTGTCTCTTCTCTGGCTCCTCCTCCAACGCAGAGGGAGAAATCCAGCGAAGGAAGAGACTCGAACTCAGGTTAACTGCAGTCCTGCTTCTGCTCACTGCTGTTGAACGAGGCAGGAACCACGAAGGAACCACGACAGCCTTGGTACACACACCTTGAGGTGCTGTGCCTCTGAGCTAATCTCCAGCTCCCCCTCCAGCAGTCACTGGGCTCACGTTACTAGCACCACCTTATTTTCTTTTAGTGTATGTCATAGTTAGATACAGGTGTCAACTTGAAGTGTGAGGTCTGGGCACAGTTGTAGAGAATTAGTAGCAGTTGAGTTAAGCCCAGAGGAAACCTACAGGAGTTTGTTTAATTGATGGGTAAGGCTCAGCCCATGGTAGGTGGGACTAGTCTACCAGTAGGTGAATAAAATACAGGAAAATGTTCAAGAAAGGGGGCATTCTCCTGTATATTTGGCCAGATATGCTAGTCTGGCAAATGATAATTGTCCCTCTCTCGGCTGTTGTTATGTGGATATGGTATAGCCAGTTTCCTCATCCCCTTCGTGTCTCTGAACTTGACAAGGATCCACAACCAAGGATTATAAGCCAGAATAAAACTTCCTTGTTCCCTTTAGTTGTTTTGTCATGATTTTATAAACAAACATACAAGCCAACTGCAACAGTGTACACATGCCCAGTGTTCCAAGAGTTCTAAAATAGAGATCTTAAAGAAAGCAGGTTTTCTTCATTAACACAACCCTTTTGCAACAAAAACAAAAAACGTTAGTAAACAGCAACAGGGGTGGCTTTAGAAGCAACTGACTCAATGTGAGCAAGGGAGAGTTACTGACCATGTGACCAAACCAGTTCCATTTCCTCATACTAGGACACGGTTGTGAGTCTAAACCATTCCAATAGCCATTTGCTTACTACACTGTACCATCAGATACAAAAAAGGCTGGTCAGGAAGGTGACCCCAAAATAGAAAGTAACTACTCCCTGTTCAACACTTCTGAAAAGGAAGACTTACTATTTTATCCTGATCTTAAGCAATCTCCACGAAGAAAACAAAATAAAAAATCTTGACTCTTGAAGCTATCACAATATTTGATTGGCTAAAAGTATATTCTACTGAATAAAAGTTTCTAAAATACAGGTGAACTACCTAAGAACATAATGAGACTATTGTATGAAATAAACCAAAGGCACCTTTTTCTCTCCTTCCTTCCCTCATGACCGACCATTCTTGTTCTTCCCGTCTGTCCACTCCTTTTCATATGTATGCACACAACGTATGTGTAGGCATACCACAGTGCACACGTGAAGGTCAGAGGACCGCTTCTAAGAGTCACTTTTCTCCTTCTACCCTGTGGGTTCTGGGTAAGGAACGAAAGTCGCCAAGCTTAGAGTCAAGTGACTTTACTCCCCGGGTCATCCCTGTCCATTCCATTTTTTTGGAGGGTCAGAAGTCCAAAGTTGTCTTTAGCCACACTAAGTGTCTTCTCACGTAGCCCTGGTAGGCCTAAGCCTCATGATCCTCTTGCCTCGGCCTGCAGAGTACCAGGCTACGGACATGTGTACCCACGCCTGGCTCTCCAGACACCAGTTCTGCAGCGATAGAAGATAACTTGCATCCATTACTTTTTAAGTCATTTTGAACCTCAGGGAGACTCAGTTTTCCCTTATAGGAAAAATACCTTGGCATATGCCAAGAACTGTGATAAATACTACTACTTTGTATGCTTTTGTCAAGGTTAATTTCTCTAAAAATTACTATCATTATTTTATTATTTTGAAGATGAGATAAATCTAGAAAGTATTAAGTAAGCTACTCAAAATCCTACAATCACTACATGACGAGTGAGAATCTGAAACCTAATCTGGTCTTAATCATGGTTTTAAATCTTTAGAATGCACCCTTCCTAGCACTAATGGTAAATTTTTCTAAGCGGAAAAGAATTCATGGTTAGAAATTAATTCGTACTTCAACCACAACTAAATACAACACATGGTGTCCTGCATCAGACTCTGAACAGAAAAGGACTTGTGTAAAGAGGTTACTGGGAGAGGGGGATGTTGAGAATTCCTCTATATTTTTTCAGTTTTTCTATGAATCTAAATTATTCCAAAATTAAGTTTGTCTTAAAAAATTCAAACTGCAATCTGCTAACAGTAAGCATCTCTTAACAAATCAACGACTGAAGGGAAGAACAAGGAAAAGCTTTTCCTAAAGAGCAAAAGTGATTCAAAAGACAGCAACCAATATATTAGTAAACTACAGACTTAGTTTAGATGTCACTTCAAACAAAACAACAGTAAAAAGACAATCTTTGAAGCCTGGGGAAATCTGATTACAAACTGGGTGTTAAACGATCCAGTTGGGGCTGGAGAGATGGCTCAAGGGCTAAGCCTTTGCCTCCAAGCAGCAGGTCCTGAGTTCGGATCCCAGGTTCCATGTAACACCACCAACCAAAAATGGCAGCAGCCTGGGAAACTCCAGAGAACAGCAAAGAGGAGGCAGCAGAATCCAGGGTGATTCTTGAGTCACCCTTGGGCCTCCACAGGAACACACAGTGCTGATCACACACACACACACACACACACACGCACACGCACACGCACGCACACGCACGCACGTACGCACACATGCATACAGGCACATGTAAAAATAAAAAAAAAAAAGATCAAACTGCTTCTCTTGTCCGACATAAGGGCAGGATGCCATGTCTGATGAACACTGGTATGATGTGAGCTGGTGTTGTGAAGCTTTTTATTACTTCCTTTTTCCATTCTCAAGTAGACATGGGGTGCAGGAGCACATGGGGAGTGCTGAGGTGGATACTGCTGGGCATCATTCTTTTTTTTCTGGAGTGAGTGTGAGAGTGAGTGTGTGTGTGTGTGTGAGTGTGTGTGTGTGTGAGTGTGTGTGTGTGAGTGTGTGTGTGAGTGTGTGTGTGAGTATGAGTGTGTGTGAGAGTGTGTGTGTGTGAGTGTGTGTGAGTGTGTGTGAGTGTGTGTGTGAGTGTGTGTGAGAGTGTGTGTGTGTGAGTGTGTGTGAGAGTGTGTGAGTGTGTGTGTGAGTGTGTGTGAGAGTGTGTGAGTGTGTGTGTGAGTGTGTGTGAGAGTGTGTGTGTGTGTGTACAGGTGTGCACATCAGAGGGCACTTATGTCCCCGTGGAGGACCAAGGGTGAGTTCAGAAAAGCCATCCTTTTCTATATTTTAAATTTTTATTGTCTGTCTGTCTGTCTTTTATTTCTCATATTTCCCAGGCTCCACCTTCAGAATGGAAAGTACAGACTGCCAGCATTTCCACCTGACATTTCACATGGGATCCGGGATCTAAACTCAGGACCTTCTGCTTTCTAGAGACAGAGGCTTAACTCCTGAGTTCTCTCTCCAGCCCAACACTGGGTGTCACTCTTGATTGACAGGGTCCTAAACAAACCCAGAGCTTGCTGATGGACGAGTCTGGCCAGGAGGTTGAACATACACGTGAGCTGCCTCACTTGCCCAGCATTTCATGTGGGATCTGAACTCCAGCCCTTTTGTTTGTTCGGTGAGTGCTTTAACCATCGAGACATCTCTCCAGCTATGAAAACTGTTTTTAAGTATTTAAGTTAAGAGAGAAAAGAAAAGAAAACCTGAAGAAAGTATGGCAATGTAGCAATTAAGCCTAGGCAATGAGCATATCAGAGATTTATTGTTTATATTAGAAAATTTTAATAGCACTTTCTAATGAAGGTTATAAAGATGTTACCTTGACATGCTAGCAAATACTTCTTCAAGTTCAAATAAAATGTATTTAAGGATATGCTAAACTCCAAAAGAATGACACTGGGAAAGAGAAAAAATACTCAGTGGAGAACAGTGGATGGGTGAAGAAAATGACTCAGACAATGGTGGGCAGATTAGGGGGCTCAGAGTCTTGTACTGAACTCAGTTTATAGGATTTATGTGCAACGTGGGGAAAAGCCATAAAGAGTTTGAAGTCAGGGTGAGAGTGTTATAAGCATGGAGAATTTAGCTCGGGGATTATTCACACAGAAGTAGGAGTCTGTGGAGCAGGAGGAAAGAGTGTGTGTGTTGGGGGAAGAGGACACTTCATGCTCTTTTAGGGAAATGGGTGGCTGAGAATAAATCCAAATGCTCAAGAACAGCAACATGCAGGAAGTTATTTTATATACATCATGCCCCGCACAAGGTCACTTTGGACCCTTAGTAGCTTTCAAATGAGATCCTATACTCCTTTCCTGACGGTCCTGACAGATGACTCCTTACACCCTTGAACAAACACAAGTCTCCAGAAAAAGCTGTCTTCACTCTTCTCCAGTGCTCCTTGTTTCTAGACAACTTTGCTTTCACTGGGGTTCAGTAAATGACACAGACCTGACTCTGCACTGATCCTGTACTACTGTCATGCTGCACTAGTGGTGGTAACAATGATAATCATGGTCATGCTCGTGTTTTTTTTATTATTTATTCAATTGTGCGCATGTATGTGTGTGTGTGTGTGTGTGTATGTATGTGTATGTGTGTGTAGAACCACAGACGAATTCGAATTCGGGAACCACCATGGACCGCCTCCACCTCCTCCTTGTTTACTCTGCCCTGGGATGCACAGGCTCCGCCCTACCAGGACCAGAAGCGCAGGCCGCCCCCACTTCCGCCTGGCGTCTATACGTGGTGTCTAGGATCCGAACTCAGGACCTTCCGCCTGCAAGGCAGAGGCTTAATCCCTGAGCCACCTCTCCAGCCCCATGCTCATGTTTTATATAATAGATTAAACCCTCACAGCACCCTGTGAAACCAGTGGTTCTCTGTGAACTACTCTGTAAAATGTTGTTTTTTTAGTGGTGGTAATAATAATAATCACAATAATCATGTTCATGCTTTATATAATAGATTAAATCCTTACAGCACCCTGTGAAAGCAGTAGTCTCTATTTTATACAAGGAGAAATGAAACCACACTTGGTTCATGGAATCACCAGGCCCCATCCACAATCACACAGCTATGCTGCTTCTGTGTCTGCCAACAAGCAAAACAAAATAGATAATGCTGCAGAGTGTGTCTGCAGAGGCCACATTCTGAAGTACTCTTTCTACCATCCTGGGCTCCTACAGGACTAAAGCATGTTATTTTCATAAGATGAATGGGCCCCAGCAGCATTAATAGTCATGTCATTATCACATGCATGTAACCCTAATGGAAGCCCACATAGCCACCTGATACATAACCAATACTACAAACATATCTTGGGTTAGGGATTAGAAGATGGCTTGCAAAACATGCCAAATCCCTGGGTCTTGTCTACAGCCATGAAAACAGTACTACTATCCCATTAGCCTATTCCAAATAATGTTTAATAAAATAGACAAAATAAGGAGCTCACTTGAAGTAAAACAACAGCGAGAAACATATTAGGAGCAAAGCATAAGAAAGGACCAATGTGAGATATAGTAGAGATTAAATAAATCGCCGAGATTAGCAAGCATGAAGGAAGCCTTGCTCCTAGCTTCAGTGGCGTGCAAGTCTCAAGACCCGAGTTCCATTCCTGTGCCTCACATGGTTGCTCAGGCCTGTTTCACACAGGTACTGATTTTACTCACCAAGGTTCTGCTTTCCTGAGCTAATGACTTGCCCCAAAGTTCTACCTCTTACTTCCTACCACCACCGTGGAGCTAGCTCAACATACAAATGTTGGGCGATGCAAACATTCAGGGCACAGAGTATAGCACACGAGGTGCAGCCTTTATAATACGATCATCCGACTCGTTTTTCCCAAATGTTTGCTGAGTAACTCAAGTTCAGGAAGCTTCACAGAAACATGAAAAGGTAATTACACACTTTCTAAAGTATCACACAAAACTCTGGATTTTTCTGCTGCTTATGTAAAAAAGTATAGATCATGATCTTCATCTACTTTTTTTCTTTTGTCTGTTTATTTGAGACCCAGGTTGGACTGACTCTTTTTTTGCTGTTAATAATTTTTTATATAAACAAAATGAATTTTTGTCCATTCTCCCTCCATTTCCTGCCTCCTCTTCCACCTTCCCTTCCCTTCACCAATCCATCCTATCCCTCCGCCCTCATGATTCTCTGTTTGTGCGGATGACAGGGTTCCCTTGAAGTTGTCCGCTGTAGTAGGGGACCAAGTCTCCATGGCAGCAGGAGTGAAGTGGCTTTCAGTGGGAACCCACAGGTGGGGATTCTCACTCTCACCTGCCTAGCAACTGCCCCTAGGATTTCCACTGCATACGGTTGTTTCTCCTGAGATCCTTACCAGTCCATGAAGGAACACTGATATTTCAACCATTACCTGATAGGGGTAGAGCTCATTGCAGTAGCTTCTAGATGCAGCAGCCCTGTCGGACAGACTCTGGAATGCTGACATTACAAGCATGCACAACACTATCAGCAAACCTAAAGTGAATCTACTTTCTGAGAGTTCTCATTCAACAAGTTTTACAGCTCATGTACTTGTGACTTCTGAGTAAACATGTGTCTAGCTTTCCAAAATAGTATGTAGCCCCCCAGGATTTATGTCCAATGAAAAGTCAAATTAGAATATCAGCATCAATTCATCAAGAGAGCTACATGCCCTGGAGACTCCAGGGCATCACACCAAACCAGCACTCACTGCCCTTGGCACGGCTGCTGATGACTAGGTGTGGAGACCCAGCTGTGACACCCCTACCTAGTTGCCAGGGTTCATCTCTGAGAGTCTCTTCACATCTTTTCCCAGTTTTTCAGACAGTCTTACTCTTTAAAACTCATCGAAAGCCACTCTATCTATTTGGGTGGGGTACAACATCTATGTCGGTAGCTGAGTATGAAGACTGGCTGAGATAACCTGACTTCCTCATATCCCAAATTGTGGGGTTCCTTGCTGTAATCCCCAAGCATAATCTACAGTGCATTAAAAAAAATCTGATTACACAGAGCAAGCTCTGCTTTCATGGAATGTATAAGGAAGAGTACTATACTAGTAGAATCCAGTCCTGAAGCTTACTATGCTATGTCTCTGCTTCTGTTTAGCTGTGTGCTGCGGGACAACTGGTGCTCAGCAGATACTTTTCAGATAAGTAGAGAGGGGAATGGGGACACTATAAAAGCTGAAAGGAACTGTACAGTATATCAAAAAGAAGAGAAGAGAATTTAAGAGTCAGAGGACAGGGAGGAAGGAGTACAGCTGTCTTCTGACTGCTGCACTCTTGAACTCACACAGCGCGATTACTTCACCAGATCGAATCAGACTGCATTCCGCAATGGGTGGGGGAGGGCTCATGAGGCCCCGCCCCTAGTTGAGGAGCCAGTGGAAGCTGATGGCCGTTGCTGGGAAAGGAGGCTTTTTTCTTCAGTAGTTATGGCCGTTGGTGGGTTGCCCGTGCTCCAGTAGATAGATGGTCCCATCCCACATGCTTGCCACCACGGGACGTGGCGGGTCATCAAACAAACAGGTCAGAAGGATGGAGAGGGACTCATTGGGGTAGCCGGAGAGGAGTAGAAAGGGGAAAAGGGGGTTGATAAGGTCAAGACATCATGGTATACACGTAGTGAAACTGTCAAAGAATAAAAAGCATTAAAAAGGAAAAAAAAGAAGCCTTTAAAAATCTATAGAATATCAGACAATTTTAGTGGACATTTAGTGTTACACAGATTTCTCAGATGCAAATAACGCAATTCACTTCATTTTAAGCAGGTCCTGGATTGATCACAGAACGTTAGAGCAACAAAGAACCCAGTTTGGAACAACGTCCTACTCAACAAAGGGAAGAGTCAGGTCATGTTGGCGCGCACCTGTAATCTAAGCACTTGGAAGGTGAAGGTAGGAGGGCAAGAAATGCTAGGTCATTCCCAGTTACAAAGTGAGTTCAAGGCTATCCTGGGACGAGACCTGTCTCAAAAACAAAAAAAAAAAATTGACATCTATTCATGTCTACCAGAAGTAGGTTTGAGAGGACAAGAATCAAAGACTTAAATGAAATAAAAGTATAATATTTGAGAATGTGTTAAAATACTTGTGTCAGAAATCATCAAAGTTTGTGAAGGGTCAGATGTCTAATAGTTTAAGTCCACTAGGATTCCAAATTAGAAGATACTAGTTTGTAATTAAAGCACTGGACACTGTATTTCCAGAAGGAATGCCCCTAAAAAGTGATTCTGAAAGATTCAGGGTCAGGGTTAAGAACAACAGTCTTTCAGCCTCCATTGGCCTGAGGGAAAGATACTTGCTGGCTCATCACAGCCTCATGACTCTCACAGCTCTGGAGAAGAGATTTGGAATGCTGCGAGTCCACAGCAAATTATCTTGGGCATTTTTAATTCCCACCTCTGTACGTGGCATCATTGTAACTATTAAACTCTTTTGGAATGTACAAATAAATCTCTGGTTTCCACTGAATAAAAGAATGTCATTACATGACACTTCATGCATATCTCAGAAATCCCCCACTTTTCTGTAACCTGCCTACCTGAAACCAATGTATTTGAACACTGCCTTGGTTTATGGTTTTCTTTGTTCTGTGATTATAAAAATCTGAAAAAACTATTATCACACGGGAACACATGGAATTTGGAGCAACCTGAATCTGTGTTCTCAGGCTATAGACACTGGTATTTAGCTTCCAGAAAAAACTACCTCTTATCCCCTTTGAAGTGAGAGTTACATTCTGTCTACAATCATGAAAAAATTGTTTTTGAGCTGAAAGTTTTCTGAACTTTCTAAGCTTTTTAAATCACATATATTATCCACCTTGTAAAAAAATTGATTTATAATCTTCCAAGTTTGGGAAAAGTAGATACTTTAGTTTGTATGAACTCATATCCTTGAAGCAGCTACTTCAATTCAGTCCAAATCTATAAACCAGCACACTTGCAGGACTATGGCAGGGATAAGTGATGTTCAGAGGTGCTATACACCTGTAGAAACTACTGGAGCCACTGGGTCTAAAATGCACTTAGCAGTGTGGGAGCGCACAACTGTAATCCCAGCACTACTCAGGAGGCACAGGACTAGAAAGCTGAAGCTAGTTTGGGCTATGTAGTGAGACTCTACATTGAAATATATACAGAATAAAATTTAAAAAAACAGGTCAAATTCAAATTCTCAGTGTATGGCCTTTCCTATAGTAGGTATCACTGAATAGAATGATGATGGTGACGGTGATGAGTCCAGTACAACAACACTAAAGAACACCTAAGAAACTTTGGAAATGAATCTACAGAACTTGGGGGGAGGTCAAAAGAACAGCATTTCTGTTTATATTATGGACAAGTTGCAAAGAAAAAAGCATATGAAAAATTCTCTAGTAAAGTGGTAGAGAAATTGCAGAAAGTATTCAAGCATATATGCATTCAATCAGAGACAAGAACACACGGGCCATGCTGATAATCCACCAGAAAGCACCTGATCAGACCAGATTAGAAAACACTGCCCCTCTAGTGACTGCTTGTGACTCTGCTGCTTTTCAAAGTCTCAAGGCTGCCAACAAGGGTTGGTTCTCCCCTACCAAGCAAACTACTCTTGTTATCTTTAAATTCTACTTCACCTAAGTTCTTTTTAAACTCTTTTAGAACATCACCAGCAGGGCTTAAACAATTCATATCTCTCCTCGCATTACTATTCTACAAACAGCCCATGAAGCTTCGCTCAATGACTTTTCTAGCCCACAGATTCAAAATCCTCAAACGTTTCCATATTTCTCCAACAGTTCAGAAGGCACAATAGTCACATGACTTCAACATTGAGACACCACTTTTCTGGTACCAGATGTCTTGTTTTCATCTTCCCACTGGTGAACAGATGCAAGACCACGCAACTGAAGGGAACAGGGGTTTGTTCTTGCTTATGCTTCTTACATTTCATCACTGTGGCAGGAAAGTTCACAGCAGTATGAGGAGTCAAGAGGGAAGCGGCAATGGCACACGCAGGAAACTTCTGAGAGTGGGGTAAACCCTTTCAATCGCCAGCAGTGAGTCTGCACAGAACGGACTCACCTCTCTCCGCTTTATCCATCAGCACGAGGGACGGCCTCACCCACCATGAACACCAATTAGATAATCTCACAGGCTTGCTCAGGGCTCGACTTTACTCATTCTTCACAGGTATATCCAAAGCCTTAGCTTCAGTTGTTAAGTGAAATCTGTGTCTAACTGGCACAGTAGGGTAATATGGGGAGAAAAATGACAAGATTCATTGTATAATGCAAAAAACTACATTAAAAAAGTGTAAAAAAGATATAAAAAAAAGTACTACTCAGAGTCACAGATTAATTCTAGCCCAATACTAGTGAGTAATTTCAATACCCCATTCTTACAGGGCACTCAAGGACAGGACATTGAGTACATTATACCAAGTGAAACAAGCCATCAAAAAGGGACAAATAGTGTACAACTCCACTTATGTGAGGTGCCAAATATACTCAAATTCAAAAGAAAGTAGAATGGTGATGGCAGGAACAGAGAGGGATGGAGGGGAGGGATGGAGAGAGAAGAAGAGAGAAAGCGAGAGGAAGAGTAAGACAGGGGGAGAGGAAAGGAGGCAGGGGGAGGGGGAGAGAAAGAGAGAGAGAGAGAGAAGGAGAGAAGGAGAGAAAGAAGGGGAGAGAGATCTGGGAGTTACCACTTAATGACTCTTAGAATTACAGCCCTAAGCAAGCTGGAGTCTAGGAAGATGTAAGGCGATGTATCGTGGAGATGTATCGTGGTGACCAATTGAACAATAATGTGAATGTGTTTGATGCTAATCAATTTTAAAAATGTTATAATGATAAATTTTAAAATCTGTAGCTATTTTGCATTTGTTTTTCTTTTATCTGGCACACTACTGGGGCTGAAACCCAGGGCTCTAAGCAAGTGGCAACCCATGAGGCTACTCATTAGTTTTAATGTGTAATTTTGTGTTGCATGACTTTTCCTGTGGAGACTAAACAAATGGTTATTCATCCCAGACAGGGAGTTGATTACATAGCAAAGAAACTGGGTCATCAATGAGTTTATTTGGGTTAGTTACAAAAAGATGGGGATTTGGGCAGCACACCTGCCATGGTCTGAAGTGTGACCCCCACAGTCTCGTGTGTTTGGCAAGGTCATGGCACCTTGAGAGGGAGAGCCTTGCTGGAGGAAGGCAGTCACAAGGGATGGGCCTCCAAGAGAAGTCTGTTTTTGCAGCAAGCAGTCTTGCAGCCTCCAAGATGTCTACAGTTACGTAGCCTCCTCCAGCTTTGGCTAGCCAGCCACACTTTGAAAGACTGTATCTTCCCTCTGGAACCGTAAGCTGAATAAATCTCCCTTTCTCCTTTAAGCTGACTGACTTTGAACGCTCTCTCACAGCAATAGTTAAGAGTAACTGTTACGACACCCCAGCATGGGTGACAACTCTACAAAGTTGTGTGATGGCCATTCCAGTGAAGAACCTTCTTTCCGAAAACAACTGTCTACTCCCCTCACTCACCTCCCCTCTCTAGGGAATAACTGCACAACTAATTGGTTGACTTTTTAAAGGCAGGAAGGAATCTTACTATACTAGACTAGAAATCCAAAACCCAGGCATGTACCCCCCATACCTGGCCATGTTATGTATTTTCTGGATGCAATTTACAAAAAGAGAGTCCTGAAGGATTTATAAGGGACTCCTGCTAGTCTCTTAGGGCCAGTCCCTAAGAGATGTACAATCAGGGCTGGAGTGCACTGGTTCTTCATAAGGTGCTTATTACAAAACAACCAAAGCTGAACTTCAAACATCAGGTACAAGGAAAAAAGACTGCAAGAGAAGGGCTTAAATGGGACAAAGACAAAGACGGTAACATACAAGGTAGGAGATGAAGGAGAAGTTCCAAGAACATGTTCTAAAGTAAACAAGCATGGATAAAATGACTGAAAGGATAAGATGAGTTCTGCTTGCTGGAGTGGGAACTTGACACTATCACTTACATTGCTCAAAACAGAGTTGAGGGCTGGAATGTCCATATAAGGTAGTGTTTATGGTCATTTCTTAAGCAGCCATTACTGTTTCCATATGAAAAAAGAATTAAGAGAAAAGTCTTTGGCAACCACATTGATACGTACATTAAAGGCTGGGGTTTCCACTCTTCAGCCCCCCCCCCCATGTGGTTCAACTGTGATTTTCCCGTGGCTGTACCTGGTGGGACCGCCAGAAGCCGCTGACTTCACTGCCCTCCATCCATCATCTTCTGCAGCTCTGTCCTCACCCATATGGTCACATTCTTCCCTTACAAAGCAGGCCTGCCTCTTGGGGTGGCAGACGGAGCTGCTGTCCTCTCACGATGCTTCCGATGGTTTTACAGCGGGGCCTCTGTGTTAGGTTTACTTTTAGAATGAATCTCTTTTTTTTAGAGCTGTTTTCTAATTTGTAACCACAAGCCACATTTCAACTTAAATGTCTGATCTGACTTGAATTGTGCTAAATTTAAGTGTAAAATAGGCAGCAGATTTTGGGTAATTTTTAAATACTGATTATGTGGCATGTACACAGCTTAACACAACGGCTTGACATATTGATTTAAAGCAAGTAATTATGAAAATTAATTCCACCATATTCAACATTGTTACTAAAAAATCTTAAATGACACATGGGGTTCAGAGTATGTATTTCTATTGGATAGCATATGTTTAAAAAAAAGCCCCACTCACTGAACTGAGATACGTAGCCCTGAAAGTACTTGGAGGAAGAGACACTTGGAGGTTTGACATGTTCAAACTCAGGGGGAAGGAACCCTTGAATCTTTCCATTTCTAAACAAGCAGCAAGATGGAGAGGCGCCTGGACCGTGACCCTAGCTTCATCCCATGTTAGCCTTACATGTTTTTTACCTGTAGATCTAATGCTTTATCTACAATAGGAAATAAATTTCCCTCTCAGACTGGTAACGACTAAAATCACAAAGAAAGCCCTATAATATTCAGTACCACTCACACATACACAGTGCATTTTCCATAATGCCTCTTCCCTTTCTCCAGGTTATGCTTAACAGCTAGTTTAGTTATCATGGGTAAGTCACTGGACAACTGGATTTCAACCTTCATTTTTCTTTTTTCTATACTTTAATAGCTTTTACAAAACTCACCTTATTTATCCATCTCCTTTGCCAACCACATCTTTCTCATTCTCAATTCATCAACAAATAATTAAAATTAACCTCGAAATTTTGGCTGCTGGGTTATTTTCTTGCTCTCACCAACCTCCCAAAGATTTATGATTTCTTAGTGCACATCCTAAGCGATCTCGAAGTTTACTATGAGTCACTGGAATTTTACCCCAGACCTTATTCTACTTTTATTCTCTTTTTAAGGAAGCAAGCAGCTCTGGTCTGGCCAAAGGGAGAGTAAGGAAAGGGGACAAATCTTACAAGATTTCCCTAAGCACACCTTTAGAGATGGGAAGAACAAGACAAGTGTGGGTGAAAAGTAAAACATTAGTGAAGGGAAGTAAAGGCCAGAGATGTAAGAAAGAAAAGGAAAGAGAGGACTTCCTTAGCAATAGGCAGCAGCAGTCAGACAGTTTGGAAGATACCCTCATCTCTTTGGAAGTGAAGAAAATCATGAGTTACCAAGTATTAGATAAACAGAACTTGGTTGCTTTTAACTCCGAGTTCCAGTAGTTCTGGATTTTAAAGGTGATTGATTATGCAGCAATATATGTATACAGCTTTTCAAAAAGACAGTATGGCAATCTATTTAAAAAGATAAGCAAAATTATGAGCCAGCAGTTCAAACTCTGAGTATAGGCCCAAAGAATTGAAAATAGGAAATCAAGATGTTTCTGCTATTAACCAAAGTCCATTAAGATTCCTGCAAGATTTTTACAGATTAATGAACAAGGATAATTCAACTATTTATATTGCACTTCCTACCATGGTAAAAACAAACCAAAAAGTCAATAGATATACATACAATCTCTTTTCCTCTCAAAGGCCACAAGCAGAATCTATGGTTAAAGCATTAATATAAAATAACAATAAAGAAAGCATCATCGAGGTCTTTATAACACAGTGCTCCACAGGACCACAGAGTGCATGATGCAAACATCAGGTTGCAAGTATTCTTTGCAAACACAGTCCCTCCGAGACCTGCCTGAATTCTGAAACCACTAGAGCATAGAGTTGCTTTCATACCATTCAATAATATACATCTATAGGACGTAGACCCATAATCCTTTGCAGCAGGGAGATTTTAAAAGAAAACCTTTTTAGATTTGCACTTATATAGCTGAGAAAGATAGGTGAACAGAAAAGAAATCCAAAACTACAATACCTTATGTGGGGCTGATTTATGGTGCCAGGTGCTCCTCTTCCTCCCAATGTTCACTCCTATCTAGTCAGCTTTACTCACATGGCCCCCTCAGCAAACCTGTCTCTTCAGGGTCTCCACACTCCCTTTCTTCTCATTTAGAATAAGGGCCTCTTTTAGTACTTCTACATATGCTAACTCATTTATCAGTGGCCACTTTCCCATCAGAGTGCGTATCTTTTACAGCTCTTATTTCCTGTACTGTATACTACTTCCTCATCTTAACCATGTCTACTGCCTTGAACTATATTCAGCCAATGAAACTAAGTTGAGGTTTTTTTTTCCTGTATTCTGTCAAATCATGTAACATGGTGTGTTACACGATAACTTCACAGCTCTGAAGCAATAAGACAACACCCCTACATGTCATAACTCATATCCTGCTGAGCTGTGTCACACACTTTGTAAAGTTAAGACATTTTTACAAACTTACTAAAAAACATTTGTAACATGCAGGCAACCATTTCAAACATTTGTCAGAGCTGAGAGGCAGGCATGCTGGGCTCTGGATGGCTAAGCAGTAGAACTATTCTTAAGTCCCTGATGTCCTACACATACACAATGCAGAAGAGGGCAGACCGGTGTCCTCCGGTCCCACATGTCTATCTGAATCACTTTCGGAGACTCTTGATGCCAACGTTCCACTGGAGGAAATAAGAGGATCCTTTGCTGAGACGTCACAAGAATTTAGGGAGTAAATGTAGACATCCTCTTCCATTCATGAAGGCTTCCTTGTTCTGATACACTGAGAATATACACAAAGTTCCTTGGCCTCCTTCCTTTACCAAATAAAAGTATAAAAGGTCCTCCTAGGTTCTAGGGCCTGAGGTTCATCTTTAAAAACAAGAAACCTGATTGCTTCATCACTAATTCTGGAGAATGGGTTCTAGCAAGATAGGGTTGGCAAGAAACAGAAAAGCAGAGATGAAGAGTGCGGAGAGAGCCAGTTTTCTTCTAGGAAACTGGTGCATGAAGAGGCAGAACAGCCGATTTAAATTTCAGAGTGGACCCCAGAACTCAGGGCTTTCCAGCATTCCCAGGGAGACTGTCATGGGTTTCTCACTCGCCATGTAACGTAGAATCCAATCGTGGAGGGTGGGGAGTGACTCTGGTTAAAGCCCCAGATCTCACGTACAAAATGCCAGGCAGAACTGGCAGCGCCTAAAGTTCCGGCCCCGGAAGGGACAACCTGGGAAGCCCTAGAGCACAGCAGTAAGGTGGACGAGCAATCCAAGGTGATTCCTGAAGTCACCCTTGGGCGTCCACAGGCACACACACTCAAGTGCCCTCTGGTACACATGCCCACATGCAAACACACACGCATGCATGCACGTAAAAAAATCTAACTATGGGAGCTGACTGTGTTTCATACAAAACTCAGTGTTGGATAATTCCAAGCAGAACTTTTTTGGGGGAAGTAAACTTTTTACTTTCTTTCAGGAGGTAGGAACTAAAGGCAGAAGAAGTTGGAAGTCAAAGGCTATCTGGCAGCAAGAAGCAACTCCGACAGTCCCATCAAAGACATCCTATGCCATGGAGAGAAGCCTGTGTCCCCAAGGAGACGGAACGGAGTGAAAATCTCTGTCCAGGATAGAATTCCCTCTAGAAGTATCGTTTAGGTAACTGGGAGGAGATATCTTTTTGTGTCCAGTTCTTTACTCGTCATCATACACTGAGAAGGCGTAAACAGTATGTCATAAAGAAGATGCACTCTGGGCATCGATGAGACCGCTCTGGAAATATGTAAGCTGAGGCTGGAAGAGGAGAACTAAAGACAAAGTTCTAGGCAGAGAAAAGTGAATTTAATCGTATTTTGAGGTTCAAACCAGCAAATTATACCATCCTAGACCATCACTGTTGAGCCTCTAACTCACCATCCCTCAGACCCCAGACTGTCCATGAAACCAGTCACATCATTTTCTCCCTAAAAAACCACTCTCATAACCCTAAGACATTTAGATGCCCAAGCTGTCTGACAACAATAACTGTAAAATCGCTGGCAACCAACTGTAATTCCCATCTCACTTCCTACACCTGGGTTGCTCCTATTTCCCCGCTTCCTTGGGGATGCGCCCTTTGTATACTATTCAGGATAGACTCTACTACCATGAGGCTGACTCCTCCCGCAGGCTAGGGCTGGCAAGATGACCATACTGGACAGACTTCCACTGTCTTCACTTCTCTAGTCTTAATCAGGGCCTGTCAGTTCTCTCTGAAGTCAAATACAATTCCCCTGAAGGTCTACTTTACCATTCTTGGGGATCTTTTCACCAATCACGAGGATTTGTCCTCCAGATGCCTTTGAGTAAGCACCTAAACAGTCCCACTCCCCTACTGAGCATGTCACACTCGTGACACATGAACCATGCACTTTTTTGTCATTCATAGATCCAATTCTCTGACTTCTTGTCCTATAAAGTCTGCTGCTGGGCTAACCCAAGTCATTCCTCAGTCCTACTTCACCCCCTGTCATTCCTGCCTGGTCCAACTTTCACCATCACTCATTTGATCTGCTGCAATAGATTCCAAAGTGGATTCTCACCTTCAGTCAACCCCCCCCATCACATCCAACAAATTCAGCCACAAATTATCCCCCAAGCAATCTGCTATCATCTTTATGCTCAGTGGCACTCCCCCAGTGTCTCCCCCATTGAAGTAAAGACCAAGTAGAAACAAAAATTTCAGCATCATCTCAGTAACTTCCTACACAAACCCTCTCCTCCCTTATGTGGTCCGGCTGTAAGACACACCACGCAGACCCTCATCTTAAAGCTCCTGCTTATACTGACTGGAACCCTTGACCTGAATGGTCTCTCATCTTCCCCTTGATAAGTAACATGCTGGCTGGGACATCAGGATTTGGAACACCTGTCCCATCCCTGCTCATCCCTCCTTTCTATCCAGTCATGCTACCTACTCCCCAAGAGCGTGAGCTAGATACCTGTTTTTCTCTATTCTATTCATACTTCTGCCGGTGTGTGTGTGTGTGTGTGTGTGTGTGTGTGTGTGTGTGTGTGTGTATGTGTAGAGAGAGAAGAAGATTACATAATTATTTATAAATGTGTGGGTATATTCTTTTTCTTTCCACCTCCTCCTTCCTCTCTCTCTTTCCCTCACTTCTTTTTTACCTCTTCCCTCTCTATATGAGTGTTATAGAGTAGACCTGAGTCTTCCTGGTATTAAACATACATTGAACAAATACACTTAAGTTTTCACTCTGCTACTGTAGAGCCCAACAAGGTGCTAGTTAACACAGACACGTACTAAGTGCTTACTGGATGCTCCTGGCTCACTGACCATGACTTCATTTATACACAGAGCATATTATGTTTGCTCGTGTCCAGCAGAGGGAGCAGCAGCACTGCACATGCTCTAGGACCAGCCCCTGGGGAAGACCTTGACTCCCACCAGCAGGAGAGCTCACACACCAGACCAAGTCAGATAAATGCCTTCCGCGTAAGTTTATACTTCATCTTTTCCTTTCTAGTCCTTTTACAAATCAGGGGCAACATCACCCATTTGGCTCAATCAAGTCTGCTTCAGTTTCTCTCTGATTCTGAGCAACTCAGGTCCTTTTCCCCTTATACTGTTCTTAGATCTTTATTCTCATTACGAAATGTGCATCATATGCATCCTCAGTTTTCCCTCAGTTGCTACACTATTATACTTTTTGTGGGTCTTGGGAAGGGGAGGGGTCTGTGTGTAGAAGAGGGTACTTCAATGTGTGTGCTTGTGTAAGCCCAAAGATTGTTCCGTATTGTTCTCCCCACTGCTGTGCTCTGAGGTTTCCAAGGCTCCACCTTCCAGGGCTGGAAGTGCAGGGTTGCCACCATTTTTGCCCTGCATTTTTACAAGGGATCTAGGATCTGAACTCAGGTCCTTCTGTGTGTGAGGCAAAGGGTTTAACTTCAGAGTCATCTCTCCAGTCCTGAACTACTTACTGTATTTGAGAAAATGTTAATTCAGATTATCCTTTTTCACTTAAAAAATCTTATTAACATATCCTAACAAATGTATTAAAGGGCTTGATCTTTTAAATAAGATAAAGAAAATAAACAAGATCTAAATGATAGAATAGATGCTTAACAAAATTAGGTTTCATCCTCAACACAGGGAGGGAGGGAAGGAGAAGGTTGCAATCTATAAAAATAAAGGTATAAAGCTACGAACAGAATTCATTCTTCAGTTAATTTACAATTTCATGGCAATGTTGATAAAGTTGTTTTTCAATGAAATTGTGAAAAGTACTTATGATTATATCTTCAATGGAGTTAGGCTCTGTGTTCAGATAGCTACATGGAAGAGTTTTCTCCACATTAAAGTCCTAAGGATGCACGGCCTAATGCCATCAAGCATCTCTGGCCTTCAGCCTACTCAATGTTTACCGTGTCCCTTGCCCCAAATACTGATGTAAGGAAATATACCCCCCTCCCCACACACACACAAGGATGTCTAAGGCCATTAAACAAATGTTACTGACTAAAGTATCTGATTGATTAACTCATTTTTTAAAAATACTTTATTTACGTGTGTGTGTGAGAGAGAGAAAGAGAGAGAGAGAGAGAGAGAGAGAGAGAGAGAGAGAGAGAGAGAGCGCACTGTGTGTCCCTACGGAGGACCAAGGGTGACTTCAGGAATCATCCTGTATTGCTTCCACCTCCTTCTTTCTTCCCACTGGGATTTCCCAGGCTCCACTCACCAGGGCTGGAAGTGCAGGCTGCTGTGTCCACCTGGCATTTTTATGTGGGACCTGGGATCCAAACTCAGGACCTTCTCTGCTACAGAATATTGTAACTCCAAATAGTCCAACTATTTAATCCAGGATGTCCTCAATTTGCAAATATTCTCAATCTCACACTAAATTATTTCAAGAACACAGTATCATAAGATAGCAAGTTTCTTCTGACTATACCACCTAAGGAATGTTCCTAATTATTAACAGCAATACTTGGTTCTAAATACTCTCAGCTTTGGGAAGATTTCTGAGTATAACTAGGCAAGCTACAATCCCTAATACCTACTTGGATCAGAACCTGCCTATGTAACAAAAGAAATCAGTAGCAGCTTATAAATCCCTGAAGCAATACTGTGGGAAGTGCTGGTGGTCTAAGGACATCAAAAAGGAGGGACATTGCTTGCACAGACCACCAATATTAGAATGAGAGGGAGCTGATATAGTCAAAAGCAACAGTTCACTGCAAAGCTGTGAACACCAAGAGTTCTTAGTTAAATGTGAGAAAGCCCTAGTCCTGCCCTGAAATCTAGCTCTCAGAGCAAGGAACCACGTTTACTTAAGGGTTCCAGCCAAGTCAGAAATGCAGGAGCCATCCTCAACTCCTTATACTTCTAACAAGGAAGGCTACTTAGAAAGTTCTTTACCTTCCTCCTGAGCACCTCAGAATTCTCTTCCTTCAGAGAATGTCTACCGCTGACACACCAGCTCTCATGGATTAATCCAACAGTTCTAACTGGCCCCTCAGCACCCACGCCTTTTCGATCACTGCACCGATCCTGCCCTTGCTAAGCCACCCCACACCATCTTCTGGTCTGTGTGCATTTTTTGTTGCTGGTAACAAATTTTGCAGTCCTAACCACAGCTCAGCTGCTCATCTAGACTGATCAGTTGTAAGGTTTGCTCTTATCATCTGGCCACAATTGGTTCAGACTAACTCTCAAACACTAAAAAATCTAAGTGGAGATCCACACTCTGTAGGGAGTGGACCCGACAAGTACTGAAGGGAGATCAGGTGTTGCCACGGCTGAATGCCCTCGCAGAGACCTAGTTTTTATCATTTCTTTTTAATTCCTACAAATCCTGCTTTAGCTTGTTGCCGAGCTACTACGGCTGTTGTGATGGCCTCACACACGCCAGGCAACGAGGCATCTTCTCTGGAGGGTGGGGGTCCTCAGCTTGTATTTGGAAGAACAGATTCCTACGGTGAAAAACCATCCTGACCGCCGCAGGTCACTCCCCGCTCTCCTCCCTAGCCCCAGGCCTTCAGGCAAAGCACCAGGGCAACAGCACTGATCTCAACATCCTGTTCCGCCTTCTCTCTGGGCCTCCTGACTTGGCTCTTCCTCCCTGGAATGCCAGGCCTGTCTGGATGATTTCATTCATATTTAAGAAGTTTAGATGTCACTTCCTTGGCGATTCCCCGGAGCCCCTAAGGCTGAACACTCATATCCCCATAGGAATTTGCATGATTCCACACGATCTAGACCAAAGCATAAACTACTGCGAGGAGTAAATCTTACCCACGATTATATCTTCATACAGCTTAACAGAGACTACGTTTCTCAATGAATACTTCTCAGAAGAAGAAATTACAAACCTGCTTCATTCAAATTCTCAGAAGCAATTACAAACCTGTTTCATTCAAATTAGTACCAATACAGAGAAGTTTAAAAAAATAAATATATGGGATGGGCATCATAGTATGCTCCTGTAATTCCAGCACTCAAAAGACGGAAGCAGAGAGATTTTTGCAAGTTCTAGGTCAACCTTGCCTACGGAGCAAGTTTTAAGATTGGTCAAGAGCCTGTCTCAAACTTCAGAGACTCTATATCAACCACCTAGAACTAGGCCAGCTTAGTCTCTCCCCATCTTGAAGCTCAGGGAAATTTGCGGAAGAGGGGGCGGTAAGAGTGTAAGAGCATAAGGATGGGAGGAGCAATGATATGTAAGATACTCTATACTAGTTAGGGCTGAAGCAATCATAATTGGACTTTGCATGCCCTGCGCATTGTCCAACACACTGTTGACCTCACAAAGTCTAGCATCTGCTAAAGGCACCAAGATCCTTGGAGGCAAAGAATTGGCAGCCACAGCAGTGTTCCTATACCTAAGGGGAACACGGGAAAGGGTTCGGCAAAGGCCACTGGGTCCTTGTACGTCATCGGAGAGGAGGGCCCAGAGGAAAATCAGTCATGCACAAGAAAGGATTCTCTGGGAATTGGGGTGGGAGGCACTGGGGGATGGGGAGGGAGAGGGGTGGGGAGGGGGAGCAGGGGGTACGGGGGGAGGAGGAGGGAGGGAGGGAACTGGTGTACCTAATAAGTTTGTATGAGCTGAAATAAAAAAAAAAAAAAAAAAAAAAGAGCCTGTCTCAAAAATAAATAAATAGGTCAATCAGTGGCTCAGTGTGTGAAGACACAGGCTTGGCAATCAGAATTCGATCCCAAAGTATGTAAAAAGTCTGGTTCTGATCCAGATTGGAAGAGACAGGTAGATTTCTGAGGTTCACTGGCCAGCCAATCTATTTACTCAGTGAGTCCTAGGTCCCAGTGAGATTTTGTCTCAAAAATCAAGACGGACAGGAACTGAGGTATGAACCTGAGCCTGACCTCTGCCTCCAAACGCACACGCGCATATCCGATGTTTGCGTTACCAGTACACACAACATGGGAGGGAGGGAGGGAGGGAGGGAGGGGGAGGGAGGGAGGGAGGGAGGGAGAGAAAAAAGGAGGGAGAGAGGGAAGGAGGAAGGAAGGGAGGAAAGGAGGGAGAGAGGGATGAAAGAAAGAGAGCGAAAGAAAAAGAAAGAAAGAAAGAAAGAAAGAAAGAAAGAAAGAAAGAAAGAAAGAAAGAAAGAAAGAAAGAAAGAAAGAAAGAAGGAAGGAAGGAAAGAAAGAAAGGAAGGAAGGAAGGAAGGAAGAAAGGAAGGAAGGAGGAAGGGAGGAAGGAGGAAGGGAGGAAGGGAGGAAGGAGGAAGGGAGGAAGAGGACAGAAGGGAGGGAAGGGAAGAAGGAAGAGAAGGGAGGGAAGGAAGAAAAAGAAAGGAGAGAGAAAGGGGGAATGGAAAGATTCTAGGCATTCAAGATGAATTGACTGTATTTTCACATTAAATTACAGAATCATTTCACTGTGTTTACTCTGTGAAAACTCACCAAGCTGTACACTCAAAATTTGTATTCTCTTTTCTGAGCACTTTATATATTAATAAAAATAATTATATTTGGAAGGGCTAAAAACTACAGCTGTACACTAGTAATCATTTCATACGCATGGAAGCATCACATGGTCATAAACAGTATATTGACAGTACAGCTATACAGTCTTTTTTGAAAATGTGTGTGTGTGTTTGTGTGTGTGTGTGTTTGTGTATGTGTGTGTGTGTATGTGTGTCTGAGTGTATCCAAGTGCACCGTGTGTGCTCATGGAGGCTCAAGAATGACTTTGGGAGTCACCCTGGATTGCCTACTTCCTCTTTGCTTTGCTCTGGAGTTTCCCAGGGTCCAGCTTCCTTCCGGGGTCAGAAGTATAAGCCATTTTGTCTGGTGTTTTTACGTGGGATCTGGGATCTAACTCAGGACCTTCTGCTTATAAGGCAGAGTCTTAACCCCTAAGCCACCTCTCCAGCCCCAAAGCTAGTCTTGATTACACTACTTACTAGCTGTTGCACCTTGGTTCATTCAAAATTTTTGATGTTTAACATTAGCAACCATAAAATAGGATAATACTAATTTTTTCTAAATTCCAGTGATCTGGAATTGCTAAAATGAAATCATAAAGCTCAAAATTCAAACATAAAGTGTTTTATTATAAAATTTTGAATTTCCTAAATTAGTTCACAATAGTGAAGAGGTAAAAGCAACTAAATCACCTATTGATAGATAAACAAAATGTGATAAATATGACAATGTAATAAAATGCAGACTTAAGAAGGAAATCTGAATACTGGGGAGATGGCTCGAAGTCCTTGCCTCACACACAAAAGATCTGAGTTCTGATCCTCAGATTCCCCATAGTAAATATGGGGTGCATAAGGAAGCAGCCTGTACTTCCAGCCCTGGAAGGCGGAGCCTGGGAAACACCAGAGCAAAGGAGTGGCTCAGTTATTCCAAGTATTTCTGATAAGTTCATGACAAAACAGCTTATGCAGGAACAAGCAGTGTCATTCCTGGCTTCTTACTCAAGTTACAGGGAGCTCATACCAACACCAGGGACCGAGGGAACTGGACACACCATATCTGCAAGACTGATGAGAAGGGCGCACCTCACCTACTAGACAGCATGTCTGTCCAAGTATGCAGAAAAATTCAATTTACTTAATCAGTTCCTTCCATTTTATCCACCTTCTACTGCCAAGCTGTCAAGTATCTAAGTACAACAAAGAGTGAGAGGAATCCAGGATAATTCCATCTGTCACTCATGGACCTTCCCAGGCACAAACATTCAAGTGCTCTCTATACCCCTCTCACCAAAACGTATGAAGTGGACAGGGGAGGGGATGGGATTGGGTAAGTAGTGAAAACATAAATTTATAAATTTTACTTATATATTCATATATGATAGTGTCAAAGAATAAAAAAATAAAAAATTTTCAGAAAGAAATTCTGGAGTCAACAAGAAAGAAAGTTCAATGGGCAAGACTGCAAACTGTAACTCGGACAACTTGAGTTTGATCTCAGGAAGCCCGCACGGTGCAAGTAGAGAACTGAATTCAAAAGGGTGTCTTCTGACCTTGACCCGTGTGACACACCGTGCACACGCAAGTTCCCTCTCCCTCTCCTTCTCCTTCTCCCCCAGTGAGCTGCATAAGGAAGGCCCAGATGGTCCTTTCTTATGGTCTGTGGCCAATAAGACCAGAAAGTTTCTTTGCCCACTAAAAATAAACTTTCTCTCTTTGCTTCAAAGGAGGAACTATTGAGAGTCTAGAACAACTGGTGGCTCCTGACCACTCACAAGACAGACTCAGTTGTTCCCCTATTCTCACAGTCTCCATTTTCCTCAAATGCAAGGAATTTGGCTTGTTTTGCAGACCCACGTTTTGTTTTTTTTTAAACATTTTTTATTATTATTTCTGCTCATACAAATTTAGTAGGTACACTGGTTCCCTCCCTCCCTCCTCCTCCCCCCGACCCCCCTGCTCCCCCTCCCCTCACCCCTCCCTCCCCATCCCCCAGTGCCTCCCCTCCCCCATCCCTGAAGAATCCTTTAATGTGCATGCCAGACTCTCCTCTGGGCCCTCCTCTCCGATGACGTACAAGGACCCAGTGGCATTTCCCTGAATCCTTTCCTGTGTTCCCCTTAAGCATAGGAACACTACTGTGGCTGTCAATCCCTTGCCTCCAAGGATCTTGGTGCCTTTAGCAGATGCTAGACTTTGTGAGGTCAATAGTGTGTTGGACATTGCGCAGGGCATGCAAAGTCCAATTATGATTGCTTCGGCCCTAACTTGTGTGGAGTATCTTGCAAATCATTGCTCCTCCCATCCTTGTGCTCTTACAATCTTACCGTCCCCTCTTCCGCAAATTTCCCTGAGCTTCAAGATGGGGAGAGACTAAGCTGGCCTAGTTCTAGGTGGTTGATATAGAGTCTCTGAAGTTCTGGATTATGGTTTGTTGATTTTCTTTTGCAGTTTTGTTGCTCCTGCAATGCCCTTCACTCCATCCTGATGGGCACTGTATGTCACCCCCTGGCCAGAGACAAAAAGCTGTTAAACTAGAGTCTTGTTATAAGAGCCCATTCAAAGGTAGATGTAATAAAAGTAGGAAACCACAGTGAGGGAGGGGGCAGACCCACGGGTTTAACCTACTTGTCTTCTATAGCATCCAACAACCCTAAATCCAGATTATGCTTTAAAGAGGATTCCAGCTAATACCATCCAACAGTGCATTCTCCTTCGAGCTTTGGAACAAGCCCTTCCTCACCAACTGTTTCTTCTCCACTGTTCTTTACAATCACTACCAGCTGCAGATGTAGGACAGCACTATGTCCCTATTCAATCTGAAGAAACTCCAAGGAGACCTTTGCCCAAATGCCCATGCTTGGCCTTGCTGGTCCGTTGGGGGAGGGGGATATAGAATAAGCAAGTCAGAGGCACTGTAGTGTGATTGTGCCCGGTCCAGTTACCAGGACATCACACCACCGAGCCGCCATCCTGTAAACTGCCCCTACAGAGTCAAATATTGACAAGTTGAAAGTACACTCCTTGCAAGAGAGGAACTAGAAGCAAAGCAAGAACAGGTCCCCAAAATTAAAAGCAGCCACAGTCTATTATCTCAGAATGGGCCCTCTCTCTGTTCCCTATCTTCCCTCTCATGTTCTTAAATCACTGTCTTTTCTACTCTGACTGGACCTGGATGAATTCTACTATGTGCAACTCTGAACCATCTCAACTCAATGTACTTCTATCAAGAGGAATTGTTTAATTCTGGGAATACTAAGTAATTAAGTGTTGTCACACACATTTTATCAGAATTCTTTATTTCTAAGAAATTTTAAAAATCTCTTTTGTAATCTTTGTGGAAATTATATCTTCTTGGCTGACAACAGCTACGGCAAAAGCACACAACCCACTTCACTTCCCCTATAGAAAGTAAGCAGGATGTCTAAAAAAGCAAAACTACTACCTCCTAGCTTGTAACAGGACTTGTAAAAGAATTAAGCATTCCAGAGGTCGACTCGGTATAAAGCAACTGTGGGTTTTGACAGAGACAGACTTGGGGAAGAAAGCTCAGAAATCTTGCCCAGTATACATATTTCCAGAAACTATGAGCTTCTCTTAAAGAGCTGAAGTCCCTAAAATAAATATTTGTAGAATAAATGACTCACAGATAATCGTTTTCCAGGCTGATTTCCCTCTCTCTCTCTCTCTCTCTCTCTCTCTCTCTCTCTCTCTCTCTCTGTTTTCTTTCTGGGCTCTTGAGAGAAGGATTTGGTATACATGCTAATTTTGAGTTACAGCAGACAGCTTCTTCAAGCTACAGAGTGTTACCGCATTTTTGTATTTTTAAGATTTTAAGATGATACTGTTTCTTCATATTTTTATGACAACTCAATTTCAACTTCAGCCCTGAAAGAACTAGGACAACTGGAACAATTGTGAAAGTTAACTGCACTTCAAGCTTAATATGAGCCAAGTGCTGGACTAGCAGGGTTGCGAGAAGAGGCAGAGCAAGTGGACGTAGCAGATCCTGGCATGTAAGGAAGACAGCAGGCTTGACCGCAACACGGGCTCTCCCCTGGGCTCTCGACCGCCAGTCTGTCTTGACAATATTTGTTAAAATAAATAATTCACAGATGATCATTTTCCTGGTTGATTCCCCCGCCCCGTGTGTGTGTGTGTGTGTGTGTGTGTGTGTGTGTGTGTGCTTCTGTGCTCCTGAAAGAGAAGGGATTTGGTGTACATGCTAACTTTGAGTTACAGCAAACAGCTTCTTCAAGCTACAGGATATTACTACACTTGTGTATTTTTTTAAAAATTTTTTTATTATTTATTCAATTGTGTGTGTGTGTGTGTGTGTGTGTGTGTGTGTGTGTGTGTAAAACCATGGGCGAATTCGGGAACCACCATGGACGCCTCCACCTCCTCCTTGTTTACTCTGCCCCGGGATTCACAGGCTCCACCCTACCAGGACCAGAAGCGCAGGCCGCCCCCGCTTCCGCCCGGTGTCTATATGTGGGATCTGGGATCCAAACTCAGGACCTTCCGCCTGCAAGCAGAGGCTTAACCCCTGAGCCGCCTCTCCAGCCCCTACACGTGTGTATTTTTAAGATGATCCCACATCATAAAGGCTGTATCTATTCTTCAGAGGAAAATGAATATCCACGGGGTGATGTGGGACAAGAATGATGACATCTTACGTAGGAGTTTTAATAAGATACTTTGGCTGTTACATTAGGAATAGACTAAGGTAGCGAAAGCAAAAAAGAGGGCAGGAAGATTAGGTGGGAAGCTAATCAACAGTCAAGTGAGACAGGACAGCAACCTCAACATATTCAAAATACCCATCTGGCCCCGGCCTAGGATCACAATACCACAGAAAGGGCACAGAGGAGGCTTCCCCATCACCTCTTCCTCTGAGAAGTAAATGAGGAGGGCAATGGACACTTATCATGGAGGAAGCCTGGGACTCCATGGTGCTGGGCAGATGGATGGACTTTGTGTATTTACTGAAAAACCCCCAGTCCTAGAATGATCCTTGGAATAAACACTTTCAGAATAAGTAACTGTCAGATGGCTCTCAGATGTGGGTATCCATGGTAGACCATGAAACCATTCTTCATTGTTTGTCTACTTGTTTAAATGTTGATCGACTCAATCAGAACATTGAATCCCATATGGACACAGAAAACTACATCCTTTCCATAAGTTTCATTTGAGGAGAGAAAGCAATAACATGCTTCAAAATGTCAAGAAAAACAATTTTGAGTGTAAGGAGGTAAAACAATCCAGGAAATACTGAGCAGTCAAATCTAAAGAGAAAATGTAGAATAGCCATTACTGGGAGCTGGGAGAATGTGGAGTTAATGTTTAATGACTACAGAGTTTCTGTTTGGGAAACAGATAATGATGATACTTTAAAAGCACTACGAATGCAAATTTAATGCTACTAAAATATGGTTACAATGATAAAATTTTAAATATATTTTGTTCATCAGCTTATAGGGAGGAAGGAAGGGAGAGAAAGAGAGAGAAAAAAGAGGGAGGGAGAGAGAGAAGAGAGGAGAGAGACAGAGAGACAGAGACAGAGAGAGGAGAGAGAGAGAAACTCACACTCTCTGGTGCATGGATGGAAGTCAGAGGACAACTTTCAGAAATCAGTTCTCTCTTTCTACCATGTGGGCTTCCAGGAATCAAACTCAGATCACCAGGTTTGTGAGCAGGTGCCTTATCTGCTCAGTTATCTCACCAGGCCTTGCAGTGATAAATTTTGTTGTTTATATTTAGCACAAAAAGAGAAAAAATTAGGAATGAAAAATAGAGGGGAAAAGTCTGTCAAAACATCTTCAGAAGTCTTCTTGTGTCTGTGATTCTTTTATTTTGCAGATCAGAAACACTAAAGCAGACGCATGTACAGTGACCTTCAGGAAACCCCCAAAGCTACCTTCTTACAGCTTTTCTGTCACTATGCTAACCTTTGTCTCAACGATGTAATAATTACCACAGGTAAAGCATCAAAAAGTCTAGGAAAGGCAGACACCGTAGAAGGATGAGCACACACCCGCGTGTGCCCACGCCAAGGTAAACATCTGCACACAGCATCCACTCCCCGCTTCTGACCACAGCAGCACATTTCACCGCAAGTCAACCTGGGATTAAAGCGTCCCACTGTGATGTCGGCACCAGACAGAGGTCCGAGCATAAGTCTATGAGCAGCACGCGACGCCAGAATCAGGAATCTAGGTTCCTTCAGGCTTTGCGCTGGGGCATTCAGGATCAGAGTCATCCCCCCGTCACAACATGGCTGCTGTGAAAACGAGGGACACTTCAACATGTTCTCTCCTGCTAAACGAGAGAAACTATTCTCTTAAAAGCAAAAACAACAACAAAAAGGTTTTCTTTATGACTGGATTAAGGTCACAGGACTACACCTGGACCATTAGTAGTCACCAAGGGAAAACCAGGCACTGACTCTTGTAAAGAATATTCTTAAAGCTGTCTGGGGTATATGTGTGGAGGAGGACAGGAGACAAAACAAACCTGCATTTTGTCACTAAGGAGGACTAAGGACACCAATCCTGACACTGCTGACCATATATCTTTGCACCAGTTCTCAAATTTTATTCTGCACACACACACCTCTCCCTCGCTCAGCAAACTGGAGTGGGTCCCAAGATTCCACATTTCCAATGTGTTTCCACATAATGCAGATGTGCTGGATCCTGACTATGTATAGGACTCAATGTAAGTCTTAGGTACCTCACCTGAAAAAGTAACTTACTTCTCCCTGCCCCAAGGCTCTGGGAACACGAAGGAGAGGGGACGGTAGGAATGCAAGAGCTAAGGGTGCTGCCAAATAGTCTTGCGGACATGTCAGGCCAGAGGCGCCCACGAGTTGTTTTTCTCTACTGCACAGGCCTTCTCTCTTAGGCTTTGCCATGGAAAGGGGAAGACCTCATGAGTCACTGGCGACCACTGAGAACCAATGCTGGCAGAGGGAAGGGGAGCTACTTCCTCTGGTCATATACCCACTGATCTACGCCATCCAGGCTCCAGCAAGTGCTCAGCACACACCAGCACAGACTCTCACGCACCTAAAAAGACATGAAAGGAGGACGGAGGGAAACTGGTTGGGAACAAGATTTTCATGAGGAGAAGAAAGGGGATGGAACTGGGTAATAAAAGATGACAATGACTTAATTTGCATGTGCAAATTCATCACAAAATAAAAATGAATTTAAAAAACTAACTCACTGAATCTATCTCAGTAGGTAGAGTGCACGCTTGCCATGAAAAAGTTTGGGTTCACACAATCCAGAACTTCAGAGACTCTGTATCGACCACCTGGAACTGGGCCAGCCTAATCTCTCCCCATCCTGAAGCTCAGGGAAATTTGCGGAAGAGGAGGCGGTAAGATTTTAAGAGCACAAGGATGGGAGGAGCAATGATTTGCAAGATACTCCTACACACAAGTTAGGGCCGAAGCAATCATATTTGGACTTTGCATGCCCTGCGCAACGTCCAACACACTATTGACCCCACAAAGTCTAGCATCTGCTAAAGGCACCAAGATCCTTGGAGGCAAGGGATTGACAGCCACAGCAGTGTTCCTATGCTTAAGGGGAACACAGGAAAGGATTCAGGGAAATGCCACTGGGTCCTTGTATGTCATCGGAGAGGAGGGCCCAGAGGAGAGTCAGGGATGCACATTAAAGGATTCTCTGGGGATTGGGGGGGGAGGCACTGGGGGACGGGGAGGGAGGGGTGAGGGGAGGGGGAGCAGGGGGGTCAGGGGGAGGAGGAGGGAGGAAGGGAACCAGTGTACCTGTTAAGTTTGTATGAGCGGAAATAATAATAAAAAATGTTAAAAAAAAAAAAAGAAAAGAAAAAGTTTGGGTTCAATTCACAGTCTTGCATGGCAAAGTTCAGATTTAACCCCCAGCATTGCATAAATGGGCATAACAACAACACAACACTACAGTCCCAGTACTGGTGAGGGTATCAATCAGGGTCATTTATAATTAGTTACACAATGAGTTTGAGACCAGCCTGGGCTATATCAGATCCTTCTGGATGGATGGACAGACAGACAGACAGACGGACAGACAGACATAAAAACCAAAGGAAGGACAGATGGAAAGAGGGAAAGAGGGAGGGAGAAATGACCTCCATGAGCCAGCAGAGTATCTGGCATCACACTGAGAGCATCACACTGTACAGCTGCTCAGGGTGGATGCCAATGGGGTGCTGGAATTTATAAAATCTGTGTGATCCTACAATTGTGGAGTAACAGAGGTAGCAAATTACCCTAAGGTGTCTACCAACTAGAACATTTCTTACACGAAACAAAAATCGATGGTGGATACATAATGCATTTTAACTCTAATGCATCTCTTACACTTTATCACTCCTGCAAAAGTTTCTTCCACTTGAATATACACTCAAAGAAAGGCTGTCCTCCAACAACACTAAGCAAGAGACTCCACACTGAGCACGCAAAGGACATCAGCAAGGGAAGGCATGAGTTGGGTTTGGCTCATCCAAAGATGTGGGGCCAGGCCATAGGGATCCAGGGGATACCCAGGTGAACAGCACAGTTCACAGACCTCCCTCAAGATCACCATGCCACCTGACCCTGCCAAGAGATGGCAAACTTCCCTAATGCCTCCACCTTCACCTTGGTAACTGGATAGTGGCACTGAGTAAAAACACCCAGCAGTTGCCCTGATTTGAGAAAAACAGAGCAAAGACTTCTCCACTAGCAAACAGAAGGCTGCTGCTCACTGTTACGGGAAATGCATGGGGTTTGAAATCCCTAGATCCAGGGCTCATTCTTGTCTCTCCTGCCTTATTAAGCAGCTAAGGGATCAGGCAAGTATCTTCTCGGCTTCAGATGACTCATCTGAAAAAAAGGATGGGGTAGCCAGACTTTTCTACAAAAAGTTGTGGGAAACAAATACCACGGTAGAGAAGAGCCTTTGCAAATCATAAAATGTCTGTTCATTGTCAAAATTGCTTTACATAGAGAACAGACAATCTCAGACTTGTCCAGATTACAGAAACCTCTGTAATTCTAATTATACACATTTGACTCAAGAATGATGCAGCCCATGACTCTTCACACACACTCCATCGGAATCCACACAATAGTTGCAGTGATGGCTGGAGACTCTGGAAAAGCTGACCTGATCTGCTCTTTAGCAGTTTATGTCGCTGATCAGGAAAGTTTGCAGAGCAACGATTCTTTCTGAGCAATAAGAATGTCATAAAACTCAACTCACTGCCAGCTGCCAGCATTTCTAGCAAAAAAAAAAAAAAAAATGAAACAAAACAAACAAACAAACAAAAGGTACAGCTCTTTACTGTTTAGGATTCTGATTGCCAAATCTTGTCTCAGAGAAACATCAGCCTCCATTAACATGACCCCACTCCATTCTGCCAAGTGTGACCCACTGACCTCAATTAGCTAACTTTGCAATTAACTAACAATACCATTACTGGCCATTGCAGCAACCATGCAGCAATGATTATTTAAGAATACCAAAAGTTAAATGTCCTCAAATGGTCATGAGCAAAAAGATTTTAATCCTATCCTCAGAAGGACAGGCCTGCACCACGTGAGGCTGACAAGGAAACCCTTACCACCTGTTCTAAGACAAAGATGTCCACAGCAAAAAAACAGTAGAAGTGCTTTCTCTCATGAGGATAGTCTCACATAAATTATAACTTTTTATGGGCTTCTGTTTAATAGCTTATATGTGCTAGCAGTGATTTCTGACCCTCTGTGCTCTGAGACCTTTTTCGGGGCTGACTAAACTTGGTTTATTTTTACGAGCTACTACTACACACAAAAGTCTCAGAGGAATCTTCCCTTTCCCTCGTCTATCTCCATGCCTGTGTGTTTGCTGTTTATATTTAAACTGCAGAATCACAAAGGGGTAATTTTTTTTAGATCAGCATCTCATTAATCTAGTACCTCTCATATCAAGGGCTTGGAAATATCCTTCAATATACGGATGTAAGTGTATGAATGCGTCCCCAACCCCCCTCCAAATATGGTCTCACTAGGTACCCAAACTGCCCCAAGCTCTAAGGAGCCAGGCTAACCTTAAAATCATGATCCCTCGGCCTTAGTTTCTCCAGTGCGAGGATTACAGACATGCAGCACCATGAAGTTCTTTGGGCACATCCTACTGAGCGCTCAAGGATTACAGACATGCAGCACCATGAAGTTCTTTGGGCACATCCTACTGAGCGCTCAAGGATTACAGACATGCAGCACCATGAAGTTCTTTGGGCACATCTTACTGAGCGCTCAAGGATTACAGACATGCAGCACCATGAAGTTCTTTGGGGCACATCCTACTGAGCGCTCAAGGATTACAGACATGCAGCACCATGAAGTTCTTTGGGGCACATCCTACTGAGCGCTCAAGGATTACAGACATGCAGCACCATGAAGTTCTTTGGGCACATCCTACTGAGCGCTCAAGGATTACAGACATGCAGCACCATGAAGTTCTTTGGGGCACATCCTACTGAGCGCTCAAGGATTACAGACATGCAGCACCATGAAGTTCTTTGGGGCACATCCTACTGAGCACTAGCTTCTTCCACTCTGGTACTTGATTGTATGAGTGAGTGAGTGAAACCTTTGTTTGTTTTGTTTTAAGGGCCAACCACAAATTAATTAAACCCTTGAGGGACATACATTTTTTCCCCCAATCCATTTCCCCACTTCTACACAAGTATGCCTGTGTATCCCCTTGGGGACTGAGCACTAGTCAGTGGTGATTATTTCTTTACCATGTAAAAGGTCCCTGAGCTCAATTCTCACCACGGAAGGAAAGAGGGAGGGAGGGAGGGAGAGAGAGAAAGAGCTGACGTCACAGACAGGGTAAGCACATGTCCAAATTTGGCCAGACAGGCTTCTCTGTTGCAAATACAGGAATTTTAAGCCAAATGATGAGAATTCCAAAGCACAGACAGTGACTCATCCCGGAAAGACAAGCTGAAGGGGCTGACTACAATCTCTAGGTTTCCAAGATCTTTCCACTAATTCCCTTTGTTGACTCTGGTTAGTTAAAATGTTCCGCCAGAGCCGCAGGATGAGGACAGCACTCCTCCAAAAGTAGCACTGGGCTTACAAAAGCACAATGGGAAGGTTCACCATTGGACAAGACATGCCATTCAAGGCAGGACTGCTGCGTCTAGGAACTCACTGCAGTGAGATTTGTCCTTACCAGACCTGCATAATAACTGACATACCAATATGCCCCCATAGACGATCAAGGAACTCAAGAGAGATAAAAACATACAGTGGAAACCTTGGGGACTAAATCTAGACTAAATCTAGAAGGGAAATGTCCCTATCAATCAGTGGAGTGGCCCAAAGAGAGGCAACTTGGTATGCTACAAGTGGCCCAAACCCCCACAAGAGTAGACAAACCAGAGGGAACCCTGGGTTCATACAAGTGGACAAGCAGGAGGGCAGGAGGGAGTAGAATGGATTGATGAAGAGAAGTGAAATGGGAAGGAGGGGGAGATGGAGGGAAACCAGTATAAATACTCAATATGCTTGTAAAACTAGAAAAATAAAACAGTAATTAAAAAAAAAAAAAGCACAGGGGCTGGAGAGGTGGCTCAGGGGTTAAGCCTCTGCCTTGCGGGCGGAAGGTCCTGAGTTCAGATCCTAGACCCCACGTATAGACGCCGGGCGGAAGCGGGGGCGGCCTGCGTTTCCGGTACTGGTAGGGCAGAGCCTGTGAATCCCGGGGCAGAGTAAACAAGGAGGAGGTGGAGGCATCCATGGTGGTTCCGGAATTCATCCGTGGTACTACACACACACACACACACACACACACACACACACACACACACGCACACGTACACACACGCATACCCGCACACTTGAATAAATAAAAAAAAAGCACAGCTTTTTTTTTGGGAGGCCTCAACCCAAAGCGCCATCCTCCAGCACTGCTTAGTGACTAACACAGCTGCCCTGAGACTTATCATCTAGGTCCTTTGGAAACATTAAATCATCTTATCAGTCCTCTTACAGCCAACAAAGGAGGCATTTAAGGACAGCAAAGGATGGTACTCTCAAAAATAATGCCCAACAAATTCCATTTTGACAAAACAGGAAGGTCTATAAGGCTTCATCACCTTCTGCACAAGGCTGGAGCTGCTGTGAGCAAACAAGTTGAGACACTGGCTAGCAGAGTTTGCATGTAACTTGATCAAATGTACGCTCAAGGTGAAGAAAGCTGAAAAAACAACTGACCCACAAACTGAACACACTATCGAAATCCTAGCTGGAAAAGTAGAGTCTGGCAAACTGCTCCTAAAAATCATTCAGAAAAATAGGGGCACCCAGAGTAAAATAAAAGTTTTGAAAAAGAACAGTAAGATTCTCAAGGTTCCTAATTTCAAACAAAACTACAGTAATCAGTAATGTGAGGACTAGTAAAGGAACTGTAAATGTTCTCAGTTCAAAGAAATGGTAGATCTCTGAGGTGAGAAATATGCCAGTTACTCAGAATCTTTGAGCTGCCATCACTACATAGTGAGCAACAAAAGAAGCGTATTGAACTACGGGTATTTGAGTTGCCAGACTTTAGTCTCAGTTTGGTATTTTCTTATTCTGACCTAATGTCTCCATTTTAATGTTTATTTTGTGTGAATTTATTTAACTGGATTTGATTTGACAGAATCTTATGGTTATAAGCATTCAGACACTCTTCTTTGTTAAGAGACTTTCTGTTCCAACATTTTACTAATTGAAATTTTTAAAATTTTTTTTATTATTTATTCAATTGTGCATGCGTGTATGCGTGTATGTGTGTTTAGACCCCGGATGAATTCGGGAACCACCATGGACCGCCTCCTCCTTGTTTACTCTGCCCCAGTATTCACAGGCTCCGCCCTACCAGGACCAGAAACGCAGGCCGCCCCCGCTTCCGCCTGGCGTCTATAAGTGGGATCTGGGATCCGAACTCAGGAGCTTCCGCCTGCAAGGCAGAGGCTTAACCCCTGAGCCACCTCTCCAGCCCCATAATTGAAATTTTAATGGCAGAACATTTTAAAATTTGCCTGAGAACTTTTAGCATTTTAGAATTAATAAAATTAAATGTATTCATGTCATAAGATAAGTTTAACACCTGTGCGGACAAGGATTGATGGTTATAGTTTAAAAGTGACATGGTTTTGTGTCAAGTTGATAAGGGGTGAAGTGTTATAGTTAGATACATGAGTCAACTTGATGGCTGAGGGTTTGAGCTCTGGGCACATTTGTATAGAATTAGCAGTTGAGTTAAGCCCAGAGCAAACCTGCAAATCACTGTCTAGTTAATGGCGAAGGCCCAGCACATGGTAGGTGGGATTAGTCTCTCGGCAGGTGAATAAGATGAAGGGAACTGGTTGAGAAAGTTGCACACAGTAAATAAAGGCTATGAGACCCTGCCTCAAAAAAAAAATTAAAGTTTAGGCATGACCAGACTATTTACTTATGTACTTATATGTATCTATGCATTTATTCCTGTTTCTTTTTAGACAAAGCCTGACTATGTTGCTGAGTCCAGGCTTAAATAATACTTCTGGCTTCTGTCCTCACGTAGCTAAGGCCACTGAGCGCCATGAAGCCATGCTCTGGATTGCAGAGGCTGGGAATCCCCAGAGCAAACTTGATAGTTCAGTTCACAACAATAAGGTGAGAGAGAGGTTAAGTTTTATTTCCTAATCACTCTTGGGTCTCCACAAGACAAGAATGAACACTTACGTGTACTCATGTACATAGACCTGCACATGTGCACGCATGCACACACACACACACACGCACACACACACACACATCCTAATCTTTTATCATGCCTTTCATCTCCAGCCCTATCTGTATAAATCTCTCTTTCTTGGAGAGTTCCTGTAAATAGAAACCTATATAGTCTCTGGCCTTTGACGTATTTCATTTAGCATATTTTTTGAGGTTATTCCATGCAGTAACATTTATTAGTAGTTTGTTTTGTTGTATTACATTATTCATGGTTCTTGAGGAATTGAACTGATAGAATGATATGCATGTTATAAAGGGGATTTATTAGACTGACTTTCACGATATCAGCTGAATAGTCCAGCCACGGCTGTTTCAATGGCGGAGCTGTTCACACACTTGCGCTGAGGTTCGTCTCTTAGGTGATGGGAGATCCACTCACATCTGTTGTACTGATATATACTACATTTGGTTAATCCAGTTACCAGTGGACAGGTGTTTTAATTCTTTCTAGCCCCATACAAAGTATTTTTAAAAATACACATTTCACCTTTTCTTTAGACTCTTAACCTATTACAGTTCTCAGTGGAACAGCCAGAATAACTTGAAGAGTGAGTTAGCAAATGGGATGGATATAACTGAATGAATTTAAGCAAAGAGTAAAATACTCTTTTAGTAAACAGTTTTAGACAGTTGTCACATGTCTTTTTTTTGGATCAAAACTTTGCTGTTTTTCAGTTTTCTTTTTACTCCCTTTTATGCTAAGAAATGACGTATAAGGTTTGGAACCTGAATAGAATTGATTCCAAAGGAGCCCAGTTATGCAGGTAAAAAGATGAAGTTCACCAAATCATCAGCATTCGATCTCCAGGCACTTTGGTGCATTGTTTAAGAATCATGATGCACCATTTGGCATCTTAATGATCTTCAATGTAGTTTCACATTCTGCTAGTAAAAATGCTGCCAAAATCCTCTCATGAGTTTTATCATTCAAGTTTGAGTTTCAGAAGTAGAAATAGTAGATTAAAAAATTTTAAATCAGTTTAGACTTCACAAACACTGCTAAATTCTTTTCCTAATACATTATCAATTAATCTGTTTTCTTTCCATTAATTAATTAATTTTTTTTTGAGATAAAGTCTCCCCTAAGTAGTCTTGGCTGGTCTTACACTTGCAGATATCTCCTGCTTCAACCTCCTAAATGCTGAGATTATACTTTTGTATAACACCACCATCCCACCAGGACCCTAGGTTTCAACAACTTACTTTTTATTATTTTTCCCAAGAAACTTTAAGACTATTTGAGAATTATAATAGTTACTCTTAACTGTTGCTGTGAGAAAGCACCCAAAGTCAAACAATTAAAGGGAGAAAGGGAGATTTATTTAGCTTACAATTCCAGAGGGGAGAAATAGTCTTTCATGGCAGAGGCAACATGGCTGGTGGCTGAAGCTGGCTAAGTCACTGCAAACATCCTTGAGAGTCCAAGAAACAGAGAGTCTCTCTTCAGGTAGTCTGATAGCTGATCTTAGTTAATCCCAGGACACCCAAAATTAACTATCACAACAATTTAACCAAAAAAATCCACACAGAATTCTTAGTAGGGCTAAAGTTATACCCTAATATAGAAAGCTCAAGAAGTTTGATCTAAATAATTTAACTCAACCAACTTGGGAGCTTAATCTACTCAGAGCACAGATCTCCTCACATCAAATAACTGGTCTTTCACTGGCTCCCAAGGGAGAAAAGATGCTATTCTTGCCACTGTCAAAGCACTTGCTTACATTTGAAAATTTAAAACAGAACTACTCCAAGTCTAATTTAATGCTGACTAGGAGGTTCTACATAATATTCTAAGGCAATATTTACAGAAATATGCTTCACCAAACAAAACAAAAAAACTGCATTTACCAAAAGAAACTGGATCATCATGGGCAAGCTGAGCACGTCCTATGTGCCCTGGACTGCGGAAGGAGTGTGCGGCACAGACATTTCAAAAAAGAGAAAGCAACTTCTCAAGAACGACACAGTTTAGAGTCTAACTCACTGGCTTTTACGTGGTGCTGAGGTTCAATTCAAGAAAAGTCCACCTCAGAATCTACCCTGCAAAGCCGTCTGGCCTTTACGTGGGTGCAGGGTCTGGATTGGTGCTGAAGCTTGCAGGGCAAGCGCTTCTTCCACTGAACCATCTCCCCATCCTGAAGAGCTTGAATTTCAGAACCATCTATCTGTTTCCTATTTTTACTTTTATTCCATTTGCTCGACCAATCTACTGCAAGGGCTGCCCTACAGGAAAAGAAAACTTCATTTTCAACAAGACCTCAAACCTCACATACGACACTTCCGTCACCTGCATACTGTACAACTATTATCCATAACATCTTTCTTGGAAAGCACTCCAAATACTGCAGGATGCTGCTACAGTGACATTCAAAGGCTTTTTCTGCTCCTCCTTTTAAAAATAAAAAGGAATTTAACTTAGAGAAACACTTCTTTTAAGCCTATTCTCATGAATTCTAAAATGGCCTTTTTAGGGAGAAAAAGATTTGAAGTTTTAAGAATCACTGAAACTTTTTGCGTTTTTGTGAAATTTTAAAAAGATCTCTATAGTAAAATAAACATTATTTTCTGTACTTCACCAATATGTCCTTTCTCACAAACATACCTCTCAAACAAAAACCATTATGACTACTGTAAAATCCAGTTCTAACATGAGGTAGATTCTACAACATATAACACATTAACTTACAATTAAAAATAGTTATAAAGCATACATAAAATGACTTAAACAAACATCTACAGATGCTTTATATAGAACTGGCAACTGTCCCAAAATGTAGAAAGGTCTCATGTGTTAGCTAGCATTTAAAAAAAAAAAAAAAAGCCATAGAAGTCACACTAAGCCAAGAAACACTATGAAATTGATCCAGAAATCAGTTTTATATATAAACTTCAAAGTTATATACCACTAATTCTTACCCATCTTCTAAACAAAGTAATCTAATGCCTAATTATCTATCTATCTATCTATCTATCTATCTATCTATCTATCTATCTATCTATCTATCTATCTATCTATCTATCCTCTATGACCCATATAGGCTAGTAACCAAGCAGTCTTACTTCCTCAGACTAATATAAAAAGAGAAAACTAGTCAAGCCATGCTTACAAAGGCACTGTGAGCGGTAACAAGACCACCACCAGCAGCCTGACGAGTTCCTTTCATCTTTCAGGGACCTGGACCTAAATAATGATGGGGTCCTCACTTCCCTGCAGAAAAGAAGTTCAGGACAAGTCAGTATGAATCACAGCTGGAACTTGAAGATATCTGAATATAAACTTTAAGCATGAGAGCTGAGAGAAAGAGAAGCATTCAGGAAGAAAAACACACCCAGAAGCATGGGTTAGGCTTCTCGAAGAAAGGTTGAGGGCTGGAGAGATGGCTCAGTAGTTAAGACTCTGCCTCATAAGCTGAAACAAGATCCTGAGTTTGGATCCCACGTCCCACATAAAAACACCAGGCAGAAACGACTGTGGCTTGCACTTCTAGCCCTGGTGGACCTGGGAAATCCCAACGCTAAGCAAAAAGGAGGCAGAAGCAATCGAGGATGATTCCAAAGTCATCTTGATCTTCCACAGGGACACATATATAGCCCCCCCCCCTCTCTCTCTCTCTCACACACACACACACACACACACACACACACACACAATAAATAAAAGTTTTAAATAAAGATTGAAATTCAGTGTTTTACAGTAGCCATAAAATGTATTTTTGGTGGCTTCTGAAGTTGCATCTCAAAGGACTACTAAGAAAGCTAGTAAAATCACAGGGTGGTTTCAGGGAAGCGCTGCGCAGGATTGCAGCTGACGGAGGAAGACCTGAGGTATCAAGGTTGCGGAAGTTAAGAGGCTTCCTGCCATGGTTAGGCACAGGTGTCAACTTGACTGTTGAGGGTCTGAGCTCTGGGCACATCTGTGGAGAATTAGTTGAGCCCAGAGCAAACCTGCAGGAGATTGTCCAGCTGATGGGGAAGGCCCAGCCTATGGTAGGTGGGATTAGGCCCTGGAATAAATCACAAAGAGCTGGTTAACAGAGTTGGCATCCTTCTGTTCACTTGGCCAGACATGCTGGTCTGGCAAGTAAGGATTGTCATCTCTCAGCCGTTATGTGGTGATGGTGTGGCCAGTTCCCTCGGCCCTGGTGTTGGTGCGTGCTCTCCTGTCAAGCTGGACTGAGAACTATAACCAGGGTTCCCTTAAGCCGTTTGATGGTCATTTATCAGCAACCATGCAGGCTAACTGCAACACTTATATTGAGATTCCCACAAATGATCTGAGAAAGAATAAGGTCACTCAGGATCAGGCCTTCCACATGGCCCATTGTCACTTAACCTAAGTATCTCAACTTAAAAGAAATCTATGCCAGGAACCTTCATAGGAAATGTGAATTTTGCTGAAATTTGATGGAAGCTGTGAGAAGCTTCCATCCAATTCCTTTCCTCTTCCCATGTCCCCATAATCTTCTGAGCATCCATCCTGCCTGTTTTATGACTTACTAAAATACTATGGCTTTTACTCCTTAAACAAACGACTGCTCATTGGCTGGATAAATTACTCCATCCCCAGAATCTAAGAAAGACTAATCTTGTACTCCCTGAAACATATTTCAGTGGGACAAAAATCTGTATTTCATCCTAAAAAAGAGAACTATTCTGATTGCTCTCCACCAGAACCAAAATATTCTAATATAGACAAAAGTCTTCAGTTGTGATATTCTGAACAGTTTTGTGTTTGTGCGTGCGTGCGTGCATATGTGTGTGTGTGTGTGTACACAAGAGAGCACTGCAGGCTTTGCCCTCCGCAGGAATTGCAGGCCACTGACACACCTGCAGATCCTAAAACTTAAGTTCCTTTTGTTTGTAGGACAAAGGTTTTTTTAATCCCTGAGCCAAATCCTTGACCCTGAACATTTCTTTACTTGCTTCCTGAAAGAGAAAAACTGAAGTGAATATTTGTTTTGTTCTAATTCAACACACCCTTAGGAAATAGATTAAGGTTTAATATATATGTATATGTACTTATAAATATTTATATACACATTAGGACACACAAAGAATAAATCTAAGCTGCACAGAGACAAAAGTCAAATAAATAAAAGTCTGTTATAGACTAATTACAGGATTTGTGTGTCATTTTTTAAATTTTTTTTAAATTTATTCAATTGCGCGTGTGTACGTGTGTGTACATGTGTGTGTGTGTGTGTGTGTGTGTGTGTAAAACCACAGGTGAATTCGGGAACCACCATGGACCGCCTCCACCTCCTCCTTGTTTATTCTGCCCTGGGATTCACAGGCTCTGCCCTACCAGAACCAGAAACACAGGCTGCCCCCGCTTCTGCCTGGCGTCTATATGTGGGGTCTAGGATCCGAACTCAGGACCTTCCGCCTGCAAGGCAAAGGCTTAACCCCTGAGCCACCTCTCCAGCCCTAGGTGTTTAGTTTTCTAAGTTCTTTGTGCACTCTGGATAATAGAGCTCTATCAGATATGTGGCTAGTGAAGATTTTCTCCCATTCTGTGGGTTGCCTTTGAGCTCGTGTTACAATCTCTTTATCTGAACAGAAGCTCTTTAATTTCACAAGATCCCAACTGTTGAGAGTTGGTAGCAGTGACTGTGCCATTGGATGTCTGTTTAGGAAATATTGGCCTAGCCCAATCAGCTCGAGGGAGTTTTCCCTACCCTTTCACCTATGCTTTTTATAATCTCTGGCCTTATATCAAGATCCTTGATCCATTTGGAATTAAGTCTTGTACATGGTGACAAGTACAGGTCCAGTTTTAATCTTCTACATGTAGAGATCCAGTTTTGCCAGCACCATTTGTTGAAGATACTGTTCTTTTTCCATTGGATTTTTTGGACCCCTTTGTCAAAGACCAAATGGCTGTAATTTTGTGGGCTTATATCTGGGTCTTCAACCCTTATCCATTGATCTGTGTGTCTATTTTGGAGCCAGTACCAGGCTGTCTTTATAACTATGGATTTGTAGTATAGACTAAGGTTTGGTATGGTGATACCTCCAGCCGTGTTTTTGTTACTCAGGATTGTCTTTGCTATCCTGGGTCTTTTGTGCCTCCCTATGAATTTTGAGATTGTTTGGTCAACTTCTTTAAAGAATTGCTTTGGGATTTTAATTGGTATTGCATTGAATCTGTATATTGCCTTTGGTAGGATGGTCATTTTTACGATGTTGATTCTGCCAATCCAGGAACAAGGGAGGTCTTTCCACCTTCTGGTGTCTTCTGCTATTTCTTTCTTTAGGGTTTTAAAGTTTTCATTGTAAAGGTCTTTTACCTCCTTGGTTAGGTTTATACCAAGGTATTTCATTTTTTTAGGGGCTATAGTAAATGGGATTGTTTTCTCAGGGCTTTTTCACTTCTTTCATTCTGGGCATATAGGAAGGCCACTGATTTTTGTACATTTATTTTGTATCCTGCCACCCTGCTGAACTTCTGTATTAGTTCCAGGAGCTTCCTGGTGGAGTTTTTAGGATCACTCAGGTATAAGATCATGTCATCTGCAAACAGGGATAGCTTGACTTCTTCCTTGCCGATTTGAATCCCTCTTATGTCCCTTTCTTGTCTTATGGCTTCAGCTAAGACTTCAAGTACAATATTGAAAAGAAGTGGTGAGAGTGGACAGCCTTGTCTAGTTCCTGATCGAAGTGGGAATGCTTCAAGTTTTTCCCCATTGAGTATAATCCTTGCTGTAGGCTTGTTGTATACAGCTTTTATTATATTGATAAAGGTTCCTTCCATTCCTACTGTCTCTAGCTGTTGGATCTTGTCAAAAGCTTTTTCTGCATCTATCGAGAGTATCATGTGGTCTTGGACTTTGGACTGGTTTATATGGTGAATTACATTTATTGATTTGCGTATGTTGAACCAATCAGGTATTCGAATATTGAAACTTGCTTGTTTCCTAGTTCCATTTGCTTGGAATACATTTTTCTATTCTTTTATCCTAAGATCATCAACTCGTGTTGGTATGTACTGTCTTTTGTCATTTAAAGATCTTTCTAGCTCTTAATGTGAAAAGCTATTTTTCTAACAAGACATAAGCATTTTGGATGGTATGGATCTTATCTGAACCTTGTTTTAACTGCTTTTCTCTGCTACCGCTCTGAAAGGGAAACTCATTCCTGCCAGGTGGAGACTAAATCCAGGTTATATCTACCTTTGTCAGAACACAAGAGATGGGCTCCTTACTACTGGGAAGACATGAGAGTTCTGCTTATCCCTGCCGTTTGCACGGACCCTGTGGTTTGGACGGGGAATTGGACATTACTGGCAGGTGAGGGTAATGTCTCAGCTACCTGCTTGGCCTGCCAAGATGTCATCTTGGCAAAGTGGTGTGCTCTCTGGAAAAGGTACAAACTTAGCCCTTTCTTGGAATATTGCTGACATGATTATAGATGGGGTCAGTGTTTGATTAGAATAGAACATTAGTTATTTAAATTTTTTTAATACTTTATGTGGGCTGGGGAGATGGCTCAAGGCTTCAAGCCTTTGCCTCACAAGCAGAAGGACTTGTGTTTGGATCCCCGAATCCCACAGAAACGGCATCGATGTCCTGCACTTCTGGCCTGGAAGGTCGAGTCTGGAAGACAGTGCAAATATTTTATGTATTTGAGAGCGAACAGGTACAATCCATGGACTGAATATGGAGGTCAGAGAACAACTTTCAGAAGTTTGTTCTCTTCTTCGACCAAAAGACCCCAGAGCATCGGCTTTGTCAGTCTATTATAGCTGGCCCTTTGGCTAGAGAGCAGACTTTCATTGTGGATCTCTTTTGGATATACCTTCAACTCCAACTCTGAAATATTCAGTTAAAAGTGAAAGAAAAAGTCAAGAAACTAAGCTTTGTGGATGAATATGTTTTCGATCTTCTCTTTACCTATTAGAGTCACATTTTATTTTATAAGTAATGGCAAGCACTTTTAGTTACACACAGTGGGAAGAGTAAAAAAATGAAATCTACTTCTCTCCAGGTTCATATATTTTAAGTGCTGAGAAATAGAAATAACACTTTGTGACATGTGAATCAAACACGTTTATTTACATAATTCCTATGGCTGCTATTATGCTATAAGAAACTGAGTAGTTACAACAGAGATCATCAGCTCACAGGGCTTTAAACACCTACAAGTTGGTTCACTAGAGAAAAAGTTTGCCAACCCCTGGTTTAGGAACTGATCACATATAGCTTCTCAAGAAAGAACACAATACCACCTACATGCAGTCATGAAGTGCTATGGGAATCAAACCTCAATCTTATGAAACTACTTCTAGGTTTCAGTTTCTAAGGTGACAGAAGAGGTCAAAATAATTGTCTTAACAATGCCAAGATATATTTTCCCTTTTCACTTATTCTTTCACAAGAGTACAGGAGTGAAACTCCACAGCATGAACTCTCATCAAAGCAGGCTGATGACTATATCTTCTAAAGAAAAATTAGTCTTTAGAAAAAATTAAGCCACTCTTCCTAGTAAACTTTTTGAAAAATAAATACAGGGGCTGGAGAGATGGCTCAGGGGTTGTGACGCTGTCTCACAAGCGGAAGGTTCTGAGTTCGGATCCCAGGTCCCACGTTAAAAAAAAAAAACAAAAATGAAAAATAAATACAAAATATTTATTTTAAAATGTGAGACATTTATAAACCTCAAACAATAGCAAAACTATTTGGGGTCCTCTTAGCAATCTATTTTTACTGTTAAAATAGAATACTGGAGACTTTGTAATTCATAAAGAAAGTTTGATTTTTCTCAACAATTCTGGAAAGGGGATCAAGTGCTGCACCTGGAGAGTGCCTTTTGCTGTGCCCACATGTCTTGAAGGCAGAAGGGCAAGGGAACAGAGGGAGCCAGGCTCGCCCTTTCATAGAACCGCACTGCTCCCACCTTCCAAAGATCTTGGCATTGTCACAGAGGCAGTTAAATTTCAACACGAATTTTAGGGATAAAGAGTTAACCAGCAGTTCTGGCTATACAGCTCAGTGATAAGAGTGTGTGCTAGCAGTGCAAGGTCCTAGGGTCAGTCCCCAGAATGCTAAGAAAATGCTAAGAAAAAAACCTCATAGTAATCCTCAATGATTAAGTGTAAAGTGGTCCTGAGATCAAGAAATCTAAGCATTACTTCTTTAGATCCAATGGACAATTTACAGACTATATAATACAAAAGATGTTAAACTATATACCTACCCTAAGATACAATCTGCTAAGTCTAGACTACAGTTAATTGTTGAATACAAATACTATAACCATCAAAGAGGAATGAAAAAGATGTCAGAGTATCTGTGTGATAAAGAGACTAAGACTTAATAACCCACTGAAATTTGTAAACCTTATTAGGATTTCATTTTAGAAAAACCCTGAAACGCTTATTTAAAATGGGCATGATGGTTCACACTTGTAATTCCAGTACTCACAGGAGGTTGAGAGAGGAGGACTGCAACAAGTTTGAGATTAAGCTAAAGAGTAAGATACTGTGTAAATAAATGAATAAATGTGTTTGCCATTTCTGGGACACACAAGCCAAAAGATTATACAGAATCATGAGCTTCAGTAATGGTCCCAAGTTTGTTCCCAAAAGTCCGAAGAGCCTGGCCATTGGGGACTGACACCCCCTCATGGGCTTTATGGGAGCATTTATTTGACTTAAAAGGCAAAGAAAAAGATTGTAGGAATGAGGACTTTCGAGTCAATTTTACAGCACAGGGGTCTGTGATTAGGAGTGTTGCTAAACAGGCTGCCGCAGCCCGACCTTGTCGTGAACAGACTATGGTCGTCCAGGATGGCAAAGGCCGTAGAAGAGAGCTCAAAGACTGCTGAAGTTACCCACAAACAAATTTGCTTCAGACACTTAGAAATTTGAATACTGAGCAGTTGGTGGAAAACTTATCAGTGTTTTTAACTGTAATAATATGGCTATGTGTTAAGTATTAAAAGAGTGTCTACCTTTTAAGGACACACAGTAAAATCTCTGGTATGACAGAGAGAAAAGATACAAAGATTATTCTTCAGACAAGTTTATTACCAGCCTGTAAATACCAAGTAGAGACTGCATGACATTCCTCCTCCAGGTACAAGTATGACCTGCACTTTTAGCATAAAGCCTATGCCATTAGCAGCACGCAGCACATGTGAGAGAACTGCTCTACCAGATTCATGAATGTTTACTACAACTTCCAAATAAGCCCACTTCTGGCTGAGTACTCCTAAGCAATATTTTTCTACTTCCCAAGAACATAAACATTCAGCTGTTTCTGGCAGCAAATTACTACCTCTGTCTTTAAATTTTCAACATTTTATTTATTTGAGAGAGAGTGCGAGAGCAAGCAGTCAGGGGCTCTGGCCGTGCAGAAACCAAGAGGCCAACTTCCTTAACTAGGTTCTGTCTTTCCATAATGTGGGCTCCAACAATCAAACTCGGGCCACCAGGTCTACATGCCAGCACCTTACCACTGTCATAGTTAGCACAGGTGTCAACTTGACTGCACTGGACCACGTGCTGGTCTGGCAAGGAAGGATCGTCCCTCTCTCAGCCATTACATGGAGATGTGGTCAGTTCCCTCAGCCCTGGTGTTGGTGCGCGCTCTCCAGTCAAGCTGGACTGACAACTGTAACCGGGAATCGTAAGAGAGAACAAATCCCTTGTTCCCTTAAGCCGTTTGATGGTCATTTATCAGTAACCCCCAGTGAGTCATCTTACCAAGCCCCTTCCTTTAAATTTATAAAAGGCTTTTTGAGACTTCTCCTGGGGAACTTGGTGAATATAGCTGTGTCTGAACACTTGATCTTTAGCTGAAGCACGTGTTCTGGAACTTTCCTAAGTGGACTCTTTGGAGGAGGTGAGTCACTGGAGACCAGCGCTGAGCTTTGCAGCAGGGTCCCACTTCCTGTTCGCTCTCCTGTTGCACTGGGATGCAGTACGACCAGCTGGTCGACTCCCGCTGCCGCGGCTCCTCCCTGCCTGCTGCTACATCGGCTATGTTATGATAAAGTCATCCCTCTGTCTTGGTTTCATATTCCACTGCTGTAATGAATACTCGACCCAAACCACTTAGGAAAACAAGGGTTGTTTTTTTTTTCCCCATGTTTACTCGGTTCAGCAGGATAGGAAAAGTCACCAGCGTCAGGAATCAAGGGAAACATCATATCACATCCTCGGCAGGAGTAAAGGAGCGAGGATCAGGGCTGCATACCTCCAACTCGCTCCCTATCTTCATCGACATGGCCAGGGAGCATTCAAACCATGATAGGCTGGGTCTACCCATGTCAATTATGTAATTACGACAATCTCCTATAGGTTTGCTTATAACTAAGTTTTCATAGGTGTGCCCAGAAAATGATCTCTAATACCTCTAAAGTGTACATTTCTCAAGTAATGCTGTCACAGCCTCTATCTCTAAGTCATAATAAACTGGCTCCATAAACTGCCTCTTTAGGTATCTATTCAAAGTGATGAGAAAAGAAACTAAACATGATGTGCTATTCATTATTACAATTATATGCTCCATTGGTTTACAGCATAAGACAATAAACACACTGTGAATACACAGTAAGACTATACATTGAGTTAGAACATGCACATAAATATCGTTTTATCATATGTACATATAGGCAAAAGATGAAGTCCATATATTGCACACAAATATTCTTCTCCCTGAATTTTAACCAATATGCTTTCCATAGAGTTAAAATAAAAGACTAGTAGATGTTGACAGGGTAGTCATCTTAAGACAGGAATGCCTGGGCTGGAGAGGTGGCTCAGGGGTTAAGCCTCTGCCTTGCAGGTGGAAGGTCCTGAGTTCGGATCCCAGATCCCATGTATAGACGCCGGGCGGAAGCGGGGGTGGCCTGCGTTTCTGGTCCTGGTAGGGCGGAGCCTGTGAATCCCGGGGCGGAGGAAGTGGAGGCGTCCATGGTGGTTCCCGAATTCGTCCGTGGTTCTACACACACGCGCGCGCACATACATACGCAAACACGCACAATTGAATAATTTTTAAAAAAATTAAAAATTAAAAAAAAAAGACAGGAATGCCTGTCACTTATATATGGCAGTAGGAACATGCCCCTAGTAAAAAGGAAACAAAAGTCAAGTTCAAAAGACAACAGGGTGGTACACTTCACATAAGATAATGTAAGTTTAAAAGTACTGCCAAAGTGCTGGGGAGATGACTTAGGGATTAAAGTCCCCCCTTGCAATCAAAAGGACAGGAATCAGGACCCTCAGATGCCATGTAAAAACATCAGACAGCTATGTTGGCAGCCTATAATTCTGGCCCTGGAAAACCAAAAGCAAACCAATAAGGAGGTGCAGGAATTCAGGATGATTTCTGTTGTCACCCTGGGACCTCCACAATCACACACACTCAAGTGCACATTTACACACACACACACACACACACACACACACGCACGCACTCAGGCGCGCGCACACACACACACACCATAACACACACAAAGAACACAGATGGATAGTCAGGGGACATATCTCAGTTGGTACAGATAACACGCACAAAGTACTGGGTTTAATTCCCAAGTACCACATAAAACCAGGCCTGGTACCGTGCATGTGCATGTCTGTAATCTCAGCACTAGGGAGATCAGAAAGTAAAAGTCATTCTCAATTACAAGGTGAACTTGAGGTTAGTCTTGACTACATGAGATGCTGAAAGAGAAATTTCTTAACATTTTGAAAACGATGAAGCAGGATAACCACAATGGTGTTTTAGACTATCTACAATGAACACTAACAATGTGACAAACTCAAGAGCAGGGAACATTGCAGATACCTTGTACATCTTATGAAGCTTGTGCAAACTGTACCTTGCATAAAAATAAAAGCTTTCTTTAATGAACTGCTTAAAGAAGGGTAAATGCCAGCTGTAATAGAGCTGAAATTGTCTTCTCGGTATCTAATTTCTTCTCTTCCTTAGATTGTATGACTATAGTAGATTTATTTGGGGATGATAATATGCTCAGTTTTTAAAATAAACCAAAAAATCCATTTCCCAAAGAGAAGTAAACTTGTGATCTCTTTAAGTAATTGGTAGCATTTGTCGCTTAACTAATGAATTAACAAAGAAGCCTGTCAACAGAAGGAAACTTTTCAGATTGTGCTCATGGGGACATTGGGTATGGGCAAAGTAGTAGTCCTGAATCTCTACGGAGAAAGAACCACAAACACTTCATAGTAGCCAGGGACACAATGTCCCTGTAACGCATTTCACAAAAGGTATCCATCAGCTTGAAAAAGAATGGTGTCTGGGATTCTCGTAAAAGAACAATCACGCATGCTTGTCATTCTGGCACTTGGGAAGCAGAGTCGAGAAAACTAATATCAATTCACGCTAGCCTGGTCTATTCAGCAAGTTCCGGGCTAACGAGAACAAGATCTGTTTCTAACAACCCTAAATTCAGTTTTAGAACTTCTCAAGCAAGGTGCAGCTCATTAAGCATAGGGCCTCAAATGCCTGCAACAGGCCGATGCTGGGTGTTGGAGGGAAGCCCAGGGCAAGTTACCTCTGCTCTTGCTGGATGAGGACAAATGGATCAAGTCCATCCAGGTCACTGTGTGCACTGATCCTTTGACAAAATGCTGAGAGAAGAAATAGGAGTAGCCATGACCTCCACTCCCAACTCCTTTCTTCATTTTGCCTGATGGCTTGATTCCTGGGACCTGGGCTGGGAAACCTGGGTCCCAGATTGCACAAGCACCACTATTAGCTTCTCTTTCTTATTTTTAACTAACACACTGATAATGATGCTGATGACAGAGACAGACAGACAGACAGACAGGCAGGCAAGCAGGCAGACCCAATTCAGGAATATTATTTCAAAATTCATTCAAGCATTTCCATAATTACTCTGTTAACGGGGTGACTTGTAGTCTGGATAAGGTGGAGTGACTTGTCCACAGGTTATGCTCTGGGAACTTGGATTTAGTATGGCATGGGACCTTTGAAGTAAGAACTGGAAAAAGGTCACGAGGGCCTTAACCTATGAGTAAGGTGGGATAAGATGGTCCTAATAGGACTCTACCTCAGTCTCTCAAGAGCATGGTTTAAAAGGCACAGACCTGGTATCATAGATATATTTGTCACCTTGACAGTTGAAGGTTTGAGCTTTGGGCACAGCGATAAAGAACTGGTAGGAGTTGAGCTCTGGGAAAAAGTCTGCAGGAGAGTTGTCGGACTGATGAAGAAGGCCCAGTACATGGTAAATTAAGAGGGAGGGAACTGGTTAAGGAAGTTGGTACCCTCAGTATACTTGGCCAGATGTGCTGGTCAAGCAAGGAAGGATTGTGTTTATAGTGTTTATGGTGTGGTTGGTTCCCTTGGCCCTTGGTGTTGGTAAGAGCTAAGCTGGAGAAGGAACTGAGACCAAGAATCATAAACCGAAATAAAGCCCCTAGCTCCCTTAGCTGTTTGCTCATGAACTTATCAGCGACGTGCAGCACAGCTGCAACACACGGCCTCTCACTCTGTGGCTACTTCCTACTTCAAGATGTGACCCCCTCTAGGAAGCACTCCCTCCCACTTATGACATTCACTATGAAGTTATGTCTAAAGTAGCACCTTTGCCGGTGCCTGACCTAAGTTATCTGAACTCAGTCCCCAAAATTATGAATGAAACTCTTTCTATGTAAAGTTGTGTGTCTGAGGTATTATGTTACAATAAAGCAAAATTAATTAGATGGGTACAGACTTTATATATACCTGACAGGGGTTTGGCCAGCAAGACATTTGCAATACAGATAGAAAGGCAATGTATCTAATAAACTTTTTTTTTTATTTCCACTCATACAAACTTAATAAATATCCCGTCCCCTCCCTCCCTCCACCACTTCCTGGACCTCCTTGCCCCCTCCCCCTTTTTCCCTTCCTTTCCGCCCTCTCTCCCTATCTCCCAGTACCTCCTTCCCCCATCCCTGGAGCATCCTTTAATGTGTATGTCAAACTTTCCTCTGGGTCCTCCTCTTTGATGAGGTGTAAGGACTCAGTGGCATTTCCTAGAACTCTTTCTTGTGTTCCCCTTAAATATAGGAACATTATTATAGTGTTAATCCTTAGCTTCTAAGATATCTAATAAACTTTTAACACTGCAATTTAATAAAGTAACAAGACAAACATAGCATAGTGGAGGAAACACTTGGAGACACCAAAAGCTTAGGCTCTATTCCTAAGTTTGCTTTTCACTCTGTTTCTTTAATAAACCCCAGCCATATCAAATAAAGGGACAGTTTAGTGGGTTACTACAGTAGACCCTCAGAAGTTCATGCATCTAATAGATTCTAATTTCACATATAAAACCATTTTTTAAATGTTAAATTTTTTAAACATTTACTTATTTTGTGTGTGTGTGTGTGTGTGTGTGTGTGTGTGTGTGTGTGTCCCAGTGGAAGACCAAGGGTGTAACAGTTACTCTTAACTATTGCTGTGAGAGAACATTCGAAGTCGATCAACTTAAGGGAGAAAGGGAGGTTTATTCAGCTTACGGTTCCAGAGGGAAGGGACAGTCTCTCAAAGCAGAGGTGGCATGGCTGGCTGGCCGACGCTGGAGGAGGCTAAGTCACCGCAGACATCTTGGAAGCTGAGAGCTGCAGACTGCTCGCAGCAAAGGCTCACTTCTCCTGGAGGTAGGGTGGGACTCATCCACCTCAAGGCCCACCCCTTGCGACTGTCTTCCTCCAGCAAGGCTCCACCTCTCAAGGTGACATGACCTTGCCAAACACATGCGACTGTGGGGGACACATTTCAAACCATGACAAAGGGTGACTTTGGGAATCATCCTGGATTGCTTCTACCTTATTTTTTTGCTTTGCTCTGGGATTTCCTAGGCTCTGCATAACAGGGCCTGAAGTTCAGGCTGCTGTTGTTTCCACCTGGCGTTTTTATGTGGGACCTGGTAGGTCCCTTTTGCTTTATCACTATTAAAATAAAAAAAAAAAAGAAATGCATATGGCCAGTGAAATGGCTCAGCAGGAAAAAGCAGCACACACACACACACACACACACACACACACACACACACCACACAGAGGAGCTGACAACCTGAGTTCAATCTTCGTAAACCACATAAGGTAAATGGAGAGAATCAACTTATACAAAGTTGTCTTTTGACTTTCATGCTCATGCCATTATGCATGCATGCATGACTCGAATATACATCTCTCTCTCTCTCTCTCTCTCACACACACACACACACACACACACACACACACACAACCCAACCACTTAAATGCATAGATGTTTTTTCTAGGTAATTCAAATAATCTTCAGTCCAGAGAGCACATTCAGGAAGAATAAAGTGAAAAGAAAAAAAAAAGATTTGAGAGAAATGGCCAAGATCCCACCAAAAGAAACGGGTACAGGAAGTGAAAAAATCTGGTGAAATTGTAAGTAGCAGAAAGTCAGGGTAGTGGAAAACCACAAATATTATTAACTAAGCATCTACTCAGCCAACATGATGCTAAACATTTTAAATAACACAGCCACATGATTTAAAGAAATCAAAACAGTACAAAAGCTACAGAAATACATTTTCTCTCTAATCCTAAATTTCAAAACTGTCATTCCAGAGACAACATTATTAATAATGTCACCTGCATTTTTCCAGGAATATCTGTAACCACCTTTGTGTGTGTGTGTATATATATATAATACATATATATAATATATGTATATATAATGTATATATATACATTTGTATATAATGTATGTCCTCAGATAGAGGAGAATTTCCTCCAAATCAAGAAACTGAATTTTAAAGACTTTGATTGAAGCAACCTCACAGAGCCATAAAGGGACAGAGCTGGCTCAGAACTATCTGTACCACAGCTCTACATTCAGATATGCTGCTGGGCATGTTCAGAACATGGTAACACAACTCTAGAACTCAAAAGTCAGACCACATATACTTTGAAATGCAATGCAATCACTAAATGTAAGGTCAGAAGACACAAGCCCAGGAAAGTCTCTATGGTAATTTATTCAAAGAAAACAGAGACCACAAGAAACAGAGTTAATGTTTCATGGACAAAGTTTTCATGTAAGAATTTGACGATGTTCTGGATGGCGGCGACAGTTATACAGCTGAATGTGTTTAGCACCACAAAACTGTATACTTAAAATAGTATTTACTGGCCAGTGAGATGGCTCAGCGGGTGAAGGCAACTGTTGCAGAAGTCTGACAGTCTGAGTTCAATCCCCAGTTCCCCCGTAAAGGCAGAAGGAGAAAACTGACTCCACAAAAATGTCCTCTGATATGTGTGCTGTGTCATGAGCATCCACATACACATCATTACACACAGAGAGACACATACACTAATAAAAATTTTTAATTAAAATTAATTTTTATAAAAAGGGTATTTACATCAATTTTTAAATCTTAAAAAATTAAATCATGAGACAATATAGCTTTCCGATTTCATTTTTCTACAATGAAAATGGGTGTGTGTAAACTTTTCTGCAGGTGTTTTGTCCTGCATTTACTTACTCTACCTTACCAGCCCCACACAGCCCAATGAGGTCCTGGAACCCTGCTGGGTCCTAGTTCTCCATTGCAGGCACACTGCCAGCATTTGCTACTTCCTAGCAACATTCTTCCTACCCCTCACAGAGATCACTTAGCAATGAAGAGGAACTTAGTAAGGGGTGAAAATGACATAAATTCATTGTATTCATGTACAATGTGTTTTAAAAGAAACACAAGCTTACTTCATCTCCAGTTTCCCTGCCCTTGTGTTAAGGCACTGCAAATTCGTCAAGCTCCAAAATGTACTTCAACATGAAGAAAGACACAGGAAAAATGTGCAGTTGCCCCCAATACACACACATACACAAGCCCAGCATGGAGATGTAGCACGTGGTCAAACAAGAAATGACATGACAGGTCATGAGTAAGATCACCTGTTCTGCAAGCACGAGGACCTGAGCTGGAATGCCCAGCAGCTCTGTAAAACCCAGTCAGGGACAGGAGGAACCTGACAGTTTGCCAGCCAAATGGGCTTCAGTTCAGCGAGAGACCCCGTCTCAAAGAAACAAGGTAGAGAGTGACAGAAAAGGCACCGCTACTGCTGGAGAAGGCACAGCATACTGCAACAGGTAGCACAATTCTTGTTTCGAATATCTTAAAGCTTTAGCAACATGATATAGCAGCAATTCAGCAGGTAACGTAAGTGGTATTCTTGTGGTTGGGAAGCTGCAGCTCCAAGAGTAGTTATTAGAGCTGTAAAATCAACAAATGGTTTGAGATGTTTTCCTGCTATCTAAGTGCAGTCTAGAAAAGAATATGATCTATACGGAGGTTTATTTAAGTGATTATGATTATCTGAAGAAAAGTGCAACCCTATTGAAAATACAGTTGCAGAATAGCTCTGTTCTCCCATTGCCAATTTCTGAAGTCACTGAGTTTCTCTGCCAGAGAAGGGGCTTTCTCCTGGGAAGAGAAAGCTCATTTAGCAACAGAAAGAACTACTCCAGAAGAACCACGCGGATCCCACAAAGAGCTAAAATTACGACAGCACACTAAACATTGTCTTTAGCCTGCAGAGCTCAGACCAGCAAAAGAACAACAGCATTTTTCTACCATCAAGTTTTCGTTGACTTTCCTGGAACCAGAAGCTCGGTTTCCTCGCTCACATTTGGCACAGAACACTGAAGACTTAAGTAGCCCCCAAAGGCCACAGCAGTTTCCTTTTGCAGGTGCTGTCCCTGGCACCAAGAAAAACTCCTTCAGGACAGACAGCTGCTTTTCAGCCTTAAGTTATTAAATCCTACTGAAACTTACCAAATACATAAAACACATACTGCAATATTCATTTAAAAAACACTTTGAAAGTAATGGCAGAATAATCAAATTCTTTACCTTCCAGTAAAGAATGGCAACTTCACTTTTAGGTGTCCTGAATGAAAAAGTACAGCCATTCTGCTGTTTGAAAATTAAACATACGATTACTATGCAGCTTGGCAATTGCATGCTCTAGGACTCTTATTCCATAGAAGGAAAACATGTTCACAATAAAACCTGTCCTTCAACACTCTCAGTACCTTTCATTCTTAACTTGCCAGAAACGGAAACACCCAAATGTCTTTCAGGTGAAAAATGTAACAAGCAGTTGAACAGCCATACTACAGAATTCTCAGAAATAAAAGTAGCAAACTATAACACACGCAATAAATACAGTGTAATTCCACTTATACAAGGTACTTAGCAGTTAAAATAATACAAGCAAAACAGTTGCGGGGAAGGAATGGTGAGTCAATCTACACAATGCATACAAAAGTTTCATTTCTTCAAGACAAATAAAGGATTTCTAGGAAAGTCTGATGGTGACGAATATGAATGCACTCAATGCTAAAACATAGACAGTGTAGCAACAGGAGCTAGGCATGCTGGCCACACCTCTAAATCTCAGCACTCGAGAGGCTAAGTAAGCAGAAGGACTGCTGCAAGCTGGAGACCAGCATGGACTACAAAGTAAGTCACTGCATTCAACTGTTTGCTTATACTGCACATCTATTCTTTACATCTCACATGCATTTTTAATCTCCTATTGACTTAATATTCAATACATTTTTTTCTTTTCATGTATGTGTGTATGGGGTGCATGCATATGTGTATGTTTATATCTATGTGTGTGCATGTTGGGTTTGTGTGTTTACAAGGGTGTATTACACAAGTGCACGTGAGTGTGTGTGCCTGGGGAGGCCCAAAGATGAGATCGGTTATCATCCTTGTTTGCTCTTCCACTTTACTATTATAAGCCTGGGTCTCTCCTTGAACTCAATGCACAGCACTAGGGTAGTTTGGCTAGCCAGCTTGCTCTGGGGATTCCCATTAGAATTATAGGCAGGCTTCCATATCTACCCAGCATTTTAATGTGGTTAACCAATAAACCATCTTCACAGCCCTTAATACTTGTGTGTGTGTCGTGTGTCTATGTCTGTGTAGAGAAAAAGCACTTGAGTGTGTGTGCTTGTGGAGGCCCAACCCTTGACTGCTCTATTTCCTTACTGGTTTGCTCTGGGATTTCCCAGGCTCTGCCTTCCAGGGCGGGAACTGCAGACTATGGCCATTTACGTGGGAACTAGGGATCTGAACTCAGGTTCTCTTGCTTGCAAAGCAAAAGCTTTAGCCACTAAGTCATCTCCCTGGCACTCAATACAGTTTTTTAAAAGAAAGAAAGTGTCCATAATGAAACTATATAAATGACTGTTACTAATTCTTCATTCTCTTCCTTAGTATTTGAGACTAAATAGCAAGCATGTATAAAGCAATGAAACTAAATAGCAACTATACTACACACCAAAGGAGGCTAATTTTCTCAAGAAAAGCACCCGATTAAGCAGTGAGTTCAATTAGATACATTTTTTTTCATGAAAAACCATTTCTACTGTAAGAACTGACAACCACATGATTTAAATTTACATTTGGCAGAAACTTCCTTGAAATCCAACTTGTTCCTGTCACTTTGGAGACAAGGATTGACAACGTTTCATCATCAATAAGAAAAATCAAGCTTTTCACAGAAAACAGAAATGCTGGATTAACTAACCGACCCAGTATTTAAGGACTTCAATAAAATCAGCGGTGATTTTAAGGAATGTGATTTAGTGACACAATGAAATGTATTAGCATTTGGGAGCTGCCTACTGTACAAGTCTATATAAACCATGTCACAATGCGTAACAGGTCCACTCAAAGACAGAAAGCTCAATGGTTCTGCTTCAGATTTCACACCGAAACTAGGTCTTAAAAAACCATCTCTTATCCATCAGACAGCGCACCCACAATTATTTGGAAAAGCTACTAAAATAATTCCTCTTTGAACTGTGCTGTCTGCAGCAACCAGGTTCCCTTTATATAGTTCAATTAAAATACATTATCGCAACAAACGAACGCAAGAGAATCCAGAGGCCTTTCCTGTGAAAGGCAGATCTGGAAAAGATGTGGAAATGTAAGGCTGCTTATCCAATGCGTCTGTTTATGATAAACCATCTTCCTCATCTGCTAAGCATAGTAATAATGGCTCAATGAGTATTTTGGACGCATGTTTTCATTTCCCGTGCAGCGAACGTCCACCGACCCGGGCCGACTGGGCGGCCTGAGATGTGCCGCCCCCTTCGCCCTCCCGGCGGGGGCTGCGCGTCACTAGCTCACGCATCCAGCGTGGGGCGCTGCCAAGGTCGGGGCCGCATCTGCCCCAGCCTCGGCACGGGCTCCCCGCAGGGCCGCGAGCCCCTCCCGGCCGCGCCCCCCGCGCGGAGCGGGGGTGTCGCCCGCCGGGCGCAGGCCGCGCGAGGCCCGGGCCGCCCTCCTTCCGCGCCGGCCCGCAGGCCCCGCAGGCCGCGCAGGCTCGCGGAGAGCGGGCGACCTGGCCGCGCGCACCCCGGCGCGGCTCCTACCTGTTGGTCATTCCGGCCGCCACGCCCAGCATCTCTCCGCCGTGGACGCGGGTCCCGCCACGCGTCGGCCCGCGCCCCTCTAACCGCGCCCTGCGCCCGCCCAGCTCCGCCCGCCCGCCCGCAGCGAACGCCGACCGGACCCCGACAGGAAGGGAAGGCGGGGCCCGGACTGGAGGCCGCCGAATGGGGCGGAGGACCTAGCGGGGCAGCGTGTGGGCTCGGGAGGGGGCGGAGCTCAGGGAAGGCCCGGGACAGACGGGATTCGCACGGCCGGGACGGAGGCGGGGCGCGCGGAACGCGGGTGAGCAGAGAGGGCGGAGCTTAGGAGAGAGCAGGGAGGGGGCGGAGCCTAGTCAACCAGGGCAGGGGCGGGCGGAACGCGGAGTGAGCAGAGAGGGCGGAGCGTAGGAGAGAGCAGGAGGGGGCGGAGCCTAGTCAACCAGGGCAGGGGCGGGCGGAACGCGGAGTGAGCAGAGCAGGGGCGCGCGGAACGCGGAGTAAGCAGGAGAGGGGCGGGCGGAACGCGGAGTGAGCAGGACAGGGGCGGGCGGAACGCGGGGTGAGCAGGACAGGGGCGCGCGGAACGCGGAGTGAGCAGAGAGGGCGGAGCTTAGGAGAAAGCAGGGAGGGGGCGGAGCCTAGTCAACCAGGACAGGGGCGGGCGGAACGCGGAGTGAGCAGAGGGCGGAGCTTAGGGGAGAGCAGGGAGGGGGCGGAGCCTAGTCAACCAGGGCAGGGGCGCGCGGAACGCGGAGTGAGCAGAGAGGGCGGAGCTTAGGGGAGAGCAGGGAGGGGGCGGAGCCTAGTCAACCAGGGCAGGGGCGCGCGGAACGCGGAGTGAGCAGGAAGGGCGGAGCTTAGGGAAGAGCAGGGAGGGCGCGGAGCTCAGAGAACCGGAGACGGAGCTTGGGGGTCGGGCAGGGAGCGGGCGGAGCTCAGAGAGCCGGAGACGGAGCTTGGGGGTCGGGCAGGGAGCGGGCGGAGCTCAGAGAGCCGGAGACGGAGCTTGGGGGTCGGGCAGGGAGCGGGCGGAGCTCAGAGAGCCGGAGACGGAGCTTGGGGGTCGGGCAGGGAGCGGGCGGAGCTCAGCGACATCTGGAGAGGGGCTGCGCCCAGGGGAGAACAGAGGGGGCAGAGCCCCAGAGAGCAGAGGTCGGAGCTCAGGGCGCCCCGGGCGGGAGGGGGCCAGCCCTGGGGGTAGGAGGTCTCGTGGGGAGACCCAGAGGGCCAGCGCCCTCCAGGGCTTCGCCCCCTGTCCCCGCCCCCGCTCCCCAAGTTTCTCTCCCCACTTTGGTCCGCCCGCCCGCAGCCTCTGGAAGTCGGGGTGGCCTTGCGTCCCGGCCACTGCCCTCAGGTGGGCGCGAGTCCTGGGGTGGGGGGGTCCCAAGAGTGTCGCCGGCCTGACTAGACGCCTTTCGGGGTGTGGCCGGCCGCAGGACGGGCGGCGCTGTGCTGGCCGCAGGCGCCTGGGGTTCCCTGGGCTCGTGGTTCTGGCCCCAGGGCGCGGGTGACGCGCAGAGACCCGAGGCCTCGGGGTCCTTGCGCGCGGGTGTCCCCGAGGCAGGGGCTCCTCTGGGTTGACTGCTACTGCATTTCCACCGCGCTTCCAAATAGGGTTTCGAAAAGTGAATCTTTCAGACAGAACAGTTGGCTAAAAACCGTGGCTGCTTCTTGATTCTGCGGTTTTAAAGCCCTGTTGAAATGGTCTTAGTCATGTGTCTGCAATGTGCGCTCTGGGGGAGCTGCTTCTGTGGTTGTCCGATGTCCGCCGCAAGAAAACGTGGAAAAATATTTTATGTTGCACTAGAATGGGACTCAGTTTCTTACCACTCAGTTCCGGTTTGTGAGGCCTAAAAGAAGATGGCTCTGTGGCTGTTTTATTCATTTTGTTTTGAAGGTCATCAACCAACTTTTAAAACGAAATGTGATGTTTAGAAGTATATTATATATGGGTTAGAAGTATATTATATACACACATAAAGCACACTCTCTAAATATATTAAACAAATATTTTTAAAATGTGGTTTCTTGTATTTTTACTTTCATTATACTCCATCAGAGAATAAGAAGTCAAGGAACACTTGCCCAAAATAATACACTGGTTAGGTAATTCTGCATCATCAGCCTCAATTGACTTTTAATATACTTTAATCGTTTTATTTTAGCAGAAAAAAAATATGCTGTGTAGTAATCAGTATTGTGCACTAATTCAGGAGGGACGTCTTGGAGTAAGATTAGTCTGGGTTCAAACTTCAATCCTCTGCTGAAAGTTTTTTATTCATTGTTTGCCTAGTCATTAATATTCTGCATGACTTTGTTTTGGATTGTCTCAAAGTATATATTACACTGTCATTGTGTGCCTTTCACTACCTGAAATCTTTGATATGTTAATGTATTATATAGGGTGCTGGCCCTGGGCTCAGTGATAGGTGTGGCTCTGAGCATCATTCCTGGGAACAAAACAGAGATTCTTTGAGCATCAAGAATCTTTACAACTCTGGAAATGGAACCTAGGGTTTCGTGTGTAGGAAGCAAGCACTGACTGGAAAGCAGAAAAACCTGAGTTCAGATCCCAGGTAAAAACAGAGTTGAGGGGCTGGAGAGGTGGCTCAGGGGTTAAGCCTCTGCCTTACGAGCGGAAGGTCCTGAGTTCGGATCTCAGATCCCACATATAGACGCTGGGCGGAAGCGGGGGGCGGCCTGCGTTTCTGGTCCTGGTAGGGCGGAGCCTGTGAATCCCCAGACAGAGTAAACAAGGAGGAGGTGGAGGCGCATAGTGGTTCCCGAATTCGTCCGTGGTACTACACACATACACACACACATGCACGCCCATATATGCACAATTGAATAAAAAAGAAAAGAAAAAGAAAAAAAACACAGAGTGGAAATGGTGGCTTGTACTTGTATACCCTAGAATGCAGAGCCTGGGAAACCCCAGAACAAAACAAAAAAGGAGGTAGAGCAATTCAAGATGATTCCTGAAGTAAGTCACCCTTGGTCCTCCACAGGCACACATAGTGTGGTTCAATACACACACACACACACACACACACACACACACACACAAGCACAAAAAGAAGACGCTTGGACTAGGAGAATATTGTGCAAGATGTCGCACCAAAAGGATGGTTATTGTTCCAAAATTCTCTTCCACTGAGCTGCATATGAACATTACTCATTCCCATGATGTTACCACATACCATGAGATCAGTCACACTCATATTAATGCAGCCTGACTTCATTAGATCCCTGGTGGCTCACATCTCACTGTCATTAAAGGGTGGGTAGATCATTAACCGAGGATCTATGTTGGACAAGCAGAAAAGCTAGAAAATGACAACTATTTTCTCAGACTGATCTTTACACATTTTTATATTTTTAAAGCTGCAGATGCATGGGATTAAAGAATTTTAATTTAGTTCATGGCATTTTCATCACTGGTTTTGGAACTCACCTTTTTTTCTATTTTTACCTTTATTTTCGTTCTAGGGATTGAATTCAGGTTGCCAGGCTTGTGTAACAAACACCTTTACCTATTATGTTGTCTTGCTGGCCTATTTATCATTTTCTTCGGATCTTAAATAAAATGTTACCTGGAAAATTTAATTGAAGACAGAATCCTGTGATACTTATAAACTTGAAAAAAAATCAATAAAGAGTATTTAGGTATAATTTCATTTTACTTATCCATCTAGCAAGGAACTCACTTTTATTTAGTTGTTTTGTTATTTGATTGTTTCCGATGATGTAATAAAACCCCATGAAAACATCTCAATAAAAATTGGATCTTTCATAGTAACTTTCATTCATACATGGTCATCCACCAGGACCATTCCCTTCCTCCCTCCATCCAAGGCACAAGGTACTCTGAATTCCTTGTTTATTATTTCCTTGATTATATTTTTTAGTGGTATTAGGTAAGCACTCTACCACTAAGCTACATCTCCAGTCCCTTTTGTATGTAGCTTTACTGTACCTATATGTATTATTGGATACACACATAGTTGTAAATAAATAAGGTATATGAACTATATATGAACCTAGTTTGGTATAATTTTACAAAAGAAATATGAACTCCATTAGAACGTTTTTAATTGATACTAAATTGTTGTCACAATCTACATTATTGCCAAAAAATTCATAGTCAAACAGTTTAAGGAAAAACAAAAGAGTTTTATTCTCTCATTTTCTTGGTTATATTTCCTTTTCCAGCTTGGCAGGAGAGCTCATTCCTACAAAGATCAGGGTCCAAGAAAACTGTGACGTTACTCTACTATTGCAGTGAGAGAACACCCAAAGTCAAATAACTTAAGGGAGAAAGGAAGATTTATTCGACTTACAGTTCCAGAGGGGGATAAAACAGTCTATCACGGGGGAAACGGCATGGCTGGCTGGCTGTGGCTGGCAGACAGGTGAAGTCACAGCAGACCTTCACATGGCTTGAGCATTCCTGGAATGTCTCTCCTCCTATATTCTATGGTCCCTTATATATGGTCCATTACTGGGAGGTTCCTAAGAGAACTATGGAGGTTCCTACGGGATCTGGGGCAGGTATAATCCCTTCAGGTGGTCTCAGTTGATCCTCCCAGGTTTGGTTTCAGCTGATCTTAGTTAATACTAGGCTGAACTATCACAGGAACTGACCATGCCCTATCCATTACTGAGAGAAGGACAGTCTTCACTTGCCAGACCAGCATGTCTGATCAACTACACAGAAGATTGCCAATGTCCTTAACCAGCTCTGTCTTTCTTATTTTTCTGCCCAGGGACTAATCCAACCACAATGGTTTGGGCCTTCCCCATCAATTGACAAATCTCCTATAGGCTTCCTCAGGGTTTAACTTCACTACAGATTCTTCATAATTGCGCCCAAAGCTGAGTCTGCAGCTGTCAAATTGACATTTGCATCTCACTATAACAATTATCAAGATGCATTAATGTTTCCATTAGTTATGATTCCAATCTGATAATTCAGTACCAATGAAGTATTATCTAGTTAAGGAAGCTTGTAGGACATTGTCTAATGGATGTGGGAAGACCAAGCCCATAATGTGTGGGACCATTTCACAGGTTGGACTTTGGAAGCCTGGCATGCTAGAAGACAGTTTTTGTTAATATGATGCAGCTAGTTCCCTCAGCCCTTGCTGGTAACTCTCCTGCCACAGTACACCATAACATGAATTTGAAAGCAGGATTTAAAAAATCCCCCTGTTCCCCTAAATTGTTTGGGTCATGTATTCACTTACAGTAATGGGAATATGAAACTAAGATTATTTGTTATGAGGGAAGTGGAATCTTTGCACTGGAATAGTGGGACAGATGTCCTAAAGGCAAAGTCCATCCACCCCTTGAAGACTCCCATTTCCTGAAAACTGCACACTCATTTAGTAGAAGAAATACTAAACCGAAGTGTTTTCCTGCTCTTCTGAAGTAGTTGCCCAGAAAAGCACTTCTCCAGGGTAAGCACACAAAAGTGGATGCATCTGTGGTCCAGGTGGGCCAAGCGACATTTCTAGCTGGCAGCAAACTTGGCAGCAGCATCCAGATCATACTAGTTTTGCTGACATGAAGGATGTAGGACTGAAGAGTTGCGGAGAACAACTAAGACCTGGCATCAGGTGGCAGGGCTGAAGTTCCTGAAGAGGAAGGAGAGACCTAGAGCTGATGGAAAAGCCCAGAGTGTTGGAGATGCTGGAACATGTGCCAAGGAGGGCTGCAGGCCTGAATTAGAACTGGCCCAGAGGGAAACTGTGTGTGCTGCAGGCAACAGAGCTAGACCGATGGGATTACCCAGCATTTTGGAGCTGACTTAACTGCATGACAAACAACAAATGATGGATATTGAACTATAGGATATAGTATTTATCTTGCTAGAATTTTTTACTTAATTTTGGTGTCAATTTTTGTCACAGACACTCTACATGCTGCAATAAATTAATGACAAAACAACTTACAGGGAACAAGGGATCTTATTTTGGCTTCCAATTTTCCAATTACATTTCTTAGTCCAGCTTGGCAAGAGAGTTCACACCAACTCCAAGAGTAGAGGGAACCAGTCACACCATAGTCATTTGCTGAACCAGCTTAAGAAGTGTGGCAGAGCGTCCATGCGCATGGAACTCACTGGTCTTACCAGCTCCCTCCATTTTACCTACCTGTCCAGGATAGTCCCCCCCTCCTCCCCACCATGGGCTGGGTCTTCTCCATCAATTAGTTAATCTTTTGTAGATTTGCCTAACGTTTACCTTAACTATCAATTCTTTTCAGATATGCCAAAAGCTCAACCTATGATTGTGTTAGAGGAAAAGTTCCCCTTCCACGCAACTGAGTCCACTTGACAGTGCTGAGAAGTTTGCTACAGGACACATGTGGGTCAGAATCATGCAGGATTCTAGCAAGACCTTGTAAGATAGAGCAAGTTTTATAGAAAATCAGTTGAACATGAGGCAAGGGTAGGTGAGATAACAGTTCACAAGCAGGTTTTACAGTTCTCCAGATATTTACAACTGAGATCAGTGTGGTCACCATGGTTCCCAGATGTGACCTCCTTCCTATATGACAACTGTGCGGAATTATCCAGACTGCTAGGCACTGAGCACTCTGAAGACTTGGAGGGAGAGGGGGAAATACTCTTGTACCAGTCGCTGATGCTATGAGACACCACTAAGACCCAAGTAACCTAAAGAGAGAAAGGGACATTTATTTGGCTGACAGTTCCACAGAATTTATAGCTCATTACGGCGGAAAAGTCATGGCGGGCCCCAGAAACTGGAGGCGACTTAAGTCACAATCCATCATGGAGGCTGAGAGGGAAAACTTCAAAACCACAAGAATGAGACTCCTGGCAGAAGAAGGGTGGAGCTAACCAACCTCAAGACCCACCCCTGATGACATGCCTTCCTCCAACAAGGCTCCTTCTCCCAAAGGTGCCATGACCTTCCCAAACATCAATTAAAAATCAAACACATGAGCCTGTAGAGGACAGCTAACATTTCAAGCCATGATAGTTCTCTTCTTGCTACTTCTGAAAGGCAGCAGTTTTAACCCTTTATCTGTTTCCCATATCTGTCACAATTTTGATTTGCTGTGTCTGGATGCTTTCATTTTAAAATGAGAATGTTTATTCTGTAATATATTGGAAGTATTTAATGTTTTTTCTTTTAGCTTGTTTTTTTTTTTTAATTTTACCAGACCCTATAGTTAAGAGATGGGATTTTTAAAGTGGTAGAACAAACTAGTAATGGCTATGAAAAATTGAGAACCAGACTATGGGAACTTCTAGATTATAAGAACTTTTAAAATTAAATTGAATAAATTTTATAAAATGAACAAAGATCTTGAGGGACAAAGTATATCTATCAGATTATGGTTTAGAAGTTTGTAAGCCAAATTAGTGATATGTGGAATATGGTAATTATAGGAATCAACCCAATGATTGGAATTGGAATCCATAAGAAATTATCTAAATTAAAGCAAGTTTGTAGAGTTATCTAATTGATGTGAGAAAACCCACCTATGGACTCACAGTGGGTGGGACGATTCCCTGAGGGATTAGATAAAATAGAGAGCTGGTTGGAAATTGACAGGCTGGCTAGCTGAAAAATATGCTTTGGTCCTTATCCCTCTCTTAATTCTTCCTGTAGATATAATGTGGCCAGTTCCCTCCACTCCTGATGTTGATATCATTATCCTGCCCTAATGATTAACTATAACCTAGAATCATAAGCATATGTAATACCCTTTCTCCCCTAAATTTCATTACAGCAATGAAACCAAAAAATGTATATTATTCTATGTTGTGATTGTAACCAATTTCTTAATCTATTCTCCTGCTTATAGATATTGAAGGTATTTTTAAAGGTACTCCAGTGATACTATATGAAGAATGGGTACCAGTCAAAAAAGGACATGCTCAGATGTGAGCCGATGGGAGACCTAAAACTATGCCCACCGGGGTCAGAAGTGTAGGCTGCCACTGTTTTTGCCTTGTATTTTTTAACATGGGATTTAGGATCTGAACTCAGGACCTTCTGCTTTTGAGGCAGAGTCTTAACTCCTGAGCCAACTCTCCACTCCCTGTTTTTCACTTTTTAAACCTATCTTTGATAAGCTCATGCATAATACAAATATAGCAGTTCTTCTTTTCTTTTTTTCTTTGTGTTCTTGTTCAAAAGTATTTTCCTGTGCTCCAAGTTTTAAAAGATACTCTATACTGTATTTTGTTTAAGTTGTGTTGGCATTTGATGTGATTTTGGTCTCCCATCGGCTCACATCTGAGCATGTCTTTTTTTGACTGGTACCATTTTGAGGAGACTGTGGAGCATTTCTGAGGCAATCACCGACTTTGGAAGTCAAGTCACTTTCTACTCCTGATCTGCTGTGGCATGTATGCGTTCGTCTAGACCATGCCAGGTTGACCCTGGTGGCAATTCCTGGAATCTCATCACATCAGTCATTTCCCACTTATCTTCGTAGACCTTTAATCTCCTCACTATAATCTGCTTCTGACTTTTTCTTCCTAGATCCATAACCCTCCTAACCCAATGAATTTCAATCACTCCTGACCTCCTCTTCTCCCCACTCTACATACCTGTCACAGCCATTGAAGCTCTGGCCGAGAGCACCCCCACCCTTCTTTTCTTAAATAAAACCTGCTCTATGGGAGAGTCTACAAGGTTCCTTTTCCTCCAGCCAACCTAACAGGAGGGAGGTTATGGATTTCCTCAACTATTTTGACCCAACTTTTCTCTTTATTCCATCCTGTGTTGTTTTTCTGCCTTTAATATTTCTCAGACCCAGGACAGTTTTATGGGTCACCATGCTTAGATGTGGTACACTTAGAGAACTTTTAAGTAAAAATAATGACCAGGAGAGAGCTGCCAGGGAAAAATCCTAAATATCCCATTGATGACTGAGCACTCAACAATCAGTTGCTCTTGACGTTTTGACCTATGTAAGTCTCTACAGTTATCTGTGTCTACTGCAAATAGAAACTTCTCTGACTAATGCTGATAGCTTTACCAACCCATGGTCACAGGCCTAACAGACACATCACACCCATTTAACGATATAGCAGTAGCTTCCCCTCTAGGGCCACAGGCTTTTGACCAGTACAGGGTATGAATTCCCTCCTGTGGAGCAGACTTCAAATTAATCAGAAAACAATTGGTCCCCTCACGACAAGTTAGCCACTCTTACACCAGTGGGCTCACCTTGTCTGGCCGTAAGTATTTTTGCATGTAAGGTTCATAGCTGAGTATAGCTGCAGAGGACAGTTCTCTCACAGCAGCCTGCATAGCACCTTTGAGCACTAAAGAAAAACCTACTGGCCCAGTTACAGTTTAGTTTATGTATGTCCTGTGGTCAGAGCATGTGGCATCTTAAGCAATAGGGTCATACTATGTGTTCTGATGGAAGCTCAGCAGCTCAGACAACTACTTGTACTCTTTCTGGGAATTCAAGGGCCTCCTGACCAACAACTTGTAAGGAGGTAGTCTACAACCAGCACTGGGATTTTCACTCGGGAAGAGCTTTATTCATGTACTCAGGGTATCTCCTTCAAACTCTTTATGTTTTTTTATGTATTATCAAGCTTCCTTCTTGTTTTTCATGTTTTAGTTGGCACTCTTCTTACCCCTTCGTTTTCCCTACTATTCCTCCCTCTTACTTAAAGCTTTCCACCCTCAGAATTCCCCTTTTACTTTCATGTCATGTGTTCTGCTACATACCCTCTTAAAGAATCTTTTGATCTCTCTCATGACTCCATTTAGAAGTTTTCTTGACCTAGTACACACACACACACACACACACACACACACACACACACACACACACACACACACACACACTGTTGCTGAATCCCCTCCAGGCCAGCCGGGGAGAAGAGGGGGAAAATTGGCAGGGACCTCGGGGCTCGAGGTGAGGGGGTGAGCAGCGTAGAGTCACCACACAGACCCCGGCAGTCAGGATAGAAGGACGCAGAGGATGAGCTGCTGCGGACTCATTTATTTCAGGAAATACTTGAGCTTATATAGGGTCAGGGGTCCAATCAGGTGTTGCTACCTCTCCGCTGGTGAAGGGGGAGCAGCCACCAATCATTCAGCGGTCCATTGCAGAGGCTGGTTAGATGGCCACTTCCCATTGGTTATTCATCCTCCACCTGCATGGTTCCTCACTTGGGACATGTCCGGAGCATGTCCATACTTGTTTAACCAGACCTCCTGGATTTGGGAGCCCAGGGTAGGGCCTCTCTGCATCAATGGTGCCGCAATGCACGTTAGAATATGTAATAGAACATGCAATGCTTGTCTCCTGAGCCTGCATTACCTCAATACAATATTTTGTAATCTTATAGTGTAACAATAAACTTAGATGCCCAACTATCTTTGTGATAAGATGAACTATATATGCTCAAAAGTGGAATTTAGGGCATATGGAAGCTCTATTTTTAGATTTTTTTTTAGAAACCTCCTTTTTTTCCATAATAGCTGTGTCAATTTATAAACCCGACTAGAGGGAATGGGGGTTCTACTTTCTGCTTCACATTCTCACCAGAATTTGTTTTTCCTGAAGGGGAGGGGGGTATGACCAGACATTAACTTTTGGGCATGACAAGTTCGTTACACCCATGAATTCATTGCAACTATGTATATTTCTGCAAGACTGCCTGGGTTTTGTCCTACTGGCGCTTCACCATACAAGGGGAATGACCGCAAGAGGCTCTGCACACCTCCTTGAAAGAATGATGAGGGTTAATGCTGATGGGAGAGCAGGAGAGAAAATACTTTCCTCAAGTACTCAGAAATATGCCATCAAAAGAAACCCCGAAGGTCCAAACTGTCAGTTGTTGGCCTAGTTTTCTCAGTAACTAGAATCCTATTCAGAAAGTCTTTATTTTTTCCAGTTCCATCATTTTCCTGAAAATTTCATAATTTAGTTTTTCTTTAGAGTTGAATAAAGTTCCATTGTGTATATCTACCATATTTCTAGCAGCCATTCATCAGTTGACGTCCATCTAGGTTCAGGCCATTTTGAATGACGGCAACGGGAGCAACAGTGAACATGGATGTGCGTCTGTGTCACAGGTGGGAAGTGTGTCCTTCAGGTATAATAGAGGAACCGGGTAGCTGGATGCAACTGCGCTGGCGAATTGTTGGAGCTCACTGAAAAGCTGCTCTTGGAGTGGGGTTCCCCCATTTAAGACCCGAGCATATTTATGGCTAATATCCACTTAGTCCCTGATCTGGGTCTGACTAGCCCCTGACTCTGTAATGGGAGAGAGAAAAAAATAGAGCAGCTTATGGTGATAAAACTTTACTTCCTTGAGGACAGTCACAAGGCAAAACATTTCCAACAAATGTTACTATTATTTATTCTATGCTATAAAAATGCCTATGCTGAGAGTAATTGATGGTTAGAAGCTCATGGATGAAAAGAATGCTTTGTTTTGCATTTGCTTGTGTGTCTTTACCTAGTTTTGGTATTAGGTAAAAAAAAAAAAAGAATATGGATACATTATGTTTTTTCCCTATTTTATGTACTAATTTGAGAAGAGGTATGTTAATTTATTATTTTTTTTTAACCTCTAAAAGCAGACTGAAAATTAAGCAACTTAATACATATGAATGTTTTGGAATACTCTGGAGCATTATATATTATGCATTTCATATATTACAAAGGTTATAATTTTATTATATCTGTCTGTAAATAATTCTGTTCACATGACCAAGCCTCTGGACTTTTTTTTTTTTTATTGTTTCCGCTCACACAAACTTAACAGGTACACCGGTCCCCTCCTTCCCTCCACCTCCCCCCGACCCCCCTGCTCCCCCCTCCCCATCCCCCAGTGCCTCCCTTCCAGTGCCTCCCCCCCACAATCTCCGGAGCATCCTTTACTGTGCATGCCAAACTCTCCTCTGGGTCCTCCTCTCCGATGAGGTGCAAGGACGCAGGCACATTTCCCAGAACCCTTTCCTGTGTTCCCCTTAAGCATAGGAACACTACTTGACTGTCAGTCCCTAGCCTCCAAGAATCCTAGTGCCTTTAGTCCATGCTAGACTTTGTGAGGTCAATAATGTGTTGGACATAGCGCAGGGCATGAAAAGTCCTATTATGATTGCTTCGGCCCTAACTTGGGTGGAGTATCTTCCATATCATTGCTCCTCCCATCTTTGTGCTCTTACAATCTTACCGCCCCCTCTTCCGCAAATTTCCCTGAACTTCAGGATAGGGAGATATTAGGCTGGCCTAGTTCCAGGTAGTTGATATAGAGTCTCTGATGTTCTGGATTATGGTTTGTTGATTTTTTTTTTTTTTTTTTTTTTTTTTTAGTTTTGCTGCTCCTGCAATGCCCTTGGCTCCATCCTGATGGGAATTGGATATTACATCCTGGCCAGAAATAAAAACCTGTTAAATAAGAGTCTTCTTCTAAGAGTATATTCAAAGGTAGAAGGAATAAAAGTAGGAGACCGCAGTGAGAGAGGGGTCAGTCACCCATTTGCAAAATGGTTACTTTCTATCTGGGAGCCAATATGCCCTCCCCTTCTGGTGAGATCATACCCCATCAGTTGCAAATAATCAGGAAGGAAAGTCTGTGAACTTAAACAAATGTCTCATTGCTTACTTGAAGTCCTTGATGGTGGCCTATTTGCTCTACTGTAACATGGTCCCCTCTCTCCTTGTTACTGGTGTGTCCCTCCTTCCCCATCCCTCCTGTTCATAATCTTTGCAATTACTGTAGGTATTACAGAGATTTATCTTTGAGTGTCTCTAAGTAGGTTTGGTACTAGGATACACCTATTAGGGAGTACATACGGTGTTTAATTTTCCATGTCTGGAATACTTCACTCAATATAATTGTTTCTAATTCCATCCATTTCCCAGCAAATTGCATTAATTCATTATTTTTGATGGCTGAGTAGTATTCCATTGTATAAATGTACCACATTTTCCTTATCCACTCTTCAACTGTTGGACATTTGGGTTGATTCCATGACTTTGCTATTGTAAACAGTGCTGCTATGAACATGGTCATGCTTGTGCTATCGAGGTGAATTTTTGCTGTATGGGGGGTTATTCCCAAAAGTGGAATAGCAGGGTCATATGGCATTTCAGTCTTTAATTTCTTTAAGAATCTCCAGATGGCTCGCCAGAGTGGCTGTATGAGCCTGCATTCCCACCAGCAATGTAGAAGAGTTCCCCTCTCTCCACATCCTCTCCAGCATTTGGTGTTGTTTGTATTGTGGATTTTTGCCATCCTGACCAGGGTGAGATGATATCTCAGGGAAGTTTTGATTTGCATTTCCCTGATGGCTAAAGAAGTGGGGCATTTTTTAAGATATTCGTTAGACATTTTAATTTCGTCCTTGCTAAAGTTTCTTTTAAATTCCAGCCCCATTTTTTAATTGGCCAATTTGTATCCTTGGTGTTTAGTTTTCTAAGATCTTTGTGCACTCTGGATAATAGAGTTCTATCAGATATGTGGTTAGTGAAGATTTTCTCCCATTCTGTGAGTTGCCTTTTTGCTCAAGTTACAATCTCTTTATCTGAGCAGAAGCACTTTAATTTCACAAGATCACATCTGTTGAGTGTTGGTTGTAGTGACTGTGCTATTGGATGTCCGTTTATGAACTGTTGGCCTAGCCCAATCAGCTCGAGGAAGTTCCCTACCCTTTCAACCATGGTTTTTATAGTCTCTGGACTTATATCGAGGTCCTTGATCCATTTGAAATTAATTCTTGTACATAGTGACAAGTACGGGTCCAGTTTTAATCTTCTGCATGTGGAGATCCAGTTTTGCCAGCACCATTTGTTGAAGATGCTGTTCTTTTTCCATTGGACTTTTTGGGCCCCTTTGTTAAAGACCAAATGGCTGTAGTTGTTTGGGCTTATCTCTGAGTCTTCAACCCTTATCCATGGATCCGTGTGTCTATTTTGGAGCCAATACCAGGGTGTTTTTACAACTATGGATTTGTAGTATAGACTAAGGTTTGGTATGGTGATACCTCCAGCAGTGTTTTTGTTACTCAGGATTGTTTTTGCTATCCTGGGTCTTTTGTGCCTCCATATGAATTTTGAGATTGTTTGGTCAACTTCTTTAAAGAATTGCTTTGAAATTTTAATTGGTATACCATTGAATCTGTATTTGCCTTTGGTAGGACGGTCATTTTTATGATGTGGATTCTGACAATCCAGAAACATGGGAGGTCTTTCCACCTTCTGGTGTCTTCTGTAATTTCTTTCTTTAGGGTTTTAAAGTTTTCATTGTAAAGGTCTTTTACCTCCCTGGTTAGGTTTATACCAAGGTATTTCATTTTTTTAGGGGGTATAGTAAATGGGCTTTTTTACTTCCTTCATTCTGGGCATATAGGAAAGCCACTGATTTTTGCACATTTATTTTGTATCCTGCCATCCTGCTGAACTTCTCAATTAGTTCCAGGAACTTCCTGGTGGAATTTTTGGGATCACTCAGGTATAAGATCATGTCATCCGCAAATAGGGATAGCTTGACTTCTTCCTTGCTGATTTGAATCCCTCTTATGTCCCTTTCTTGTCTTACGGCTTCAGCTAAGACTTCAAGTACAATATTGAATAGAAGTGGTGAGAGTGGACAGCCTTGTCTAGTTCCTGATCAAAGTGGGAATGCTTCCAATTGTTCCCCATTGAGCATAATCCTTGCTGTGGGCTTGTTGTATACAGCTTTTATTATTTTGATAAAGGTTCCTTCCATTCCAACCTTCTCTAGGGTTTTGATCATAAAGGGATGTTGGATCCTGTCAAAAGCTTTTTCTACATCTATCAAGAGTATCATGTGGTCTTGAACTTTGGACTGGTTTATATGATGAATTACATTTATTTATTTGCATATGTTGAACCAACCTTGTGTGCCTGGAATAAAGCCTACTTGATCCCTGTTGATGATCTTTTTTTTTAAAGCTTTATATTTATTCTGAAATGTTACAGAATTCATTCTTTAATTCTAGCAGAATTGACTATTTTATATAATTTCCCTGAGTTTTCTAATTTATACATTTTTTATATTTTTTTTATTTCCACTCATACAAACTTAACAGGTACACCGGTCCCTTTCCTCCCTCCACCTCCCCACGTCCCTGTGTCCCCCTCCCCTCCCCCTTCCCTGCCCATCCCCCAGTGCCTCCCCCTCCCATCCCCAGAGCATCCTTTAATGAGCATGCCACACTCTCCTCTGGGTCTCCTCTCCTATGAGGTACAAGGACCCAGTGGCATTTCCCAGAACTGTTTCCTGTGTTCCCTTTAAGCATAGGAACACTACTGTGGCTGTCAATCCCTTGCCGCCAAGGATCCTAGTGCCTTTAGCAAACGCTAGACTTTGTGGTGTCAATAGTGTGTTGGACATTGCACAGGGCATGCAAAGTCCAAATATGATTGCTTCAGCCCTAACTTGTGTGGAGTATCTTGCATATCATTACTCCTCCCATCCTTGTGCTCTTACAATCTTACCGCCCCCTTTTCCGCTCATTTCCCTGAGCAATGCTCTTCACTCCATCCTGATGGGTATTGGATGGGTATCACCCCCTGGCTAGAGATAAAAACCTGTTAAATTAGAGTCTTGTTATAATAGTATATTCAAGGGTAGATGTAATAAAAGTAGGAAACTGCGGTGAGGGAGGGGTCAATCACCCATTTGCGAAATGGTTACTTTCTATCTGCCAGACTATACGTCCTCCCCTTCTGGTAAGATCATACCCCATACGTTGTAAATGATCAGGAACGAAAGTCTGTGAACTTAACCAGCTGTCTCATTACTTACTTGCAGTCCTTGATGGTGGCCTATTTGCTCTGCTGTAACATGGTCCCCTCTCTCCTTGTTACTGGTGTGTCCCTCCTTCCCCATCCCTCCTGTTCATAATCTTTGCAATTACTGTAGGTATTACAGAGATTTATCTTTGAGTGTCTCTATGTGGGTTTGGTACTAGGAGCCACCTATTAGGGAGTACATACAGCGCTTAATTTTCTGTGTCTGGGATACTTTACTCAGTATAATTGTTTCTAATTTCATCCACTTCCCAGCAAATTCCCTTAATTCATCATTTTTAATGGCAGGGTAGTACTCCATTGTATAAATGTACCACATTTTCCTTATCCACCCTTCAACTTTTGAACATTTGGGTTGATTCCATGACTTTGCTATTGTAAAGAGTGCTACTATGAACATGGTCGTTCTTGTAGTCACTGTAGTTTAACTTTTCCACATAGCCACTCCAAAACACATACAACTTCAGGGAATATACCATTCACCCTCACATATCACCAAGGTAGTAAACTGAAAAAGTGTACTACCATACTAATCTTTACTCCCTGTCTACTAAACTTGACTTAATTAATGTACTAACAGTCTAATAGCCTCATCTAGGAAATAACACCAATACCAGACAAGTATACCCAACTTCAAGGCAAACACTAGTATACCTGCTCAAGAGTAGTAATACCGTCTAAATCAGTTCAGTCAAAAACACACAGAAACTAAAAGGTCTTAAGAGACAAAACACCAGTGCCCATGTCACAGCACAAATCTATGAGAAACAAAAACTAAGACCACAAATCTCCTATTGAAAGAATTAATCCCATAATGATAGATTCCAACCAGAACAAACTCACAGAAAATAGCCAAGAAAACCATACCCAAGATAATGATTTTTAAAGCCTGATCTTTTTCATGATCTTTATCATGAAAGAGGAAATATGGGAGGAGTTAAATAACCGCATCAACCACTTTGAACAGGAACATAACAGGCAGTTGGAGGAGATGAGGAAAAACAGTGGAAGAAACAAAAACAGGCATAGAGCAACTAAAACAATCTCAAACAGAGTTTAAAATTGAACTACAAGACAAGTTACCTTCAACCCAGAACTCAACAGAGAATTTTATCAGCAGAACTAATGAAGCAGAAAATAAAATATCAGATTTTGAAGACAAAGTGGAAGAAGTAACCAGCTCAATAGAAGAGGTTGCTAAAGTCAAAAAGATACTTGAGAGGAAATTCAAGAGTTATGGAACACCCTGAAGAAGCCTAACATGCACATTCATGGATACCAGAACAATAATCCCAAAATACCACACCTGAGAAAATTTTCAAATTCTCATAAAAGAAAACTTTCCTCATCTAAAAAAAGAGAGGCCCTTGGGGCTGGAGAGGTGGCTCAGGGGTTAAGCCTCTGCCTTGCAGGCAGAAGGTCCTGAGTTCGGATCCTAGACCCCACGTAGAGACCCCAGGCGGAAGCAGGGTGCGGCCTGCGTTTCTGGTCCTGGTAGGGCGGAGCCTGTGAATCCTGGGGCAGAGAGAACAAGGAGGAGTCAGAGGCGGTCCATAGTGGTTCCCGAATTCATCTGTGGTTCTACACACACATACACACACACAATTGAATAAATAAGAAATAATAATAAAAAAGAGAGGCCCATCCAAATACAAGAGGCATTCCACACCCCAAAAAGATATGACCAAAATAGAAACTTGCCACGGCAAATAATAGTCAAAACACTCCACATTCAGGATAAAGAACTGGTGCTGAGAGCTTCAAGGGGAAAAAGTCACTTTTAAAGGTAAACCTATTAAAACAACAATGATTTTTCAATGGAAACAGTAAAAGCAAGAAGAGCTTGGAGAGACGTACTTCAAGTATTGAATGAGCAACCCAGGCTGATATAACCCCACAAAAGTATCAGTCATGACTGAGGGTGAAAGAAAAAATTTCCAGCATAAAGACAGCTTGAACACTTACATGTCCCCCAAACCAGGCCTTTAAAAATGCTGGAAAAGATACTCAAGCTTGAAGAAAAGAACACGTATATCCAGGAGGACAGAAGGGAAGGATAACACCGCCAAAACCTAAAAACCAAACAGTACACTTATGAAAACCACTAAACACAAAAATGTCAGGAATTAAAAGTAATTTCTCCATTGTAACACTAAATGTCAATGGAATTAACTCACTAATCAAAAGCACAGATTATAGACTTGGATTAGAAATCACAACCCATCCATCTGCTGCCTTCAGGAAGCACATCTCACCACAAAAGACAGGCACATTCTAAAAGTAAAAGGCTGTTCAAAAATTCTGCAAGCTAATGGAACCAGAAAACAGGCAGGGGTAACAATTATGCTATCTGACAAAGTAGACCTCAAACCAAAAAAAAAAAAAAAAATCATAAGATACACAGAAGGATACTACATTTTAGTCAAAGATACAATTCACCAGGAAGACTTCACAATACTGAATATATATGTACCTAATATTCATTAAGTAAATACTACAATGTCTAAAGCAAGAAATCAGCCCCAAAATGGCAATTCTTGAGGATTTCAATACTGCCCTCTCAACATGGGATAGATCAACAGGTCAAAAACTTAACAGAGACACATTGGAATCAAACCCTTACTGAAATGGACCTTACAGATCTCTATCAAACTTTCCATCCACACACCAAAGAATACACATTTTTCTCAGCAGCACATGGAACTTTCTGCAAAATAGATCCCATATTGGGCCACAAAACGAATCTCTACATATACAGGAAAGTTGAAATTCTAGCCTGTACCCTATCAGACCACAATGGTTTAAAGCTCGACATCTACAACACAATAAATAGCAGAAAATATATTAACTAATATCATAACTAAACATTATGATGCTGAATGAGAATTGGGTTCAGGAAGAAATCATAAAGGAAATTCAAGATTTCCTAGAAGAGAACGATAATAAAAATACAGCATATCAAAATCTCTGGGGCACAATGCAATTTGTCTTAAGAGGTAAGTTTATAGCCCTTAATGCTTACATCAAAAAAAATAGAAACATCACAAATAAATAACTTAACAATGCAGGGGGCTGGAGAGGTGGCTCAGGGGTTAAGCCTTTGTCTTGCAGGCGGAAGGTCCTGAGCTCGGATCCTAGACCCCACGTATAGACGCCAGGCGGAAGCAGAGGTGGTCTGCATTTCTGGGGCCTGTGAATTCCGAAGCAGAGTAAACAAGGAGGAAGTGGAGGTGTCCATGGTGGTTCTACACACACACACACACACACACACACACACACACACACACACATACATACACATGCACACACACGCACAATTGAATAAATAAAAAATATTTTAAAAAATAACTGAACAATACAGCTTAAAGCTTTAGAGAAACAAAGCAATCCAATCCCAAAATCAGTAGAAGAAAGGAGATTCATAAACTCATGGGAGAAATATCCAAAACTGAGATAAGGAAAATGATATAGAGAATCAACCAGTCAAAAAGCTGATTCTTTGAAAAAATCAATAAGATTGATACACCCCTAGATAAATTAACCAAAAGCAAGAGAGAGAAAACGCAGTTTAACAAAATTAGAAATGAAAATGAGGTTGTCACTACAGATACCCAGGAAATTCATAGTATTATAACATTGTATTTCAAAAACTTATACTCTGTGAAGTTTGACAACACAAAAAAATGGATGAATTCCTAATTAAGCAATACTTAACAAAATTGAATCAGGAAGGTTTGAATTATTTGAATAGTCCTATAACATATGAGGAAATCGATGAAGTAATCTCGAATCTTTCCACCAGACATTAAAGGAACAACTACCACCAATACTCCTTAAACTGTTCCATCAAATTGCAAAGGCAAGAATACTGTTAAATTCCTTCTATGAACCTAATATCATATTAATCCCAAAACCTAATAAAGGTACACTTAAAAAAGAAAACTATAGGGCAATTTCTTTGATGAACACAGATGCAAAGATTCTCAACAAAATCTTAGCAAATCGGATTCAAAAACATATCAAAAAGATCATCCATGGGGATCAAGTAGGCTTCATCCCCGGCACACAAGGTTGGTTCAACATACGCAAATCAATAAATGTAATTCACTATATAAACTAGTCCAAAATATCAAGACCACATGATACTCTCGATAGATGCAGAAAAAGCTTTTGACAAGATCCAACGGCGGCGATCTAGCTGCTCATGGCCCTCCTCGTCTGGAGTCCGTGAGCTCCAACCTTTCTCTCCTCTAATAAACTCTACCTTCATCCTCTACACCGTGCTCTGGTTTCAATCTTCCACTCCGGAACACAAGAATCCTACGACATTGGAACGGTGGAGAACGTTTTCCCTGCAACATCACCAAAAGAATGGGCAGATCTGAGTGGGCTTTCTTTTTTTTTAATTATTTTTTTTATTATTTATTCAATTGTGCGTGTGTGTGTATGTACGTGTATGTATGTATGTGTGTGTATGTAGAACCACGGGCAAATTCGGGAACCACCATGGACACCTCCACCTCCTTCTGCCCTGGGATTCACAGGCTCCGCCCCACCAGGACCAGAAGCGCAGGCCGCCCCCGCCTCCGCCTGGCGTCTATATGTGGGATCTGGGATCCGAACTCAGGAGCTTCCGCCTGCAAGGCAGAGGCTTAACCCCTGAGCCACCTCTCCAGATCCTGCTTTGGGTCTTAACAAGAATATGTGTTCAAAGCCAGAGGGGGTCGGATTCCATTCCTGAGGTCTGGGGGAGGGGCCCGAGGTGGCCCCCCAGGACTCCGCAGCTTGGGGGCACACTTTGACTAGGTTTTCATCGCCAGCGCCTGTACGCTTACTTCCTTTGTCTTCTTGGATATTATCTTTTGAAACGTCAAGACTATATATATGCTGTGAAGGACCATGACATGCTCGCATATATAAAATGCCATCCAGAGATTTTCCTGAGAAAGATAAGAAAACTTTTGGTGAAATCCATCAGGACTTCCATCCCGTCCGCTAATCTTCACAAGATCTGTTCTGCCAAGATCTGTTTTTTTTTCTAAATTTTATGGAACATCTTCCTGTGACAGTTGAAGTTTATGTTACTTTGTATGCAAACATCTGTAATTAAAATACTATTATGGATAAAAAAAATCCAACAGCCTTTTATGGTCAAAACCCTAGAGACAGTTGGAATGGAAAAGAACCTTTATCAACATAATAAAAGCTGTATACAACAAGCCTACAGCAAGGATTGTACTCAATGGGGAAAAACTTGAAGCATTCCCACTTCGATCAAGAACTAGACAAGGCTGTCCACTTTCACCATTTCTTTTATTATTTATTTATTTATTTATTTATTTATTTATGTATTTATTTATTTATGCATGTATGTATTTGTTCATTTGTTTATTTCTTCCACTCATACAAAGTTGATAAGTACATCATTCCCCTCCCTCCACCCCTCCTTGAATCCCCTTGTTCCCCCCCTTTTCCTTTTCCTTTCCCCCCTCCCTCCCTTTCTCCCAGGGCTCCCTCCCCCCACCCCCATTCCTGAAGCGTCCTTTAGTGTGCATGTCAAACTTCTCTCTGGGTCCTCCTCTCTGATGAGGTATAAGAACTCAGTGGCATTGCCTAGAGCTCTTTTTTGTGTTCCCCTTTAGTAAAGGAACACTATTGTGGCTGTTAATCCCTTGCCTTTAAGGATCCTAGTGCCTGTGATCCATGCTAGACTTTAGGGGTTCAATGATATGTTGGTAATTGCGCAGGTCATGCAAAGTCCTATTTTGGTTACTTTGGCCCTAACTTGTATGGAGTATCTTGTATATCATTGCTCCTCTCCATCTTTAGGCTCTTACAATCTTACTGCCCTGTCTTTCACAAATCTCCCTGAGCTTTAGGATGGGGATAGATTTGGCTGGTCTGGTTCCAGGTGGTTGATGTAGAGTCTCTTATTTTCTGAATTATGGTTTGTTGATTTTTTTTTTTTTCAGTTTTGCTGCTCCTGCAATGCCCATCGCCTCTGGCTAGAGATAAAAATCTGTTAGAGTCTTGTTATAAGAGTATATTCAAAGGTAGATGTAATAAAAGTAGGAAACCGTGGTGAGAGAGGGGTCAATCACCCATTTGCAAAATGGTTACTTTCTATCTGCCAGACTATATGCCCTCCCCTTCTGGTAAGATCACACCCCATCCGTTATAAATGACCAGGAAGGAAAGTCTGTGAACTTAACCAGATGTCTCCTTACTTACTTTCAGTCCTTGATAGTGGCCTATTTGCTCTGCTGTAACATGGTCCCCTCTCTCCTTGTTACTGGTGTGTCCCTCCTTCCCCATCCCTCATGTTGATAATCTTTGCAATTACTGTAGGTATTACAGAGATTTATCTTTGAGTGTCTCTACGTGGGTTTGGTACTAGGAGCCACCTATTAGGGAGTACATACAGTGCTTAATTTTCTGTGTCTGGAATACTTCACTCAGTATAATTGTTTCTAATTCCATCCACTTCCCAGCAAATTCCATTAATTCATCATTTTTGATGGCTGAGTAGTACTCCATTGTATAGATGTACCACCGTTTCCTTATCCACTTGTCAACTGTTGGACATTTGGGTTGATTCCATGACTTTGCTATTGTAAACAGTGCTGCTATGAACATGGTCGTGCTTGTGCTATCGAGGTGAATTTTTGCTGTATGGGGGGTTATTCCCAAAAGTGGAATAGCAGGGTCATATGGTATTTCAATCTTTAACTTCTTTAAGAATCTCCAGATGGCTCGCCAGAGTGGCTGTATGAAACTGCATTTAGGTGTGGGAAATTTTGTGTGCCTCTGCGCATTGTATTTGCTAGGAAGCTTTACGGCTGGATCCATGTTTTGGGACGAGGCCCATACCTCCACTTCCTCCGTAATAACCTGATTAACCGTAACATAGACCACTTATTCCACGGACGGGAAGACAGTAGCCTGATTAACCGTAACATAGACCACTTATTCCACGGACGGGAAGACAGTAGCCTGATTAACCGTAACATAGACCACTTATTCCACGGACGGGAAGACAGTGCTAAAATGTTTCATTAAGTCTCAACCTAGGATGCTTATATAACATTCAGGCATACATATACACAAAGAAATGCCTGAAGACCATATCATTAAGTATGCAAGGAACTTTAGTAGTTACTTTGCTAATCCTGTCACTCTCCTGTTTTTGACAGTTCCAGTTAAATAGCAGGTTGACAAAAGCCAAGGAAGAACATTGAGCACTTAAAGTTTTGCTCCCCTGTCTATTAAAAGAGGAACAAATTGGCTTCCCAGTTCTATGTTAACCCAACGTTCTTGAGATACTTTATCAGTCTGACAATTAGGCTCTCCTTTGCTGGGTATTAGCAGCAAATTCCTTTTTCTCAATGGAGGGAAGCAAAGAGCCTCAGGCCTCATCATTGATCCCCTGTGGAGGGGTTTGACTTACATCCTGGGATTCAGGGCGTAAACCTTCCTCCAATGGAAAGTTCCACAATCAAGACAAGGGTCAGGTAGAGGTTTTTGTGGTTGGGAAAGTTTTTTCAGAGGTTCCCAGCCAGGTTGTATTTAAAACTTTTTTTCCCCCTTTCTCCATTGGAAGGGATTTAGGGTTATCTGTTTGGGCATGCCTTGATTCTATTGTTATTCTACCCCCGAAGGCCAATATCAAGGTGTCACGGTTTGAAATGTGTCCCCCACAGTCTTACATGTTTGGCAAGGTCACAGCACCTTGAGAGGTGGAGCCTTGCTGGAGGAAGGCAGTCACAAGGGGTGAGCCTTGAGGTGGATTAGTCCCACTCTACCTCCAGGAGAAGTCTGCCTTTGCAGCAAGCAGTCTGCAGCTCTCAGCTTCCAAGATGTCTGCGGTGACCTAGCCTCCTCCAGCTTTGGCCAGCCAGCCATGCCGCCTCCGCTTTGAGAGACTGTCCCTTCCCTCTGGAACCGTAAGCTGAATAAATCTCCTCTTTGTCCCTTAAGTTGATTACTTTGGGTGTCTCTCACAGCAATAGTTAAGAGTAATGGTTACACAAGGTTTGATTTCTTTTTTCTTGTTTTCCTGGTTCTTTCTTTCCTTTTATGCCGCAGACCAGAGTCGCGGCCTCGAGACCAGGGCTCCCCAGGACCGGGTGGAGAACAGAACACACGCGGCTCCCTCTTGTCCGAGTGTATCCTGAACCCGTTTATTGAAACTTTCGTGACAACTTTTATACAGAAAATTTTGGGGTAAAGAATGTTACACCTACAACAGACATATAATCACCTTCAGGGTGGACATTTTTTCAAGAACCTAACCCATTGCTTCAGGGAAAAGGCACTTAACAGAAACATTCTCTCAGTATTTCCAAACTTATCTAATCTATAATGCTTCACCGAATAGCTATGGGGCTGAGCCCACATTTTAACTGCTTTTTTTAAAATACAGAGGCAGAATGATCTCCTATTGATTTTAGCAAGGAACATATTTTACAATTAACTATAGGAGTCCCCAACACCCCATAAGTCCCAGCATGAGCTTTGGCTGTTGTCCTCTCCAGGTTGATACTCTCAGTCAGGCAGGTCGACATAGGCACCAGGCATGGCAGCAGGTTCTAACTTGGGAAGATGTATGCAGCTCATGCAGTCTCTACTATCCAAGCTTAAACCACATCTCTAAGGAGGCCTTGACTTGAATATTCAAGGCCCATAAGCTGTAGCTGGTTCTGTCGATGGAGCACTGAGGTATGCACTGAAGAAAAACACTTAAGCAATAACTTCTATAATAGCATCCTTCTATTCCTTTAATAGTAAGGTAGCTTATGTCTTCCTTTGAGGAATTCCAGAAGTGTATTGCCATCACTTAGATGACCCATCTGTGAACCATGCATACTCCAAACCTGGGGTACAGTCAGGCCCCATATGCCGAGGGTGTCTCTTTCGAGGGTGTCTCTTTCGGGGTGGAGGCGATCATTGGTGGGAGTGCACTCAGATGGTCCATCTCTGTGATTTCTCATAAGAGTGCTGTTTGGGGTAGGAAAGACACGGCCCCCTTTGCTTCTGACATGGATTCTCCCAGTTTGGATTGCAAATACCATCTCCAGGGGCAGTTTTGGCATCTAGACTTTCTGGCATGATGGTCTCTTCCTTGGCCTTCAGCCAGGGTAAGAGGGTATCACAGTTTCTTTTAAGGTTCTGGTGGACTGAGAGCATAGTCTTGTACTTCTGGAATTTCTGAGTTAGTACGTAGGTGGGAATTTTACCCACCTATGTTTTAAGACTCTAGAAGTTATTCTCTAATTTCCTTAAAATCAGTGCACACATTCTGATTAACAAGTCTACTTATTGTAAATGACTAGACATGAAATTTCTATTTAGTATTTGACTGAAACTTAAAAAGCAGGCTTCTTCTCTAGAACAGAGAGCAGGAAGCTAGTTCCAAAAAACCCTAAGAAAGGGCACTTCTAAATCCCAGAAGAATTCTTCCTGCCAGAGGCAAAACTTGAATTATCCCAAACAAAACCTAGGTAAAAATGCTTAGCACCTGTCCATGGACTTTATTTTGACATACCGAGAAATTCCTAGCACTTGCCCATGGGTTACTGTGACCTTCCCAGGGAACAGGCTTTAGGCCTGAACTGTGAAGAAACACCAAGACCTGACAATTCCCATATTTTTCCTTATTTCTCTAAAATTTCTATGGTCTTTCAGATTAAAAAAAAAATCGAATGTAGGTAACTTCCTGCCACTTGCTTGCTCTTCAGCAGAATTGATCTAGTTGAAGATGGTAAAGATCCTCCTGGGACCCTCTCTTCCCATCCCCTAAGATGAATTTAGGCCATGCTGACAACGGAATGTCACAAGTTGGTTCTTTATTCAGGACGGGGGAAACTTCTCCTTAGCTAGAGTCTAGGGGGCCTGGATTTGGGGGAACAGTGCCTGATAGGGCAAGCCCCAGTCAGTCCCAAAAACCCAGCAGCTAGCCTCTGAAGCCAGCACCAACGGTGCCTGACAGAGGGAGCTCCCCTTGATCCTTGCCCATGCTAATGGGGTGCAGGGTGCATAGTCCACCAATGACTGAAGCTTCCTGACTGAGACATGAATATCCTGTTCTGTTTAGACAGGTGGAGGCCATTATTCCAGACATGAGTGCTTTTTCATTGGAACAAAATAAAGAAAACATATTGATCCCTTGCTTCATTCATTTCATTAGCTTTTGCATATAAACCAAATCAGTAGACAACACCAAAAAGGAAAATCAGTGTGGGTTTTTTTTTTTCACCTGTTTCAATGTACTTTAAAAATAAAAAGTGTTTGTTTTTAAATATATATAAAATATGTATATTTTGAATAGGTGTATAATATATTACTATACACAAATATATGAATATATATCTATATAGTGCCTGACAATTTCCAGTTCTTTTCAGGACATATTTGGTCTTTACCTTAGAAAATCATGAATATATTTATGTTCATTATTTTTTTTATGTACTCATACTCAAGAGTAAAGTAAAAATAGTAATTCCCTGAAACTAATAAAGTTTTGACAATGTGTGCTGAGTATTTGTCAAGGAATACATATGATGCTTCTTCACAATATTTTTTATTTTAAGGATTCCTGCTAGAATTGGTTTTAAAGAGCAGTAAACATTAATGTAGGGAAGGAAAAGTAAACTGATAATAAACTTTAAAAATTAAAAAGCTACATAAAATATATGTATGTATCACTAATTCACCAAGTCCATTAATTGTGTCAGGAACCGAAAGCTGATGATAGACAAGTTTAAATAATGAAAAAATCTACCAAATTTTGTCTTTATTGTCTAGAAAGAAATTAAAACGGAAAATAAAAAATAAAGCTAAGGAAAAAATTTAGCAGGCATTACATCATCCATTTCACCAGTTACTGCATATAAACCAAACCAACGATAATACCAAAAAAGGGAAAATCAATATATAGGGTTTTTGACATTTCTTTCAATGTACTGTCTGTCTGTCTGTCTGTCTGTCTGTCTGTCTGTCTGTCTATCTATCTATCATGCCCGACGATAGTCCATTGCAACATTTTTATTTACTGAAAAATATTTTTCTGACTTTAGTTCATGTGACATCACCCTTTATTGCTAAGAAAGAACTTTTTCCAAAATAGAAAACAAAAAACCTTATTATATATCAGAAGTTGCCTATAATGTCTCCCATCTTGATCATATCACATTCTGGTGAGCATAAGAATTATGATAAATTGTTCCCAACTCTTTCAAGCATATTTCAGGGTAATCCAGCCTTATTCTGCGGAAAATGTCAGTAGAGGTCAGCTCACCAGTCCAAAATCTCATTACACCAAATTGTGCTTTCTACTAAAAAGATACAAAAATTATAATTATTCATAAAGGATTGTAGTATTAATAGTCCTGACTATAAAATGCTTTGGCTTTGGAATGGAGCGATGGTCAGGGGTTAAGACTCTGCCCAAAAGCAGAAGGACCTGAGTTCGGATTCTGGGTCCCTTCAAAAGCAGCTGGGAAAATGGCAGCGGCCATGTTCTGGCCTGGTGAGCAGAGCCTGGGAAATCCCAGAGTGAAGCAAAAGGGAGGTAAAGCAATTCAGGATGATTCGCAAAGTAATCCTTGGTCTTCCACAGGGAAACACAGTACTTTCTGATACACACACACACACACACACACACACACACACACACACAAAGATGCTTTTAAAAAAATCCCTGGACTTTTAACTAAGATTTACTTTTTTTAATTCAAATAAGAATACCAGTGGGGCCCTTCCCCCGCCCGCCTGCCTGGAACATGCGCACTTCAGCGAGGAGACACTGCGCCCCAAGTAAATTTCCCCTGTTCACCCCCAAACCCAGGTAACCCACTCGTCCCAGCTCCTCCCACCAGCCAGTTGGAGCAGGTGCTGCTCCAAGCCGGGGAGGATTCCTGGGCCCCACTCCAGATCCCCAGGTTAATTGCACCCACCACCAGCATCTCTGCCCTTCCCCCGCCCACCCACCTGGGACCCGCACACTCCAGCGAGGAGACACTGTGCCCCAGATCAGGGAACACAGACTGCTCATCAGAATTCAACAGAGTCCAAAGAACACCCAAGCAAAGCTCTAGGGGACAAAGCCTACACATCTGAAATTCTCTAAATTCATCCTATCACATGGGAGATATTCTCCACATCCAACCCAAAGATGAGTAAAACCCCTTTTTACCATCCTGTTCCTTTCAATTATTAGTTACTGTAGAGTAACTTTTCCATATAGTCACCCACAAAACACACACAACATCAGGGACTATACTACTCACCCTCACATATCACCAAGGTACTAAATCATAAAAGTTCAATACCATACTAACATTCACTCCCTGTCCACCCCCTGTACTGTCTAATAGCCTCATTTAGGAAATAACAATAACAGCAAGTGTAACCAACACCAAGGTAAACACTAGTAATAACTGCCCAAAAGTAGTGATATCAACTAATTCAGTTCAGTCAAAAACACGCAGAAAGGTCTTAAGAGATAAAACGACAATGCCCAAGTCAAAGTGAAGATCCATGAGAAACAAAACCCAAGAAAACAAATCTCCCACCGAAACAATTAACCCCATAATGATAGTCTCCAACCAGAACAAATCCACAGAAAATAGCCAAGAAAGCCTGACCCAAGAAAACAACTTTCAAAGCATGATCATTACCATAATCAATACTATGAAAGAGGAAATCCAGGAGTTAAGTGACCACATCAACCACTTTGAACAGGAACACAACAGACACTAGGAGGAGCTGAGAAAAACAATTCAAGAAACAAAAATAGGCACAGAGCAGTTAAAACAGACTCAAACAGAGTTTAAAAGTGAACTAAAAGTTTACAACCCAGAACTCAACAGAGAGTCTTATCAGCAGAACAAATGAAGCAGAAAATAGAATTTCAGATCTTGAAGACAAAGTAAAAGAGTATTAACCAACTCAATGGAAAAGGTTGTTAAAGCCAAAAAAGATACTTGAGAGAAATATTCAAGAGTTATGGGACACCCTGAAGAAGCCCAACATGCATATTCATGGAATACCAGAGCAAGAATCCCAAAATACCACCCTTGAGGAAATTTTTCAAACTATCATCAAGGAAAACTTTCCTCATCTAAAAAAAAGAGAGGCCCGGGGCTGGAGAGGTGGCTCAGGGGTTAAGCCTGTGCCTTGCAGGCAGAAGGTCCTGAGTTCGGATCCCAGATCCCACGTATAGACGCCAGGCGGAAGCGGGGGCGGCCTGCGCTTCTGGTCCTGGTAGGGCGGAGCCTGTGAATCCTGGGGCAGAAGGAGGTGGAGGCGTCCATGGTGGTTTGCGAATTCGTCCGTGGTTCTACACATACACAGACACTCACACACAGACACACACACACACACAGACACACACACACACGTGCGCGCACATACACATGCACATGCACACAGTTGAATAAATAATAATAATAATAAAAAAAGAGAGGCCCATCCATATACAAGAGGCATTCTGCACCCCAAACAGATATGACCAAAATAGAAACTCGCCACAGCAAATAATAGTTAAAACACTTCACATTCAAGACAAAGAAATGGTGCTGAGAGCTTCAAGGGGAAAAAAAAACAAGTCACTTTTAAAGGTAAACCTATTAAAATAGCAAATGACTTGAGAAAATGGAAACAGTAAAAGCAAGAAGAGCTTGGAGAGCTACTTCAAGTACTGAATGAACAAAAATGTCAACCCAGCCTGATATACCCCACAAAACTATCTGTCATGATTGAGGAGGAAAGAAAAGTTTTCCAGCACAAAGACAACTTGAAGGCTTACATGTTTACCAAACCAGGTCTTCAAAAAATGTTAGAAAAGATACTCAAGCTTGAAGATAAGAACAAGCATATCCAGGAGGACAGAAAAGAAGTATAATACCAACAAAATTTAAAAGCCAAATTATACACTTACAAAAACCACTAAACATAAAAAGTGTCCAGAATTAAGAGTAATTTTCCATTATAACATTAAATGCCAATGAAATTAACTCACTGATCAAGAGACACAGATTACAAACTTGGATTAAAAATCATAACTCATCAATCTGCTGCCTTCAGGAAACACATCTCACCACAAAAGACAGACTCATCATAAAAATAAAAGGCTAGTCCAAAATTCTGCAAGCTAATGTAACCAGGAAACAGGCAGGGGTAGCCATTATGCTGTCGGACAAAGTGGACTTCAAACCAAAGAAATCATAAGAGACCACAGATGGATACTACATTTTAGTCACAGATACAATTCATCAGGAAGACTTCACAATACTGAACATATTATGCACCCAATTCAGGCCCCTCCACATTCATGAAGCAAACCCTACAGCATCTAAAGCGAGAAATCAACCCCCAAACGATAATTCTTGGGGATTTCAACACTGCCCTCTCAACATGGGATAGATCAACAGGTAAAAAACTTAACAGAGACACAGAACTCAATCAAACTCTTATTGATGTGGACCTTACAGATCTCAATGAAACTTTTCATCTACGCACCAGAGAATACACATTTTTCTCAGCAGCACATGGAACTTTCTCCAAAATAGACCACATATTGGGCCACAAAATGAATCTCCACATATACAGGAAAGTTGAAATACTAGGCTGTACCCTATCAGACCTTCATGGTCTAAAGCTTGACATACATAACAGAACAGACAACAGAAAATACGCTAAGTCCTGGAAACTAAACATTATGATGCTGAATGAGAATTGGATCCAGGAAGAAATGACAAAGGAAATTCAAGATTTCCTGAAAGTGAATGATAATGAAAATACAACTTATCAAAATCTTTGGGACACAATGAAAACTGTCCTAAGATGTAAGTTCATAGCTCTCAATGCCTACATAAAAAAATAGAAACATCAGAAATAAACAATTTAACAATGCAGCTCAAAGCTTTAGAGACACTAGAGCAATCCAATCCCAAAAGCAGTAGAAGAGAGGAGATTAGCAAAATCAGGGGAGAAATATCTGAAATTGAGATACGGAAAACAATACAGAGAATCAACCAGTTGAAAAGCTGGTTCTTTGAAAAAAATCAATAAGATAGATATGCACCTAGCTAAATTAATCAAAAGCAAGAGAGAGAAAACCCAAATTAACAAAATTAGAAATGAAAATGGAGTTATCACTACAGATATCCAAGAAATCCAGAGAATTATAACATCATATTTCAAAAACTTATACTCTGTGAAATTTGACAACACAAAAGAAATGGATGAATTCCTAAATAAGCACAACTTACCTAAATTGAATCAAGAAGTTTTGAATTATTTAAATCGTCTTAAAACATATGAGGAAATCATGAAGTAATCTTGAATCTTCCCACCAAAAAATGTCCTGGACCAGATAATTTCCTCTTCCCCCTCCCTTACTGTGGTTTCCCACTTTTATTACATCTACCTTTGAATGTGCTTTTATCACAAGACTCTAACAGCTTTTTGTCTCTGGCCAGGGGGTAACATACAATGCCCACCAGGATGGAGTGAAGGGCATTGCAGGAGCAGCAAAACTGCAAAAGAAAATCAACAAACCACAATCCAGAACTTCAGAGACTCTATATCAACCACCTAGAACTAGGCCAGCTTAGTCTCTCCCCATCCTGAAGCTCAGGGAAATTTGCGGAAGAGGGGGCGGTAAGAGTGTAAGAGCATAAGGATGGGAGGAGCAATGATATGTAAGATACTCTACACTAGTTAGGGCTGAAGCAATCATAATTGGACTTTGCATGCCCTGTGCATTGTCCAACACACTGTTGACCTCACAAAGTCTAGCATCTGCTAAAGGCACCAAGATCCTTGGACGCAAAGGATTGGCAGCCACAGCAGTGTTCCTATCCTTAAGGGGAACACAGGAAAGGGTTCGGGAAAGGCCACTGGGTCCTTGTACGTCATCGGAGAGGAGGGCCCAGAGGAAAATCAGACATGCACAAGAAAGGACTCTCTGGGAATTGGGGTGGGAGGCACTGGGGGATGGGGAGGGAGAGGGGTGGGGAGGGGGAGCAGGGGGTACGGGGGGAGGAGGAGGGAGGGAGGGAACTGGTGTACCTAATAAGTTTGTATGAGCTGAAATAAAAAAAAAAGAATGATTTGCAGAGAAAGAAAAAAAATTATAACTATTCAAATCTAATATATATATTGGTACAGCAAAGTCAAGGACCTAGATGATGAACTGGTAGACAGTAATAAAAAATAGCTAATACCGTAAGATGATGAAGAGCTCTACGCTTGATACAACTCTCCTTGTGGTTACCTTGTGGATTGTCTGAACTACAGCACAAACCTACGTACAAACTAAAGTGAAAAGCATATAAATATTTCCTTTAGTATGTAATATTGTTATGTGCCTGAGAAACTTAATGGCAATGGAACTAATTCCGTAAGTGGAGATATGTTGTATTTATACTTAAATATACTCTTCTCCCAGTAGTTTTTCAATTACAAATGGAAGAAATGAAAATGGACAAATAGAGTTTGTTCCAACTGGTACTTGGAAGCTAATATTGAGTCAAAATATACTTTAAAAAACTGCTGTCATTTAATTTGCATATAGAGGTTCAATTACATTTTTTTCAATTATTATACTGGATTCAAGAAATTGAAGCCAGGAAAAGTATCTAGTTGGTTGGAAACTATTTCTTAATAAGTGGTTCTCTTCAGAAGAATTAGTGAATTATATCATTTGTAAGTATTCATAGCTAAAGAACTTGAATAGAATAAGGCTGTCAAAATACTAATCAGAACCCAGCACCAAATGTGTTGCTTGTAGGATCCATTTCTTATGCCTCATTAGGTCACCCAAGGTCTTATTTGGCTTTTCTAGGATCTAATGTCCACTGTGTTGCTAAATAGCTCTCTCTCTTTTCACCTTCCTAGGCTGCATCATACTCATTCAGTAAAATGGCAGTAGCTTTCCCACTGGAGTCTCTGGTCTCTCCAGCCAGGCTTACAGATGTAGTTCTCTCTTGTGAGGTGGACCGTAACTGCAATCAGCTGGACCCATCTGTAACATCCATGCCACTACTGCAGCGGCTAGTGTGCTAGCATGCAGTGCAAGTCAACAGGAATTTTGATGACAGTTCTCCCTCAGCCTGCACAGTGTCTTACAGCACTGTAAACTAGCCAGCAGTGAGAAAGCTTTGAGCTGAACCCCACCTCAAGTTTTTCATTACCTGCAGCAGAACATGTCCTTTGGTAATAGGAGCATCTTACTACCTCCTTCTACCTACGTCTGATATACAACCAACAGCAGTGTCAGTAGTCTGTATTGTTTAGGAGCCTTAGCACCTTTGCCAGTGACTTGTAGAAAACAGCCCGCCCCTGGCACGAGGAATTTCATTTACTAACTTTATGGTTTCTGGGAAGTATCACTTTTCACCCACATGTAGTATCTTGAGTCAAATTGTTTAATTGTTGTTTTTACATTTACAAGCACAGGTGTTGGAAGATTTTTCTCATTTGCCCAACTATAAATTTCCTAAGAATTTTTCAGGTGTGCCAGTCTCTTGCACATTTGTGAACTATGTGATACAGTTTTCTATCCTCTTCTTATGCTGGGACCTATGGAGACTTTACCGACCCTATGTGAGGTTAGAGATATGGGACCCAGTTCCTTTTGTCCCTTCTCTTGCCTCTGAGACACTCCCAGTGCTACACACAGAGACTCTGACCTGGAGTTAAAGGAAAGAACTATGACCCAATTTTCAGTCTCCTTTGCCCATCTCGACTCTTGGTAGAACACATGGAATCTGCTTTTGATTATGTGTGAGGTCAGAGATATATGACTCAGTTCTCCTTGTGCATTTATAGGCTCCTGCCAAGACCTTTGAGGACTAACTGATATTGTAACAGTCAGAGGCCTGTGACAAATGGTCCCGTTCCCACACCCCTTCCAGCTTCTTCTAGGATACTCACACAATGCCTTCCTGACATCTGACTCTCAAGCAGAAAAGGGAGGAGCAAGAGAAGCTGTTATGGACTCCATTATGATAAGCACTTGAAATAAACTGTCACTTTTCAGCTTCACACAAACTTTTGAAGGAAGAGAAAACCACTCAGTGCAGAGTGCCAAATGACAGTGAGGATGTGTGTGTGTGTGTGTGTGTGTGTGTGTGTGTGTGTGTATGTGTGTGTTAGAGTGCACTGTGTTTATTTGTGGAGGCCCAAAGATGACTTTGGTAATCACCCTGGATTGTGTTACTTCTGTTTTGTTTTGCTTTGGAGTTTCCCAGGTCCACCTTCTAGGACTAAAAATACAGGCCATCACCATTTCTCCCTGTCATTTTTACATGGGATCTGGAATCTGAACTCAGGACCTTCTGCTTGTGAGGCAGAGGCTTAATTCCTGAGTTCTCTCTCCAGTCCAAGATGGAGGGATTTTAAATCAGAAGCTAAATCTACAGTCCTGTTTTTTTATCTCATGGTTTTGTGTGTTTTTTTTTTTTTAATATGAACTGTGTGTGTGTGTGTGTGTGTGTGTGTGTGTGTGTGTGTGTGTGTGTGTTATCTGTCAGAGGGCACTGTGTGTCCCTGTGGAGGACTAAGGGTGACTTCGGAAATCATCTGCGATTGCTTTTACTTCCTTCTTGCTTTGCTCTGGGATTTCCCAGGCTCTGTCCCCCAGAGCCAAAAGTGCAGGCCACTGCAATTCCTACCTGGTGTTTTTAAGTGGGACCTGGGATCCAAACTCAGGACCTTCTGATTGCAAGGCAGAGTCTTAACACCTGAGCCGTCTCTCCAGCCCTGATTTTGTGTTTTTTAAATAAAACCTTGCATAAGCAGCAGTAAGATGACAAAACGATTAATGGATTAGGAACTCTTAAGAACCAGGGACTACCCTATCTGGTAATGGCTCTCTGTCCTCAGTGCCTAACATGTTGTGTGATAAATAGGAGATCAATGGATGCTGGCTGTACAAATTTTTGTGAATGCTCTGAGACTTGTTTTGTCTTTCCTGGGAAGTTAGAGAGACTGTCTGTCAAGCCTCTAAGAAAGATTCAGAAAAGTTCTCATTTCTTACTGGTATTTGGTGGTAGGTCAGGAAGGGGTGTGTGTGTGTGTGCGACACTTGTCACTGGAGCAGTTAGCCTCCATTGTTGCCAATAAACTCACAACCAAATGGCTTAAAGGAGCAAGGAGTTTAGTTTGGGTTATGATCATCTGATTACGTTTCCTACATGAGCTTGACAGGAGAGCGCACACCAACATCAAGGGCAGAGGGAACTGGTTGCACCTATATTCATGTAACCAGCATGTCTGGCCAAATAGGCAGTAGGATGTCAACTTCCTTACCCAGTTCCTCTGTCTTACTCACCTGCCCAGGGACTAGTCCTACTCACCATGGGCTGGGGCCTCCCCATCTACTAGACAATCTTTTGCAAGCTTGCTCAGGGGCTTAGCTCGACTACTGATTCTCTACAAATGTGTCGAGAGCAAACCCTCACTCTTACATTGACTCCTGTCATTAAAGTATCAAATATGCAACTGTAGTGTCATGGTTAGAATGCGATCTGTCCTTCACAGTTTCATGTCTTTGCATCCTTAGTGGAGCCTTAGTTTGGGAAGCTTGTGGCGACTTTAGGAGGTGGAGTCTTGCTGGAGGAAGCACGTCGCAGGGGGTGGTGGGCCTTGAGGTTGGTTAACCCTACACTGCTTCTGATCCTAGTCTGCTCTTGCAGTCTGCAACTGATGTCTATGATGACCTGAGTCATTTCCAGCTTCTGCCAGTCAGATGTACCTTTCCCACCATAATGGACTGTGTCTCCCCTTTCGACCTATAATAAATAAATCTCCCTTTTCCCCCATAAGTTGCTGGTTATTTAAATATTGGCTCACAACAGCAGACACACATGAGACATGAAGCATGAAGAGTTGGGCCCAGGCCTAGCTGAGGTATCACTACTCAGTAAAGAATGGACAAATCACTTAACCCCTTCAAAACTTGGCTTCTTAAGCTAAAAAACGGCATGCAAGTAACAGAATCGACACCACCGAGTAATGGATGCTAAATGAGACACTCCAGAAGGCACAAATTCAGAGTAAGTGGGCCAGAGACTTAGCTTTTGCTAATTCATGGTGTTTTTCTTAAAAAACGATGTGTGATGTTATATATTCTTCCTAGGATTAAAGCAGTCTCCTATACACATTAAACATCGTTTTATAGTACAACAAAAAAGAGGTGTTTATAATATGAATTTAAATATGCATATGATATACATTGTATTGGAAGGATTGAAGCATTTGGTAGTAATTCCTGGCTTCTGAGAGCCCCTGTCATTGAATTTGGCTCATACCTTCTTAGTTCATGTGTTTGAATACTTGGTCCTCAGCTGGTGGCATTCTTTTGAGATTATGGAAACATTAGGAAAAGGAGTCTTGCTGGAGGAAATACATCACTGGATTGGGGGTCCTGAGGTTGGATAACCTAGGCTTGCCCCCCCCCCTTTCTGCCTCCTGATTGCTGCTGTAATGTGAGGCCATTTCCTGCTTTAGAAGGTAAAGTCGTTTGTATGCTGTGATTTGATCACAGATACATTAAATGTATAATGCAGGAGCCAAAACAAAACCTGCTATATGGAAACTTCTTTCACTTGCAGTTCATTGGTTTCTGTACCAATATTTCTTAATATGCCTCCATGCGAGTCAGTTACCTTACTTTATGAGTAAGCTAACACAGATTCCATTCTTTTCAACCTGTTTGACTATGGCAGCACTTTGATAAAATGGTCAGCAACCAACTTCTGCGTTGGCCAAAGGGTCCAGGTGCTGAGGTACTGGAACAGACATTTCAAATGGGTTGATCTATGAATAGGTAATGTAAGTGCCTGTTCAGAGTTTCAAAATCTTAAATGCCAAAAAATATTTTCATGGTCACTTGCATCTAGAAACATTCAGACATTCTGAAAAACAATTGTATTTAGCCAGTCTCAGGTTGTGCAACTATGATGTATACTAAAGAATTTGAAACAGAAAAAAAAAAGAAGGTATCATGTTATGCCTGCAGGAAAAACCACCACACAGCAGTATCTCGGCTGGTTCCATTCTGTAGTTTGTGACCTGAGCAGCAAAACAAATGGATGTGCATGTAACCACGTGTGACAGGATGAAGGTGTCTTGGGTACAAGCTTGAGTGGTATAGCTGGCTCACACGGCAGTCATACTTTTAGTTTTTTTTTGAGAAATCTACACTGATTTCCTCAGTGGATGTACCAGATTACACTTTCACCAGCAGTGTTTTTTTTCTCTGTCCCATATACTTGCCCACATTTTTCATGATAACCATTCCATTTGAGCAAGATGGGACGTTTATTGCTGTGTGTGTGTGGGGGGGTACCACAGCCCATATATGGAGGTCAGTTCTCACCCTTCACCTTACTGAGGAAGGGTCTCTCTTGTCTCTGCCTATGATGCTAGACCAGCTGGCCCATGAACTTTCTGACTAACTCTTCTGTTTCTGCGGCTATCTCACCATAGGAGTGTTGGAATTACAGATGTGTGTCACTGCGTCTAGCTTCTCACAGAGGTTTTGGAGATCCAACTCAGGTTGTTTTTCCTATCTTACTCAATATCAATACAAATCACAGATAAGCTCAGGGAAGAAGGGAACACAGATGACAAAAAAGAAATGATTCATCTGAGACAAGATAAGATGACCAGGGGCTGAAGAGAGGAGGGAGATGGGGGAGGGGGAGAGATAGCAGTCTTCTGTGCAACAACAGTGAAGACTACCACCACCCACTTCCTGAAACTTGATTTTCAAACAGGAACATAAAGTAGGGGCTGGGGAGAGCTATTCTAGCTTCCAGTGCATGCTCAGACGACCAGTCTGTCAGGAGAAATTTTCTAAGACTTGCACTCCAGTTTGAGAGATAGTGATTTCTTTAACCCTTGCCTTAGATCAAGGAAGAACTCCAAAAGTGGCAGTGGGTTAGACCAATGTTTTGTACCTTCATTTTTATGGAGAATTCACAATTGACTATCCTTATCTTGGCAAAGTTCCTCAGATGATGTGAATTAGCTTTGTCAAGGTGGCGCTCTCCAAGAAAGTGCTTTCACTTGCTGTGCTTTCTCCTTAAGCCTTGTAAATGTTTTCATTTCCCTGTTGACTGTGAGTTCTTTCTAGATTCCTCTTGTGAATCTTCTGTCAGATGTAGACCTGGCAAAGATTTTTTTCACCATCACGTAGACTGTCTCTGTCCTTTCTATTTTACTTATATAGAAACTTTGTGATTACATGAAGTTCCCCCCTCCCCATTTTTTTAATCGTTGGCCTTACTTCCCGAGTGGCTGGAGCCCTATCAGCACATCCTGATCTATGCATGTTCCTTGGAGTGCTTTCCTGTAACAATTTCACTATTGGGGTCTTACACTAATATTTTTGATATATTTGGAATTTTTTTTTTATGCAGGATCAAAAAACAGGGATGCGGTCTCATTTGTTTATATGTAGATACAAGGTTCTCCTAGCAGCATTTGTAAGAGGCTGGCTTTTTTTTTTCCACTGTTTTTTTTTTTTTACATCTATGATTGTAGCTGTATGGGCTTTAAATTGGGATCTTCTCTTCTGTTCCCCTGACCTACATGTTTTTATGCCAGTACCACTATCCTTATGTTACCATGTTTCTGTAACAAGGCTTGAATTCAGATATAAGGACATTTCTCCTCCCTCCTTCTAACTTCTCACATCATCTATACACAAGGACGTGCAGAAGAATTTTAGGGATGGAGAATTTCCAGAGACAAGAAAAAAGATAGATAGATAGATAGATAGATAGATAGACAGACAGACAGACAGACAGACAGGACCAAAACTTTCAGGATATCTGGGATACATTCAAGCGACAAAGACTAAGCATCTTAGAGATAGAAAAAGGAACAACATGAAGTCAAATGATTCAGACAATCTATTCAATAAAATTACATCTGAGAACTTCCCAAACCTAGAGAAATAGATATTCAATCACAGAAAACATTTAAAACTCTCCAAATAGGAATAATACTAAAGTATAGAAATGACATTACTGAAAGCAATTTATATATTCAGTGCAATTCCCATCCAAACTCCAAGACATTCTTCACAGAACTATTCAATCATAATTGGAACAAAAAAGCAATTAAATCATATGGAAACCAGAAAGACCACAGATAGCCAATTCCATCCTAATATTATTTGATGTCAAAGTATACTACAGAGCTATTGACAAAGATAACATGGTACTGACACAAAAACAGACATGAATCCACACAGCCTTGCAGAATAAATTTGAGGAAAGGAACAGAAACATACACGGGCTAAAAGGTGCCTTTTTCTATTATGGTATGGGACAAGCTGGACATTCACCCACAGAATGAAATTTGGTTCATACCTTTCATCCTGAACACCAAATCAACTCAAAGTATATCAAAGATATTTTTAAAAATTATTTTAGTGTGTGTGTGTGCAGAGTGTCATACGGCAGTTACAAGACAACTATTGAGAGCTATTTCTTTCTTTCCACCATGTAGGATTGAATTCATCTACGTCAGGCTTGCATGGTAAAGTGCCTTTACCCGATAAACCACTTTACTGCCCCCAAAGTAGATCAATAACCTTAATTTAAAAATTGAAATACTGAAGCTGCTTGAGAAAAAAACTTCAGGCTATTGATATGGTTAACAACTTTCTGGAAAGAATCCAATGGCACATCAAATATACCCAGGAATTGACCAATGTGATTACATGAAGTTAAAAAGCAACCTCCAAGAAAAAGAAAACTATCAGCAGAATGAACAGAAAGTAGTACAGAATGGGATAAAGTCTTGCATTTCACACAAAGGCTTAGTGTCTAGAATATATAGAGAATTACAAAAATTAAACACCAAGAAACCAAATTGTCAATAAATGAACAAATGAGTTGGACAGATTTCAAATGAATAAATACATATGGTCAATAAATATTTTAAAGTGGTCAACATCATTAGTCATCAGGGAAATGTAAATTGAAACCTATTTAAGATTTCATTGGAATGGCCACCATCAAGAAAAGATATGAAAATAAATGCAGGGGAGTACGTGGGAAAAGACGAATCTTTATCTACTTCTGTTGGGAGTATGAACTGCCACAATGACTATGCAAATGTGTGGAGGTTATCTCAAAAATCTACAAGTAGAACTACCATATGACCAAACTCTCTCTCTCCTGGGTATAATACCTAATGGATTCTATATCCTACTGGAGATCATTGCAACTGTGAGCTGACATCAGCCTAGATGCTGATCAACAGATGAATGGAATTTTAAGTAGCTGTGAAGAAAAAAAAATGAAATCATGATAGCTGCAGAAAAGAGATGCAGCTGGAGATTATTATTTAAGCAAATAAAGGCTGAAATCAGAAAGATAAATGTCTTATTTATTTTCATATGGTGAATATAGAATTCAACATGTATGTGTGGTGTCTGTATGTAGATTATGAAACTAGAAAGGGCCCAAGAGAAGAGAGATTATAAGGGAGGAAGATGGGAAGAAAGGGTAATGGAATTCATGTGAAGACAGTGAAAGACAGGACAGTGAAATGCAGAGAGCAGGATTAGTAAGAACAAAACATACTGAAATATGTACAAAATGCTATGTTAGCTTAGGAAGTTAAAAACTGCAGACCAAGTCTAGCATGAAACACTTTACCAAGTCCAGAAATCTGAATTTGAGCTCCAGCTCTGGTTGGAAAGTCTTGAAGAGAAGTTACCATAAGGGATGCAATGCAGGTAAGCACTGCACTACTTCACTGCTGAGCCCCTCAGACCCATTCACTGCCAGGCCTTGGGTGCCTGCTCACTCCCTTCCCAGATCACTCACTACACTTGGACTGCTCTGCTCTGATCCTATTTTTACTAGTTTACGTTTCTAAAGGAATGTGTTTGAACTGAGCCAAGTTTCCCTTTGTGGTCACCCTTGCTAGGTACCTGGCCTTGCTCAAATCCAGCCAGAGCACTGCTTCTGGCCACAGTGTCAACGAAGGTGTCAATGGCAGGTACCAAGGCTCATCATACCTGCAAGGAGTTGGTCCTCATTTATAGTCTACTGTAGAAAGCAATCGAGCTAAAAACAGTCCACTTGAGATGTTTTCAGCTTTAGGTTCGAAGATGTGTCCTCTAACCTCTACACCTGTGCCAAGACACACACACATACCCCATTCTCTTTGATTCACTTTAAATCATTTTTGGGTACAGGAAGACTGAAATGGACTTTAGTAACATATGAGAACTAAGGAAAAAAAAAAAGAGAGAGCAAAAGAGAAAGAGGGAAAAATAGTACTGAAGACTCAACTGGAGCTGGTATGGTGGTGCACGCCTATAACCCAATACTCAAGAGAATTGAGGCAGAAGTATTGTTGAGTCTGAGGTCAAGCTTACACAGGGAAATTGTCAAAAAACAAAGGACACAAATGGGCATCACTCGCTCATCAAAGACCATTTGAATAAGTGTGAGTATATTCAATTTTCTATGAAATGCAGACAAATATTTTCACAGCAGGGTAGTTAGCTGTATCAAACCTGGCCACCAGGGCAGCATTCTGAGGATTGCTGGCATCTTCCAGAGAGCCGGTATCTGAACACGGAGATGTGCTGGGCAGGTGCTGGCTGTTAGGTCTTGTGTCTTCTTGGGAAAAATCACACACTGCCAGGAATTTTGCCAGGCTTTGATTCATGATTATGAGGTTGTATTCGCTTCCTGCTTTGTTCGCTGCCAGCTGCCGACTGTCTAGGGATGCTCAGAAAGCAGGGAAGAGACTGGGCTGCCCTATCTGTGGAAGCTAGGAATGGGGGGTGGGGTGGGGGTGGGGAATGTTTGGAGGTCTTCTTTGGTGGTGTGGGCATAAAACACTAAAAGAGCCAAGTAATAAAACAGACTAGACGAGGTGGTCTCCTGGGCTCGAGGTCCTGGTCACACTGATTTTTCCTGAGCATCTTGCCTCAGCAGCAATCTGCTGTGGTTTTGACTCAATATATATGCAGCAATATATGTAGTTCTGACGCAAAGACAAATTTAAAATCCCCAAAGACACACTGTTTAACAGAAAAATAGTACGCATATTCAAGTAGTTAAGCATATTTAATAGGAGTATCAAAACAGTCACTGCATTTCTTCATTGTTGTAATCATGAAAAGTATATATATATGTCCCCTCTGTAATCAAAGTCATATTTACCATGCAAAAGGCATTTTCTGTTATTATATTCATTAAGTATAGACTATATTTCAAAACAAGTTCTTACAGACTTCAAGAGGCCATGCCCACAGGAAAAGTAAAGTTTTTTATTTAAATATTATTAAAGTTACATTGTATGCTGTTGGCATACTATATTCACAGCTTATGAAGTTAAAAAAACCAACTTTTAGAGTCAAACTCTTGAGATAGATTCATTTAATTAATACATTCACTAGTTAGGTCTGTTCTTCTGAAACAGGAGGAAAGTAAAAACCAGACGGTATGAAAAGAACAAACTCAACATGTCAGCAGCAAACTTCAGTTAAATGAGCCCGGAAGCCAGGACTCCTGGAGAGAGGTACAAGGCCTGCTTTCCATGGGCCTGAACATGAGTCCAAACCGCAAGTCTTACTGACTCCAGAGAGTGTGCTGTGTGGCAACTTATTAACAAATGGTAAAAATAGAATTCCTAAGTTTGACTTGAGAATCAAATACTTCCAGAGACAAGGGGCAGGAGCCCCTTCCTGCTGGGCCTACTCATCAGATGTGAACACACACAACTCCCTCTAGACTCTGTATTTTTAACAAGTTGATACTGACAACACGTGGACTGGGACTGTGCCCAAGAAGCCCTGATGTAGATGGCTGCTAAGATTCAGTTGTAATGCTTTGCAGGAGAACTTCACAAATGATATTGGTTGTTGCCTGGAATCCACGTTCATGAGACACATCTCCCTAGCGATGGATGGGAGTGTGTTCAGTGCTTATGGTTCCACTGCTGCTCACCGTGGAAGACATTGCCATTAGAGTACGAGAGCCACAGTAGCATTCTTGCCACAAGACGCAAAAGAAGCCAGCTGTGCCACATACCTGTAATCCCACACTCGGAAGCTGAGGCAGGAGGACTGCCTGGACTGTGTGTCCCACATCTGACTACCTGCTAGCATGAGGCTCCAGCTCACGTGCAGATGACACCAAACGAGTGGGCCACTGCTCTGACATGTTTGATCTGGAGAGACGACAGTCCTCCAAACGCTCACGCTGTACAGAGTACCAGGACAGGAAGGGCTTGGAAATCCATGGAATCGCCCTAATTATAGTGGGACACAGCACCAGGGACTCTAATGCCTGACAGAGCTTTGAAGAGAGAGAGAGAGAGCGCATTTATTTTAAAGCAACTAAATTGTACTTTAACTTGGCCTCATAATTAACTGCAGCATATTTTCTTCATAATTCCTTAATAAACATAACAACTTTGCCAAGAAAACATTTCCTTCAGATGCTGCCAATTTTCTCATCAACTAATTAGCAAATAATCCCAAAACATTATTCCAAAACCTTAAATCTCCAGTTGTATGGTATGAAAATTTAGCTCAAATTCAAAATACACAGACTGCATAGAAAAGAGCAGCTCCTGCAGTTCCAAGCACTGGAGTGACATCTTTCCTGGCCCACATGCAGGGATGTGCATGGAAGACTGAGAAGAAGGACTGTGGACCACTGGAGCCAACACTTTAATTACTGTATTAAGAATCTAAATATGTCTGATATACATATGCACAAACAAGAAGATGTGGTCAAGATACACATGCTTTCCAACCAAAGAACGATTTCGATGAACCATTTCTCCCAAAAGGGTTCATTAGGTTATTCAAGAATTTTCTTCCATGAATCTACCGAAGTCCAGACCAGCTATGCAGGTAAGATGCCCATCCAGAGGATCGGGAAGCATTTTCTTCCTCACCTTTGGAAAATTAAAAGAAATATATTAAACTTTTCCGATGTGAAATCTACATACAGAACTACTCAACAACGTAAGCAAACAACGCAGATCTTAGTGGTTCAAGAGCGCGCGCAGGGCGCACCGATCCTGACTCCCGGCTCCTTAAGACAGTGTCGGAGCAGGTGGTGCTCACCTGCGATCAGCACTGGAGAGGCTGGGGGGGGGAGTTTGAGGTCACTATGAAACTTACAGAGTGATTTTTTAAAAACTTTTTGGGGGTGAGTTTCAGTTTTATATGACTAAAGGAAACGTCTTTCCTTTCTCACTGAAGTTTTACTGCGGCTTTTATTCTGGTATCTCATCAGTTCTGGAAGCTTTTCAGCTATTCTCTTCTTGTTCTGTCTCTATCCCCTTCTTTCTCTTCCTCTCCTTTAGACCTTGAATGTTACTGTAAACATTGATGTCGTTTATTAACCATGTCCATTCCAAGACACACACACACGCACGCGCCCATACATGCACACATACACGTACAATTGAATAAATAATAAAAAAAATTAAGATTTAAGTATAGCAAGTAGAACCTTTCCACCATTCACTTGCAGGACAGAGTAAAGTGTGAGTTCATGTTCTGGGTCCTAAAAAACACCAATATATCGTCTCTCTGTAATTACTAAAAATTTTGAAGTTACTGTCTTAAAATCCTTTTTAAAATACGTTTTTATTTATCAGAGAGCAAGTGAGAACATGCACAGGCATGCATGTAGCACAGCCTTCATGTGTGGAGATCAGAGGACAACTTTCTGAAGTTAGTTCCTTCCTTCCACCATATGGGCTCTGGACAAACCACTCAGGTCTCTATGCTTGTGGGTAGGAGCCTTTACACACTGAATCATCTCAATAGCAGGAGTGAGGTTAGAGTCTTTTAGTTTTGATCAAGGATCTGCAAACTTAAATACAGGAAACACTGAGGTGCTAATAACATGTTTATTACATTAGACATATTGAGCTTGCTGTACATTTTGAGACTGTATTATTGTTTTAGTAAAAGCTGCATTTAAATTTAAGGAAACTCATCTCATACTCAAGGTTTTGGTTGTTTTGACATGATAGTATATAAAAGCCATTTACCATTAAGGATAATTACCTTGCTGTATGTATGTTTTTACATAGTCATAGCTAGTGTGGTATTCACCCTGTGGACAAGGCCAACTTGAACTAGTAGCAATTCCTCCTGCCTCAGTTTCTTGAGTGTGAACTGAATCTGGCTTGTTTTGTTTGTATCTTATGGCACGAGTGCTACTGTGGCCACGGTACTATGATGGTAATGTGTTCGACAGGGAACAGAAATGGAACTAGCAGGTACTAGAATCCACTTCCATCAGCAGGAAGATATGTTGCATGAAAACATAGCCCAAATGACAACCAATACTACTTCTGAAGCCTCCTGCAAAGAATTAAAACTGGAAGTTGCCATCTAAGTCGAGATTTTAGGCACCGCCCCGGACCGCAAGCGTCAGCGTCGACTTGCTAACCAGCACATTCTTGGAGGGACTTGTCGAGCTGAGCTCGGTTAAGTGCAGCAGGAGATTCTGATGGTCACTCAGTTTTGAAGACTGCTCTAAATCCATCCGCTTACTTCAGGCTCACGTGTTAAAAGTCCCAAGTGAGACGATCGCCCAGTGGACATCTGTAACTCGAGGGACCGGAAGGCCCACGGGCACCTGGGAAGTAGTCCAGGTGCCTGCTCTGCCCACTTGTACATCAACTAGTAAATGGCATATTTGATAAGGGAGTACAACTTGTTATAACCAAGAGGGGGAAAATGAAAGATGCAATCATTGAAAATCCCCACAACCAAACTCTGCAAACAAAAGCCAACAAAGCAAAATTTGAAGAACAAAGAGTGCGTGAGTCCTACCTGAGATTCTGCACGGCAGCACAGGCGCTGCTGCTGATGGAAGGACCCGGGAAATGACATGTGGATGGGTGTGTTTCACTTAAAAAATTTCTTGTTAGCCTCGCAAAAGACTAGTCATGAATTGAAAATTATCTTAGAAACAGTTAATGACAGTTATGAAGGAAATCACTGTATTTTCTATTTGAGAATAAAAACATTTTCATTAAAAATTTTATTGTGTGTGTATATGTGGCAGTCAGAGAAGAACTTCTGAGAGTCATTTCTCTTTCTACAACATGTGAATTCCAGGAACTGAACTCAGGTTGTTCAGGTTTACCTACTGAGCCATCTCACCAAGAATAAAAACATTCAAAAACTAATCCAAAAAGGACTCCATGGCTCTTAAGATACAGTTAGAAATCAGGTATAAAACCTATAGCATCATGAAAATGTGATTAAATCTAAGTGATGGGAACATAAGCTCCGTGGCAGTCTGAAGCTGATATTAGCTATGCACTGCTAAGAGTTAAGTCAGTTTTTCATATCTAGTCACATGTATGACCGAACTGATCTAAATAAAGAAAACTTAAAAGTTACAATATATAAAGAAGAAGATTGCCAGCACAATATACAAAGTCTTAGCTACACATACCTTGAGCAACTGTAGCAAGTTTTCCTTTTTCTTCAGGGCTGAGCTGCAACATTGTATCTATAACAGGAAGCAGTCTCTCCCTTTCGCTGCCTGGCTTTAGGAAAATGAACTGTAGCAAGACATTCTTCAAATATTCCAGGTTAGCCACAGATTTCTCCCGTTCTTGATTTCTTTCCAGTCTTCTGATTTCACTTTTGAGAAGCTGGTATTAGAGAAATCAGTTGAAAATGGATGTCAGGGGCTTTTGGTTAAACACGGAAGACTGAACACATTGCATTTTTCTCATTTTCTCCTTAACAACTCACCTACCCCATGAAAATACAGGCGGGACTGAGGGAGGAGAAAGGAGTGAGAGCTATCAGAAGTGGAGCAGTTATGCTGGGAGCTTTCTAAGCACCACGGTAGAGGGGCAGATAGCAGCATAAATACTGAACCAATCCTGCCTCAGGGCTCAGGGCATCACAGGGATGGGGATTGTAAACTGGGGACTGATGCAAAATGCTAAATAAGTAACCTGAGTCCCAGCTGGTGCCTTATATTCTGAGGAGTGTGGGCTCAATGAGAGGGTGGGTGGGTCTGGAAGCCTCCAGAACCAGTGTCCTTGCACTGCGTGTGGAGCTCGGGCAGTCAGGTGTCCGGTGTGAGAGTTCAGGCCTTGACAGAGTCAAGACACAAAAAGGAGTGAGGCTATGAAAAAGGCAGTAGAACAAAAAAGAGCTCTAGGCAATGCTACTGAGTCCTTACACCTCATCAGAGAGGAGGACCCAGAGGGAAGTTTGACATGCACACTAAAGGATTCTCCAGGAATGGGGGGGGAGGGAGAGGGCACCAGGAGAAAGGGAGGGAGGGGAGGAAAGGAAGGGGAAAAGGGGGGAGGGAGCAAGGGGATCAGGGAGGGGTGGAGGGAGGGAGGGGAATGGGGTACCTATCAAGTTTGTATGAGCAGAAAAACTAAATTAAAAAAAAATACCTTGGAATAAACTTAAAAATATATATACTTTCAAATATCTAAGCCGGGGGGAAAAAAAAAAAAGAAGAGAAAAAGGCAGTAGAAATTTAAATTTTTGAGGACAATTTTCCGGTTTTAAGTAAGGCTGTAACTTTTTTTTCTTGTGTGTGTGTGTGTGTGCGCGCGCACACACATGTCTGTCGCGCTTGTAGAGGCCCAAGGGAGACACTGGGGGAATCGTCCGGGGTTGCTCTGCCCTCTGACTGCTAAGTCCTAGAGTTCACCAGGTTCTGCCGTCTGGGCTGGAACCAAAGGATGCTTCACTCTGCATTTTTATGTGGCATCTGGGGACATGTACTCAAATTCTTTTGCTTTCAAGGCAAAAACTTTAACTCCTGAGCCATCTCTCCAGTTCCCAAAGCTGTAACTTTTATTATCACTGTATTTAGTAATTTGTTTTACTCTGGGAATGATATTTTTCTCTGTCATAGTCTGAATGTGAGCTGCATGCGTGTTTTGAATGTTTAATTAGTGTTAATGTTTGAGAAAGGTTATGGTACCGTCGAGCTTCACTGGAGGAAGCAATGTTACAGGTGATGGGTTCTTAAGGTTTGCTGGCCTGGTTCCATTTTTTCAGTTTGCTTTTGCTTTCTACCTGGTGGCTGGAGAAAGCTGAACTATATCTCCCCTGGAACCATAAGCCAAACGAACTCTCCTTTCTCCTTTCAGTTGTATTTAAGTCTGTCTCATGGCAACAAAAGAAAAATAAGTGTGACATGCTGTCTGTCCTACAACACAGTGGTATAGAATATGACAATAAAGAGCTCAGGGACAGTGGGAAGAGGGAAGAGGGTGGTGGCTGAATATGATCAAAGTACAAATAGAAAGGAAACCTTTAAGAACAGTAACAGAAGCTTAGTCATCACATGAGAGCAACTCTGAGGAAATGTAGCACTTACATATATGCCTGTTAGGTTCAGGGATCTAGATAGTCAGATCAACGATGTTTTGAAAAGTAGGAAATGCTTTTCTAGAGATGCACGTTCGAGTAGTCAGTGGCTGGACTACTTTATGGCAGGGACTTAATGACAGGGAGAGTTGAGGCCCTACACAGATCAGAGCAAAGTGCAGAGAAGAAACACAGGCAGCCACGCCTAAAGTCCAGAACTTGGTTAGTGGTGAGTGAAGATCTCACAGGCTGTGGAACTCCATGCTGCAGTCTCAGTCGCTCAGGAGGCAGAGGCAGGATGATCAAGGCTATTCTCAGCTACAAAACAAGTTCAAAGCCCAGCTGCAGCGATCCTGTATCACATGAACTGAACTGTTTGACATTTTTAGACATTTCTAGATTTCAAAGATGAAAAAGTTTCTAAGCTACTTTCAGTGCTGTAAACACTAGCTGAATGATATAAATTGACAGTATTTCACTATTCAGCCTAAGGATTCAAGGTTCTATATTCATTCATGTTTTCCTTGAGCCTATGAGGAACTGAAAAATAGTGGTATCTCTTCATTATTATTTATTATGCTTTCTTAGAAAAAAATATGGAAATTAACAGCATTTGTTTAAATAGATACGAAAGCAGTAGTTTTTCTTTTTTTTTTTTAATCATGTGGAATCTAACATAGAGAACCAAGATAGTACCACTAGATTCACTGAAATCTAACATCAGTACTGGATGCATCTGAATAGGAAGCTTTCAAATGTGCCGCATGCATATAAAGGGTGAGAAGACCAACAAGCGAAGAGGCTTCTGTAGTGCTCAGAGCTGGGAGCTCACCTTAATTTGCTCCATGAGGATGGCGTTGGTTGCTTCTGTCTCCCGAAGCAGGCCGTTTAGGTGGTCTGCACTTTTTGTGGTGGAACTGAGCTTCTGAGCCAATTCTTCTTTGGTAAACTCGGCATGCCATAGAGGAGGCTCTGAAAGATGTTTTGAGAATTACTTTTCAAAATCAGAGATTATACAGTCTAAATAAAAACACTGAAATGTCTTACTGTGGAATATTGCATAATTCCATTCTCTTTGCTATTTATCTACAGGACATACCTCAGTTATAAGGACTGACTCGTGTTGAACGTGAGAGTCATTTCTATTACATTGTGTATAGTCTGAGGACTGGCCCTCTAAGTCTCTCTGCTTTGTGTGTGATTCTAGACTTGTGTGTGTGTGTGTGTGTGTGTGTGTGATCTAACTCTGGGTCTCTTCCTATGTCCTATGGAACGTAACCTCCAGCCCATGGCAGAGGGGGGTTGCCAGGAACTCCGGAGGCAGGGCCTGGTCAAAGGACACTGTCATCACATGGGCCCTCAAAGCAGCACTGAGATTCCTGTTCATTCCTGTGGCTCTCTCTGCTTCTTAACTGCACAGCAACAACCTTCCTCTACCACGGGTCCCACCGTAGTATTTTGCCTTTCACAGGGCCAATGTCGGGGCCTTTCAGTGAAACCCTCCCCCAAAATACAAAGAACAGAGTGACATTTATTAAGCCGACAGTTAAGTAAGAAAAAGATTCCTACAGAGCACATACCAAGCCTGGTCTCGGGTGAGTTCAGAAGCTGCTCTAGGGACTGAGTGTGCGTTCCGGAGGAAGACACAGACTCGGTGTCAGTCGTCTCCATCCCTTCTCCTTCCTCCCGGGTCGCGGAGTGCACGTCAAGGAGGGGAAGCTCTGTGTTCCTCCTTTCTCGAAGGCTCTTTGAAGGTTGGTGGGAAGAAGCTGGGCCTGTTAAATATTTTTTGAGAAGGGTAGTGAGATCTGCTTAAAATCAATAAATCTGGCCCTTCCAGAGATACTTAAGAACTTGAAGAAAACCCTGGGGTGGCAAATGATAAGTCAAATAAGCAACCAGAAGTTAAATGGTACATGAGGAAACAATTACAAGTTCTAATAAACACTAGAACTTTTACTCTGTAATTTTAAAGAAACCATAAACCAACTGCTATTTGCTAGCCAAAATAAACAGTGAACAGATACTCTTTTTTTTTAACTTTTTTTTTTTTTAACCGTGTGTGTGTGTGTGTGTGTGTGTGTGTGTGTGTGTGTGTGTGTGTGTATCTGAGGGCACTGTGTGTCCCAGTGGAGCACCAAGAGTAACTTCAGGAATCATCCTGGATTGTTTTTACCTTTTTGCTTTGCTCTGAGATTTCCCACATTCTACCCACCAGGGCCAGAAGTGCAGACCACCACTGTTTCTGCCTGGTGTTTTTACATGGGACCTGGGATCCGAACTCAAGACCTTCTGATTGTGAAGCATCTTTCCAGCCCAGTGGACAGATATTCTTGATTAGTCTATGGCAAAGAGTTATACAGTTTTGAAATACTAGGAGAAATTCTAAAGCTAGATCCTAGCTCATTAGTAATTTTTTTAACTTTTTTGCATGTGTACACGCATCATGCATATCACAGGGCACTGTGTGTGTACTGAGGTTCAAGGGTAACTTCTGGAATCACCCTGGACTGCTCTACCTCCTTTTTGCTTTGCTCTGGGGTTTTCCAGGCCCTGTCTTCCAGGGTTGACAGTGCAGCCACAGCCATTTCTGCCTGCCATGTTTTACTTGGAATCTGGGATTCAAATTCAGGCCCTTCTGTCTGGAAGGCAAATTGTCTCTACAGCCCTGGTTCTAATAGCCAGACACTTCCTGTCTACTGTTTCTCACAGCAAGTCTCCTGGCAGTTTCTAACACTGGTTTCCAGGATTGCCTGCAGAACAGGAATGAGTCAGTTACAGCTAGTGGAAAGGCTTCCCTACTTACTACAGTGAAGAGTGGTGCAGATTTGTAAAGTTCATTGTCAAGTCTGAAGTTCAGAGAAATTTAATGACTGAGCAAAGTCTCAGGGGTAATTTGGGGGACCAGAATTCTAATCCAGATGTTTTAGTTTCAAAGTTTGTATTTGAATTATTTGAAGTATGTATTTGAATTATCACTCCTGGCCTTATAAAGCTCAGTTAGCTTCTGGTTGCCTTTCTGAAGCATTTCTGTGGGTTTCCGTTTCCGACATTTTATTAACTGTTCCTTCCTTGTGCAACCTGCTTTTCTGTGGTTCTTTCTCTGATTGTTGGCTTATATTAAATTTTCCTAAGTTAGTTCTGATCCTGAAAGTAATACCAGGGCCCTAAATACACTTTCCTTAGAAACAAAGCACTGTGAACTTGGGACTAAAACACAAGACATTAACATGATGCTTTCTTACCTCTTCTTAGGACCAAAACAGAAGACATTGAGTATTGTTGAATTAAAACTCCAAATAGTTAGAATTTGAAAGGAAGAAGCTATATTGGCCCAACAACTCTAAAAGTTCAGTATTGCTTGATTGTTTTAAACAGTCTTGCCTACCCCTCATACTTTTAAGACTGTATGCATATGTTGACTGCCAACAGAGAATAAAATATCAAGGGATGAACATTCAGTTGGACTCATACCATCAGACTACAGAAATGTGTTTAAGCTAGAGAAGAAGAAATACTTTACACAGAGGATACCAAGTTCAGGAAAACAAGCATTCTAAGAAGTTGTATAGACTGGTGTTAAGTATAATCCCAAAGGGTTCAAACAGTTTAAAGATATTCTCAGAAAGCATATCCAAAACTCATTAACCACAGAATCGATGTAGGTTGCCACTGAGTAAATTTTTTCTTTTCTCATGAATTGTGAACGATATTCTTTATTCTGCAAGTACATACATACTTCTTGAGGCTGGCTCGCTCTTGAGCTGGAATAGCTGAGCTTCCACCTTAGAGAGCTGGTGCTGCAAAGTCTCTATCGTCTTTCTGTGCTCTTCTTGCAGGTGCCGCACCTGGTCTCGAAAGCTGCTGCGGAGGACTTCATTCTGGGATGTCAGCTGACACACTGTCTGCGCATGTTCAGACTTCATCAGCATGTTCTCGGACTGTACTGAACACAACCTGAAAGGGTTCAGGATCATTCCTTCCCAAGTGAACTTCAGAACTGCTGTTAAAATACAAACCTCTAATTTTCCTACTATAGCTGCTGAAAAACATTTTCTAATGACTGAAGTATTTTGGAGTGATAAATGTTACCTTGTATTTGCAAGTAAAATAATTTATAACTACTTCTCCAGAGTAAAGATTCAGAGCTGGAAATCTCTGATGTAGTATCTAGTTAAGAACCGCTACTTCCAAGCTCTGCACATCTTGTCAAATTGGAAACCGGTAGAGCTTTCTTGAGACTACAGGTTTACAAGATTAACATAAATTACATTCTTAGGAGAAACTGTAAGCCAAGGAACCTAAGTGCTTTCACTTTTCAAAGGAGCATCAAAAACTAGACAAAAAGCACTTCAGAGCGTCAAATGCCTAACACAGTGGAAGGGGATGCTCAAGAACAGAAAGCCCTTTTCAGTATCCTACCATCTACCTAATCACCCAATTTCCATATTGTAGAAGTTTTATAGTTGTTCACAACAATCTTCATGTCACTATTCCTAATGTCTAAAGTATGTAATAATTAACGAGACAGTTCAAGTCAAACACAGAGCCACAAAGCTTAACTGCACTTTTTTTCTGGTTTGCTATTTTAATGTTTTCCTTTGGAGATTAAAAAAAAAGCTTGTAATCGGACATCTGGATTGGAAAGCAACTTTTTCTTTTTTTTTGGCTGCACTGGAGATTGAACTTAGTAACTCCTCTGAGTTCTAAGTGAGCACCTATTACTAAGCAACATTGAATGCCCTCTTGCTTTTTTTCTTGCTTTGCCCACTTTCCCTTCCTCCTCTCCCACCCTTCCTTCTTTCTTCCTTCCTTCCTCCCTTCCTCCCTCCCTTGAAACTCTCTGGTCATAAAGGCTATATGTGAGACAGAAAACTGAATGAACAGATTAAAATTAGTTGGTCTCAAAACACTAGTGCTAACAACAGTCTGGAGGGAAGCTTTGAGGTAGAACATGCGATTACTAAGTGCTAACATGCCTACTTCTATATACAAATCTGTGTTTATCTGGAAGAGAAGGGCTTAGGCATGCAGCTGCCTGCCACACACGAACCACCCAGTGCCTTCCGCAGTCTTACTTTTCCCGCAGTTCTGCCTCTTTGGTCACTGTTTCCTGTAGCATGCGATTGTGTCTCTCCAGCAGAGTGTCGTGCTCAGATTGCAAGGCCTGGAGCTCAGACGCACTGATCTGCAAGCTGTTCTGGCTGTCCTGTAACTTGATTTTCAGCTGGTCGATCAGCATTTCCAGGTGTTCCCTAAAACAGCAACAGACACTTTGTTTTAGTGTTGTATTGTTGCTATTGTGGAAGTTTCTAAAGGAAATATAATCATAAAAATTTAAAGATTAAAACTTTGAAATTATTTTATAATTGAATGTAATACATGTAATATTAAAATAAAGTTGTAGTCAGATTTTAAATCTCAGCTACTACAGATTTATAAAATGTCTCAGAATTTGTTTTACTTAAATAATATGTTGGTTTGTTCAGACTTGTTACAAATGCTGGCTGGTCTGATCCTGTCATAGAGAACAGTCCATCTTGAATTTGTGGCAATTCTCCTGCGGCAACTTCCTCAGTGATGGACTACAAATGTGCAACAGCATATTTGACTTGTCAGTGAGTTAAAAACTTCATGTTACAATGGAAAAGACCACTGACTGGCATCAGAAGAGCCTTGACTATACCACAGAACTGTCAGTTCAACCAACCAACCAACTCCGCACTGTTGTAAGTTATAAGAATGCGCTGAAGGAAAGGAGGAAGACTTTTTAGTCTTAGGTGGAAACAAGTAAAATCCACAATTCTGCCATAAGTCGCATATTAGTTTATTAAAAAAGAGGAATATTTACATTTGAATACTTCAAACTCAATTATTCTAGCATGCTCCAAAAAGGCTCCTACAAAGGCAACACTTTGTATTTATTAAGTATGTTAATATCTGACTTTATGATTAGAGCAAATGGGAGAGAAAAATGTTATACTGCAGATCGCAAATATTTAGATAGCATGAGACTGCTAAGAGCCAGGTGTAAGAACTTCAAGGAATGAACCTCTGACATTAATGTAAAATTAACACACATACTCACGATGCCTTAGCTGGTCTCTAGTTCCTATTACATTTTTGATTAGCTTGTACTAGCCCTAGATGTTTGTTTTGAATTAGTATTAAATGTTAATCAAATCAGGAGATACTCAAAAATACCATACTGTAAGCTCAATTTTAATGTCTAGGTTTTTATTTTAGCCAGGTCCTATTGAGACAAGCCTTGAGTGCTGGAGAGGGAATTCGGCAGGTAAAGATGCATGCACACCTGGTGACCTGAGCTGGAACCCCAGATACCGAAGGGGGAAAGGAGAGAATTACTATGGTAACTGTCTGCTAATCCCCACGTGTGCACATTCCCTCAAATAAATGACATGTGAAAATAAGAAGGCCAAGTACTAAGACAAACAACAGACAAGATTGGACTTTAGGTCTGCACTGCAGAGGCTGCGGGCTTTGCTGTCTACTTTGACACGCTTCACAGTCTGCAGTTTCTGTCTAGAACTAGAGCAAGGCCAAGAAAATCTCACTGGTAATTGCATCTAAAATTCTATAATCAAAGCAATCTACATGGGTTTTTCACCGTACTTGGAGAAGAATCTGTGTTACATAGGGAAAAGTTTTTTTTCTCAGACTTTACCTTTCTTGTTTAGCTCCCTCAGTTTCAGCATGGGACACAGACTTATTTTTCTGTTGTTTTAGAACATTATGAACTCGGACTTTGTAACTTTCAAATTCAGAGGTGACAGCAGCTTGTTCTGCCTAGAACAGTAAAAATTAAAAAAAATTTTCAATTGTGACATGATTCTCCTGTGTCCTCTCAGAAGCTAACAAATTGAGATGAATCTGTTTCTAAAAATGAAGAAAATAACTTACACTCATTTTAGTCTTGATTACCTCCACTAAAAAGTACAGTTCTGGAGCTGGGCACGGTCGCTCATACCTACAATCGCAGCACTTGAAAGGCTTAGGCATGAAGGTTGAAATGAGCTCAAGGCTAGCCTGGGCTGGAATGAGCCTGTCTCAAAAGTCCACTGCTTCTCCCACCACAGAGCACCAGCATCCAAGCTTAGTGAAAGAAAATCCTAGTCCTATTGGTCTCACACTCTTTCAAAGTTTTCATATATTTTGTCTTTCAACATGTTTTTTCACAGTAGATGAACTCGTTGCTCAAAAATCTTATGTCACTATTTGCTTCTGGAACTTCGTTAAGTTTTTTCTACTTAAGATACCCTCTCTTTTTATAAATTCCAAAAAATGTATTTTCAAGAACTATTTTGCTTGAACTTCACTGTAAAAACAGCGGTAAAAGTTAAATTCTGAGAGTCCCATTTTCTGAACTGACCTGTAAAGACCTACACCACTTTTTTCTACTTTTTTTTACTCATGAATTTGCTTTGACATTTTCATACATGTACACATAGCCTTTCATTTACACTCCTTTCTTTCTCCTCCCATTTCCCTCTCTCCTTTGTTCCCCCCCATCTTCTAGTTTTCCATATTCAAGTTTTTTTTGTGTACACTGGGCTCATTCAGGGAACATGTGTGATTTTAGAGCTGGGATCTTCTCTTGGAGTCCAGTGGACTCCTCCATGTGTACATTAACTAGCTATTTTTGCTCCCTCCTCCTCCCTCCCCTCCCCAAAACCTGTAGACTGCCTATTGTTCATCAGTACTTTGTAGGCTCCATGGGTTTCTCATCAATTCAGATCTCATCACTGGCATGCAGGTCTCCCTTATATCACTCTTGCCAAGCCCCCTCAGGTAGGGGCTTCACCTCCAACAAAGCCACTGCTTAGTTGTTTTGTACACTAAAGACAAGAAAGCAGGCTCCATGCCATTCTATTCAAACGTTCTAATTATTTGTAACTTGGAGGAAAGAAAAGAAATGAAAAATACTACAGTGCTTTCCCAACAACTTGATTTTTTCTTTAACAAATAAGTGATTTTTTTTTTCCTGTCTAAATTATAAAATGAAACTGTAATGGAAAAATGTGCCCATATTGGTCCTTTTGGCAGAAAAAAAAAAAGAAAAAAAGCAGGGTGGGCATGTACTGGATGTTCAGTGCTGAGGGAGAAGTGGCCCTGGAGGCGGCTGCGCGCCTGCCGGTAATGAAGACGCACCCTGGCCGCGTGGCTCTCCTCCTGCAGCGCTGCCACTCTCTGCTGGTACGTGCTCAGCGTGCGCTGGTGCTGCTCTGCAGACGTCTTCAGCTGCTCGTGGAGTTTGTGTTTCTCGGACGTTATTTCCGCCAGCTGAATCTGGGGGCAACACCTTAAGTTTAGTGCTAGAAAATGGACTTCACTGGTTAAAATACACATGAGGGAGAGGAAAGAAAGAATCTATATAATGGATTTTTTTTTAAGTTTAGGAATCATCATGTAAAAAGCAAAGAACATATCAGAATACTTTTTCATTGTAATGTTGATATATTTTTTTAAACAAATATCCATAAAAATCAATCCCAAATTACATATTAATGTTCAAATATCTTAAGATATTATACATAAAAATACAACAACTATAAAGCCACTTTATACATGACTTGTGTAATCTCATTCAGAAGATCAGGTGAGGTCTGGGGCCAAGGTTATCTGTCCTGTTCTACTGAGCACCACAGATCTGCGGACACTTGGCTTGAATCCTGCACTTCCTGTCACTTCTCCACATGCTCTGTAAATATTCCCAGAGGGTAATCCCTGGCTGGATAATTAGAAAAAGCCCTAAAATGGCTTATTTCTACACAGAAAAATTCTTTTCCAATTGTAAGATATAAACCCTTACTTTATAGACTTCTACTTGCTGCTGGCTGGCCTCCAGCTCGCCCTTCAAAGACGCCTGAAGGATTAAGTGATCCGTCTCCTACAGAACACGAATCTTGGTTAAATCAAAAGAAATCAAGTGATCGTAACTATGAATAGTACTGAAATATGACATCAGAACATAACGCACCGCTTGCTTGGAATCTGCCAGTTCCTTTTTGGTTTTCACAAGCAGCTGTTTGATTTTGGTGGTGTTTTCTTCATAATGCTGAACTGAAGACTGCAGTGAAGCTAGGACAAGAAGTAATTTCATCAGTAAGACATAAAAACGGACTTTTATGAGCAAGCATGATACAATTCTACATTTTTAGCTCTTTCTTGCAGCATTTTTCAATACATTCGACAGCTGCAGTACATAATGAACTCCCTCAATCATCCACCTTGAACATTTACCCACACACAGCAAATCTGTGCCTGGGCCAGTGGTTAGCAAAGTGCAGCCCACAGGACATCTTTGTGAGTAACGGTTTAAACAGAATATACCCAGTTCATTCACTCACACACTCTGTGGTGTCCACTGAGACTAGGTAGCCCATACAGTCTAAAGTATTTTCTGTTTGCACTTTTATAGGAAGAGAGTGCCTATCCTTGTTCTATAACTCACGTAGTCTAAATCTCCACTGGATTATTTTAGAGTAAATCCATTTACCTACAAATATTTCAGTATACATTGCTTAAATACAGGTTATGGCTGTAAATGTTATATAGTATGGTTACATTTAGTTCATATGCTTAAAAGCAGCGCTTTTAAAAAGTACCTTGAAAAGGTGGGCATGGTGGTACACACTTGTAACCTTAGAACTTGGGAGGTAGAAGCAGGAGGATTTTGAGTTCAAGGTCAGTCTGGTCTACATAGTGAGTTTGGGGTCAGGCTACATTAGACTCTGTCTCAAAGAGATGAAAATGAACAAGAAATAAAGCAAAATGAGGTATGTATATTTGCAACTGATTTGCAATTGTTTGATATAGAAGGTATATATCTGGTCATCTGTTTTTGTGCAAGTGAATCAGATGCTTTTGTGTGGGGGGGACATAAAAGGGTTGCTAATGAAAACAGAAATTACTAAGGAACCAGTAGAAACACAATTAAGGCAAAAACGCTCCTGCTAAACTAGATTAAAAAAAAAAATCGAGTAGAGATAAGAAGATTCCTTGTGTTGACCACAGAGTCTCACTGCAATGAACAGTAAAAACAAGGACTCTGCCTGCTGTAAATAGGCTAAAGAGAGCTGACACAGGCACTGTGATCTCTGAAGCCACAGACCTGACATGCAGTTCTTTCATACCTTTACATGGAAGGACTTTGGCACTGTGCTACTGACAGATCTCACAAGTAATGATTAACTTTGTGAATATGAATTCATGCCTACAGTTTATTACTTGCAAGCAGAGGGGAGAGTGTCTTAACTGGTTTCTACAGTTCACCTACGTCAGTTGTTAATGACAATTATTTGCTTAATTTAAAAATACCTATGAAGCATAAGTTTTATATGGAACCTTGAAAATGTTCCAGAAGTTCTGATAAGCAAGATGAGGTCCTGAAAGCACAGAACATAAGAGTGAAACCAGGAAATAACACTTTACAAGATGATGTAAAATAAAATACGAAAAGAAACACAGGAGGCAGGTGTCAACATGGCTTGAGGGAGGTTTCACAGAACAGGCAAGCACTTGGATTAGAAAGTTTCCAAAAGTAAATATAGGGTGTATGAAAGTGGGATGAAAGGAATGAATCTAAGACCAGTATCTTAGATCATCACATCTGTGACCGCATTTCAAGAAAACTCTCCAGGTACTATGAGTCAGGGAGGAGAGCCCTCTGTGCCGCCCCCCCGTCCGCCTGGGACAGGACTCGCTCTCCATCCCAGGTAAGTTCTCCCAGCACCCAGGTCACCGGCTCCTCCCAGCCCCTCCCACCAGCCACCCCGAGCAACACCCAGGCTGCTTTGGACTTGCGTGGGTCGTGCCCCAGGTTCCAGCCCCTCTGTCCCACCCGCCCAAACAGGACTCACTCCCAGTCCTTCATTCCAGCCCCTCTGCCCCTCTGGTCCGACCAGGACCCTCGCTCGTGGTCCAGGGAGGACACGCTGCTACTCAGAATTCAACAGACTCCAAAGGAAGCTCAAGCAAAGCTCTGGGGTACAAAGGCCATACATCTGAAGTCCTCTGAAATCATCCTGTCACATGGGAGAGATTCTTCACATCCAGCCCAAAGATAAGTACACCTCTTGTTTTTACCATACTTCTCCTTTCTAATATTAATCACTGTAGATTAGCTTTTCCATATAGCCACCCCCAAAATATATACAACTCCAGGGATTATACCACTCAAAGATGTGATAATCTAAGATACTGGTCTTAGATACTGGTCTTAGATTCATTTATTACCAAGGTACTAAATCGTAAAAGTACACTACCATACTAATATTCACCCCCTGTCTACTTAACCTTACTTAACTGATGTACTAACAGCCTAATAGCCGCATCTAGGAAAGAACACTAACAACAGACAAACATACCCAACTCCAAGGCAAGCACTAGTAACAACTGCCCGAGAGTAGTAATACCAACTAAATCAGTTCAGTCAAAAACACACAGACACACAGAAAGGTCTTAAGGGACAAAACAACAATGCCCAAGTCAAAGTGCAGATCCATAAGAAACAAAACCCAAGAAATTAAATCTCCCACTGAAAGAATTAACCCCATACTGATGGATTCCAAACAGAACAAATTCACAGAAAATAGCCAAGAAAGCCAGACCCAAGATAACAACCTCTTTCAATACTATGAAAGAGGAAATCTGGGAGGAGTTAAACAACCGCATCAACCACTTTGAACAGGAACACAACAGACACTTAGGGGAGTTGAGAAAAACAGTTCAAGAAACAAAAATAGGCATAGAGCAGTTAAAACAGACTCAAGCAGAGTTTAAAACTGAACTAAAAGACAAGTTATCTTCAACCCAGAGCTCAACAGAGTCTCATTAGCAGAATCTTGAAGACAAAGTGAGAGTATTAACCAGCTCAATGGAAGAGGTTGTTAAAGCCGAAAAGATACTTGAGAGAAATATCCAAGAGTTATGGGACACCCTGAAGAAGCCTAACATGCGCATTCATGGAATACCAGAGCAAGAATCCCAAAATACCACACCTGAGGAAATTTTTCAAATTATCATAAATGAAAATTTCCCTCAACTAAAGAATGAGAGCCCATCCAAATACAAGAGGTGTTCTGCACCCCAAACAGGTATGACCAAAACAGAAGCTCACTACGGCAAATAATAGTCAAAACTCTCCACATTCAGGACAAAGAAAAGGTGCTGAGAGCTTCCCGGGGGGGGGGGAAGTCACTTTTAAAGGTAAACTTATTAAAATAACAAATAACTTCTCAATGGAAACAGTAAAAGCAAGAAGAGCTTGGAGAGACTTACTTCAAGTATTAAATGAGCGAAAATGTCAACCCAGGCTGATATACCCCACAAAACTATCCATCATGATTGAGGGAGAAAGAAAAGTTTTCCAGCACAAAGACAACTTGAAGGTGTACATGTCTACCAAACACCAGGCCTTCAAAAAATGCTATTGATACTCAAGACTGAAGAAAAAAAACAAGCGTATCTAGGAGGACAGAAGAGAAGTATAACACCAAAACTTAAAAGCCAAATAATACACTTACGAAAGCCACTAAACACAAAAAACTGTCCGGAATTAAAAATAATTTCTCCATTATAACATTAAATGTCAATGGAATTAACTCACCAATCAAGAGACACAGATTACAAACTTGGATTAAAAACCACAACCCATCAATCTGCTGCCTTCAGGAAACTCATCTCACCACAAAAGATAGGTACATCCTAAAAATAAACGGCTGGTCCAAAATTCTGCAAGCTAATGGAACCAGGAAACAGGGGTAGCCATTATGCTATCGGACCAAGTGGACTTCGAACCAAAAAAAATCATAAGAGACACAGATAGATACTGCATTTTAGTCACAGGTACAATTCACCAGGAAGACTTCACAATACTGAACATATTATGCACCCAATTCAGGCCCCTCCACATTCATGAAGCAAACCCTACAGCATCTAAAGCGAGAAATCAACCCCCAAACGATAATTTTGGGGGATTTCAACACCGCCCTCTCAACATGGGATAGATCAACAGGTCAAAAGCTTAACAGAGACACTTTGGAACTTAATCAAACCCTTACTGAAATGGACTTTACAGATCTCTATGAAACTTTTCATCTACGCACCAGAGAATACACATTTTTCTCAGCAGCACATGGAACTTTCTCCAAAACAGATCACGTATTGGGCTACAAAATGAATTTCCATGTATACAGAAAGTTGAAATTCTAGCCTGTACCTTATCAGACCACAATGGTCTAAAGCTTGACATCCACAACACGACAAGCAACAGAAAATACACTAACTCCTGGAAACTTAACACTATAATGCAGAGTAAGAATTGGATTCAGGAAGACATTAAAAAGGAAATTCCAAGATTTCCTGAAAGTGAACGATAATGAAAATACAACTTATCAAAATCTTTGGGACACAATGAAAGCTGTCCTAAGAGATAGGTTCATAGCTCTTAATGCCTACATCAAAAAAATGGAAACACCACAAATAAATAACTTAACAATGCAGTTTAAAGCTTTAGAGACACTAGAGCAATCTGATCCCACAGCAGTAGAAGAAAGGAGATTAGCAAAACCAGGGGGAAATATCTGAAGTTGAGAGTAGGAAAACGATACAGAGAATCAACCAGTCAAAAAGCTGGTTCTTTGAAAAAAATCAGTAAGATTGACACACCCCTAGGTAAATTAACCAAAAGCAAGAGAGAGAAAACACAAATTAACAAAATTAGAAATGAAAATGGACTTATCACTACTGATACCCAAGAAATTCAGATTATTTTAACATCATATTTCAAAACCTTATACTCTGATCGAAGCGGGAATGCTTCAAGTTTTTCCCCATTGAGTATAATCCTTGCTGTTGGCTTGGTAAAGGTAAAACTGTTGTTGGCAAAGGTAAAACTGACAACCCAAAAGAGATGGATGAATTCCTAAGTAAGCACAACTTACCTAAATAGAATTAGGAGGTTGTGAATTATTTAAATAGTCCTATAACATATGAGAAAATTGAGGAAGTAATCTCAAATCTTCCCACTAAAAAATGTCCTACCAGATGGATTCAGCAGAGTTCTACTGACATTTAAGGAGCTAATAACACCAATACTCCTTAAACTGTTCCATCAAATAGCAAAGGAAGGAACACTACCAGATTCTTTCTATGAAGCTAATATCGTCTTAATCCCCAAACCTAATAAAGATACACTTAAAAAAGAAAACTATAGGCCAATTTCTGTGATGAATACAGATGCAAAGATTCTCAACAAAGTCTTAGCAAATCAGATTCAAAAACATATCAAAAAGATCATTCACGGGGACCAAGTAGGCTTTATCCCAGGCACACAAGGTTGGTTCAACATACGCAAATCAATAAATGTAATTCACCATATAAACCAGTCCAAAGTCCAAGACCACATGATACTCTCGATAGATGCAGAAAAAGCTTTTGACAAGATCCAACAGCCCTTTATGATCAAAACCCTAGAGACAGTAGGAATGGAAGAAACCTTTATCAATATAATAAAAGCTGTATACAACAAGCCCACAGCAAAGATTATACTCAATGGGGAAAAACTTGAAGCATTCCCACTTCGATCAGGAACTAGACAAGGCTGTCCACTCTCACCACTTCTATTCAATATTGTACTTGAAGTCTTAGCTGAAGCCGTAAGACAAGAAAGGGACATAAAAGGGATTCAAATCAGCAAGGAAGAAGTCAAGTTATCTCTATTTGCAGATGACATGATCATATACCTGAGTGATCCTAAAAACTCCACCAGGAAATGCCTCGAACTAATACAGGAGTTCAGCAGGGTGGCAGGATACAAAATAAACGTACAAAAATTAGTCGCCTTTCTATATGCCCAGAATGAAAGAAGTGAAAAAGCCCTGGGAGAAACAATCCCATTTACTATAGCCCCTAAGAAAATGAAATACCTTGGTATAAACCTAATCACGAAAGTAAGAGACCTTTACAATGAAAACTTTAAAACTCTAAAGAAAGAAATTGCAGAAGACACCAGAATGTGGAAAGATCTCCCGTGTTCCTGGATTGGCAGAATCAATATCATAAAAATGACCATCCTAGCAAAGGCAATATACAGATTCAATGCTATACCAATCAAAATCCCAAAGCAATTCTTTAAAGAGGTTGATCAAATAATCTCAAAATTCATATGGAAGCACAAAAGACCCAGGATAGCAAAAACAGTTCTGGGTAACAAAAACACTACTGGAGGTATCACCATACCAAACCTTAGCCTATATTACAAATCCATAGTTATAAAAACACCCTGGTACTGGCTCCAAAATAGACACACGAATCAATGGACAAGGGTTGAAGACCCAGATATAAGCCCACACAACTACAGCCATTTGATCTTTGACAAAGGGGCCCAAAAAATCCAATGGAAAAAGAACAGCATCTTCAACAAATGGTGCTGGCAAAACTGGATCTCCACATGCAGAAGATTAAAACTGGACCCGTATTTGTCACCATGTACAAAGACTTAATTCCAAATGGATCAAGGACCTTGATATAAGGCCAGAGACTATAAAAACCTTAGTTGAAAGGGTCAATTCCCTGGAGCTGACTGGACTAGGCCAACAGTTCCTAGTCGGAAATCCAATCGCACAGTCAATACAACCAACAGATGGGATCTTATGAAATTAAAGAGCTTCTGTTCAGATAAAGAGATTGTAACTTGTGCACAAAGGCAACCCACAGAATGGGAGAAAATCTTCACTAACCACATATCTGATAGAGCTCTACTATCCAGAGTGCACAAAAAACTCAGAAAACTAAACACCAAGAAAACAAATAGCCCAATTAAAAAATGGGCCTTGGAACTTAAAAGAAACTTTACCAGGGAAGAATTTGAAATGCCTAACAAATATCTTAAAAAATGCTCTGCATCCTTAGCCATCAGGGAAATGCAAGTTAAAGTTTCCCTGAGATACCATCTCACCCGGGTCAGGATGGCAAAAATCCACCACACAAATAACACCAAATGCTGGAGAGGATGTGGAGAGAAGGGAACTCTCCTACATTGCTGGTGGGAATGCAGGCTTATACAACCACTACTATCTGGCGATTCTTTAAAAAGTTAAAGATTGAAATGCCGTATGACCCTGCTATTCCACTTTTGTGAATAATCCCCCATATAGCAAAAATTCACCTCGATAGTAGAAGGAAGACCATGTTCATAGCAGCACTGTTTACAATAGCAAAGTCTTGGAATCAACACAAATGACCAACAGTTGACGAGTGGATAAGGAAAATGTGGTACATTTATACAATGGAATACTACTCAGCCATCAAAAATGAATTAATGCAATTTGTCGGGAAATGGATGGAATTAGAAACAATTATATTGAATGAAGTAAACCCAGACACAGAAAATTAAGCGCCATATGTACTCCCTAATAAGTGGATCCTAGTACCAAACCCACTTAGTGACACACTCAAAAATAAATCTCTGTAATACCTACAGTAATTGCAAAGATTATAAGCAGGGAAGGAAGGGGAAGGAGGGCCCCGCCAGAAACAAGGAGAGAGGGGATCATGCTACAGCAGAGAAATAGGCCACCATCATGGACTGTAACTAAGTAATGAGACATCTGGTTGGGCTTGCAGACTTTCCTTAATGATCAGTTGCATCTGATGGGGTATGATCTCACCAGAAGGGAGGGCACAGAGTCTGGCAGAGAGAAGGTAACCATCCTGCAAATGGTCTCCTACTCTTATTGCATCTACCTTTGAATCTACTCTTATAATAAGACTATTTTAACAGCCTTTTATCTCTGGCCAGGGGGTGACATCTAATACCCATCAGGATGGAGCCAAGGGCAGTGCAGGAGCAGCAAAACTGAAAAAGAAAATCAACAAACCATAATTTGGAAAATCAGAGACGCTACATCAACCACCTGGAACCAGGCCAACCTAATCTCTCCCCATCCTAAAGCTCAGGGAAATTTGCGAAAGAGGGGGTGGTAAGATTTTAAGAGCCTAAAGATGGGGAAGAGCAACAATATGCAAGATACTCCATACAAGTTAGGGTCGAAGTAATCATAATACGACTTTGCATGACCTGCACAATGACCAACATATCACTGAACCCCCAAAGTCTAGCATGGATCACAGGCACTACGATCCTTAGAGGCAAGAGATTAACAGCCACAATAGTGTTCCTATACTAAAGGGGAACACACACAAAAAAAGAGCTCTAGGCAATGCCACTGAGTCCTTACACCTCATCAGAAAGGAGGACCCAGAGGGAAGGTTGACATGCACACTATAGGATGCTTCAGGAATGGAGGGGGTGAGGGCACACTGGGAGAAAGGGAGGGAGGGGGAAAGGAAAAGGAAAAGGTGGGGAGGGAACAAGGAGATCCAGGGAGGGGTAGAGGGAAGGAGGGGAATGGGGTACTTATCAACTTTGTATGAGTGGAAGAAATAAAAAAAAAAGTCAGGGATGAATGCACATTATACAGTACTCCTTTATAAGATGATGAAGCGTGGCTGTTTCACAAACACTAATAGCAAGAGAAGCTATGTTACTTGCCCTTGCTTCCTCACTATCAGTACTGTAAGTGACTAGTCCTTAAGCCTAGAGCAAACCTGTAGGAGATTGTTTAGTGGATGGGGAAGGTCCAGCCTATGGTGGGTGGGACTGGTCCCGGGCAAGTGAATAAGATGTGTGACAAGAGGAGGCGTCCTTGTGAACACTTGGCCTGACAGAGTGGTCTGCAAGTTAAGGCCAGCCCCTCTCTCAGCTGCCACGTGGATACGGCATGGCCAGTTCACTCAGCCCTGGTGCTGGTGTGAGCTCTCCTGCAAAGCTGGACAAGGACCTGTTATCAGTCTATCATAAGAGAATCAACCCCTTGTTCCCCTAAGCTATTTGATGGTGATTTTTATCAGCAACATGCAGATGAACTGGACAGGAGATTAACAAATAATTGATCTTACCTCGTGGCTCTACCTCCGTAATCTTCCCGTATTATATCCTTCTCATTTATATACTTAAGTCTTGTTTTATGGTAACAGCTCTGTAGCCACTTCAGGTTATTTGATGGAAATTCTGCTTTTACTCAGGGTCAAGACTTACCTTTTTCCTAGAAATAACTAAGCAACTAAATGAAATTCACCACACACCTTTTCTCCGGGCACTGCACGCTGAATACAGAGCTGGGGCCCCTGTGAGGGGCCAGCAGACGAGACGAGCCCTGTGACGGGCCTGGCTGTGCACACAGGGTCAAGCTGCATTCTGTACTGTGAGTTCAGGGTCTTGCTGGGGACGGAAAAACGAATGAAGAATGGCTACCTGACCTCTGCAGCTCACACAACACAGGCCCACTGACCGGTACATTCACGTGATGGATTCATAGGTACTTGGAACTCTGCACAGCACCATCTTGGCACTGAGGCTGAACTAGGGCTGCATAAAAGGATACTCTAGAATGGTTCTCAATGAGGTGAAAAATAATTGACTAAAGGACGAAAATGATCTGCAAATTGGACAATCAATGCTTACATTCCTAAATGAATATAAAAATTTCTCATTGTTGAATTAATGAAAAATTTACATTTTCTATACAAGAAGATAGGAAAATATGATGTGTATATCTAGGAAAAAGAAACTGAACAGACCCATAAAGCATAGCCATTAAACAAGTATTAACCATGCTCAAAATTTTAAATGAAAATATTAACAATGAGAAAAAAAATTAAAAAGAATCAAATAGAACTTTTACAAATAAAAGTGGTAATATTTAAAGTAAAATTTTAAAAAATGAACTAAGATATTAGAAATTGTAGGTCAATGCACTTGAAGGCATAGTAGCAGGACCCATCAAGAAAACAAACAATAAAATTACCAAAAAAACATCAAAACCATAATATAAACAGAACAAGGCACTAAGGGTCTAGTAATATATATGAAGAGAATTAGCTATTTGAAAGCAATCAATGATAAATTGAAGATGCATATTAAAACCACTAAAAATCAAAACGAAAGTACAACAAATAAGTTGATAAAGGATCTAAAATGATTGCCAAAAAAAATTCAAAAGAGAGGACAGGACAAATAGCAACCAGAAAGGTACAAATCACAAACAGCCATGCTAAAAAATAAATGATTTAAATATTTCAGTTACACAGCAGAGGTTGCTAGATTGGAGGAAAAAGTAGGACCTGGTTGTATATTAAAAAGAACATTATCATCTCTGTAATAACTACAGTAATTGCTAAGATTATGAACAGGAGGGATGGGGAAGGAGGGTCACACCAGTAACGAGAGAGGGGACCATGTTACAAGAGAGCAAATAGGCCTCCATCCAAGGACTGCAAGTAAGTAATGAGACATCTGGTTAAGTTCACAGACTTTCTTTCCTGATCATTTGCAACTGATGGGGTATGATCTTACCAGAAGGGGAGGGCATATAGTCTAGCAGATAATAAGTAACCATTTCGCAGATGGGTGAGTGACCCCTCCCTCACCGCAGTTTCCTACTTTTATTACCTCTACCTTTGAATATTGTCTTATAACAAGACTCTAATTTAACAGGTCTTTATCTCTGGCCAGAGGGTAACATCCAATACCTATCAGGGTGGAGCCAAGGGCATTGCAGGAGCAGCAAAACTGAAAAAAAAATCAACAAACCATAATCCAGAACATCAGAGACTCTGTATCAATCACCTGAAACTAGGCCAGCCTAATCTCTCCTCAACCTGAAGCTCAGGGACATTTGCGGAAGAGGGGGCAGTAAGATTGTAAGAGCACAAGGATGGGAGGAGTAATGATATGCAAGATACTCCACACAAGTTAGGGCCGAAGCAATCATAAAAGGACTTTGCATGCCCTACGCAGTGTCCAGCACACTATTGACCTCACAAAGTCTAGCATTTGCTAAAAGCACTAGGACCCTGCGAGGCAAGGGATTGACAGCCACGGTAGTGTTCATGCTTAAGGGGAACACAGGAAAGGGTTCAGGGAAATGCCACTAGGTCCTTGCACCTCATTGGAGAGGAGGACCCAGAGGAGAGTTTGGCATGCACATTAAAGGATGCTCTGGGGATGGGAGGGGGAGGCACTGGGGAATGGGGAGTAAAGTGGGAGGGGAGGGGGGAAAAACAACAACAACAAAAACAAACAAACAAACAAACAACATTATCACAGATGTAGGTTAAAAGTCAAATGTAAATAATAATCTGAAGAAGACTGAATGATTATAACTATCAATACCTAATGATGGGATAGAAAATGACAATAACAGAGTTACTAAAACAATAGGAATACCTAACAACACTTTTAAGTGTGAATGTAGTGAACACCAGAGTTTCTAAACAGACAAAACATCAAAGTAACAGAACTAAAGAGATCCACAATTATGAATGGAGACTTCAACACAGCTCTCTGAACAGAGTAGACCAAGTAGAGGGAAAAATTGCTAAACCAACAGAAGACTTTAATCTTCCTGGAAACTGGCAAGACACTGATGACTAATACAATAATGAGCTATTCACATCGTTTTCAAGTATACATGACATGTAAAGAACTCCTGTGCAAGGCCACAGAACATGCAAAAGCACCAAAACTCAAGAGTATATACTCTAATTACAAAGAACTTTAAGATATTTGAAATTAATTCTTTAAATATTTTGAAATTAAACAATGTATTTCTATATAACCCAGTATTAAATAAGAAATCACTAAAGAAATTTACAACTATTTTGAAATGAACTAAACTGAGAACAAAACATCAACTTGTAGGTGAGGTTCAAATGGTACAAAGAGGAAATGCAAAGCATTAAATGGTAACCTTAAGAAATATTTTATGGACAAAAGTAGATGAAATTACCTTGAAAAGGTTCCATCACTACTTAAGTTTCCTAATCTGCTGACAGTTGGAGAATGTGGACAAAGATCACTCTTTCTTTGCATTGCATTATTAGTGTAATAGGTTCTCTGCACTAAGCATCAATGTATTTTACTAATGGCAAATGGGTAGACACACTGCTGGCTGGTGATTAGATGTATGTGAACAAATAACTAGTAACCCTTTAACCGGTTATGAAGCTTATTAGGTGAAGTGAATTATGTTCTACTTACTCATTTCTTCTTGTAGAGTTTCTTGTTTCTGCTTCTGAATTTTTATTTCTTGTTCTAAATCTTCTATCTTGGTGTTTTTATTAGTTAACTTTTGATTTAATTCTTTCATCAAACGTTCATAGTCTGCTATTTCCATATTCATCAACGTGGTTTGTTGGGCATCCTGCACATTAATAAGACTCATATATTACTAAGATCAGCCAATTTGTGAAACTGATAAGATGACGCCACAAGAATAAACAAGTTCTATAATGTTTTTCTATAATACACAGAGAATAGAATGAAGGAATAATAAAGTTAGACACTCTCTAGATCTAACTTCTTAAAGTATTTTCTAATAGTTTAGCTCAATTTTCTGAATTCTGTTTTAATTGGTTATAACTTTCATTAGCACAGCTGGTAGTAATCGTAGGGAGCTCCTTTTTTAGAAAGAATTAATATTAGCAACTTTTACAGTATCTTTTTAGACTAATCTATGAAAAAGTAGAAAAAAATTATCCAAAGTTGTTATTGTAAAAAATGTCGGGGCTGGAGAGGTGGCTCAGGGGTTCAGCCTCTGCCTTGCAGGCGGAAGGTCCTGAATTCAGATCCCACGTATAGACGCCAGGCGGAAGCGGGGGCGGCCTGCGCTTCTGGTCCTGGTAGGGCGGAGCCTGTGAATCCCGGGGCAGAGTAAACAAGGAGGAGGTGGAGGTGGTCCGTGGTGGTTCCCGAATTCGTCTGTGGTTCTACACACACAGACACACACACACACACACACACACACACACACACACACACACGCGCGCGCGCACATACATATGCACGCACGCACAATTGAATAAATAATGATTAAAAAAAATGCCAAGCTGACAGTTTCATGTTATTCAATAATTACACAAAGAGACAGGAAGATCAAGCCAATATGTAATAACTCATCAGCTTAGACTCTTCTGAATAAACAAGTGCTTAGAAAATAAAATGACAATTTCAACTTATAGAAGCTATCAATTAGAAAATATTATTTCAGTGTTAAGGACATTTAAAAATCTTAATGTAGAATATGTAAATGTATAATAGCCCAATAATATGAACACTCATACAAATTTTAACTTATATGCCTTTTAACTTGTATGTCTTATGAGAATTTTTCTTTTTGTGAGGCTAAGACTCAAACTAGGGCTTCAGACATGCCAAGAAGATATTCTGCCATGGACTTACATCCCCATTGGCTCTAATTTATTTTTACCTTTTTAACCAGCTCTAATTCTTGCATAGTTTTTTGAAGCTGTTTCTTTTCTTTCTGAAATTGTAGCTGAAGTTCTTCAAGCTCAGTTACAGTACTGAAGTGCTCCTAAAATAAGAAACAAAAACAATCCTCGTGACTTTTAACCAATTAAAACTCTCTTTTCTTCATTCCACTATGATTTTTATTATATTATCATTAATGTCAAGATTTTTTTTTACCTTTATCTTCTGCTCTTTCTGAAGTTTTTCAGCTTCCAATTCCTTATCTACCATTGCCTTGGCTCTCTGGACTTCTAAAATCTGTATTTCTAGTAACTTGGCATTCGATTGTAGTGTTTCAATACGAGCCAAGAGATCTTCTTTATCTGAACTGAGTTGTTCACACTGCAGGAACAAATAATTCACCAGCTTAAACATTCCAAAAACATACATGGGAGAAGATGAAGTGCTTAAGAGAATTATTAGCATGATATGAAAAATGAAAATTTCAAAATCAGTTCCACAGAATGACAATGTTAAGAAACAAGTTTTAAAAACAATCACTGTTGTTATTTATGATGATTGATTTAAACTGTCAACCTGACAATCTAGAATCATATAGAAGAAAAGCCTCTTTCTTGGGAAGCTTGATATTGATTACCTTAGTGGTATAAGAAGACCCTATTTTTAATTGTGGGTGGGACTTTTCTCTGGACTGTAATATGGAGAAAGCAAGCTGACAAACATTCATTAATTCACTGGTCTCTGCTCTTGAAACTCCTTTGAACTCCTAGTACTGTGTACTCCCTGCCATGACAGACTGCAGCCTGAGCTTGTGAGCCTCATGAGCCCTTTCCCTCTTCAACTGCTCCTCAGGATATTTTATGATAGAAACCAGAAACGATACTCAGACAATATTGATAGGGAAAATCTTACAGGAAATCAGAAAGATTCTGCACCCTTAATACAGTAAAAGGCAGAAATGAAAAAACAAAATCCACTGAATTGAAATTAGATGGTTATTCAAGCTCATTTACAGTACTAACGTGCTCCGAAAATTAAGAACAAAGCACTGAATTCACTGACATTCAGGAAGGAATACGCTAGACAGCACAACTGTTAACTCCTGTGTTAAGTCTCTTTTGATACAGGAAAAGATTAAAGGAAAAGATTAAAAAAAAAGATAAAATGAGAAAGAAATCTTGCTTTAGATATATCATTTTAATTTTTATGCAAAAATTGAGATAAAATGTATTACAATTTTTCATGTATTCAACTTAAAATGTACCTGAAAAGTTGAATTTCTCAATTGTTTGGTAAGGTCTTCTACATGATGTTCAAAATAATTAGCACGTTCTTTTTCCACATCCAATTTTTCTGACTGCTTGTCATATTCTAATAAAAGATTCTTCAATAAAAGAAAAGATCACCTTTAGGTTATTAAGCACGCAAAATGTCAAAATGTATAATCAAGTCACCTTGACATGACACTTGAATCTATTTGAGATGTTTAAAATATTTAATAGGAAAATTTAAATTACCTACAAAAATATTACTAAGGATTAGTATCTAATATATAAGCCTAATAAATTCATTTAAAATTTAAATGAACTTACTTATCTTTCATGAGCCAGTTACATGTTCTAAAAGATTCTACGACCTAATTAATTTCTCTCATAGCTAGGATGTGTATACTAATTTTATTAAATTTAATCTTTCAATGTTTTCCTTTTGTAGTTTTAAAATTGATTTTAAATTCATAGAAAAATATTTCATATCACAAACCAGTAAAGTACTAATAATTCATTTTAGGTATTTAGAAAACATTTTCCATATAATTATTTTATCTACATAGAATCTATTTGGGTATGTGCAGTAACTATACTTTTTCAAACAGCTTCTAATTCTTTCTTCATTCATTTCTGTTTTGAAGCTTTTGTGGGATCATACAGCCTAGCTGGCAGAAGAACAGATCTGGTAAAATTCCAATTCTGTTATATTCCTTATCTTATGGTCTTGAAGTCTTTTAAGACCTTTCTGTGTGCCTCAGATTGCTTACTAGCAAGCTAGTCATGCTGACAACATACTCTTCCTGCTTTTCTGAGAATTGCACATATTAAGACATGTAAAGGGCTTAGCAGAAAGTCTGGCATGTGTTATGCTTACATCTCTGTCATTTATGACATTAATCTGTATGACAACATGTTGATTCTATTGTCCCTCTTCTGCCCACTCACTTTTCCACCCAACACATATCTTTTCCATTTGGTCCATCTACCTGTTATTGCCAATGGAATTAATTACTAAGGAGAAGTTGTCAGTGGTCTATCTGGCTGACCACTATCTATTCTGGAACTCAGAATTTAGTCCAGCTATGTAAATATTTATTAAATGAATAAACACATGATGAAATAAAATGATACTTATTTTACACAATGATTTTGCTGGACTTTAAAATTCGTTATAAAATTCTGGAGAGACGGCTCAAGAGTTAAACCTCTGCCTGGAAAGCAGAAAGTCCTGAGTTCAGATCCTGGAGCCTATGTAAAAACGCCAGGCAGAAATGGCAGTGGCCTGTACTTCCACCCCTGAAAGACAAAGACTAGAAAACTCCAGAGCAAAGCAAAGAGGAGGTGCACAATCCAAGCTGATTCCTGAGGTCACCCTTGGGCACCCTTCCGCAGGCACATATAGTACAATACGCACACATACACTAAAAAAAAAAAAGAGTCTCATGTTACTAATGTAGAACATCACATTACCTCTAACAGTGTTTTCTATTTCTGATTAGAATTACTTTGTTGAAGTTTCAGGTACAATCATTTTGTCCAGCACAATATTAAATAATAATACTAACTGCCCATTTTTGTTAGTATTTTTTTATGAGAAAATCCCCAAATAGAATTTTCCTTTAAAAAAAAATAGTTTAAAAGAATTATCCAAAGCTAATCTTTTTTGTACTTTGTACAAAAAAAACAAAAAAACAAAAATCAGGGAAATTTAAAAGTTTTATTTTTAAAAATGCAGTGTTTCAAATACAAGTTTTCTAGCTAGGAAGCTGCTATTAAATATTTTACCTTGTAGCTTTCTGCTCCTTGAATAAGTTCTCTCATGGAAGCAGACAACTGATCTTTTTCTGACCGGACAGATTCAAGTTCCTCCCTTAGAGTCTGGGCCTGTTTTAAACACACAGTAAAGTCTTTTTTATGGAAAGATTTGCTTTTCTATAACATATGTCACGTCCTCCCTTTGTGACTGTCGCCCTCTGCTGGGGAGTTTCTTTCATTTCTTCTTAAACATCCCCAAGTCTTGTGCCTTTAAATTGGCTTACCTCTTTTCTGTTAGAATCTAGTTCTTTCTTGGCTTTCACAGCAACTAGTTTTATCTTATTTATTTTCTCCTCTTTCTCTTTAGATTCTTTTTCCAGATTTTCTAGAAAATAAAATACATGAAAGATTTGTATGTGAAGTTAAAATGAAAAATATTGAAATTACTTGGCTACCTTAACCTTAGAAACCAATTTTTAAAAATTTTATTATTATTTATTCCATTGTGTATGCGTGTGTGCGCATGTGTGCATGTATGTGTGTATATGTATGTGTGTGTGTGTAGAACCACGGGCAAATTCGGGAACCACCATGGACGCCTCCACCTCCTCGTTTACTCTGCCCCGGGATTCACAGGCTCCGCCCTACCAGGACCAGAAATGCAGGCCGCCCCCGCTTCCGCCTGGCATCTATACGTGGGGTCTAGGATCCGAACTCAGGACCTTCCACCTGCAAGGCAGAGGCTTAACCCCTGAGCCACCTCTCCAGCCCCAATTTTTATTTTTTTTAAAAAGAAATATTTATTTTATGTGTGTGTGTGTGTGTGTGTGTCCCTATGGAGGATTAAGGTGGCTTTGGGAATCATTCTGGATTGCTTCTACCTCCTTGTTTCTGAGATTTCCCAGCTATGCCCACCAGGCTTGGAAGTGCATACCATTGCCTTTCTGCCTGGCATTTTTATGTGGGTTCTGAGATTCAAACTCAGGACCTTCTGCTTGTGAGACAAGGTCTTAACTCCTGGGCCATCTCTCTAGCCCCCAAATTTTATTCTTAACCACGAAATTCACATCTTGCAATTAAAGTAAGTATTCAAATTATCCACTTTTAAACAAGTTATTTCATAAATTGGGGAAGGTAATACACTTTTAATGTTCAGTACTATAGGATTTTAGGGGATAGCTTATAAATCAGAAGATACAAGATGCAGATGAATACTTATGCACCAGATCTAGGTTTACAGATCTGACTTTGACAATTAAGTATGTTAAAAAAAAAAAAAAATCTTGGCTTAATTCAATCCTGAGCTCGACCACTTAGCTTTTTCAACTTCTCCAGTGGGGAGTTTTGGATAGCACGCGCATGCCTACTAGTCTGTGTGCAACCATGTAGAGTAAATCATGTAGCAAGGACCATAGTCACAGGTCTGCACTTTACCTGCATCAGCTGGTGTATGAGGAAAAGGCGGTTACTGTCCCTTTAGTAATTCACTATCTGGCGCAATCCATCTAAGATACAGTTGTAACTGATGGTGATAACTTATAAAATCATAATTACCTATTTTTTCTTCCAGCTCTTTTACCAATTTGAGTTCGTCATTTTTTACAGGTGATTTCTCTAAGGAATCCTAGATTTTATATAGAGGAAAAAAACAAAAGCCCAGAAAATTAATTTCATTCCCTCATAAAATATTAAACATGAGAAAATCCTCACCAAGAGAAACTATGTAAGTCGCAGTTTGAGTGTCTTTTTTCTATTATGTATCAAAAAATGCAATGTTTATCATATATATGGCATTTATTATCAAAAAGGTGAATGTAACAAATATACACTAGTTAAATATTAATTTATACTTTCGTAACACAATTTTAAGAGACCCTTAAAATTTTAAATACCATCATAGCCCATTTTAATATCAACAAATGCTCCTTAAGATACTATAAATTTCACAAGGACAGTCCCATTTTTTTATAGTACTGCTAAGACTAATTACACACTGAAAACTATCTAAATGCCATAAAATGACCATTGCATAAAGATATCCAATATAAAAATGTCAATTCACCCGTCAGAAATTTGTCACGTGAGCTTAAATGTTAACTATTTCTAATTTCAAAATGTAAAACTGTAAATATGTGTATTTTTAATAGTCTATCACCAGAGGTAGGGATTTATTTGAACCAATAAAATTCAGAATTGCAGTACCTTTAATAACTTCAATTCTGCTTTCACATCTTCCAATTCAGATTCTTTTTCTTCAAGTAATAACCGTAGGCTTTCATGTTCCATTATCAAAAGGTTTTCATTATTAATTTCATTTCTGCTAAGTAATGTCTGAGATAATTCTTCAACTTGAGTTAAAAGGTTCTGATTCTCGAGCCTTGTTTTTTCATTAGCATTCTTCATTTCCTAGAAGATCAAGCTGCAGGGCCTCTTTTTCTGACATAGATTCTCCTAACTCTTTCTTTAAGAGAGTTTTTTCTTGTTCATAGTCTCTTAATAAAGACCTAAGTTCTTCACACTCAACTACATTAGTCTCTTGAAGGTACTTAATCTTTTTTTCTAATTCTAGTACTCTTTCATCATATTGGAAGATCAAGTTATGTTTTTCTTCATGTATTTTTGCTAAGGATTCACCTAGAGCTTCCAGGACATTTCCAACATCTTCCTCTTCATTTTCTTCTGAAACTTTTGACCCCATTTGTTTAAGGTATTCGTATAACTGAGTTTTCACAGATGAATTTTGAGTTTGCTCACTTTCAAACAGCTTATTCAAATTACGTAGCTCTTCAACCATAAGCTGATGCTTCTTTTCTAATTCAGTTAAGTGTTCTTTAGGAACAGAATCTTCCTTTTCAGACAGAAGACCTTCCAAATCCTTACTCAACTGGGCCTTTTCAGAACTTAGTCGATGATTTTCCTCATAGAGAGACTTGACTTCAGACGACAGTGCTTCCTTGTCTTCAGACAGAGCTTTCACCTGAACACTAATTTCTTGGTCATTTTGATTCTTTTCTTTTAAAATCTCATCTAGTTTTATAGTTAACTCACTTATTCTCTGTTCTAGTTCACTGTTGCACTGGCTAGTTTGTTCCACTTTCTCTTTAAGTTCGACTGTCAACCTTTGCTCCTTTTCACATTTTTGATGGAGATGTTCTATCTCCTCATGGGAATTTTTAATTTTACTTATGAAATCGTCTCTTTCCTCAGTAAGAGAACTTATCTTTATTTCTAATTCTTGGACCATGGTATCTTTTTGATTGAGACTACGTACATAAATGTTGTTATTTTCTTGAAGGTTCTTTATGGTAGTTTCAAGTTCTGGTATTACTTTCTCTTGTTGAGATAGTAACTTCTCATTCTCTCCTTGGAGACGATTCACAGTTTCAAGAAGTGCGTCTTTTTCATTGAAAGCAGTTCTCAGTTTCATCTGAAGCTCATGAACATCAGATGCTTGTTGCTGCTTCATTGTTTCAAATTCTTGGCTTATTTTTCCAGCTGATTCTCCCAGTTCTGCTTGTAAAATTTCCATCATCTCTCGCAAACTCTCATAATTTAAGATTGCATCTTGCTTTTCATGTTGTAGGTTTTCACACTGCTCCTTAAGACCCTGTATTTCAAACATTAATGTTAGCTTTTCTTTCTCTGAACCTGATAAAACTGTCTCATTAAGTTCAGAGATTTCTTTTTGATGATGCTCCTTAAGACTCTGTACTTCTTTGTTATGTTGTTCTACAGCACAGCTAAACTGTTTATTTAAATCTTCCAGCTCACATCTTAATTTATCTATTACACACCCCTGTTCTTCTTTAGCTAGTAACAGTTCATTAATTTTAAACTCTAAGTCTTCCCGCTCATGAAAAAACTCATCCTTAATATGCTGGGCATCCATTTCAAGTTTTAGCTTAAGATTATTCATGTAAGTTACCTCATCTTTTAAGATGCTGTGTTGAGATTCCAGTTCTTTTAAGGAATCTTCTAAGTGCCTGACTTTTTCATAGGCTACTTGTTCTACAAAAGTATCTTCTTGCAACAGCACAGAACAAACCTGACTGTCTTGGTTTGTATTTGCAGTGACCTTTCTTAAGTTTTCCAATTCACATTCATATTTCTCCTGAATGTTCTTCTCACTTGCCTCGTACTGCTTCACTAAGTTCTCATTTAGCTGGTTCAGCTTATTTATTTCTACTTCATGTTCTTTAGCTGATACTTCAATTTGGGTTACCAACTCTTTTATCTCTTGTTCATGTGCAGCCTTCAACCTCGACAGCTCTTCTTGCAAAGTCCTAGTCTCGTCTAGGTGGTGCTGCGAGTTCACCTCAATGACTTGTTGGAGACGACTAAGCTCTTGCTTCTTTTCATCAGTGGTAACTTCTAACTGCTTCTGTAGACATAAAATTTGTTCCTCAAAGACTGATTTGACTTTCTGCATCTCTTCTTGTAGTTTTTTAGCATTATCTTCAGCATCACTCTGACATTTTAGTTGTTCTGAAAGTTCTTCCATTTCTTTCTGTAAGCTGGCTTTGTCTTTATTGTGTTTTGAATGTACTGCTGCCAATTCACTGTTCAAACTTTCAATTTCTTTCAAATAATTTCCATGTGATTGTTCTAATTCTTTGCGCATATCTTCTATTTTAGTTACCGAATCCTAATTCAAAAATAAGCACAAATAAATCATTTGTGTAAGATGAAAAAGTCTGTATCTTCAGGAACGGGTTATCTATAGGGCTAAGTAGAAAGAGAAGGAAATGTACTTAAAGAAACATGATACTGAGATCCCAAGGCTATTTTAAGTAGGACAACATATATCAACAGTATTATATCTATTACTTAAAGAAATAACCAGAAAAATCTCTGCACTTAATTAAAATTTAAAAAGTAATAAATTATAATATATTTTTAACTGTACTGGGGGCTTTGAAGCAGGATTTTATTAAGATGTCCAGGCTGGCCTCAAACTCATTTTGCAGCCCAAGCTGGCCTTGAACTTATGATGGCCCTGTCTTAGCTACTTGAATAGCTGCAGTTTTAGGCCTGTGCTACTGTCTGTTTCTTTTAGGATAAAGTGGTAAGACTAGATAATATGCTTTTTTTTTTTTTTTTTTGAGATAGTGTCTTGCTATGTATCCTGGGCAGGCCTCTAACTTTTGGTCTTTCTGTCTAGGTCTCCCAAGTGTTTGCATGTATCATCATATTTGGCCAGCTTAGATCCTTTGCAAGATCTTACTTCGCTCTAATATTCATGACTATATTATGTAAGTTAACAAAAAAGAACATTAAACTGTCATCTTACTTCAACCTCTTGCTTCATTTTAATATTTTCCTTCTTCAGACAAAGACACTGTTGCTCAATCTCCGCTTTCTCCAAAAGAATGCCATCCAGTCGCTCTGTCAATACCTGTTTTGGAATACGATTTGTTTTCTTAAGTTTAAAGAATGGTGGCCTGACCACATGCATATCTGTCTCCCCACTTTTGCAAACCAAGTTAAAGTGAGAGTAAAAGATTCAAAAAATGCAAACACAAGAAGAAAGCCAAAAGGAGAAAAGATGATGAGGATGTGGAGAAATTTCAACTAAAAACGAAGAAGGAGATTGAATTAGAAAGAAACCGTAAACTCAAGGCCTATATAGGAAAGCACACAGGAGAAAATGGAAAACTAACTTTGGAAATGAGATGTTCAGGAATTGGTGAAACCAATAGTTCAGTAGTACAGTGCCCCCTAGTAGAAGAGCATATGTGAAGAACTGGGTTTCATTCCCAACATTATGAAACAAATAAGCCCAAACCATAACAAAAATTAGAGATGACAGGTTTTGTCAAGGAGCTGTAAAGGGAGGGGTCTCAAAGACTGAGGACTACAAGCCACCAAGATAGCTCAGAGGGTTAAGGCACCACAACCTGCAAACTTGGAGGCCTGAATTTGATCCCTAGAGCCCACATAGTGGAAAGAGAACCGACTTCTGAAAGCTGCCCTCTTTCCTCCAAACATTCATATACATGCACTTATTCTCTCTCTCTCTTGCTCCTGTCTCTCCCTCTCTCTCAAAAATACATAAAAAATATTTTTAAAATCTAATAAAATAGTTGTCTTTCAGTAAGGCTGATAAAGAAAACAGAGATCACAAACAATGTAGGGAAAAAGGAAACATCTATATATCAATTACTACTTAAAAAGTAGAGATTATAAAGTTATTTATCAATAATGTTGAAGGTTCAAGTGAAATGGATAAAAATTCCAAGAAAAATAAAATCAAATGAGTAATTAAAAATGCAGGACTAAGAAAATAAAGGTTGGGGCTGGAGAGGTGGCTCAGGGGTTAAGCCTCCGCCTTGCAGGCAGAAGCTCCTGAGTTCGGATCCCAGATCCCACGTATAGACGCCAGGCAGAAGCGGGGGCGGCCTGCGTTTCCGATCCTGGTAGGGCGGAGCCTGTGAATCCCGGGGCACAAGGAGGTGGAGGCGTCCGTGGTGGTTCTCGAATTCGTCCGTGGTTCTACACACACACACACACACAGACACACACACACACAGACACGCGCGCACACACACACACATATGCACACAGTTGAATAAATAATGATAATAATAAAAAAATTAAAAAAAAAGAAAAAAAAAGAAAATAAAGGTTAATGGCTCTTTAAGTTCTGTGAAGTTTTCAAAGCTTTATCCCAAATTCCTTTGAACTTTCCATTAAAAAAGCAAAAATAATTTCAGAGATATTCTACAAAATGAGCATTCTTAAAAACTTAAAAAGCAAAACCCAAATACTTGACAAGAAGCATTTTGCATTAGATGCAAAAGTTCTAAATAAAACATTAACTTAATGCTGTTCCCATTGAGGATTACATGTACTGTGGGCTGAATACAGCAAAATTGCTTAAGCCTAGTGAGACCTTATGAAGAGAAAGATAGAGAAGTAAGAAGAGCACAATGAAGAGAAGGCAGAAGAGGAGAGAAAGAAGGAATAGATAAGAGGAGGAGGTGTAGTAGGAAAAGAATGTACAGGTACATGAGGTCCATTGATAACAGTTTCATTAGAAGAAAAGTCTTGCAATCACAGGGCCTTGGTATGGCCTTAGAGGAGAGAGATAATCACCTTTACAACATAGCAAGGATTCACACAGCCTACAGGCCAAAGGAGGTTTCTACCTTTTACAGCTTTTCCAATGGCAGTTTTGCATCACGTGACATAGACTAACCTAGTGTCCTAGTGTAAATGTCAGGAGTCAGAAAGGAACTGACCAAGACAGTTAGGAAGGAAGGCTGAGCTTGTTTATAGCTTCAGGTGTTGGAATAGAACAGTCAGAAACTGCAAGGAGTGAGGACAGATTTCTGTGAAAGTCAGCTGGAGGCTATGAACTAACAGGAGGAAGAGGAAGAGGAGGAAGATGAGGAGGAAGAAGAAAAAGGAGATGAGGAAGAAGAGAAAGGGGAGGAGGAGGAAGAAAAAAAAGATCAAAATCCCTTGTCTTAGTTTCCAATTCCAATACTGTAATAAATACTTGCCCCCAAAGACTTAGACAAAGGGGATCTTTATTCCAGCTCACTGTCTCAGGCCATAGTTCGCCACAGCACAGTTACAGCAGGACAGGGTGGCAAAGACCAACACCGCCTTCCAGCCCGGCAGAGCTGCTTACTAGCTCTCCATCGCATCCTCCTGTCAGGAAATGGTCCCACCACTAGCTCTCCATCGCATCCTCCTGTCAGGAAATGGTCCCACCACTGTGGGTTGGGTCTCACCACACTGTGCAACCAGGACCATCTCATCTCCTTAGCTCATTTCTCACAGACATGAACCCAGCTCTGAAGTAGCAAATTGACAGCTGGAGCTGTCATACTCCCAAACAGAAATTTCAGCAAAATAGTAGAAAAATAAAAGGTAGGATTTCTAAACAAAACAAAAGTGAAAATCGAGGTTCTAAAAGACGTAAGAAACAGATGAGGGGCTGGCACGTAGCTCAGTGGGCAGGGCACCTGCTTGCAAATCTGGCAACCTGAGTGTGATCCCCAGAAGCCACATGGTACATGTACGCATCTCTCTCTCTCTAATAAAAATAAATACAAAATATGCTTTTAAAAATGAAACGTATTAAACAGGAACATCTGTATGGAGAGTACGTAGACATTTGTGCGTAAATATATTTCCTCAGAAAGATAGAACATGCTGACTCTTTAAGTTTGAGAAAAAGATATTTTATCAAGAAAGAGATTTTTTTTTTTAAATTTCCACTCATACAAACTTAACAGGTACACTGGTCCCTTCCCTCCCTCTACTCCCCCACCCCCTTGTGCCCCCCTCCCCTCCCCCTTTCCTCCCCATCCCCTAGTGTCTCCCCCTCCCATCCCCAGAGCATCCTTTAATGAGCATGCCAAACTCTCCTCTGGGTCCTCCTCTCCAACTAGACCCAGTGGCATTTCCCTGAACCCTTTCCTGTGTTCCCTTTAAGCATAGGAACACTACTGTGGCTGTCAATCCCTTGCCTCCAAGGATCCTAGTGCCTTTAGCAAATGCTAGACTTTGTGGGGTCAATAGTGTGTTGGACATTGTGCAGGGCATGCAAAGTCCAAATATGATTGCTTCAGCCCTAATCAAGAAAGATCTTTGAAATTAAACATTTAATCCCCCAGAAAAATCTCAATATAGTAGAAAAGTAAAAGGCAATGCCATTTCTAGACAAAATGGAAAACTGAAATGAAATGTGTATAATGTGCAATGAGCATTCCAGTAAGTTTTGTGGCATACTCTTGTAGACTGTCTCTTCAAACCACTATCATAACCTTCCTCTTCCATTTGCTTCTTCTATGAGAGCTAAAGCATAAACTCCCCGATCATCCACCTGGACAAAATGAGGACACAGGAATGATGTCTTGATGACATCACTGAGACCAAAGACTCCCTAGGAGTGCCTAAGTCTCAGTTTCTTATGTAAAATAATTAAGAAAACAACTGCTCAACAGAAAACAACACAGAATGAGAGAAACAGGTAAATTCAACCTCAAAGCAATCAATTTGATACAAGTGGAGGATACGGCCAATAGAAAAGAGAGTCTTTCTTGAATTAAACAGTATAAAACCTGATGACAACTGTAGGATGGTTATCTGGCTATGCTCAGAGGAGCTGACAGGTGAAATGTGTGAAGACTTTATGCCAGGCATTGAAGGTTGCGGCTTCAAGTCTGGGTCGGAAGCAGGTCACTGCAGTCCTGCACATGGTCAGGTTTTCTGAGAGTGAAGTAACAGCAGGACAGAAATCAAGGCAATGACTATGATTAGGGAATTGGGGGTGGGGGGAGAAGAGAAGTCAGACTATTTGTTTTATATAGAAAGCACCTCTCAGAGAGGTACAAAGCTTATTAACCAAGACCAGAGATGGACAGAAAATGTGACAGTCGGCTACAGGCTGATAGCCCTCAAAGGAAGTCTACCATTAGACATTTCTCAAAACAAATAAAAATTAAAGCAATATTTCCAGTATTTTGTTACCTTAATAATATCATCAGTTCTTTCATCAACAGGCTTAGATTTAAGTTCTTCAATTTCTTTGTCTAATTCTAAATAATTAAAAAGATTACAGTTAAAAAATTAAGAAAAATATTAAAGTGACAAGTATATTCTAAAAAAATTCAAGTTGATAAATTAGAATTTATTTTAAACCACTATTTTGAAAAGTATGAATTTCATTCAATACTAGTATGTTTTTCCTCTTAATAGGAAAGATTTCAAACAGAGTAGATCTTACACTACTTTACTAATTAACACGCGGCAGTTTTGTTTCATCTGAAACTGTACCTCTTTGTTCCTTCCCCTCTTTTCTTATTTATCTGTAGGGAAGAGGATACAGGGGCTTGAGGAGGTCTTGCTATGTTGTCCAGATGGTCTAACTCCTGGCACAAGAGATCCTTTTGTCTTGGCCTCCAGAATAGCTGGGCTATGGACATGTACAGTACAACTGATCACACTGGTAATTTGAAGAAACCTTTTGCTATTCTAATATGCTTTCCTCTCCTTACAGGAAGGTAGCTGCAAGGCTGGCATGGTAGTGCACATCTGTAATACAACACTCAGGAGGCCAAGGCAGGAAAACTCAGAATTTAAGGCCAGACTGGGCTGCATACTAGATCTTGTCTCAAAAAAGGGGCTGGAGGGCTCAGGGGTTAAGACTATGTCTCTCAAGCAGAAGGTCCTGAGTTCAGATCCCAAGTCCCATGTAAACAAACAAACAAACAACAACAACAAAATGCAAATGGAAATGGTGACAGCCTGCACTTCCGGCCCTTGTGAGCAGAGTCTGGAAAATTATTCCAGAGCGAAGCAAGGAGGAGGTAGAAGCAATCCAGGATGATTCTTGAAGTCACCCCTGGTCCTCCACAGGGACATAAATGCCCTCTGATACATACACACACACCACACACACTTTTTTTTTTAAAACGGTAACTACAATACTTCAGACATATGATGTAATAAAAATGAAAAGCATCAGAAGTATTCACCACTTTGATGTACTTGGAATTACTGGACAGCAAAACAAGCTAATGTACTATTATTTAGAAAATATTTGTTTTTGAGTTGCCAGACCCAGGGATTAAAATCTTTCCCTCAACAGCAAAGTTGAGTTCATGCCCCAAGTCTCACATAAAAGTGCCAAGTGGGTATGTCTGGGTTCCTTAAATCTGGCCCTGAAGCCTGTAAAATTCCAGAGCATCCAATGTCATCATTGAACCTACACAGGCACACACAGGGTGCTTGTTAAACATACACATACACACACACACACACCTATGAATGCAAAACAAAAACTACCATATTTAACTAAGGTAGATTTTCAACCCAATACCTGTACACCTTGATTTAGCCTTCTGTAGCAGCATCATTTGCTTCTTGGCAAACTTGATGAGATCCTCTTTGGGCAACGTTTCCAGCTGAAAGATATATTTATCTTACCAACTTGTTATAACTCATGTTATAGTATGTCACAAAAAAACTCTAATGTTAGCTCCTGATTAAAAACATAATATTTAAGCTAACCACAGTTTGAAAAATTAACAAAGACAACTTCAACAACTGTTAGCCAACACAACAAAATTGGATCAAAATCCCAGCACATAATCTCTTACAGACACTGAGTTTAATTCCACAAGAAGGGATTGGGACTAACAGTAAAGTGTGTGTGTATATATAAAATTTTCTTCTTCTTTTTTCTGCATCTTATTCTCCATTCCCATACCCCCTTCTCATCTCCTACAACCCTTCATTTTCTGTCTCCTCTACTTGCACGTTTTCACTTGCAGCCCATTGTGCTTTATCTAGGTTGTCTTTGATGTCACACACCTGACATGATTTATGCTCCAGAAAGTGTCACAGATCAGTTAGTGGGTATACCTTTGAGGATAGCATCTCCCTTTTTCTTCCCTATTAGTTTTCACTGAGTCTCTCAGGGAGGTGTGGAGTTTCTTGAGATCTTTCCCTTTTTCTGGTAAGTTCCTGCACCCTGGGGTGGGGGAGGATGTGATTTAGATGTCCTGATTAGAGCCAAGCAGTTAACAGTCACTCTTTTTCTGCAGTTGGCCAGTTGTAATGCTAAAGGTTTTTTTTTTTTTTTTTTTTTTTTTGAATTGTAAATTCTTTTCCAAGCTGAAAGTCACTCCTGGCTACATGAAAACTGATGTGCAATTACAGCAACAAGGTAAAGCAGGTAAAGTTAGACTTCAACTAAAATGTTAGATTTTCTATTTCTGAAAAGTACTTAAGCCCTTGGATTCAGTGGACACTTATCTCAGGGTGCCCATGAAGTTTCAATTACAGAAAGGAGTCCTTAGGCGACAACCCGGAACCCGGTGTGCCAACAACACCCTTGGTGGTAAACCACCGTTCAGGACACTGAAACACCGACAGGGCCACGAGACAGACCCCGTTCACCTCTCAGGTGACACAGCAACACCGGACCACAGGACGTTCCCCAGAGCCAGTTGCTGCTCTCGGCAAACACCGCGGGCCCCCCCGACCCCCCACCCCCCCCCCCGAGCAGCAGGTAAGACCACGCGGCTCAGCGGCCTCGGAGACTTGTCCCGCAGGCGCGCCGCGCACCACCCGCAGCCTCCAGTGAGCCGGGGCTCCACGCCCCCGTCAGCTTGGACTTCCTCCCCGGCCACGGGGTCGGCCAGGCTCTGCTCCCCTCATCCTGAACGGGGTCCTGCAAGACACACAACGTAACGTCACAAGGTCCTTCCTGGGCCGCGCCTCGGTGTACGCTAGCGCCCAAGCCTATTCGCGGAGGCAGAAGCTCGGGGTGGGGGGCGCGAGGACGGGGGGGGCGCAGGGCGACCCCGGCAGGTGGGGCTGGGGGCAGGTGAGGCCGGGACAGGTGTGGAGTCTGGGGTGGAGGGGCGCCCCGGGCAGGTGGGGCCGGGACAGGTG